>CAWUFW010002140.1:1200000-1800000 GCA_963921515.1 Calotriton arnoldi
TCATACGGGCTAGAATTTGGAAATACTGCTTCGATTTGAGTAATTTTTTGAGCTAACCAGAATGGAATTTGCTCACGTTTTGTGGGCATTTTACCCATGACTGCGTATAGAGTCTGTGGTG
Organism: Calotriton arnoldi; assembly: GCA_963921515.1. NCBI lineage: Eukaryota > Metazoa > Chordata > Amphibia > Caudata > Salamandridae > Calotriton > Calotriton arnoldi. Next base: position 1,200,122 of record CAWUFW010002140.1, read on the forward strand.
TAATTTTGTGTGTATTCCCCGGTTGAGGAGTTTGATTTGGAAGTGTCAATGGTGGTTGGACTGTGAAAGTCTTACTGAAATAACATTCCTAAGCAACTTGGGACTATACGGAAATCAAGTCCTATACATAATCAAATAATATCAACACAGGCTCAGTGTACTACCAAAATCAGTTAAAATATTTCATTTTATTCATACAAATTTAAAATTCTGACATAGACACCCATGATAAAACATGAATAACATCACAAACAATACAACAACATATACACTAAATTAATCAGTTTAAATACAACCATATAACAAATGACTAAACATTATTCAAGACAAAATCAATGTTCATGTGGTATAAACCACAAGTGGCTGAACTTTGTAGGTGTTTGTTATTTGTTCTACGCGCGTTTCGGCGTATAAGACGCCTTCTTCAGGAAGAGCCACATAAAGATCTGTAAGAGAAAGGAAAACCACACATAACATATATAAAAAAACAGTACACTGAGTCTGTGTCGGGATATGGGCTGTACAATGAACATACACAAAGGTGAACTCCATACAATTATAAAGACAAGTATAATGTTACCAAGAAAAAGATTATAAGATATAGAAAACGAACCGTGCATAGAATATGAAAGTGAGAGAAAAATATCCATATTTCTACACCCAATCTGGTGATAAAGCATGCAGAAACAGGCACAATGATAGATCATAGAGTGTAATTAATAACATCCAGTGACCCTTACAACTTACCAAGATGAAGACTGAACACTGGATGTAAATCTTAAATAATAAGCGGTTCTGCAAAAAAGACCATCCAAAGAGGACTAAAAACAAGGGAAACTGAGTGGAAACGGATGTGCAGCCAGGTATATATAGATAATTACCTGTAAACGACACTAAGTCCACGAGATATGTAGATAACTGTAAGTGTTAGATGAGCCAAGACTGATGGATAACTCTAAAGAACACAAAAATAACCATACATTAAAAAATATATAAGGATAGAGTGTAAGAAATTACACTAAGGCCTAATAAGTGATAGTTCACCTGAAGATTATAGCACAGGTCTCAAAGTGAAGAGACAATGATACTGAGGTGATGCTTGAGCCCAAGTCATCATGCCAACAGGATTTCGGGGAAAGAAAGGGGGCACTCCCTTCACAAAAGTCTGCAGGAGACAATAAATACACCGTAATGAGCCTCAATGTAATGTATACCCGATGGAATGTGAACCACACATACTAAGAATGATAATACCTTAGATGTTATGATGTCAGTTTTGAAGGAGTGACAAAGGATAAATAAATCACGATATAGTCACGGATGGAAAGAATGTGCATCCGTATCGTCTCTCTAGTGAAAAGAATAAAACAACATAGCTAATTAGGACAATATATACACATTTCTACGATGCTCTGAAAAAATCATTCAAACGTGACTGTAGAGCGAACTCCAATAATTATTAACCCAGGCATTGCGTTTCCCGAGGATGTATATATAAAGACATTCTTACAAGAGCATATCATAAATGTGGCCACATTGATGCATTATGCTCAAAGAAAGCTGTGGTCACACGGGTACTTTAAATACAAGAGATTAAACATGGCGAAAAACGCCGATCTCTGATACCTAGATTGCTGGAATACGGTGGATTGGACACGGCCGACCGCCAACATACACTCACAAATGCCGATGATTACTTACGCGTAGCCACGAAGATAGCTTCCGCTTGATGTTCATGCGGTAAAAAAAGGAATACAAATGGCAACGCGACCTATATAGGGAGTTTAGACGTGCCTACGCTCGCATACAGCTGATTATACGTGGTGTAACCATAGAGACAGGCCGTGTAGAAGGTATACTTGAGCCTCTATGGAATAAAATGGAAAGATCGTACTTCCTACTAGAGCGCTAACCTTATGACGAAGAAAACTAATGGCGACGCGACCTATATAGGAAGTTTAAACGTGCCTACGCTCGCATCCAGCTAATTATACATAGTTAACCATCAAGACAGGCCGTGTAGAAGGTATACTTGAGCCTCTATGGAATAAGATGGAAAAATCGTACTTCCTACTAGAGCGCTAACCTTATGACGGAGCAAACGAATAAAAGAATATCGGAATCACCATGAATATCAAAAAGATTTTTTGTTTAAAAAAAATATTTATAAAGTAAAAAATACAACATAAGAATAATTCATTAGTTTTAAAAGAGGAAAAAAGGCCAAGAGTATAGTCTTCAGTGAAAAATAGATCAGAAGATACATAAAAGCTCATAGGTGTAATTACAGCGGTGAAAGATATCTGGCGAGTCATGTGGAATTGTATTTGATTGCATTTTCCCACGGGATATCATTATTCAAACCTTTCTTGTGTGTGGTTAAGGTAAAAATTCAGAATACTTCACGTTTTTTGCGAAACTTGTCAGTTTTAGTGCCACTTACTGTGTCTAAATTTTCAATTATAAACCAACACATATCTGTTGGTTTATGTTGATGCTCCATGTAGTGCTTAACTAAGGGGGCATTCATTTTAGACGTGTGCATGGCAGAACGATGTTCAGTAAGGCGGGTGCTGAAAGGTCGGGAAGTCTCTCCCACATAGCCCAGATCGCATGGGCATACGAGGAGGTATATTACATTTTTGGTCTTGCAGTTGGAGAATTTATGCGGTCTGATGGTATATCCTTGATAAATGTAAGCAGTACCTTCCATGACAGTATCACATGCCTTACATCTCGCACACTTATATGTGCCTGTCACAGGTACTGCACCATCGATGGTTTTTTGGATGAACGGGGTACCTTCTGTGAATCGAGACCTGGTAATGAGATCTTTGATGTTTTTATTTCTCCGGTGAGCGAAGAGGGGTTTGGGTATTTTTTCCTTATCTTCCTGATTACTATTCAGAATATGCCAATTGGAATTAATAATTTGCCGAACTTTGTTGTTCATGGTGGAGTGTTTAGTAATACAAACCAGTTGGCTATTTGTGGTAGATATTTTGGGTTTGAGAAGGCAGTCACGATCGTAAAACCGTGCCCGTTTGAAAGACTCACGAATGAGTCTGTGAGGATAGCCGCGGGCAAGAAATTTAGATTTTAACTTATTTGCCTGGTTGTCAAAGTCAAGGATATTAGAACAATTTCTCTGCAAACGGAGGAATTGACTAAAAGGTATACTTTGTTTTTGGGCACGTGGATGATAGCTATCAAAGTGTAATAGTGTGTTGCGTGCAGTGGGCTTAACGAACAGATCGACTTCTAAAAACCCAAGATTGTGTCTGATAATGATTTCAAGGAATTCCACTTGATTCTGGCTAGTGTGTGACGTAAAACAAAGGTTACTGTCGCAAACATTAAGCCACTTAAGAAATTCAGAAAGATTATCTTCCGTGTCAGTCCAAATGAAAAAAATGTCATCAATATAACGGGACCAATTCGAAACAGACTCAAAAAATGGAGCCACTTCATTATGAATGTGTGTCATTTCAAAGTAGGCCATGTAAATATTTGCCACCGAAGGGGCTACAGAAGCCCCCATACTTACGCCTTTTATTTGTTTAAAAAGGTTGTTACCGAACTCAAAAGTATTCTCAGTCAGAACTATTTCAAGACATTGAAGAAGAAATGTTTTAGGACATACAACGTTGTATTTGTCAATAAACCAGGAAATGGCTGTCATAGCTTTATCTTGGGGGATATTGCTATATAAAGATTCAATATCTAGCGTAACTAGAATATTGCTAGCCTGGTTAAAGGGAAGATGTTCAACTTTGTTGATAATGACAGTACTGTCCATAACATAAGAAGGTATTTTCGGTATATATGGTCTTAAGATTTTATCAGAAAATTTGGAAAGAGGTTCTGAGATTGAGCCAATGGTGGAAACAATAGGGCGATAGGGAGGATCAGAAAGGTCTTTGTAGATTTTTGTAATACCATAGATACAAGGCATTTTCGGTTCCAATTGATTCAGGTAGTCAAATTCTTTAATGCAAATGAGCCCATTGTCCAGCGCATGTTGGGTCAGACGTTGGATTTTGGACTTCACTTTAAGTGTAGGATCTCGGTTTACCAAAGTGTAGAAATTCTTGTCATTAAGGAAAGATTTCATTTTTTGTTCATACGTGGCAGTATCCATTACCACGATTCCACCTCCTTTGTCACAACTATAGATAGTTATGGATTTTTCTTTCGATATTTTTTGAAGAGAACAAAATTCTTCTCTGTTCAAGTTGTACAGAGGTTTAGGTACAAATTTGGTGGCTTTGTCTAAACAATTAAGAACAGTATGTTCAAACACCGTAACATCGGGACCAAGTTGGTCCAAGGTCGGGGTAAAGACTGAAGGATTTGACACTCCTGAAAGATTTGTGATAGTGTTGGAAGAACTATCTCTATCCATAAAGACCTTCTTAAGTCTGATCTTTCGAAAAAATGTAATGTCTTGATAAAGTTCGAAAATATTGGTTTTGGTATGAGGCACAAATGATAACCCTTTAGATAAAAGATCAGTGCTCGCATTGTCTAGAGGAGTAGATGATAGATTGAAAATAGGAATCATGTTCTGTCTGACTGTGAAAGTCCGCATGACATATTGGACCAATTGTCTGTAGATTTTTATTAACTCTGTAAGTTGAGTAAGTAGTTCCTCATCTGACATTATGTCCAGTTCAGGATGAGGTGTGTAGCCGGCTAGAATCGGCCATGTTGCTCCTGGTCTACCTAGTGGACCGAGCCTGGTAATGTTTCTGTGATGTTTTAGGGCGCCTTTAAACCAGAGCTGATGCTCCTGGTATGTTAGTGGAATTTCAATATCCTCGAAAGGAATATATTCCTCTGGTGGATCGTCTTCTTTGTAGAAGTGAAACAGTTTTGTAACTGGATTGGATTCAGGAAATATTACCCATGAATAGAATACCTCTGTCTGAAAGGATACGTGTGCCTCTATCACGAAAACTGCTCTACCTCCTCTTGGTGGTAGGCCGTGTTTTATGAGTTTTAGAGTGATGGCTCTTCTTAAGTTTGGAGGGATGTCTATAACACCCTCCTCGGTTTCATTTAAACCAGTAAAGTTAAAAACTGCTATGGCTGGGTCAGCCGCAGCTCCACCGTTTCCGGTGGCTTCGTCCCCGTTTATGGACATTTTGTTTTTCGAAAAATGTAGGACAAGTTTCAAGGAAACAAAGATAAGGTGCACAATATTTTGGAACACTGTATCCTTCAACGTTGAGCAAGCCAAACAGCTTCCCTATGTAGCCGTGGCGGATACTTAACCCTGCCCACTGCAGACGTCTTTTGGAGTATATGGGTAGGGGTCTCTGAGAGAAAAAGCACGGCTGAGTTACTCAGTATCTAACGTTAAATTACCGCCTTACCAAACCGTTGGGCGCCATGTAGTGTAGCTCCTATTTCCCTAATAGGCTCTGCGCATTGGAATAATATACCCTATAGGTTTGACATAGGACTAAGGTCAATATGTCCCTATCGAGAATATTAAACTTAATTACTTGTGCCAGCTAGCTCAGAGGCCACTAGAAACTCCTTGATAAACAAGAAGGGAGTAGTTTCAGGCAGCCGCAAAACATGACAACTTTGTTTCCCTTTTAGAATCAGAACGTGTCCCAGAGTCGTGGAAACAATAGATAACCGTTTCACTCAGCTCAATCGTGCATGCTTAGTTTTCCTCAAAGTTACACAGAAAGAATAGACGGGCGTTTCAATAAAAGATTTATTGAACAGTCTTGTTTCTCGTGTAAGTAATATGTGCTGTTACGATCACAAGACAGAATGCAAGATAAATAATGTACAGCGTAAGCAGTAGAAATAAATAATACTGCGCTAGCATGATCTTTAGTAGATATTCATTTACATAAATAACATAGACTAAAAATGCGAGTACTCATACGATGCGTTTCTAAGCTAGTTCTACCCCAATGTACCTAACCTAACCTAGGTGTAGGGAGAGGTATGAAGTAGGTGAAGTATTCCTTACTATGGTATACTAAGAGTATGTTACGCCCAGTATGCCTAGTATGCCAAGAGTCCCTCTAGGTTTCTAGTCAGCTCCATACCTTAAGAATGAGAGAGGTGGGAATCTCTTGCCAGACTTGAACTCCAACACCCCGCGAGGGAAGTCAGATCACTGGAAGCTGGACTCTCTGCGTGCAGGGATGACAGCGTCTTCTCAGTGCGTCAGGCCGGGAAACGGGCTCCTCTGAAGTCGAGGTCTCCTCTAATTTACAAAGGCTAGGGAAGGTATATTTATACCTGAGAGGTACCTCAGAATGTTAGCATTGACGTGAATCGGACAGCGGAAGACGTCATGAATGAACCCTCAAGGTATAACGGTTCATGCATAATAGATGAGTCCTTGAAGAAATCAATAGTCCTGTGCTAGGAAAACTCCCGAAGCCTAAGGGTCTGTTCTTCAAGAACTCGTTGTGACGTTAGGGTGGACGGATGTCGGAGACCATGCCTGTATTTGGAGTGCACGGTTTAATGCCTAAATAAGGACTGGGATTTTATGCCTATATAAGGGCAGGGCGAATTGTGCCTATATAAGGACATGATACAGGAAAACCCATGTACGGACACCCTAAGAGGAATACAACACCAATTCTGCTCGAAGATGTGCAGCTCAGCCGAGGAGATGCGTCGGTTCGGCTCGGGGATGCGTAGCTCAGCAGAAGATGTGTTGGTTCCACTGGAAAAGCACTTTAAGCCCACTTCCAAGTGTCCAGGACTGGGTTAGCATCACTTGACCGGGTAAACTCATAGATGGCAGAGTCTAGGTGCAGGGTTGTTGGAAGTCTGTTATGTCCCTGATACTTCAGATCAGGAGGCCAGCCAGCTAGCCCTTGGAGTCACTCTGGGTTCAAGTGATGGCAGGCCCAGTCCCCTAACCCAGGTAAGAGGGCAGCAGGTCAGCACAGCAAGGGAGGAGTTTAGCGAAACTGCAGTCCTTCTTCCTGGCAGAGTCTTTCAAGGTCCAGATGTGTACTGAAGTGGTGGTGTCAGAGGTTCAGTACTTATACCCAGTTGGGCCTTTGAAGTGGTGACTACTGAAGTGCACAGAGGTCCTGCCCTGACTCCAGACTCACTACAAGGGGCTATGCAGCCCTTTGTGTGGGGAAAGGACACAGGTGTAAGTGAGGCTGGGTCCACCTCCTTCTTCCCATCCTGCCAGGATGGCCCAACAAGTTACACCTAAGCTTCCATTGTGTGTGGCTGTCAAGGAGGAATACACAAAGCCCAACTGTCACCCACCACGAACATGGGATCGGAGATATAAAATCCGGCTTCAGTATAAGTTAGGATTTTAAATTAGGATTCCAGAGACACCAGCCTTGTGGGGTCTGATCTCTTCCCAATTGGAAATTACACTTATAAAATGTAATAAGGTAATTCCAATTTTATCCTATGGGAGAGATCGCCTTGCAGTAGCGAAAAACAACTTTGAGAATTTTTCACAGCAAGGACATGTAAAGCTTAAAAGTGCATGTCCTGCCTTTTAAATACATTGCACCCTGCCCTCTGGGTTATGCAGGGCCTCCCTTAGGGGTGAAGTATATGTATAAAAAAGGAAAGGTTTGGGCCTGGCAAAAGGTTTATTTTGCCAGGTCGACATAGTAGTGTAAACAGCACACATAGGCTCTGTAAAGGCACACCTAAGACATGGTAAATGGCTACTTAAGTGGGTAGCACAATCAGTGCTGCAGGCCCACTTGTAGCATTTAATTTACATGCCCTGAGCTCAGGGAGTACCACTTTACTAGGGACTTATATGTAAATCAAATATGCCAGTTGGGGAGGAACGACTATTGCCATGTTTCGGGGATAGAGCGCAAGCACTTTAGCACTGGTTAGCAATTGTAAAGTGGTCAGAATCCTAATACCAGCAAAAACGAGGTTCTAAAAGTAGAGGAGGTAGGCGAAAAGTTGGGGTGAAGACCACCCAAAGGCTGTCAGTTTAAACAGTTGCCCAGTGACATTCCAACCATGTTAGAAATGTTCATACTATTCTCATTGCTAGTGAACTGCATTAGTGCTGTATTAATAATATGCTATGTGGTTAAACAAACCCTTTTAAACATGAAGCGTCTTTTCCTAGTGTATTATTTGTGTGTAATATTCTAAAGAACAAAATTGGGTTTGAATTACCACTACCTCCCGGACCCTTTTTTAAGGGACTGTTGGTAACCCATAAAGCACGAACACCATGTCAACAAGTATGTTGACATGGGTTGTGTTGGGCTACAACAACCTGGACTTTCACACTCAAGCGTTTGGTGCACTGAACAAAGTTCAGGCATCCGTGGGTGGGAAAATCAAACCTTGTAGAACTAAGCCAGAGTCTCAGTTTACACAAAACTTTATGACTGCCGGAGCGAGGATATGCAGCAAATGCGTGCCATGGGCGCCTCAAAGGCAAGCCCGTCTACGCCCGGACCTCGCCCAGCACCGGGAACCCAGGTCCTCTGTGCAGAGTTACTGGAATATGCACATGTAATATAGAATACAGGACCATGACTGTAGAATGTATTCTGATGAAGATAGGAGGGTTAGAGAAAGAAGACTTGCTGTAGAGCTTGAGGTAACCTGAAGAATAAACTTAGATGTTGACTACCCTAACCCTGGTCAACCTAACAGTGTTTATGAAATGACTCTACAGATGGTCAATGTATGTTTTTTGACAAAGGTAAACATTGTGCTAGAACAATACAAGTTAGTTTCCAGGGTACAAGGAATGGAAGAAAGCATTGCATCCTATGTTGCAGCTATGAGGGGTTTATCATTGACATGCCGATTTGAGGGTTTAAGTGATTCTCTTATACGTGATCAAATAGTGAGATGCACAAATAATAAAAGGGTAAAAGAGAAGTTATTGTTAAAGGATCCCACATTAGAAGAGGCTGTACAGATCGCCAAAAGTTTAGAACACACGCAACAATCGATAAAAGAGATGAATAAGGGTAGCAATAGTGAACCATTAAATGATCATTCTACTAAAGTGTTGGAGGTGTACATGCCAGTGGAGAAAGTTGCAAAGATGAGAGTGAAATCTGGTGACAAGGGTCAGTTGCAGGATATATCTAAGGGCAAAATGCAACCTCAATCAGTACCACAGAAGATCAGTTCTAGAATTATTAAATGTTTCAGCTGTGGTGCTCCTGGCCATATTGCGTCTAGCAACAGGTGCATGGCTGGGAATGTTATATGTAGGAATTGTGGTAGTAAGGGACAATTATACCAACAAAATGGGAACCCAGCCTTGTAAAAGTAGACTAACCCTCCGCTGGAGAAGAAATCAATTTTCTTATAAAACCCTCACCTACCAGGGTTACCCCTTGGTGGCATGCTTCATCATTGGGTCTATCCCATTCCGTGCTGCGGTCCCCGGCGGCAGACCAAATAAGTGACTGAACGGAGGTAAAGACTTGGAGTGAGTGTGACTACAGGTTTCCCTCTCCCCCGGTGGAACCATGATGAAATAGCTAAACATTTGACATAAACATAGACAGTGATCTCAAAACAAGTGGTAACTGTATATACACTTTTCCACTTATAATAAGTATGCGTCCAGTGTAATACAATAGGAGTGGAACCAGGGAGTTTAGTTCCCTAGGCCCTGCTGAAAAGCCAATAGGAAGGCAAAGATAACAGGAGTAAACCCGTTAACCCAGGTGAGACCGGGTGTTAGACCTGTCAGCCCTAGGGTGGTCTTGCCCTGTTTTTTTTCCCTTTTGCGCCTCATTTTTGCCATTATATTTTTACTGGACCTAGGTCTCCGGGCGCCTTGCCACTGCTAGCCAGTGCTGAGGTGCAGGTGCTCTCTCCCTCAAGATGGCTGCCACAGGCCCCTGCTACTGCAGAGGGGCCTTACACGCATACACACTAGTAGCCAGGGTCAGGCTGGGACATAGGGATACAGTATCCATTCCGTCTCCGCCTCTGGGCCACATAGCCAGGCATGTAGAAGGTTCCAGAACCTTCCGGGCTGTGGGAGGAGTTATGTTTTGCCGCCTTTGGGAGAGTCACCTGACCTAGGGGTATAAAAGGCTTGGAGGGAAAACTTTCTAGTCAGTTGAGATGGGGCACCACTGATCCTGGGAGAACCTCTGCCGGAGTACAGGCTTTAGGGCCTAGGGGGGAGACCTACACTACTGCTGCTGACGGGGCTTAGGCCCTGCTGTAGTAAGATAGCTGAGGAACGCCCACCACCCACTGACCTTGCCCAGTGTGAGGGGACCCAGGGAACCACCTTCAGCGTGCTGGGAGGAACATCAAGCACTCCCAGAACCACCAACTCATTCCCCCCCCCTCATAAGAAGAAACTTCTGACAAGAAACTTTTGACAAGAAACTTATAATAAGAAACTTCTGACAAGAAACTCCTGACAAGAAACGCCTGAGAAGCAACCAATCTGGAACAGTCGCAAGACACCTTAATTTGAGGAGGCCTGACCGTCCAGCAAGGCCTGAAGCCTAAACTGCCCAACTGGGGATCACCAGGTAAAGCGCCGTACCCTGAAGCGCTAGACTTTCACCCCCTATCTATTCCTGCCTGCTGCTGGGCTGCCCCCAAGTACTTTTCCAGTCAGCCCTGCCCACAGGCTGCTGGTGCGCCCCGCGTTCTGTCTCCACGAGGGAGAAACTGCCACCCCTCAGGTCACTGACCTTGTGAGGAAATCACCGCCGCGGCCGCCGCCGCGTGAAGAGAAGTGCTGCTGTGAGGAGAGGCCCTCCTCGAGGCCGTGTGGTGAGGTGCGCCGTCCGCGCCCTCACCGAAGGAAGCGCTGAGGTGAGGGAAGCCCCTCGAGTGGATGTGGTGAGGTGCGCCGTCCGCGCCCTCACCGAAGCCTCTAAAAATTGCCCAAGTCATTGCCGCCGGGCCCGGGGCCCCACCGCCGCGGCCGAAGAAATCACCGCCGCAGCCCAAGGGGGCCGCTTGAAGCAGCCGCGGCCTAGCGCGATCCGCGAGGCCTCCAGGCCCCGCCGACGCCGTTGCCGAGCAACCGGGGACGCCGGCCGCGCAGCGATTGGGTGCCGGCTCCCGCCACGCCCCCAGCGCCGACGGAGGCCGAGGAAGAGCCCCGGCCGTGCAGAGGGAGACGGGGAGCCGGCCGGAGAGGACTGCCGGCTCCCGCTCCCATCCCTGAAGCCCGCCAAACCCACTCACCTGATCCCGGGGGCCGGAGGAGGGTGATACCGGCCCCCGCAACGTGCCGCAAGTCATTTCCCTAATCCCGAGGGCCGGAGGAGGGTGATACCGGCCCCCGCAACGTCCCGTCATTCCGGCCAGAAGGCCGAGGTAACCCGACCGGGCCCCGCCCTCCAGAACACGGGCCGGGCCTGGAGTTAGCCAGTCGCTAAGAAGCGCGACCAACGATCAAGCACCAGGTGAGCCCAGGAGGCCCCTAGGGCCCACAAAAACGCCACTGGAGGCCGGGGGCCACCATTAACCCTAAAGTAACCGTGTAACTTTCCCCATGAGGCGAGGCCCCGGAGAGGAGTGGGCCTAGCCTGGAATTAACCCCTAAGGGACATAGAAGCCCCAGGATACAGGACATGTTGAGGGGTTCCCCACAGTGTTTATTAATTTATTGCAGATGCCTATTGTAATTACTGCCTAGGCCTATGCTTTTAACTGCAAAGTCTTTACCACAGGGGGAAAGTGATTAATTGAATTGAGCTGAAGTGTACACCGCCAAGAGTTGAAGTGTTTTATGTTACAGGTGTACTGGAGTTCCGACGCCCACTGTACTGAATGTGGGTGCGCCTAGATTAATGCAGGCCTATTGAAATGTAACGTGAAAAGCCTTCTTTTAAGTAATTGAATATGCTTGAAGTGAACTGCATGTTTAGGCCCATGTTTTATTAACGCACCTTGAGATCATTATTAGTGCTACGTTTAGGAGATAATTCCTGCGGCCTCTTAGTGGCCTACAATGTTGATGAGCTATGATGCTTTATTAAGAATGTGCACCAGTTGAGTAATACAATGAATTTAAATGTAGATCTGAATTAATCTGCCTCATCTGATGCTAACTTGATTTATATATAAAAGATCTTGATTTTAAATACACAAGCCTGGTGTGGTGTCATGTTATTGCGTTCGCATTCCTGAGTCAAAGTAAGAGTGTGCTGCACAACTGCCTTACACATTGCCTTCGCGTGCTTTCCCGCCTCGCGCCATGCTACCGTGGCGGACTCGGTAAACCCGGTTCCAACACCGGGTAATTAGTGTAACAGTACAACAGTGTCTCAACTGGGGATCATTTAACAAGGACAGTTAAATAAGTAGTACACATCATAAGAACCGGGAGAAAAAGGAAAAAGGAGACCACAACGGGAAGATTGAAGTAAAGCAATTGTTATTGTAGGTAGTTATAACAGCACTACTATACAATTAAAGTGTATGGTGACCATAACACACAAGTGGGCACTGGGCGTGCTAGTGACAAGTGACGGCGCAGTGACACAAGGTGAAAGAATAGCAGCGTGAACGGCGATAAAGTATAACAGAATGTGGTCAATAAAAAGACAATTATGTACAATAGGTGGTTATAAATTGGGTAAAGTCAATTGACCACTACAGCGCCAAAGTTCTGTGCTGGGTAGTCGACGGCGTTTCAACCTGATTGATTTCAGGTCATCATCAGGACATATAGTCACTTATTTTTAACAATAGTGCTGTATAGGAAGGAGGAGAGAAGGGGGAGAGGTGTAAGCGGATAAGTGGCCCGTAGGATGGAAAGGCAAAATAAGTCCCAGAGTTTATATAATTACCTGAAGACCACAAGAAAACATTTGAATGGGTCGGCCAAGGGTCCAACCGTTGAAGAAAGGTAGTCTTCAGAATATTACGAGAATAAAGCAAGGAATGGCAGTGCGGAAATCAATCAAGGAACAACTGTGGGGAGGAAGAAAGGCACGTGAGAGGGGTATTCTATGGTGTGCTCAAGGCGGCAGTGGCTAAGGTGGGCAGTGCGGGGGGGATGAAGGGAAGGGGAATGGATTACCTGGGTGTCTGAAGAAGGGAGCACGGAGGCAGGAGGAAGGAGTGTCGGTGGGATCCAGGAGGTATCCGAGCCCAGGGTAGGGTCTGGCCAATCTAAAGGATGACAAGGATATAAACATTAGACACGGCCACGGGGCGGTGCTGAAAAGCCAATAGGAGCATGGCTTGAAACATGTTGACCTTTTAGGACACCAGGTACATTAACAACTTAGTTTTCTAATCTTCCCCTTTTTAATCATATCGACTGGTGGTCAGAATAAATAGGACGGACCAACCAGCCAGGTATTTTTAAGATACACCCCAGCACAGAATAACCCCCATTCCTCTTTTAGCATCATTTTCTTTATCAATATAGATTCACCTTAAGTGCTTACACGTAATCCGTAGGTCGCGGCACGCCCCATTCCGCAGCGGAACGGGATCGACCCAATGATTAACCATGCTACCGAGGGGTAATCTTGGTGGGTGAGGGTTTTATAAGAAAATGTATTTCTTCTCCAGCAGAGGGTTAGTCTATTTTTACAAGGCTGGGTTCCCATTTTGTTGGTATAAACTCGTTCTGGAAGACGTACCCAGTACATCCTCTTACACCCCCTATATTTTTGGAAGGGACATTTAGCCAAAGTTTGTAGGACAAGTTGGTGGATGTCAAGGAGGTTGATGATATGTGTGAGAATATACAGGAGTTGGTACTTGCGGTGGAGAATCACGATGATTCTAGTGACAATAATGATGAACCGGCTGCTAGTTTCAGTTCCACAGCTGAGGATGTGTATAGGGAGAGTACAGACAAATTGGAAAAGCCAAATTGTGATATAAATCTCAATGGCTGCGATGTGAGAATGTTGCCAGATTCTGGAAGTTTATGCACGTTGTTGTCAAGAGATACTTATGGCAAGAATTGGAAGGTAGTTGGTCTGGAATGGTGTAAATCAGATATTAAGGCTGTAGGATATGGGGGTAAGACTATTGAAATTTTAGGAATGAAATGGATGGTGATAAGTTTTGGTGCAAGGAAGGTGTTTGGGCGAGTGTATATATATTACAAAGCAAGGATCAGTTCAGAAAGATCTCAACATTATTCTGAACCGCAATGCTGAGACACCAGTCATGAGTGTGGAAGTGGAAAATGTAGAGATGGGTGAGGAACATATGGAAGATTATGATGACGCTCTCATGGAAAGATATCCTGAGGTATTTACAGATAATTTAGGAAAACTTAAGGGCTTCTCATACAGAATAATTTTAAAGAAGAATGTTACTCCGGTGGTGCATAGAGTAAGAAATGTTCCACATTTAATGAGGAAACCTTTACAAAATGAGATGAATAAGTTACTAGAGCAAGGCATCATAGAACCCATTGAGCCTTCTGAGTTGTTAGCACCTATTGTGGTGGCTCCTAAGGAGGGGGGCAAGATTCGGTTGTGTGTTGATATGCGTGACCTGAACAGAAACATATGGGTGGACAGACAACCCTTACCCAATATTTCGGAAATTCTAACAGCCATGGGTGGGGGTGTGATTTTTAGCGTAGTCGATATGTCTGACACTTACCATCAGCTAGATTTGCATGAGGATTCCAAGCCTCCTACCTCGTTTGTCACACCGCTGGGGGCCTTTCGCTACTGCAGGATGCCCTTTGGATTAGCATCAGCTTCTGCAGTATTCCAAAGGATGATGCAGCGTGTATTTGAAGGACTAAAGGAGGTTTTATGCTTCTAAGATGACATTTCAATTGTCGGGAAAAAAGGAAAAGAGCATGATGATTTAATGAATGAGGTTATGGGTCGTCTCAAACATTGTGGAGTGACAATAAAGAAGGAAAAGTGCCAATTGAGGAAAATGAAGGTCACATACCTGGGACATGACATCTCCAAGGATGGCATAAGGCCCAAAAGAACCATTGTCGTGGCTGTGGAGAAGGCACCTACACCTATAAATAGGGATCGAACTGAAGTCTTTCCTAGGGCTTGCATAAACTATTCCAAATTTGTGGCTGAATTTACGGTAATTGTGGAAACTTTGAGACTATTGATTAAAAAAGGGGTTAACTTTGAGTAGGATGAACCGTATGACATTGCTTTTAAGAAGATAAAGGAGGGAATTCTTCAAGCTCCGACATTAGGGCATTTCGATGTTACGCCAAAAACGTACATAACAACGGATGCTAGTAATGTCGGTATAGGAGCTATGCTGACACAGGTGAAGGATGATCAACAGAGAATAATTGGTTTTGCATCTAGGCGTCTCCAAAAGGCAGAAACTTCTTATTCTGTCATAGAGGCGGAAGCTTTGGCTTGTTGCTAGGGGATCAAGCATTATAGGTACTCTGCATGGGGTTTGCCTTTCAAAGTGAAAACTGATCATAAACTTCTGATTCATTTGTTCAAAGGAGGGAAAGGACTGGAGGGCAATGTGACACCGAGAATATCCAGATGGATGCTGTCTGTATTGGAATACAACTTTGAAATGGAGTATGTGAAGGGTTTGAAAAATGTACTTGCTGTTTGCTTGTCTAGGATGCCTGTGTAGGAATTGAACCAGGGTGCGGTAGTGGATATTGATGTGGTGCTGGATGGAAGAGAAGAAATGGCTTTAGGAAAAGTGGAATGGAATCTGGCAATGTCTGAGGATAATTTGCTCCAGGAAGTGAAGAGGTGTGTTTCTGCAGGGTGGGACGATAATCAGGCCCGCAGTACCCAGATGATGGGTTATCATAATGTGAAAGATGAATTGAATGTGTGTGAGGGAAAGTTGTGGAGGAGAAACCAAATCATTCCACCTGAGGACTTAGGAGACAGATTTTTCAGATTGCGCATGAGGGGCACCCTGGTCTTAATACGACCAAAAGGCCGGTCCATCAATCTTTTTGGTGGCTTGCAATGGATGAAAGAATTGAAAGTGTGGTTAAGGAGTGTATTGTGTGCGCTAATAGTGACAAAACAAAGATTGTGAGGCAACCTCCTCTGAGTTGTATAGATTTACCCAACAGGCCTTGGGAGAGAGTGGCAATTGACTTTCTGGGCTTTGGATAGAATGGGGGTCAAGCATGAAAGAGTTACTTTGTTCAGATCTCAAGCCAATGAATTAGTTGAAAGAGTCAACCGTTTGATTATGGAGAATATCCGGCTTTCCTTGGTTGGCTACTGGGTTGCCATGGAGGAATGAACTGAGGAAGTTGGTTTGGGCTTTTAGGATTACACCTCATTCTGTAACTGGAGTATCTCCATTCATATCTTTGAAAGGGAGAGAACCGGGCTTAAAGGAAGTTCCAGCGTGGCTAAAAAGTAAAGAGTGTGTGTGGGTAGATCGTGGTGCTGTGGAAAGAGATGTGATGGAAAAACAACGAAGGACCAAGGAGTATTATGATGCTAGGAAAGGTGTTAAAATGACAGAATTCAGGAAGGGTGATTGGGTAGCAATCAAGATAGGTGGTATCATCAGGAAAGGAGAAAGTAAGTTCTCCAAACCAGTGCCAGTGAAGGAAGTAAAGAAAAATGTGATTTTGATGGATGGATCTGTGTGGAGTTTAGGGAACCTGTGCAAATGTTCACAGGGGTTTATAGACAATGTGTGTAAGTAGGGGGATTTTTACTGTATACTTTTATGCACCTTATAGTGGATGTATTTGGTTATGTAATGATTTCGGTGCTTGCATTGACATTTATAAATTAGTGTATAGTTTTAGGATTTAGTAATTGTTGTATGTATTTATTGTATGTAAAGTTACTGGAATGTGCACATGCAATATAGATTATGGAACCATGACAGTAGAATGTATTCTGATGAAGATAGGAGGGTTGGAGAAAGGAGTCTGTTGATGTAGAGCTGTATGTAAACTGAAGAATAAACTTGGATGTTGACTATCCTAACCGTGTGGTGGATCTCTACTCTCTGCCCACCCACTGCTACCCTGCCTCATTCCTACGCGCCCTCAACCACAGCCAGCGCTCACCTCATAGCACCAAACAACACAGATGGACCCTTCTCGTGCACATCAGGCATGCTTTCATGCACTTACACACCCTACATCAATATTACCTGGACGTTCACACTTAAGCATTTTGTGCACTTATTCAAGTTAGGAAATCCATGGGTGGGAAAGTCAAACCTTGTAGAATTAAGCCAGAGCCTTAGTTTATGTAAAACGTTATAGCTGCCGGAGCAAGGACATGCAGCACATGCGTGCCTTAGGCACCTCAAAGGCAAGCCCATCTGTGCCAGGGCCTTGCCCAGCGCCAGGAACCCAGGTCCTCCACCCACCCACTGCTACCCTGCCATATTCCTCCGCAACCTCAACCATGGCCAGCGCTCACCTCACTGTTGCTGCACCCCACCACACAACCCTAATGGACCCTTCTCATGCACATCATGCATGTTTTCATGCACTCTTACACATCATACACCAATCACCTTCACATCAACAGCTCCCAGCACCCCATCTGCTCACCCTCACATCAATCAGCCACCCGCCTTTGCTCACACTAACCAGCCACAACCCACGCAGCTCACCAATCTCACATGCATGCTCTTCAACACCTGCGCATGCACCAACCAGGTTACTGCACGACCATGTTCGGGACCTGCTCTTCCTGACAGAAACCTGGCTGAACCCATCCTCGACTCTGTACATCGCGGCAGCCATCCCCGCCGGCTACAAGATCGCCAGGCAAGACAGCCAGCTCAAGACAGGAGGCAGAGTGGCCATCATATAAAAAGAAACCACCATCAGCTGCACCACCTCCATGGACATTGCCCAAGCTACATGGAATACCTCATGTTCAAGTTATGCATCACAGCCAACTTCACTTGGTGGAACCTTAGTATACAGACCTCCAGTACCCCACACAAACTTCGCTAGCAATATCACACACTTGGTCACACCCCTCATCATCAACTCCAGTACCTTCATTCTCCTCAAGAGACCTGAACTTTCACCTTGCAGACTTCACCAGCCCTATCTCTATGGCCTTTCTAGAATAAGCACAAAACCCCGGTCTGACTCAGCATATTACCAGACCCAGCATATTACATGCCTCCGTACACCTACTGGACGCAATTTTTATCTCCATCAGCAACATTAAAGTTGACAAACCAACTCCACTGACCTGGACAGACCAATCTCTCATCAGTTTCAAAAGTCCCGCTCCAGCACAGGCCCAACTCCTTCAGACTCGCTGACTGCAGCTGGAAAATAGTCACTGAAGAGAAATGAGCTTCCGCCCTCTCCACACACTGGCCCCAGCTACACGAGAAGCCTGCTGAAAGCCATCAAGAACTTCAACAGTTAGATCAACATAGGCTCCGATGCCCTAGCTCCCCTCAAGCACATCCCAACGGCAAGAGCCCGACCACAGGCCAACTGGTACACAGAGGAACTTAGGATGATGAAACACCACTGCAAGCCACTGGACCGAAAGTGGAGAATGAGCCAGGACACGGCAGACACAGACACCTTCAGATCCACCCTAAGGCGCAACCACCAACAGATCTGGAACACGAAGCGCACAGCGTTTGCAGACCACATCAAAGCTCTTTAACCCTATCTACTACATTATTCTAATTTTACTTTATTGGGGGATTTTACTGTCATTTTGTAGGAGGTTGTGGAGTTCGCAGTTTTTAGGGTTTTTAGGGTTTGTCCCCAAGCCAAAAATCAATAAATTTCAGGACAACTAAGAACTCCACAACTTCTTCCGGAAAATATGTCTCAAGGCTTTTTTCCAGGATAAACCCACCCCTCATCAGTTTGATTTGGGTTTTGAACTTTGAACAAACAGTCCTGAAAGAAGTTGCTAAAAGCAGGAGTGGCCCGCCTTTCCATAATCTCTCAAAAGATGAGTTATCAGTGATAAAATATTTAGCTAACACAGGCAAATCACCATAAAACAAGCAGACAAGGGTGGCGCTATCGTCATCATGTCGACCACTGATTATGATGCTGGGTGCACATGTCAGTTAGCAATTAGTAAATATTACACCCCGATTGCTGTAGATCCAACAAAACATCTTAGCACCCAGATTGTCTCTCTCGTCTCAATAGCGGAGACTCACAAATGGATCAGCAAGCAGGAGGCAAAATTTCTAATCAATACGCAACCTAGGACACCCTATTTTTACGTCCTCCCTAAAATTCACGAAGCATCTACCCACCACCAGGCAGACCGATTGTGTCAGGCATAGATTCCCTACTTGAACCTCTATCCAAGTTCTGTGACCACTATTTGCAACCCTTGATTAAAAAAACTCCCTCTTTCTTGAAAGACACCCGAGATGCACTCAGTCTCATAAAAGCTACCACAAATACATACCAAACTGACCTGCTGGTCTCTTTGGACATGGAGGCCCTTTACACTAAAACCCTTCAGACCGGTACTTAGAAGTGGTGTAGAAGGCTCTACATTCTGAAAATTGTATGGCACAAACCCCAGTGAGCTTTATCACTCGCATTAACCGAAAACTTCTTTCAATATGGTGATCAAATATACCACTAAACCGAGGGGACTTCCATGGGCAGTACATTTGCCCCGAGTCTGGTCTGTTTATACATGGCAGCCTTTGAGGATGAGAATATTTTTTCAAACTCCAATCCATATATCAGAAACATTTCTGTCTGGCGCAGATACATCAACGACATCCTTATCCTATGGAAAGGGGATAGGACAATATTTGAGGCTTTTTATGAGTGGTCAGTTCCCTCAACCACTTCCTCCATTTTACGACTAATATCTCAGATAGTGCTCTACCCTTTATATACTTGATGATACACTTGGGGGCAGACGGCGAATTAACAACCACCACATTTAAAAAGCCCACAGACAGCTATAGCCTCTTACCTTTTGGGAGCCATCACCCCAAAGCACTATGAGAGAATCTCCCGTATGGCCAATTTCTGCAATTACGCCGTAACTGCAGCTCCAACACTGACTACGACACCCAGACACAGGAACCGTAAAAAAATCTAGAAGCAAGAGAGTATCTCCCACACTCTGTCAAAATAGCCAAGAAACGCGCTAGGAGCAATAACAGAGAAGCTCTTTTTGAACACACTGAGAGACTACCTACTGATAAGCTCACTTGTGTCACTACAAACACCGCAGATTCTAACAGAATACATAAGATCATAAGTAAACACTGGAACATTCTAAGTTCAGGCAACCTCAGTTTACCTCCGCCAAGGTTTGCATTTAAACAGACCCCCAACATCAAAGACTTGCTGGTCCATCCGAGACCCCAGATGCTTAATATTCCTAATCAGAGTACCTTGTGGTAACTACCCCCATAAAGGGTCATTTCCCCTGCGGCTCGTGCTAAGTATGTAACCTTACCACAGCCGCTAAGGAAATTAAGCTCACGGGTACCTTTACCTGGACGCAAAAATCACATACTAATTGCAACACTAAGAATTGTATTTACACAGTGACATGCCCATGTGAGGAAAAAATACATAGGGATGACAACTCGACCAGTGAAAACTCGCATTACAAAACATCGGAGTAATGTTAGATGTCAGAGAACTAGCACAAAGATGTGCGCACACTTTGTGAATCACAAACATTCAGCAGATGATTGATCCTGGACTGTACTAGAATCATTACCCCATCTCACGAAGGGTGCCCTTTCAAAAAAAGAGCAGAATTGGATTTTTCGATTGTCCACGCATTCATATGGACTGAATGAGGACATACATTGGGTGGAAATTGACCTATGACCTACATTATATATGGTGTACCCACATCAAGCAAGATCACTTCTGCTACAACCTTACTGGTTCTCTGGTTCCCACATGATGAATTTCATACCACCATGACAAACATTCACTGTCCCTCTCAACCTAGAGGAACCCACAGACTCTTCCACATGAGTTCCTGATAATACCTACACGTTGCACCTAATGACCATGCCCACTTTAGGCAGGACACCATCTCAATGGAGTCTGTTCCCGAGAATTACTGGGACCCAGTCACAAACTGCAGCGTAGATTGTGCATGCGAACAGTCTGACATATTTGAGTTCAGGTTTTACATGTGACGAACCATTGTTGTAAGATTTGAGGGATGCTTAATTACTCTTAATTAGCCTTCTGCACTATTTGAGCATACAACAATCATGGGGCATTACACCTCCATAATTACCCATACCGGTCCTCCCCTGTACTCAGACGGTGATCTTAACTACCACCGCCTGACAGGAGCCGAATTCTACACTCTAAGATGGCGCCCACTTTTCCCAGCCATTTCAGCACTACCCGACGGTGCCTACCAGCTCCAGGCAACCTTGCGAGTGCTCGACTTCCACCCTGAACTCCGGAACACACCGGTGAGTGACTGTTGACACGGCCGGTCTTAAGCGGCCGACCGCCCACGGCCCTCACTCCCGAGGCACTAGAGACGGGGTAGGTTGCCGCGCGAATGTTGCCAGGACAATGCAAGTACCTTCCCCATTACTTAGCCCACTGATTAGCATGAGGGTGTTCCACATACCGTCCTTTCTCCCTGAAGGACATTTTTGACATTTCTTTATTTCTCCACAGTACACTCCAATACAGCGTGCCTCACTAGACGCCCTTGAGGAGGCATACAGGTAACCCTAATTGGGTAAGTGGGCATTCCTCTGGATTCTTCACAATGTTTGTGACCATTGATATGGTTTATATGTAATATGTATGTCACGTTTTCCCACTCATGTATGTTATACCACCACAATAAGTGTGTTTCACGATGTTAAGCATGCCAGAAGTGCATGCTTTCCTGATTTTGAGATGCATTACCTTCTAGAATGCCATTCCACTCTTTTTTTTATCATATCTGATAGAGACTTCTAGCTGCAGATTCCTTACATTTGAATTCTCTAGGCGTTAGCCTGGATCCGGAAACTTTTGCTGAGCAATACCCCTTGCGCGCACCTTCGGGTGGCTCTATTCAGCTCTGCGTGACATCGTCTGTGGCGTCGGTTATGGCGTCGCGGTCACCTATATAGGCGCCACCCAGGCAAGCAGACGTCAGTTCATTTATTTCCGTGCCAGTTAAGCACCGATCTGGGAAGAGCAACCTCTCTGTCGCTTTTTGACAGCCTTTTTCTCAACTTTTTGCCACTGTATGATGTTGGTTACCAACCCCCACCTCGTCTGTCTCTAGTGTCTCTTTTGCGTGACCACGATTCAAAGTCGTGCTCAGACTGTTGGGCTATGACTCCTAAGGCCTTGCGGGAGCGGACAATAAAGCTCCTTGCGGCCTGGCAGTCGATGCCGTCGAGCAAGACTCCACGGAAGTCCTGATCAAAGAAGAGGAGGTCGCGGGACCGCGTCCGGAGCCCAAAGCCCTCTTCATCCCACTCGATGTCTTTAGGACACTCGGGGAAGAGGTACAAGGAGAAGAAGTCCAAGCGGACTTCATCTTCTCCTCGGCTGTCGTCTGTCGACGAAAGAGGTAAGGAGCACCAACGCTCTAGGCACTGATCTGCGGAGCCGGAGCCAGGGCCGACTTCGCACCTCCCTCCCTTTCCAGGAGCCGAAGCAACCCCTGCTCAAATGAAAGAATTTTACGAGGCCACGCATTTGAGCATTCCGACCCCTATGGTCGACCCTCGGGTCCCGCGGAGTAGGAAGGGACCCCATCGGATAGGATGCCGTCAGCACCAGCCACAGGGCCGGTGGGGCCTCGGGGATCCAATCCAGGATCCGGGTCGACGCCGGTCGTGCCATCGCGACCTCCTCCGGCATTTGACCCGAAGTCGGTGCCTTCGGTGCCACCAGTGCCAGCCCCATCCTTATCCCCGATGACACAGAGTCGGAACGGCCTCGCTCGACGCCGATTCCGCTGCCGATTGAACCCAGGGGTTCTATGTTGTCGCCTGAATACTTTGAAGATAAAAAAAAAAAAAAAGTAAATCCGTATTTGTAAAGCGCGAACTACTCACCCTTACGGGTCTCAAGGCGCTGGGGGCCGTCGTGGAAATTAAGTGAGCTATTGCCCAGAGTCACATGGTGCTGAGCTGCCGCCGGAGCCGGGGATCGAACCGTGAGCCCTATGCTCCGAAGTCAGCTGCCCTGGCCGCTGCACCACACCTCTCCACAAGATGTGGCTCGGGAGAGGAATGGGAGGGTTCTATGGATTCTTTGGAACACCAGGATGGCTCTGCAGAGCAGTTGGACTGGTATGGGGAACTTGGGGAAGCCAGTAGACTGGACACTTCTCCAGATACTGGCATGTTGTCTCCGCCAACTGTGTCTACGGAGGAGGGAGCATCTTATGCCATGGTAGTTAAAAGGGCAGCCAAGGTCCTCGGACTAGAGCTGCCTTCCATGCAGGTCAGGACTTATCTCCTTACAGAAGTGCTTCATCCTGGGGCTTACACATCTGAAACCCTTTTGCCCTTTTATGAAGCACTAACTGATGTCCTTGTAAGCACGTGGTCCAAGCCTAGCTCAGGGGCTCCTGTGAATAGGACAATTGCACGCCGCCATCGCCCAGCTCCGGTCGACCCAAAGTTCCTAAGCCAACACCCCACCCCCGAAAGTTTGGTGGTGCAGGCCTCTACATTCCAGGGCGCGTTCCCTTCCGCCCTTCTGGATAGGGAATCCAAGAGGCTGGTTTCACTTGGTAAGAAGATGTTTTCTTCCTCCAGCCTGGCATTGCGGTCGGTGAAGACCACATGCTTTTTGGGCCCTTTCTCCCACTCCCTTTGGGACACAGTTGCGCAAGTGCTGCCACAAGTCTCAAAGGAGGCCCGGGCTGTGCTCTCTCAGACAGTTAAGGACAGGAGAGATGCCGCAAAATTCGCCATAAGGTGTGGCCTTCATACAATGGGTTCACTGGGCAGATCGATTTCCATGACAGATGTCTTGAGGCGCCATGCCTGACTTAGGACAACTGGCTTCTCAGGCGATGTCCAGGCAAATTTGATGGACATGACTTTTGATGGAGCCCGCCTTTTTGGGGAGAAGGCAGATTCGGTCCTAGTGAGGTTCAAGGACTCTCAAGCTACGGCTAGATCTTTGGGCCTCTCTTCTACACCTCGTGGCCAGTGTAGCTCTCGCCCCTTTCGTGGCAACGGAAGGGGTTTCCAGCTGCGTCACCCCTATCTCAGCCACCGTCCTGCGCCGCCTTCCCAAGCCGTGTGGGGACATGGACGTGGTTCATTCCGACCTAGGAACGGAAGCCATAAGTCATCGGCCACCCTGCCCTCGGCAGCCGCAGACTCCAAGCACTCCTAGTCTGACTCTGCAAGACCACACCACTCTAGTTGGCGGGAGAATCCATCATCATCTCCCCCTCTGGAGATCCATAACATTGGACAAGTGGGTCTTGCAGATCATGCAGGAGGGCTATTCTCTGCCTTTCCTTTCTTTTCCACCTTCCATTCTGACAAATCAGGAACAGCTGATGGTGGATGATTTAAAATTGCTACACGAGGAAGTTACAGGTCTCTTGGCCAAGGGAGCTATAGAGAGGGTCCCGGATTCAGAAGTAGGCAGTGGCTGTTCTGCCCGCTATTTTCTGATTTAAAAAAAGAACAAAGGGTTGCGACCATTTTAGATCTTCGTACCGTCAATCTCGTCCTCAAAAAGAAGAAATTCAAGATGCTCACTCTAGCTCAGGTCTGTTCTGCCCTAGACCAAGAAGATTGGATGGTAGCGTTGGACCTGCAGGATGCGTATTTTTACACCCCCATCCTGCCGGGCTACAGGCGTTACCTGCGTTTCAAGGTAGGCCACTAGCACTTTCAGTTCACCGTGCTCCCCCTCAGCCTTACCAGTGCCCCTCAGCTGTTCACCAAGGTGATAGCGGTGGTCGCAGTTCATCTGCGCAGGTTAGGGGTGTCAGTCTTCCCCTACCTCGATGACTGGCTGTTGAAGGCGTCCTCGCCCCAGGCTTTCGCCTCCCACCTTCACACTACAGCGGACCTCCTGCATTTGCTGGGGTTCTGTAGAAACGTGCCCAAGTCACACCTGACTCCTTCTCAGACTCTCCCTTTCATCGGGTCTGTTCTGGACACAGTTCAGTTGTGGGCCTATCCTCCTGAGCAGCGAGTCCAGGATATTCAGGTTATGATTCTGATGTTTCAGTCTCTATCCTGGATTTCGGTGAGACTGACTCTGAGGCTGTTGGGCCTCATGGCCTCCTGCATCCTCCTGTTGGTAAAGCATGCCAGGTGGCGTATGCAGGCTCAGAGAGACCTGAAGTTCCAGTGGGTACAGCATCGAGGAAATCTCACCGATGTGGTCCAGATCTCGGAAGGAACTGCGAGAGATCTGCAGCGGTGGTTGATGAACCGCGATTGGGTCAACAGCAGACCCCTTTCCCTTCCCCAACCAGAGCTCACAGTCGTGGCAGATGCGTCACTTCTGGGATGGGGCAGCCATCTGGCAGAAGTGGAGATCAGGGGACACTGGTCTCCGGCGGAGTCGGGGCTCCATATCAGTTTGTTGGAGTTTCGAGCAATTCGGCTGGCATTGAATGCATTCTTTCCCTATGTCAAGGGAAAGTTAGTGCAGGTGTTCATGGACAACACCACCACCATGTGGTACTTCAACAGGCAGGGCGGGGTGGGGTCGTGGACCCTTTGCAGAGAAGCCCTGTGTCTCTGGACGTGGCTGGAAGAGCAGGGCATAACCCTTGTGGTTCAACACCTAGCAGGTTCTCTGAACTCCAGGGTGGACAAACTCAGCCGTCGATGCCTAGCGGATCACGAATGGTGTCTCTAGTCGGAGGTGACGCATGGTCTCTTTCAGCAGTAGGGAGAACCTTGGTTAGATTTGTTAGCGTCCGAAGAGAACACGCAGTGCCAACAATACTGCGCGCTGGAATTTTCAAGACGGCTATCTCTGGGCGCCGTCTTTCGTCACGAGTGGAGCTCAGGCCCGCTGTACGCCTTTCCGCCCATACCAACCCTGCCCAGGGTTCTGAAGAAGATGTGGAGCGACCGAGCCCAAGTCATCCTTGTGGCTCCGGACTGGGCGAGGAGAGTCAGGTATCCAGAGCTTCTGAAAATGAGCATCGATCCTCCGATCAGGCTGCCCCTCAGGAGGATCTTCTGTCGCAGCAGCAGGGGAGGGTTCTCCACCCGAACCTGTCAACTCTGCGCCTCCATGCGTGGAGATAGAGCGGCGGCAGTTGATGGCTTTTGACCTTGATCCCGAAGTATGTAACGTTATTTTTGGAGGCCAGGCGGCCCTCCATTAAGACGGTATACGCCTGTAGTTGGCAGAAATTTGTATTATACTATACAGAAAGGTCTATTGACCATCTTTCGGCTGCTCTTTCCACTGTTCTTCTATTCATTCTAACCCTTGCCCAGCAGGGCTCTGCTTTGGGAACTCTCAAGGGTTATCTTTCTGCTCTGTCTGCTTTTTTGCGGCTCTCAGACCAACCTTCTCTCCTTAAGTCTCCGATTGTAAATAGGTTTCTGAAGGGGCTGGCTCGCATGTTTCTCCCCACACCCTTTGTTATGCTGCAGTGGGACCTTAATTTGGTCCTCACTTATCTTATGTGTGCTCCCTTCGAGCCTTTAAACAACTGTCCCATCTGGCTGCTTACCATCATGACAGCCTTTTTAGTGGCGATTAGATCTTCCCGGAGGGAGAGTGAGTTGCAGGCCTCCCTGCAATATGTCTTTACCGGACAAAGTGGTGCTTCGCACTCGTATTTCATTTTTGCCAAAGGTTGTGACCCCCTTCCACCTGGGTCAATCGGTCACGCTTCCCATCTTCTTTGCTCCCCCTCATCCCTCTAAGGAAGAGGAGCGTCTCTTCCGTCTGGACCCAAAAAGAGCATTGTCATTCTACCTTGACCGCGCAAAAGAGTTCCGGGTGGATGACCAACTCTTTGTGGGGTACGTGGGAGCTAAGAAGGGTCGGGCAGTGCAGAAAAGGACCATCACTCTGTGGGTCGTTCTCTGCATTAAGATCTGCTATGCCCTGGCCAAGAAGCAGCCCCCTGAGGGATTAAGGCCCATTCCACCAGGGAAAAGGCTACGACTACAGCCTTGGCTCGGGGTGTCCGAGTACTGGGCATCTGTCAGGCAGCAACGTGGGCATCTTTGCACACGTTTTCCAAGCACTACTGCCTGGACAGTCTGGTCCGTAGGGACGGGCATTTTGCCCGTTCTGTCCAGCAGGACTTTCTAGTATAAGATATTGGTCCGCAACCCACCACCAGAATGATACGGCTTGGGTATCGAGTTCAAAGGTAAGGAATATGCATCTAGAAGTCTCTTTCAGATGAACAAGTTACTGGCCCTCGGTAACACATTATCTGGTAGACACTCTAGCTGCAGATTTCTTACAGCCCCACCCATGCCTCACCCCTTTGCGGACTGATTTCATTAGAGCTAGGGTTACTCCCCTTTTCAGGGCCCTAGTTTTGCACACGACTACGTCAGATACTTTGTGACTCTGCGCTTCTGGCATAGAAAAAACAAAATGAACTGACGTCCGCGCGCCTGGGTGGCGCCTATATGGGTGACCCCGACGTCATAACCGACGCTACCAACCCTGACGTCGTCATGCGGAGCCAAATGAGGCCACATGACGACGCGCGCAAGGGGTATTGCTCAGCTAAAGTTTCCGGATCCAGCCTGACGCCTAGGATATTCAAAGGTAAGGAATCTGCAGCTAGATAGAGTCTCTACCAGATAATGCGTTACCGAAGGAAACGTAACATGTTCGTCTACACCTTGTTCTTCCCTTGCTCTAACAGGTCAGCCTCGTTAGGTTCTAAAGGTCAGCCTAATCAGGTTCTTATGGTGTATTATTAAGGATACCCGACTACTTGGATCACGTGCTCTACACTTATGGTTCCAAGCATTGTGTAGATTAGATTACCCTTTACTTTGGTCCTGAAGAATTGCCTCAGATCATATATTGACTACTCTTGGCAAGAAACATGTCGACCTCTTGATTCTAAAAAGCCACCAGAGATCATTGCCTCCATTGGAGTCGCACACGATTTTAACTAGACAGGCAGACTCACTGAATAAAAATCTTTTAGTCTAGAGATTTGCCTGATCCCTTTAATTCACTATCACTCACCATCCCAGCTCTCACTTTCCCCTCATCTACACCTAGGGCTCTATACTGGCACACGACATACAGCTTTGGATAAGGATTTCTGTCAAAGAGCCCCCTAGAGGGTAGCCGTCGAGCATGGCAGCGCCGGCTCAATGCGGAACAAGGCCCTATGATGAAGCATGACACTCACAATAGTGTGTGAGGGTTCTATTTCCAAAAAGGAACCCCCCTCCTGGTTCCATTATACCTGGTCTGTTAGAACACCAGACAATCTTCTCCCTTCTCTTGCATATATAGGAGCTGCATACCCACCTGCCTACTGGCCACACAAGATTGACATCTAAGGACCTGCCCTCTGCTTGATCTGCTCCTTAACAGACAGACCAGAAGCCATAAGCCTGGCTCCTTACTCCTCAAAAACATATAATCTCTTCTGTGGAGTTCCTCAAAGATCGTCTCTCAGCCCCACCTTCTTCAATTCGTACCTGATCCCGCTAGCGAATGTCATGCGCACACCCAACATCAATATCCTCTCCTATGCTAATGACACACAGCTCAAACTCCCTCTTGGACAAGACCCCCAACACAAGCATCAAGTTATCTGACTGCATGACCAAAGTCTCTAAACGTGTGAAGTAACAACTTTTTCAAGCTCAACACGGAAAAGACAGAAGTAATGATCTTCAGTAAGAGCACCTCACCATGGGACTCCACATGGTGGTTGGCCTTACTCGCACCTACACCTACCCCCAGCACCCACCCCGGAAACCTCAAGATCATCTTTGACAACAAACTGGACATGTCTGCACAAGTCAATTCTGCCACTACATCCTGCTTCCACCCTCTCAAGTTGCTGAAGAAAATCTTTAAATGGCTTCCAAGTAACACCAGAAGATTCATCACTCGTGCCTTTGATGCAAGCAAGCCAGACCACAGGAACACCCTGTACACCGGCATCACCAAGCAACTCACCAGGAGATTATAAAGCATCCAGAACTCAGCAGCCAGATTCCTCCATAACCTCCCACGCAGAAGTCATATCTCACCACACGTAAGGAAGCTCCATTGGCTCCCAATACACAAATGCACTAAGTTTAACTCCTCACACACACGTTCACGGCACTACACAAATTAGGACCCACCTACATCAACATCTGCACTTCCTTCCACCAACCACCTCTGTTCAGCAGGACTCCTACTCGTGCACGTTCCATGCATAAACAGAACCGGATCCAGAGATCAGGCCTTCTCAGCCATTGCTCCTAAATCATAGACTGACCTCCCACACCGCATCAGAGCCTCCTCATCTCTTCCTGAACTCTGCAAAAAGCGGAAGACCTGGCTATTCACCATGCCCTAGGCAGGCTAGACACTCACACCTGCACAGAACCAGGATACCCACACGAGTGATAGTTCTCTTTAAACAAACACATAACAACATAAAAGTGTTGATACCTCTGGCTTGAAACCATTCATAGACTTTAGTATTAAATTCTTCCAAGATTTTAGCAGCTGTATGTGATTTCTCAATGGAAACATTGCAACTGTTACGTGTTTCTACATGCCTTGAAAAGCATTCACAATGGTGAGACCAGCAGGCTAGCCTTTTCTTAACCCCCTTGAAAGAGACCCAGTGTGTAGTGATGCACATGTAGTCTGTTGCTTGACAAAATTGGTCCACATTGCTTTTGTGAAGTAAATGGACTGAACGCAACTCTCTTTCATTACTTCACCAACCAACTGCAGCACTTGATGGTGCAGCACTAGCACATCAATTTAAAAATAGGTCTGGCTCCGAACCTTCAATTTTGGACAGATGGTCTCCTAAAATAAATAAAAAATCACTCCTTCCACCAAAGAAAAAGTCAGGCGGTCAATTGCTAACATTGCGGCCAGATTCCCATTTTATAAATGGACATTTTCATGGGTTCATGGTGCAGTAACTCCTTGCTGAACATACACTTGATAATGGGATACAGTGACTGTTTTATTTGTGAGTATTTCTCCACAATTGACCTATGGGTAGCAGGTATGCTGCTTGGAAGCTTGGGGTGACTATATTCCTGTTTTCCGTATGTCCTGCCGAGGTTGCTGTGGGTGATGTCTGCACACTGTGAGCGAAATTCACAGCGCTTCTTAGCTTGATGACTTCTTCTCCCTCACCGGCACCTCCTTCTATTAGTTCAACTTCTTCTGTCTCACCAGCAAATATCTTACTGAGATGCTCTTCCCACACTTTTCTCTGTTGATTTTTCAGATGGGCCATCTGGCTCCCAGTACCGTAATGTCCACTTTGGTTTACCACGACCCACTGGCTTGTGAGAAAGTGAGCATTTTGCATTGTACTCTTCATGTGACCCAACCGGAAGGAAACCCCAAACTAGGAAGCAGAGCTTTCCTATCAAGTCAGTACATGAAGAACATGGTGAGGTAGAGCTGGGCGGTTGTGATTCCCTTTCTCCATGGCATGCTGTGACTGTGGTTGGGATGGGTGCTGCAGGTTTTTGAGTGCCCTGAAAAGATATAAGCAGGTGGTATTGTGATTCTTTATGACTCAGAGCAGGTTGAATAGCTGCACTTCCTCTGTGCCACTCTCCACAGTAAAAATCACTGGTTCATCACTTTCCTCACTTCCAAGGCTTTCAGGAACCTTCCTTTTCCCTTGTTTTTCGGCTATGTCTTGGTCAGGGTCCAGTTTATGCCACGATCATCAGAAGGGAAACTTAGAGAAGATGCTGGGGGCGTTATTTCTATTCTTTTCAGGAAACTATTTAGAAGATGTGCCCAAAGGAAGGACAGACACAACATCCTGCCCACCAACAGGCTCAACTTCCTGCTCTGCATCTTCCTCTGGAGGATCAGGTGTAGCACACTGTGGTTGCTGTTGAGTTTCATGTGAATAAGGTTTGGTTTGCTGCAGGAACAAATTGATGTCAGACTCTTTGCTCTCAGCCATGACTC
This sequence comes from Calotriton arnoldi, assembly GCA_963921515.1. Classification (NCBI taxonomy): domain Eukaryota; kingdom Metazoa; phylum Chordata; class Amphibia; order Caudata; family Salamandridae; genus Calotriton; species Calotriton arnoldi. Next base: position 1,231,116 of record CAWUFW010002140.1, read on the forward strand.
AAGTCACTCCAGCGCTTAGAGTGATCTGCTTCTGATTTGGTGTTGATTTTATTGATGATCCAGGGGGTGATCTTCCTGCCCAGAGTTAGGTACAGGAGGTGTACTGCGTTACTGGAAAAGAAAGGATTGATGCCAGTAGGGGATAACAGACTTTGACTTCTCCTCGCTGTCAACTTTCTTGGCAAAAACCTCCTTTTTTCTGTCTTCTTGTGTGGGTCAGCAGCACGAGCATTAGCACTTAGCAGAGAGGTCTCTGGATTCCAGTGTCCGCTAATTTACAGACTTCTCTCCATCTCAGTCAGTATCCTCTTCTGCATCTGCAGGCAAAAAAATAAGAAGGAAGACAGTGAGCCTTGGCAAGTCTTATCATTGCTGTGCATGTAATCACCATCATTGTAACAATATTATACAAATCAATTAAATTAAAACAAAAAATACCTGCAGAACCTCCAGGGCCCACAGGGTCATTATGGGAGACAGGGGGCAGGCAAAAAATGAATACATTATTATAAAAATACATCAGGCAGAGGAGGCAGGTAAAAATCATATACATTTTCATACAAATGCTTAGTGTACCTCCAGTTCTTCTGCGGCCCCTATAGGAGGTGAAGGCAGCAAAAAACAAATACATTAGTATAAAAATACCTGATATCCCACCTTGGCACATCAGGCTCCTATGGGATGTGTGTGTTTATGTGTGGGGGGTAAAAGGGGGGTGCAGGCAAAAATTATATTTATCCAGTATTAGGGTATCTTTCATAGATTCACATGCCTGAATCATTCCCCGTCGTCGGGATGGGAGTTCCCGGTACATAAATAAAGTAATGTCTCATTAGACATATAGAGTAATAGGCCAAGAGCCTTACATTAGAAACATATCTATGTCCTTTTGTAAAAAGGACCAAACTCTAGAAAAGAACCAATCAGCTATCACCACCCTGTGGAACCTTCCTGCAAGGAGCTCTAGTCCCTCAGATTTTCTACCACACGTCATGCTAAGGGAGTCTCCACTGAGCTCTGCTCAGTTTTCCTTGTTTCTGGATTTCCAGTGATTTTTTCTCCACCATTCCTTCTTCTGTGTGAAGTTCTCAGTATCTTCATGGCAGATTCTCCTAAGAAAGGCCTTTTAGGCCCTGTGCTTCCTGTGGTAAAAGAGGCTTCATGTCGACAGATCAACACAAGGACTGCCTCTACTGTCTTTACCCGGATCACTCTTCAAAGGACTGTAAGGTATGTCGTACCTTTACTTCAAAGACCCTCAGAGACCGGGAGGGACGCCTTTTAATTTGGCTGCAGAGACTTAAGGACAAAGACCAAGCTTTGTCTTCTGAAGAGAGTGAGGCCTCCTCCAAATCTTCAAAATCCTCTCAAAAAAGGCCCAGAGTTACATCTCCAGGACCTTCGTCGCAGCCCCCTCAAAAGAAGACACACAAAAAGTCTTCAGAGGCACACCTTAAGGCTTTACCAGCGAAGGTTTCTCCACAGGAGGTTCTACACACCTTTAAAAAGCCTACTTCCACCTCGTCGACGACTGCCTCATCGACGGTGGCTTCAACGGCGAGAAAATGCCCATCTACAGCCGTGGGAGTGACCTCGTCGACGACGACTGTCTCTACCTCTTTGGCATCCTCTGCATCGTCCACGTCGACGACGACGACTTCATCGTCGACGGCGGTTAAACCTGTATCGTCGACGATAAAAATTAAGAAATCATCGTCGACGACCAAGCCAGCGTCGACGCTACAATCGCTCGACGAGCGGCGTCGACACCTGCGTCGACGAGGAATGTTCCGTCGACGGTTACCCCGTCGACGACGAGGGCTCCGCCGACGACAACGACACCGTCGACGAGGGCTCCGTCGAAGACGACCACACCGTCGACGAGGGCTCCGTCGACGACAACAACACCGTCGACGACGGTTCCGTCACTGGGAGCTTCGTCGATGTTACCCTCAATTGTGTCCGTCGGTGCTTCACAGTCGACGACTACACCGACGACGGACTCGTCCACGACACCAGTGTCCAAAGTGGAAAGTGCGTATGTCCATCTTAAAATAACAAAACGCACGTTGACACCTGCCCTGACTTCTCCTAGCAGGGTCCAGCCATTACCTCCGACTCACCTTTTGGAAGAGGAGGAAGACTCAGACGATGGCAGTATGTTCGGAACGGCTACAAGTCCTTCTGAACTTCATGTCAAATACCATGAGAGTTCGGACTATGACGAACAAGGACCACAAGACCAGACATACTATCCTGACGACAGCCATCCTCCCCAACCCCCATGGTTTGTCTACCTGCGTCTTTGGTTTCTGACCTCCAATTTCTAATTACTGACTACAAGCAGAGATTTCCTACTTCTGCTACGTCTCCTGCTCCAGTTGCCTCTCCACCGCCAAGGCCACAACCTCCACCTCTACCTCCACAGTCTGTGCATGGCACGCTACCACCTCCACCTTCCACGGATGATGAGGAGGATGATCAACAAGAGGAAGGAGAACTCCATGATTCCCAATCGACTCATGATGAGTGGGATGACTACGTTATCCCGTGTCCAGCGTCCCCGGTGCCTACTCAAGCTGATTCACCTCCTGAGGATATCGGGGGTTTTCATAATGTCTTGGAAAGGGCTGCACAACGTTTCCAGATCCCTATGCCTTCTCTCCAACAGGATTGTTTCCTTTATGACTTTAAGGAACCTTTTAAAAAGTCTGTAAGATCTGTGCCCATTATAGACTTCATCTGGAATCAGGGTGTTAAAATAATGCACAATCCATCTTTGTTTGCCCCAGTGTTACCTCGACTAGACAAAAAATACAAAGCTCCGGACACCGCTCCGGCATGCCTTACCGGACATCCCAAGCCTGATTCCGTCATCACTCAGGCTGCTCAGCGGAAATCTAAAAACCCTTCTGCTCCGCTGTCCGCTCCTCCAGACAAGGAAGGCAGACGACTTGACAATATTGGGAAACGTTTTTCTTCCATGTCTGCATTAACAGTGCGTGCGTCTAATTCCTTAGCGTTATTAGGGCGCTATAACAGGCAGATGTGGGCGGACATTGCTCCATACTTGGGAGCCTTGCCGGACGAATCGAAGGAAGAAGCAAAGAAGATCTTGCTAGAGGGCGAACGTTCGGCTTCCGAGATCATCGATTGTGCGATGGATATCGCCTCTACTGGTTTCCGCCAATTAGCTGGCGCTGCCGTACTACGACGCCAAGGTTGGCTGAAGGCGACTTCTTTCCGGCCGGAGGTCCAGACAAAAATTCTGGACATGCCCTACGATGGTCAGCTTCTTTTGGCACGCATATTGATGAAGCTCTTCAGGGCATAAAAAGGATACCGACACAGCTAGGGCTCTGGGTACCCTTCAATTTAAAACCCCCCTTTTCGTGGCTCAAGGGGCAGAGGTCAATCTACCTCCAGGGGAGACTGCCAACACTATCGGTCTTCCTATTCCTCCTCCAACCAATATCGGCCACAATACCAGCAACGTCAACAACAGCAATCATCTTACACTAAGACCTCCTTTCGAGGAAAAGAGGACGACAGAAGGGCACTACTCGGCGGCAATGACTTTTCTCTACCGCCGGTCTCCATTTCCTCTCCACCCTCCAAAATAGGAGGAAGGATTTCCCATTTCTTACACAATTGGAAACAAATAACAACGGACCGTTGGGTTCTTCAACTGATACAATTTGGACATTCCCTGGAGTTCATTCAAATTCCTCCCCAGACCCCGCATCGACCTATGATTCACAAACATCTACGCCTTTTACTCCTGGAACTTTCACTTATGCTCCAGAAGGGAGCTATAGAAAAAGTTCCTCTTCGTCAATGGGGGAAGGGGTTTTACTCCCGTTTTTTCCTGGTGCGCAAAAAGGAGAAGAAATGGAGACCAATCCTAGACTTGAGAGCTCTCAACAAGTTTTTAAAGAAACAGTCGTTTCGCATGGTTACCATCCAAGAAGTACTGCAACTTCTCAACGCAAACGACTACATGGTGTCTTTGGATCTTCAAGACGCCTATTTCCATATCCCTATCCACCGGAATCACAAAAGGTTTCTGAGGTTTGCCGTGGCAGGCAGACATTACCAATTTCGAGTCCTGCCCTTCGGACTCAAGTCAGCTCCACGCATTTTTACGAAATGCCTTTCTCCAGTGGCTGCATACCTCAGGCAACAACACCATCAGGTCTTTCCCTATCTCGACGACTGGCTCGTCAAGGCACCTTCTCTAGACGCCGCGACCAGGTCTTCCAACGCCTGTCTACAGCTTTTCAGTCGCCTGGGACTCACTCTCAATCAGGACAAGTCTGTCCTCCACCCTTCTCAGCGGATATCCTTTCTGGGTGCTACTCTCGACACAACCCAAAAGAAAGCTTTCCCATCACAGGAGCGACAGAACAAACTACTTCATTTGGCAAACCACATAAAAGCCAAGAAGTCCCTCTCAGTACGCCTCTTCAAATGCCTTCTCGGAATGATGTTGTCCTGTATTCTGCTAGTTCCTTACTGTCGCCTCCACATGCGCCCTCTCCAAGAAGCACTGTCGGCTCAATGGATTCAATCCGAAGGATCCTTCGACAATGTCATTCAGGTGACCCCTCAGATGGTCACTGCTCTGCAGTGGTGGACTCGTCCACGGAATCTTTCTCAAGGCCTGCCCTTCTTGCTCCAAGCTTCTCCACAAATCATCACAACAGATGCGTCCCTGGAGGGTTGGGGAGCTTTCCTCCAAGAGCTCTGAATCAGCGGAAAGTGGTCTCCTTCCGAACGGAGACTTCACATAAACCTCCTCGAGCTGCGAGCTGTCTATCTGGCTCTCCTGGCGTTCCTTCCCAGGATCAAACGTTCTTTAGTGCTTGTCCGGACGGACAATACTACAACAATGCACTACCTGAACAAGCAGGGAGGTACTCATTCACTAACACTCTCTCACGAATCTCAAAAGATCTGGAACTGGCTACTTCTCCACAACATTTCCCTTCGGGCGGAATATGTTCCAGGAACAGACAACGTACTGGCCGATTCACTAAGCAGGCAACAAACAACATGTCACGAATGGGAGTTGAACCAGCGGACTCTCGACCGCATATTCTCCCAATGGGGCACTCCTCTCTTGGACCTATTTGCTACCAAGCAGAATGCCAAATGCCAAAACTTTGCACGCTGGCATCCCCAACGAGGATCTCTAGGGAATGCATTTTCGATCGCATGGTTCAACGTCTTTGCATACGCTTTTCCACCGATTCCTCTAATTCCCAGGGTCCTCAGGAAGTTGAAGGCAGAACCCTGCACGCTCATCCTGATAGCTCCTGCGTGGCCACGCCAGCATTGGTTCACGGAGCTCCATCTTCTCTCCCTGGAGCCGCTGATCCCTTTGAAACCGTTTCCCTCTCTCCTCACAATGAACCGGGAACAAGTCCAACATCCGGATCCAGCATCTCTCAGGTTATCGGCTTGGCTCCTGAGTTCCGAGAGTTCCATGGCCTAAACATTCCTCCGGACTGCAGGGCAGTTCTGGCTCGGGCTCGAGCTGAAAGTACTAACAAAACATATTCCTTAAAATGGAAGAGGTTCTGTATTTGGTGTAAGTCGGCGAACATACACCCTCTTTCGTCTTCTCCAGAACAAATATTGCCTTACCTTCTCCATCTGGCGACTTCAGGTCTTCCTCATGCCTCTATTAAAGTTCACCTGGCAGCTAAATCCCGTTTCAGGAGATCTTCTGCAGGTCCTTCTCTTTGGTCTAGTAGACTGATTAAACAATTTCTCAAAGGCCTATTCAGGTCTTTTCCTCCCGTCAAATCTCTGCCTCCCACTTGGCAACTCAACACAGTTCTTGCTCAGATCATGAAACACCCTTTTGAGCCGATCCACAGAGCTGATCTTAAATATCTTTCTTGGAAGACGGCACTCCTTCTAGCCCTTACCTCTGCAAGGCGAGTAAGTGAGCTTCAGGCATTTTTAATTCAAGACCCTTTCCTTCAGTTCAAACATGACAGGGTTATATTGCGAACTAATCGTAAGTTTGTGCCCAAAGTCCCGTCAGACTTTCACCTCAATGAGCCCATAGTCTTACGGACCTTTTTTCCAAATCCTCAAATGCCGGCAGAAAGAGCTTTGCACTCTCTAGACCTTAAACGCTGCCTTAAATTCTACCTTGACAGGACAAAGTCGTTCCGCAAATCCAACCAACTCTTTGTGGCTTACAGTCGACCTAGGAAAGGTCTTCCGCTTATACTAAACAAAGTATCTCTCGGTGGATCTCTGGAGCTATTACTTTCTGTCACCAGCAAGCGGATCAACCCTTGCGTTCCAAGGTTCGAGCCCATTCCACTAGGGCGGTTTCTACCTCCATGGCACTCTTTGCCAGGTAGGTCGCTCCCCCGCCAGGTAGGTCGCTCCCCCGCCACACAGCTCCGCCTGTGGTGTCCTGCCCGCTGCTGCTGCTGGTAAGCTCGCCCCTCTGCTTGTGGCCTCGGTGCCCGTTTTTCCTTCTGTTCCCCTCGCTGCCCCCACTTGACTGTGTCCATTTTTCCTTCTGTTCCCCTCGCTGCCCCCATTTGACTGTGTCCATTTTCCTTCTGTTCACCTCGCTGCCCCCATTTGACTGTGTCCATTTTTCCTTCTGTTCCCCTCGCTGCCCCCATTTGACTGTGTCCATTTTTCCTTCTGTTCCCCTCGCTGCCCCCATTTGACTGTGTCCATTTTTCCTTCTGTTCCCCTCGCTGCCCCCATTTGACTGTGTCCATTTTTCCTTCTGTTCCCCTCGCTGCCCCCATTTGACTGTGTCCATTTTTCCTTCTGTTCCCCTCGTTGCCCCCATTTCCCTGTGCCCATTTTGCCTTCTGTACCCTCGTTGCCTCTCTCCACTCCCGCCGCTGCGTCCCCTGCGGCCCCGCCGCCCTGACTGCCCATTCGCTGCCCCTGCCTCCCGCCTCCCAGCTGCTCCTCCCTCCCACCTTCCCATATATGGCGGCGCGCCTAAGGCAAGCCCGTCTGCGCCCGTCTGCGCCCGTCCGCGCCTGGACCGCGCCCAGCGCCAGAACCCCTGGGCCGTGCGCCCCCCGCACCAGCCTTGAGGACCGACGCCGATACGATGCCACCACACTCCACGCTCTCAACCCCGGACGGACGCACAACTGCTTCAAGGCCGCCCCGAAACGCACCCATGGTCCCTTCACCTGCCGGAACTGCAGATACACCAGCCTCAGAGCCACCGAAGCGCCCGCCAAGAAGGACCTCAACCACCTCCGATGCATCCTACTGAACACCCGCTCCGCACGCAAACACACCGTCGAGCTCTGGGACCTGCTCGACACATCATCACCAGACGTCGCCTTCCTGACAGAGACCTGGATGAACGACTCCTCCGCCCCGACATCGCCATAGCCATCCCAGACGGCTATAAGATCACCCGTAGAGACCGCATCAACGCAGTAGGAGGAGGAATCGCCATCGTCCACAAGAACACCATCAGGGTCTCGACCAGCACCGACGACACTCTCAGCACCGCCCGAACACATGCACTTCCAGATCCACACGGACCCCAACACCACCCTTAGAGGCACCCTTGTCTACAGACCCCCTGGGCCCCGACCCCAGTTCAGCGACTCCATCGCCGACTTCATCAGCACGCACGCCCTGACCTCTACCGACTACATCCTCCTCGGAGACCTGAACTTTCACCTGGAGAACAACAACGACAGCAACTCCACCACCCTGATCGACAACCTCGCCAACCTCGGACTGAGACAGCTCGTCACAACACCGACACATTCCGCCGGCCACACGCTTGACCCCATCTTCTCCTCAAGCTCCCACGTCTCCTTCAGCCACACCACGGAACTCCTCTGGACCGACCACCGCTGCATCCATTTCACCTTCCAGAAACCCACCACACACCACCGCACCCAACAGATCCCACGCCGCTGCTGGAGCAAAGTCACCGAAGACCAACTACGGGCAAACCTCACTCTCAGCCCTCCCTCCGACCCATCCAACACCGACGACGCTGCCTGCAACCTCAGACGATGGATGGACGACTGTGCCAACACCCTCGCCCCGCTGAAAAACTCACCTACAGTGACACCACCAAAAGAGGCAGCTGGTTCACCTCGGAACTCCTAGCTTCCAAGCGTACCTGCCGGAAACTAGAGAAGAAATGGCACAGTGATAAGACACCGGACAGCCACGCAGCCCACAAAGACGCCATCCGTAACCACCACCACCTCATCAAGTCCGCCAAGAGAATCTCCTTCAAAGACCGCCTCGACAACAACGCACACAACAGCAAGGAGCTCTTCAACATCGTGAAGGAACTCTCCAACCCCAGCTCCAACACCAACGACATCCCGCCGTCGCAAGCCCTGTGCGATTCCCTCGCCACCTTCTTCCACCGCAAGATCGCCGACATCCACGACAGCTTCAACACCCAGACAGCCCCAACTAAGATCGATGCACCAGACCCGCCACACACCATCGACCACGACCCCCTGCCAGCCTGGGCCAGCGTGAACATCGATGACACCATCAAGACCATGAGCACAATACACTCCGGCTCCCCGTCAGACCCTTTCCCGCACCACATCTTCAACAAAGCCAGCAGCTCCATCGCACCCCACCTGTGCAACGTCATCAATCTCTCCTTCGAGACCGCGACCTTCCCAGAGAGCTGGAAACACGCAGAGATCAACGCCCTACTGAAAAACCCAAGGCGGACCCGAGAGACCTCAAGAACTTCCGGCCCATCTCCCTGCTTCCGTTCCCAGCCAAGGTCATCGAGAAGATCGTCAACAAACAGCTAACCCGATACCTCGAAGAAAACAGCATCCTGGACCCATCCCAATCGGGGTTCCGCAGCAACCACAGCACTGAGACTGCCCTCATCGCCGCCACCGACGACATCAGGATCCTGCTGGACAACGGTGAGACCGCAGCCCTCATCCTGCTGGACCTCTCCGCCGCCTTCGACACTGTCTGCCACCGCACTCTACGCGCACGCCTCCACGACGCAGGGATCTGAGACAAGGCCCTGGAATGGGCCACCTCCTTCCTCGCCGGCAGAACCCAGAGAGTCCGCCTCCCACCATTCCGATCCGAAGCCTCCGAGACCATCTGCGGCGTACCCCAGGGATCATCCCTCAGCCCAACACTGTTCAACATCTACATGGCCCCGCCGCACGCATCGCCAGACAGCACGACCTCAACATAATCTCCTACGCCGACGACACTCAACTGATCCTCTCCCTCACCAAGGACCCCTCGCCGCCAAATCCAACCTCCATGAAGGAATGAAGGCCGTCGGCGATTGGATGAAGATCAGCCGACTAAAACTGAACACGGACAAAACAGAGGTCCTCATCCTCGGCTCCAACCCCTCAGCCTGGGACGACTCCTGGTGGCCAACGACGCTGGGAGCAGCCCCGACACCCACCGACCACGCACGCAACCTGGGAGTCATCCTCGACTCAACGCTCTCCATGGCCAAGCAAGTCAACGGAGTCTCCTCCTCCTGCTTCAACACCCTCCGCATGCTTCGCAAGATCTACAGGTGGATCCCGACAGATACAAGAACAGTCACCCAGGCCCTCGTCAGTAGCAGACTTGACTATGGGAACGCCCTCTACGCGGGAGCCCCGGCCAAGCTCATCAAGCGACTGCAACGCATACAAAACGCCTCCGCACGCCTGATCCTCGATGTACCACGCCACAGCCACATCACCCCCCACCTGAGGAACCTGCACTGGCTCCCCGTCGACAGGAGAATCTCCTTCAAACTCCTCATCCACGCACACAAGGCACTCCACAAGACTGGCCCAGCCTACCTCAACAGACGACTCCTCTTCTATGTCCCCAACCGCCAGCTCCGCTCCGCCGACCTCTCCCTCGCCACCGTCCCTCGCATTCGAAGAACTACCACCGGCAGCAGATCCTTCTCCCACCTCGCCGCCAAGACCTGGAACACCCTTCCACTAAGCCTACGACAGACCCAAGACCTGCTGACCTTCAGGAGGCTACTCAAGACCTGGTTGTTCGACCAGTAGCAGCACCCCCCCCCCCTTTATTCTCCCCAGCGCCTTGAGACCCTCGCGGGTAAGTAGTGCGCTCTACAAATTCTGTGATTGATTGATTGATTTGCAGGTGTGCCTATCACAGACATTTGCAGAGCGGCAACATGGAAGACGCCGCATACATTTACCAAGCATTACTGCTTGGATACGGAACTCATGAAGGATGCTGCAGTGGGACAGGCGGTGCTACGTCATCTATTCCAATAGAGGTGAGCCTTCTTCTCTTCCCACCATCCTTGCTTTTATACGCACATTTCTTTATTGTGTTCTTTGATGGTTTTTCTTTGATTGCAGTTTGGTACTTTCTATGTTTCACATTGATATGTTATTATCTAGTGAATTTGTATATGCTGTACCATCCAAAATGTGCTTATCATTGCTTACTACTCTGATTCAGGCATGTGAATCTATGAAAGATACTCTAAAACTGGATAAGTAATGCGTTACTTACCTGTAACTGCAGTTATCCAGTATTGGTATCTTTCATAGATTCACATGCAACCCACCCACCTCCCCTGGAAGGGCTCACCTCATTCTCTCAGTAATACACCTACTTAGCACTGTGCTTACGAAAATCTGAGGGACTAGAGCTCCTTCCAGGAAGGTTCCACAGGGTGGTGATAGCTGATTGGTTCTTTTCTAGAGTTTGGTCCTTTTTACAAAAGGACATGGATATGTTACTAATGTAAGGCTCTTGGCCTATTACTCTATATGTCTAATGAGACATTACTTTATTTATGTACTTATAAACTGGCCCATTCCCAGTTTATTCAGGTTTATGAAGGATATGTTATGTGTGCATTATATGTTTCAATATCCATTAGATTCACCCTATTAGACTCATGTTTTGATTTGTTACCTCCTTTCCCTCAAAATGTAAAGCGCTCTGATATCCCTCGGGATCAAGTTTGCGCTATATAAAACTTTATAAATAAATAAATAAAATAAATGTACCGGGGACTCCCATCCCGACGACGGGGAATGATTCAGGCATGTGAATCTATGAAAGATACCAATACTGGATAACTGCAGTTACAGGTAAGTAACGCATTTCTTATTTATATAAAATACCAGGTGCCCTCCAGGGACCATGGGGCCTCTGTGAGAGGCAGAGTGAGGCAGGTAAAAATTAAATAATTACAAACAATAACTGTTTCCTAGAGACCACTACAATCAGCCACAAGCACAAAGAAATATATCAGGAAAAATATATTTGGAAAAAATCAAAAATGAGCAAAAATGACATGGACTTCTGATAACAGTGCTGTTAGAAAATTGCTGTTAAAAGTGGAATACAATATTTAATAAACAAAAAGTCAAAATGTATTCTTTATTCGGGTAATTAAAACCATAAAAGATACCGACAATATAATAAAATAGATCAGATCATGGAATAATCCCATACCGTTTCCAATACATCAATAAAAATACATTCATAAACATTTTGGTTGACCATTTGATATAAACACATAAAAAACTTGTTAAAAGATTGATATAAACAACTAAAAATCCCTTTCTGTATCCAAACAATAAACTTTCAGGACCAAAACCACCTGATCTCAGAACCCGAAGCTGGCTCTTTCTGCTTCTGACAGCCCCTGCTAAAAAGCTGGTTCATTAAAACATACAAATGCACTCCCGCAACAGCTGTAAGTATAATAGGGCAGGTCTTACTTGTAAAAAATGATTCTCTCATAACAGAGGCAAGATGTATTGTTGTCGTAACAAATAATAATGATCACAGAACATGACAAATGCATGGTATCTTGCGAAGAAAAACGCCACCACTGCAGAGGCCCAAATTTAAAACATTCTTCCACCCCTGCGGTTCCGCAAGCAACCAATTCAGTAAGTTAAACCTAAATCTTGTTAGGAGGAAACGATGATAAGGAATTGTGACTGTTGAGAGGTAAGGCTCTGTAGAGGGGCAAGACTTTAATAAAATATATGCTCAAATTGATGGTTTGTAAAGCTCATTGGTTTCTCTCTCTCTATGACAGTGAGAAAATGTCACTTAACCCAGACCAGGTCTTTTTTCGTAATCTTATCTGGTGAGCAATTAAACTCTGGGTGTCCCAGCTTTCCAGTTAAAGATTTGAAGTAGCTAATCCATTGGATACTATAGACCCTCTCCAGGGTTAGAAAGTCTTTTATGATTATCTGGTTTAGTTCTAGATCAGGATTAATCCGGATCCTAATCCACCTTAATAGTGGAGGAAGAGCCAAAAGGTCTCAAATATACCCAACACCTAACTCTTCATGAATTATGAAAGAGGCTCTAGATTGTGGAACCAACATCAGCCTTCACAAAAATGTATTTTCCACTATCTGTAGCTCATTCAGCTCCTTATAGCCCGAGATATCACTCCTATAGCTGGCCATGGAGATGCATTTAGAATGATAGATTTTAAGAAGAGCATGTCCAGGTTTCACACCCAGTCTGCTATCGAAATCAAAGTCAGCTGTTATGTCTTTAGCCATTGTGTTTCTTTTTGCCCTCTTAAGTGGGACCCACGTGCCCCTTTCGTCAAATAGGACACCCAAGTAGGAGAAAGCGGTTTCCCTGGATATTTCTGTGTCTTCTGCAAAACATTTCGGTTGGCTTTTGTTTTTACGGCCCATGGGACTTTGTGTAATTTGTGCTCAGGTCTAAGACATTCATAAAACTTACAAATGAATTGAGTAACTGTGCGGTGAGGCGCACACACGCCAAAATTGCCAAACGTGTTTATTCATCCGGGAGCATCGTGTCTCCATTAAATTAACAGGGGCCAGTGATCAACACAAGATTGCCACTACCGACAGGATCCTGGAACCCGATTCCGTCTGCGTTGGCGGTGCCGACGCTGGAACCACCGTGCAGATTACGACCTGCCTTTCCAACTAGCTTTTCATGGTGGGGACCCTGCCATGAAAAGGTCACCCAAAAGGCCGGAGAAGGGGCCCCAAACAGGGCCTTAGGGTGTTTTAGCCCATGGGGGTGGTGCATGGGACACATGTGCCCTCCTATGCTTGCATTGTCATGTATGCGCTGGGTGCCATGCACGACATGGTGCATGGTACACAGTGCACCGACATGCAAGCGGCGCTGCCACAACATCAGCTTATGCTTCTGGCTTTCTGTGAGCTGAAGCATGCCGCTGCCGTGGCACCGCCAACATAACACCGCCAGCCCAGCGGTGTTCTCGTAATACGGCAGTCGGGATGCCGCTGGCTTGGCAGCGTATTCCCGACCACGCAATGGCGGTCCGGTGGTCGAACCGCCAAACTCGTAATCGTAACAGAAAGTGGGACACCCAATCTACCCTTGGAGGCTTGGGCACGACAACTGATAAGAGGTAACTGCGCCTACAAGGGATTTTGTTCAATGTAATTATTTAAATTATTCAGGTCAATTACTTGGTTATTAAGCTCCAACTGGTAGCTAATAATTGTGACAATCTAAGCTTCAATTCAATAGTTTTAACAGAAATAATCTGTAGTAAACAATTTTAAACACGGGTATGAATTATTTCAAAAGTAAGCACATTTAATGTATACAGACTGAAAAAGGGGTACAAAAAGTTCTTCTAACAAAACACCATGACAGAGGCTAATACATAATATACAAAAATTAATATCTTCAAATCATGAGTGTATGCATCTATTCCAAAGTAATATAAAGAATACGTCCAGAAAAAACAAAGACCATTTCCTTGAAGCAAAGAAAAGGCTGGGGAAATAGATGAACTTGTCGACGTTTCGGTCTCTGTAGCATAAATGTCCGTTAGACCATCTTCAGGACGAAGAGTAAAGAATGATAATGGTCCCTTAAGTCTGGTCAAGCAAAAATTGATGAGCCAGGCAAGTCACAACTTTTTATTAAAAGGAATTTCTGGTCTCAGAACACCGTAAAGAAAGTTTGAAAGATTCTTCAACACTATAGAAGTAGTCTGACATGTGCAATCCAAAGGGATTTGCTGGTTGTGGCTGCTCAAAGGGATTTATTGGTTGTGGCTACTCGCTTCCGTCGAACGCAGCACACGGGCTAAGCCTCCTCACGTGAAACGCTGTCACTGCAAGCGGCTCGTAATCGGGCACTAAATGTCAACTTTTGAGAACTGTAAAAATTCATAACTCGAAAAGTACTTAACAGATTCCGATGATCTTGGTATCTAAATTCATATAAAAGTATGTGTTATTTTTATAAATTGGTGTCGGATTTCTTTATTGAGTGTGTCTCACTGCCATTGTGTGTATAACAAATGCTTAGCACTACCCTCTGATATGCCTAACTGCTTGCCCAAAGGACCACAAAAGAGGGCATTTAGGGCGTCATTTGTGCCTCTGTAATTCCTTTGGGGTTTGCCTGGACTCTTTACACAGTGTACCTCTTTTTGGTCCACTATATAAAGAGCCAGCTTTTTACATTGGTGGGGTCCAAAACGTTGCATTTACTGTACCACTCAGTCAGTATTTTGATTCCACTAAAGAATCCACATTTGAGCTTAGTTGCTAAAAATATTTTTCACATTTTTGAATGTCCAAATTTGTAATCTGATCTATTAGGGCCTTGGTGAAGTCCCCCAGTCCTTGTTGTTTCGAAATTTTAATAAGTATCCTAGACAGTTAGGCCTTTTTAAAAAATAAAAGTCTGGTAGACTTTTTCTGGCCACCAGACCTAAAGCTGCGAACACTGCGTTGGCACATGGAGTCCCAGTCCTGGACATCTGCCAGGCAGCAACGTGGGCTTCCCTGCATACATTTACCAAGCATTACTTGGACAGTCGAGTCCCCAGGGACGGGCATTTTGCCCTTTCCGTCTGGCAGGGCTTCCTAGTTTAAATTTGTCTGCAGACCCACCACTGGTGATGGTATTGCTTGGGTATCTATTCAAAGGTAAGGAATCTGCGGCTAGAAGTCTCTATCGGATTAACAAGTTACTTACCTTAGGTAACATCTTATCTGGTGGAGACTATATCTAGTCACAGATTCCTTACCGACCCACCCATCCTCCCCACTCTGCACACTGATCTCTATGGTCAGGGCTGATCCCTTTCAGGGTCCTAGTTTGGACAGACCAGTGTCAGTGCACTTCATGGCTCCGCGCTTCTGGCGTGGAAAGTCGTGAAAAGTAACCAATGTCAGTGCACCAAGGTGGTGACTACAAAGCTGATGCGGACCTTTCTTCTGGCTCGAGCAAAGTCGCCGCATGAAGCCGATCGATATCACCTACTAGCACGCAGGGGTACTGCTCACGAAAAATCTTCTGGATCCAGTCTGACGCCTGGGGAAATTCAGAGGTAAGGAATCTGAGGCTAGATATAGTCTCGAGGCCCCCAGCACCTTTAGACCCTTAGGAGTGAGTAGTTTGCGCTTAACAAATACCGCATTTAGATTTATATTTACCGGATAAGTCGTTACCGAAGGTAAGTAACGTGTTCTACAGGTTAGTTGTCTTTTTCTCACTTCTCATTTCCCCCTTTTAAAATGGTTGTGTGATGGAATCACACATGCGTTTACCACGCATTATGTCGGGAATGCCATGATGTCAAATGGCATTCCAGACATAACTACATTCTGCACAATGCTTCACCACACTTCTCCCCTTTTCCCAACAAAATACAGTTTATACTATAAGTTAAATAACTACGACATTGCAGTCTAAGTACATTCTAATAACTTTGCTTTACACAAAGGTCCCAGCATAAAAAGATTACATAATGCTTAATTCCACAAAACAAACCGAACACCCTTCCTGGAGAAAACAAAAAAAAACCTATATGCATCTGAAAAATAACACAACGGGGAGATAATAAAATTCTACAGTACTGTGAGAACACGGCTTACTTACAAACAAAATCTTGCAATTTCTTAGCTGCATACCTATAATGAGAGCTTCTCACATTGCCATCCATGCTCCCTGTTGCAGTTTAACCACACATACCTTTACAAACATCCACACCATCCCCATGAAAGCTGGGGTCTAAAGCTATGCGAGATGTGTTCCACCAATTTCCATCCATTAAATTAGCTGACTTCTTTCGTAACTCACATATTTGTGCTGGCTCTTTAAATTTTGAACAACCTTTTCCCATTAAGTTTGGATTTTTAACCCGGACTCAGTGACCCTCTTTCAATTTACTTACTTTTTTCTTTTTAACATTCACTTTCTCAAGATTTGTTAGATTGGATTTATGCTGAGCTGACCACCACTCGCAGACATCAGCATTTGAGGAAAATAGCTGAACCATCTAAAAAGGATACATTTTTGTTGCAGCCTTTCTCCCATGCATCAGTTCAAAAGGAGGTTTTTCAGTAACCCCATGGGGTGTTGTACGATATGACCGTACCAGCTCTTTAATGGCCTTATCCACATCCATATTACACCTACAATGTGGATTGTACACAGTCAACCAAAACCTTATTAAAACGCTCAACTTTTCCATTACTTTGAGGGTGATACAACGGTGTTCTAATATGCTTAATTCCACATTTGTCTAAAAATGACATCATCTACAGAGAAGTAAATTGAACCTCATTATCAGTCAAGATTTCTCTTGCAAACACTTCCTGAACAAAAAACAATTACACTTCTAGTTGTTAGTTCGCTAACAGGTTTCACCTCCACCCACCTTGATAGATGATCCATCACGACAATGAAATATCTCAAGTGATTGGGTAAAATATGTTAGCGTCCCAAAAAATCCACTCCATTACGTTGCCAAGCTCTACTGGGACACAAAGTAACCGAATCTGTCAGGCCATCAATCTTCAAAACTTTGTTACTTACAACACATTTAGTACATCTTTTTACAAATTCATCAACCTCGCCATCCATCCTTGGCCACCAAAAATCCTCCCCTACCTTCCTCTTGGTCACAGTTGACCTCAAATGACCTGAATGTTCAATGATTCTTTGATGACAACATAAAAGTGGAATCAACTTATCTCTGCGTACTAATTTACTACCTTCCACTAATAATTCATCTGAAATTTTCCAAAATATTTGTAAACCATCAGACAAACTCTTCTCCTTTGGCCAACCTGACTCGACCAGTTGCACAACTTCTCTCAGTACCACATCTTCATCAACAGCCTATACCCAATCTTCGTCTTTTTTGCAAATACTGACATCTCCAATATGCGCTATGAAACATTCATCAATCTTAGACTCCCACTCTTACTCACCAGAATCCTCAATAGGAAGTCTTGACAGCAGGGGCGGCTCCTCCACGGGGGCGGAGGAGCGTCGCCCCACTGCTTTCTCGCAGTGCAAGAAGCAGAAACATAAAATGGTATTTTAAATAGCATTTTATGTTTCTGATTCTCGCACTGTGAGAAAGCAGAAGGCAGGGTTTGGTTGGGGGCAGGCGGGTGGGTGGTCCTGCTCGAGTGCAGGGGAGGAGTGGCTTGCCCACTGTTGTGGGCGCTGACTGTTTGGTCGGCCCCAGGGCCGAACAAGCCAGTCATACACATTCTGCATTTTCTCTATGTAGGCTGCATGCAGCCTACATAGAGAAAATGGCCTCCCCATAATGCCTATGGGGTCGGCGTCCCAGCCAATCACAACGCTGCCATTGCAGCGTTGTGATTGGCTTAGGGGAGGGAGGCTGGCTGCGGCTGCTTCCTGTTGTAGAGAGGACAACACAGACGATGTGGGATGGGCCGGCAAAGGTAAGTTAACTGAACTGTTTTTAATTTTTTTTAATTAAACTTCCCCCACACCCGCTCCCCACGCGACCCTCCCCCCTTGGCCCCCCACCCGCGAGTCTTACCAGCTGCGACTACTTGACAGACAGTCTGCTCTGCTATTTGTACCACCAGGTATATACTCCACCGAGAAGATGAACTCCAAAAGTCTAGCAGATAACCTGGCAATTCTAGCAGTCGACCGCTTCATCTTTCTTCCTGATAAAATATCCACCAAAGGATGATGATCTGTTTTCAATACAAATTGCCTCCCACACAAGTATGCTTTGAACGTTTCCACACTCCACACACACGCTAGCAACTCCTTTTCTATAACAGAATATTTATGGTCCTAGAAGCTAAGCCTATCGTGCTTTCATGATTACCATTCAACTGTGTCAATACTGCCCCTAAGCCATAATCACACGATCCACTGTGACAGGCGTTTTTCTGCCCTCCACAAAAGATTTCAAAGCAGGTGCTGAAATTATTTCCTGTTTGATTCTGTCAAATGTGCTCTGACATAGTTCAGACCAAATCAATTCTGCTCTCTTTTTCAACAACACTTTCAAACATTCTGTAACATTTGCAAAATTACGCATGAACTTAGCATGGAACTCACAAAGTCCTAGAAAGGATAACAACTGATCTCTGTTTTTCGGTGCTGGAGCATATACAATGCTCTTAACCAAGCTAGGTTTGGGTTTCATTTCAAATTCCGAGAAGACATGACCCAGATAATCAATCTCACTTGCTTTAAAAATACATTTTTCTTTTAATAGAATAGCACCTCTCCTTTCTAACACAATTAAAATTTAATTTAAAACACAGTCATGCTCACTTTCAGTGTTTGAGAATACTAAAATATCATCTTGAAAAATCACGTGTCAGACCCTCAAACATATCAGACAGCAATCTTTGAAATACTGCTGCAGCAGAAGCTATGCCAAATGGCATTCTACAGAATTGAAATACTCCATCAGGAGTTACGGATGCAGTTAGATGACAAGAGCATTTGTCGAGTTCAACTTGGTGGCAAGCCGACCATAAGTCTAATTTACTGAACCAGCTGGCTTGGCCAATTTTTGTGATCAGATCTTCAATTCTTGAGAAGGGATAGTTGTCCACCCATATTGCTCCGTTGACACTCCTCAAGTCCACACACATACGAAGCTTTCCTGACTTCTTCTTTGCCAACACAATTGGGATAACCACAACGTAGCCTCAGCCATCTCAATAATGCCTTGTTCAAACATATCTTTCAACATTACAGAAATATCCTCTCTTACACTTATCTTGTGTTTCACTGGAAATACACCCTGCTTGACTTTAATAATGTAAGTAAATCTGATATCTTGCCCAATTTATCTTGGAATACTTTGCTAAATCTTTCTTCCCAAACTTCTTTAGATCCACAAACATATCCTAAAGTACTCTTATCAATAGTGACTCGTTTATCTAATCCTGGTCTTAAAGTGATTCCGAATTCAGCTTAATGAACCCATCCAAGAACATTTATACCCTTCCTAGCCACATACACTTTCCCTTTGATTAACTCACCCAAAACACTGAAAACAGCCCCAAAAAAACCAATTCATGGTGGTAGCATAATTTTATCTGACCATGACTTCTCAAATTTCTCTTGAGAAATGATAGTGATGCGGGCACCAGTGTCAACCAAAAGTTTGATTCCATGTCCTTCAATTATGACATCAATATCTGGATCCGCAATATGTTTACCATCTTCAATATGTACATTCCTCACTCCTAACACTAGTTCCTTGCACTCTTCGTAACTCCCCTCAACATTAACATCATCTGGTTCATTGATAACACAACACTCCTCTTACCACCTCTACACACCCTGAAGAAATGGCCCATTTTTCTCACATTTTTTACATTGTTGTCCTTGCGCAGGACAACACCAAAAGATGATACATGTGATGATGAACCACACCTAAAACAGCACACATTTGGAGTTTGAGACATTAAATTGGGTTTGAACACTGCTTAGATTTAGTGTAACTCGAAGATCCTCTGAGTACTAGCTTACTGACCACAGCTCTAGAAATAGAGCATTTGGCTAAGGATTCCTCTAACAATTTTGCATCCCTAGAAGAGCCTTCAATGCTCTTCCCTAAATCTATTGCTTCATCTAATGATGGATTTTTACACACCAACAAACGTTCTTGTATTTTTTTTTCTCAACAACATCTTGCAACCAACTGGTCTCTGATTAATTCTGCTGTGAAAGTTTCAAACTCACATTTGGCAGCTAAAATTTCAGTGCTATCATGTACGTGTATATACTCTCATTAGGCTGTTGTGTTCTAGTAAAGAACTTATACCTATGTACCACCATGTTCTTGGTTTTTGAAAAGTATTTGTTCAGTTGAGCTACAGCTGTATCAGACTCATCCAAATCCTCATCTTCCGCGGGAACAAGCTAAGGTAAGTGATCAAACACATCTGGCCCTTGACCCCTAAATAAAAGTACATCAAAATCTTTTTTCTCTCAGGTATGAATATCTGCGCATCGATCACACCTAAATAAGCTTTAAAAGACCGTAACCTTTAGTGCCATTGCAGTGGTGGTTCACCATGGTCTTGTAAAAATGGTGGCGGAGGTTGCACATTCTGCTACAATGTGGAAATACTGCTTACGGATTTTATTTTTAAAAAGAATTGAAAAACTGTTACACTTAACAACACAAGCAAAGTACACGAAAATAGAGAAGAGAGAAAAATGTGTAGAATAAGCGTGCAAATCATTGTGAATTGCTCCAAAAACAAAGAAAATATTTTCTTATTTGTGGAAGTGTGTAAATCACGGAAGAAATATTTACACAGTATTCACTTTAGATTCCTAGAGCAACTGTGCTCAGAAACTTAAAGGGCCCGATTCACAGAACTAACTTAAGACAAAATCCTAAACTTACTACCATTTTGGTATTCACAGAAGGCACTTACTCATTTTGGTATTCACAGAAGGCACTTACTCATCAATGAGTAAGTGCCTTCTGTGAATACCAAAATGAGTAAGTGCCTTCTGTGAATACCAAAATGAGTAAGTGCCTTCTGTGAATACCAAAATGGTAGTAAGTTTAGGATTTTGTCTTAAATTAGTTCTGTGAATCGGGCCCTTAGTAGTCCCATTTCTTTCTTTAAGGCTCTTCAAGGGAGAAGTCATACATCTGTTTCAATGCAGGAAGTTCACTTAGCAGGAATACAGTCTTCACATGCAGTGAGTTCAGCACTGCTCGCGCAAGACTGGGCATATATCTTTACTTAACTTCGTTGCGCGTGTTGAAAAAAAGCATTTGCCAACTCGCTTTAGGGTTCTTTTACCGCATTTCCATGTACGCGATAATCTGCATTTATACTTTCCAGCACACCCTCATCCGTGGGCGCGGAGACCTCACAGTAAATTCTCTTGCCGTTGGCTCCCAGAATACCGGGTTATGGGAAAGGGAAAAAAATGCCGGTAAATCAGAGAAAGTACCCGTTGCACTTCTCACCTATAAGTCACAGCGAAAGGTGACTTTCATGCTTGGTAAAGAGTCTTCCAAAACAAATTACCTTCTGGCCCCTGTTACTTTGAAAGAGTAATCTTCCTTACTTCAAACCTCGTGGGTCGAATCGTCGCCAAAATCTTGAGGTGACGCACACACACGCCAAGATTGTCAAACATGTTTATTCATCCGGGAGCGTCGTGTCTCCATTAACAGGGGCCAGGGATCAACTGCTATGTCTGGAATGCCATGATGTCAAATGGCATTCCATGACATAACTACATTCTGCACAATGCATCACCACAAGCTGCTGAAGTCCTACTGCCGTTCTTGCCAGCAGCACAGCGTCATCTACGTATGGAAGTGCAGGAATTAACTGCATCCCCGCATGGGGGATGTCTCTAAACGCTGTGCAGCCTTGTGTTACACCCCTATGCACTCTTATGGGTGTGGAGAGATTCCCGGCCTGATCGTATCTCACGACTACTGTGATATCTAAATGTAGGTCATGTAAAAATTCAAACATGCTACGAACCATCCTGATATTATTAAGGAATAGCCATAGTTTGGACCTGTTGACTCTATTGTAGGCTGATGTTAAATCCATGAAGGCGAGATATACCCTGCCCCCTTTAGCTACTATGTATTTTTAAATGACCAAATGTAAGTTTAGGCATTGGTCTGAAGTGCCTTTCCCTGGCCTGAACCCATACTGGAGATTAGAGATGACATTGTTATCACTCAGCCAAGAGGTAACCTAGAGAGGATTGCTCCCCCCATTACCTTGACCACGGAATCTATAAGGTAGATGGGTCTGTAATATCTTGGATCGGTACTTGCTCTTTTCTTGAAAACCGGCATGATCTTAGATCTAGCCCAAGAGGAAAAAAGGAAGGTAAACCAGTTATAAAGGCACCATTTAGGACATGAGTTATGTGTAGCCCAAATTTTGAGATTTTAGGAACGTTATCAGGGCCAGGAGCCTTGCCCTTTGACATAAGGGAAATGGCCTCTGTTACTTCTTCTTCGGTAAAGTTCATAATTAATTATCAAAAACACCCCCTTGCTTCACAAAATAGTGGTCGCTCACCACAAGGCCAGCAAAGAAGGTGGCATGGATAACAAGACAAAATGGCAACATACACACACATGCATGAACACACTCTATCTCTCCAGAAAATAGTGGGTGCTCACTATATTACCAGCAAAGAAGAACACATGCAGAATAAAGTCTTAATGGATACACACACTGGCTCCATCAAATTTTGGTTGCTGCATGGTCAGCAAATAAGGAGGCATGGAGAACAAGTACAAAATGGCTGCCAACGATAGACAAACACACTGGTGCCTCAAAATATCTGCCTCTACATGGCCAGCAAAGAAGAAGGCAACAAAAACAAAGAGAACATGGCTGCCCTACCCTGGCTGAAGCACCTTTCTCGCCCTCCACTAACGAAAAATTGGAGAGAGAGGATTGCACAAATGTACATCCAAAAGGTGAATGGACCTAACCGGGCGCCTTAATAAGCCACCAGTGAAGCAGCAACAGCAATGTAAAAGAAAATTCAGCAGCACAACAAAACGGAAAAAGTGAGAAAAGATTAAAATAAACTTTAAAATTGCCCCAAACAGGAGGCCCTGCATGCAGCACCACCTCATGTATGGGCCTGTGGCGGAGGTGGGACTAGGAGGGTCTAGCTTTACACAATACTTCCAGGCAGCACAAAACAGGTAAATGGTGGAGTGGGGAAGGGCAGAATCTGGGAAGCACTGGTTAATATTCTATTCTATTCTGAAGTTTTTGTAAAATGCGTAGCTACCCAACTGGGCGTCCTAGTGCTGAAAGCAACCATACCAGCCGGAGTATCAAGGGCTTTAATACACATATGGAAGGCCCCAAGTCTGCCCCAACGGCGGAAAGCGTGAGGTTTATACTCCTCCCCACAGTGAGGGCCATGGTGGCAGTCTGGGATAGAGTCTCAGGGCATAAAAGGTTAACGACACACGCCTCACCGATGGCCCCTCAATTTATCAATCTAGACTTCACTCCGGGCCTTCATGTGGACCATTTCACAGGGTGGCAAAGCACAGGATGTAAAAGAGTTGGCAGCCTATTTAACACAGATGGAATCATCCCCGTTGATAGATTTAAAAAAGAGTATGATCTCCCAGAGATGGACAGCATCCAATACCTGCAGATTAGACACTGGGTAAAGCACCCTTCCATTAAGCCACACTCCTATATGCAGTTAACACCATTAGGGAAATTGATCCTCTTAAAGGACAGATATAATTGCCTGATAACTGAGCTGTATACCCTCCTGGCCCAGCCTCCATTATAGAAGAAAAGTGCAGGACACAACCAATGGGAAACAGAACTGGGGTGACTCTTACCCATAAGGAATGGGAGGATGTTTACTATCGGGCACACCACTGGGCTCGCAATGTGCCTAGCCTAGCACAGAGTTCGCTGTTTAGATTGTTTCTTATTGGTATTGGACCCCTGCCCGAGTACTGAAATGGTGCTAGGATGTAGTAAAGAATATTGGAGGGGATGTGGGATACTGGTAGTCTGTTGCATTTGCTCTAGAATTGCCATAAAGTACACAAATCCCACGCTTCTCAGCATAGGTCCTCCTAGGCCTATCTAACCCACTATCATACTCACTAAAGTCCTGTCTCATGGTTTCCACTTTTCTGTGGGAACTGTTCTTTTGTTGGGTGACATAAATGTTGGGATGGTGCCAGACTGATTCCATGCACTCCCACAGGATATGTTGGCCTACAGCCCTTCTAGCTCACGGTGCCACCATAAGTACCCCTAAACCTAGTAAGGTAACAAATGGTTCGGGCAACCTCCGAACATGACAACTCTGACCCCATAGAATTGTGGTAACAGATCTAGAACCCTTTTCCTCAGTCACTTGTGCTCTCTCAGAGAGATATACAAGAAATACACTAAGGGGCGATTTCAATATTTATTGAACCATTGTGATTCTTGTATAAAATATATGTGCTGCAATGATTAATAGACAGAAGCAGACAAATGTGATTAGCAATATAAGGACAGTGAATGATTCCACCATCATGCTCTGCATTTAATTACTGTGTGTAGTGTAGTCCTACCTAGGGTGGGTGCTCTGCCAAGAATCCCTTACTGGATGATCTAAATCCCCATTACCTGAAAGCAATGTAGGAAAGTGCCCCTTTTTGCATGGTTACCCCCTAACATTTTGCCAGATACATGATGCAAACTTGACTGAGTATGCCCTGGGTCCCTGCCTATCAGGTTCCCAGGGCCTGTCCTCTTTCCCAAAACTGTACCTTTGTCTCCACAATTGGCACACCTCTGGGCCACATGTAAGTCACTTGTAAAAGGTACCCCTGGTACCAAGGGCCTTGTGACCAGAGAGGGCCTCTGAGGGCTGCAGCATGCATGATGCCACCCGCAGAGACCCCCTCACCTGAACACCCACACAGTGCCATTGCAAGCTGTGTGTTTTGGTGCAGACTAAACTGAAAAGTCAACATGGCACCCATCCCTGGATGCCATGCCCACCAACACTGCCTGTGGCATGGGTAAGTCACCCCTCTAGCCGGCCCTCCAGCCCTAAAGGCAGGGTGTACTAAACCACCGGTGAAGGCATAGCTGCATGAGAAATATGCCCCTACAGTGTCTGTGCCATTCACAGGCATTGTAAGTGCAGTGAAGCTATTTTTGGATCTAAGGGCTGGGAGTTTCTCATTACGAACTCCACAGCCCCAGAATGGCTCCACTGAAAACTGGGAAGTTTGGTGCCAGACGTCTCAGCACATTAAACCCACACTGAAGCCAGTGTGGGATGTAATGTAAAATTCACTCAGAGGGCATCTTAGAGATGCACCCTGAAAAACGACCAGCCCTAGTGTGGTTCCTGACTGGCTACCAGCCATCTGCCACCACCAGACAGGTTTCTGGACCCCTGGGTAGAGAGCCTCTGCTCTCTGGGTCCTGAAACAAAGCCCATCCTGGGCAGAGCTGTCAAGCCTCCTCCCCTAGGATGGGCAGGGTCCATGAAGGGGAAGCTGCAAAGACCTGCCGCCTTTGTCAGCTACCCCCCAGCCTTTTGCTGCTATCAGCAACTGGTCCCCACCGGTTCTGACCCCCACTTTGGGCGGGATAATCGGCGGGAAAACCTAGCCAGGAATGGAGGTATGCCCACCTTTGCCAACCCCACCCCTCAGGTGGGGGAGGCAAAGTGAAGCACACAATTCAGTCCCCTCCATCTTGAAGATGAGGGGACTCACCCAATCAGGAAGGGGCCTATGCTCCCCCCCACTAGCGGGTGGCATAATAGGGGGTATAGACATCCCAGGGAAGGGAGCCATTGGTCATGACCTGCACACCCTTGTAATGCCCCTAAATCTAGTATTTAGGAGCACCCCTGAACCTTGCCTCTTCAGATTCAACGACCTAAGAAGAAGAAGGACCGAAGAGCTGTGCAACAGTGGAGAAGAAAACGACAACTAACCTGGCCCCAGCCCTACAGGCATGTCTCCTCCTCCAGCCACTCTGCTTTCAGCAATCGGCGTGGCCCGCAGCTAGCAACCTCAAGAAACCCAGAGGACCTGTGCTGTCTTCGACGAAGACTCCAGTCTCCCATGGACACCGGATTTGGGTAACAAAAAAACCAACACCAGTCTCCAGATCCTGACGGATACATGACACTGCACCAGTGGCAGCTGGTGACATTTGAAAGAGGTGGGGCGTAAAAGGTGTGGCGTAAAAGGTGTGGCTAAATGAGAGTACTTTAGGATGATGCTGCCAACGAGGCTGCATTCCTGCCAACGAGGCTGCATTCCTGCTTATCCCGTTCAGTGGCAGCGCTGTAAAATATTAATTAGATTGCGCATTGCCACTAGTAGTGGCAATGCACAATCTAATAATATTCTAATTTGAAAATCTACCTCACCTGGGAAAATCAATACTGTCTTCTTTGCTGTAATAAATCAATCATGCAGTTTGTAGTCGAAAGATGCTTTGGCACAGAGTCACTGGCAAAACATTCTGTGCTCTACCACTAATAAATTGACTCTCGTTTCACAGCATAAACAACAGAAAAGTCCTCTGCAAGTCAGTCTGCAGTCCAACAAAAGGTACAACAAACAACAAACACACGTCGCAGCCAAGTCCATCTTGCAGCCTCGTGGGATAATAGTGATTTTACAATAACCTATGGTTTTTGCTGCCAGTCTGCATTTTATAATCGCTGCTCCCCCACCCCCTTCACAAGTAGTTTTGATTTCAAGTGACTTCACTCACTGTGCTGGCTACACATGTTCCGCCATGGCCCATGACTGCATTCGGCCTAACCGAAAAGTGCGTTCTGAAAACAGGACCCAATATCACCTTTCCTCCAGCCAGAGACCAAACTCCACTTTCATCAAATCAGACACGACATTCCCAGGGTAGCTCCCGACCCCTAGAACCCAGTGCAATAGAAACACATCCTCAAGTCAGTCTGCAACAAAAGCTACAACAAACACACGCCTCGGCCAAGCCCATCCTGCCGCCTCGTGAGATTCCGGATTAGAGAGCTTTTACGATGACCTATGGATACACCTTCTAGTACTCTATAAATTGGATAATATTGCTAGGATTCCTCCTAGTAAGTCAGAAATCTCCTTTAAATTCAGGATCAAACCTGCAGAAGCAGATTTCAAACTTTGTGATGTGTACAACACATTTGAAGGAATCCGATTTACTCTCTCAACATTCCAGTGAACGTGTTGATATATTATCCGTGGCTGAAATCACCCACAGAAATCTCAGTAAAATTCTAAAAAGTCATAAATCGGCTCCACGCGTAGGAGATTATATGCCTCATTCTGTGACCTTGGCCCTAAATTCAGAATATTGCTATAAGCAGCTGCTGCCCCAGATACGTATAAGAAGACACACTCGGGTAGACAATGTTACCCGGGAGACATTTTCCGCTCGAACACAAAAGAACCAGTGAGAAATTTCGCACAAGAGAAGTTTGCCAAAATTCCTGTATTTTGAATAATATCAAGTTTGCATAGCTTGTGATTTTCGCAATTTTAGAGGCCATAAATATGGCTGAAAACAACACTAGCTGTGCGCTCTCAGCATTCCAGTGAATGCGATGTAAATCCACGCATTGCTGGAAGGAAATGCAAATTAAACTCCAGCTGCTGCTAGTTACTGGTAAGGAACGCTCTACCTACCTCTTCCTTTCATTCTCTGCCCATTCGCCCTGTGCCCGGAACGCGCCCTGTCAATGATCAACAGCTTTTCATTATGAAATTAAATTGCAGATAAATGTTTCAGTTCGAAGGTGCTCTTCACTCATCAAAATCGTTTGCATTTTAAATTGATTGCTTTGCTAAGTAAGACGCTTTGATCTCTCACAAACCTAATAAGGCTTATTTCTTTTGTTGGCATTTTAGAGGCAGCGCGCGGGAACAATTAAATCCTAACAAAGTGCACATGATGTTCTTGTTGCAGAAACTGACACCATTTAAAAAAAAATATGCATGACAGAAATTTTCATACAAACAGAAGTTATTTAGCGAACATGGCCAGTGACATCGGCACGCAGTGCGGTGAATGTGTTGGTTCGCAGCCTCACATACATTATCTGACTTTGAAAGGGCATGGAGAATCTATACACAGAATTCAATTACAATTGTACTTCTGATCATGTCTCGTGATCCTCAGAATATAATCAAATAAAGTACCGCAACAATTAGGGAGATATGCTTTTCATCCAGATTCTGACGGTCTGGCCTTGTGTTTCTTTAAATTTGCTTTGCTTAGCCGGCCGGCATGACGGGGGGTGGGGGGAGGGTGTGTGGAAATGGGGCCGTCGCGGTGGGGGGAGGCGGGAGGGGTTCGTTTAATTAAAAAATAAAATAAAACGTAACTTACCGTCTTGCGCAGCTGCCATGGAGGGGTCCGACTCCCGCCGTCCTGCCTTGCCCTTTTCCAATTCCTGCATCGTCATGGCAGCCTCCCTCCTCCCTCCGCCAATCACAACGCTGCAATGGCAGTGTTGTGATTGGTGAGGCACATTGGACAGCGCCCCAGCCGGGCCATTTTCTCTCTACATAGAGAGAAAGGGATAGTGGGCAGTCCTGCTCGAGGGCAGGGAGTGGCTGCCCACTGTTGTGCGTACTGACTGTTTGGTCAGCCCCAGGGCCGACCAAACAGTCAGTATGCACAACAGTGGGCAAGCCGCTCCCCTGCCTCGAGCAGGACCGCCCACCCCAACCCGGCACTTCTGCTTTCTCGCAGTGCGAGAAGCAGAAACATAAAATGGTAGTTATTACCATTTATGTTTCTCTCTTCTCGCACTGCGAGAAAGCAGTGGGGCAACGCCCCCACGCCCCAATGGGGGAGCCGCCACTGCACTGCACCACTCTTCACCCGACGCCCACGGCCCGAGTTCGAGTGAACCACTTAACCTGCAACGTCTCTCCAGAAATCCTGACCTTGTCTGCACCTCACCAAAACCCCTTCTCGACGCCTGCAGCCTCTGTTCAGAGGGTCCCCCGACTGCAACCCGATCCAGCTAAGGAAACCCGACACCAAAAAGTACCTTTGCATCCTATCCCTCCGACTTTGGGGAACCCAGCTGACGGTGCCCAGGTGTCCCCCAGCTATCCAACTTACCTGTCCCGCCGTTGGTTGCCCTCGTCCAGCCTCCTGGTCCAAGCCTGCTGCATTTCTTCCCGACCAACGTCCTCCATTGGTTTGCATTGGGAGCCTGACACCTACTTTGCACCCTGCACTTGAGTGCCACTGAAGGTGCGCTTTTGGTGCCTACTTGTTGCCCCCTTTGCGCCTACATTTGATCCCTGGGCCCTGACCCAGAAACCACAGGTACCTACCTGTTACCAGTGCTCTTCTGCATATTCCCTCTCGATAGCACTACATTGGGCCCAACCTCTCCTTTGACCTCTATACCCGGCTGCCCCTGTGCCGCTGAGGGTGCACTATCTCTACCACCTGATCCGTGCCCTTTGTAAGTGCTATCAGCCCGAGACTGAACTACAAAACCAGGTATTTGTCTGTGTGTCACTAACCTTATTTTCCTCCATAGGAATACATTGAACTGAAACATCACATTGCATTGCCTATCTTTAACATTGCAAAACTCTAAACACTGTAACTGATTGACATTTACAGAAAGCGTTCTTAAAAGTATTTACTGCATTTACAAAACCATATTGCATTCTTGAAAAGTATTGCCAGTCTTGCAAACTTTATAACTTACCTGCACTAAGTGATTCTTGGTTCTAGTCCAATAAAAATAACAAAGTAACAACTTGTTATACAAACAATTGGTCTGGATTCACTCTATGAGTGTGTGACACCATGTATTCCCTGCGTGTGTACAACAAATGCTTAACACTACCCTCTGATTAGCCTAACTGCTTAGCCCAGCTACCACTAACTTGAAAGTAAGGTTTTGCCTACTTTATCCTCTGCTATACCTCTGAGGATCTACTGGACTCTGTGCACACTATACCTTACTTGGGTATAGTATATACAGGGCCAGCTTCCTACATTGGTGGATCAGCAGTGGGGTATTCGACTTTGCATTTGTTGGACCACTTGGTCAACACCTGATCACATGACTACAATCCAAAAATTGCATTTAGTTCAACTCATTTTTTGAATTGACATTTTTTCTAAATTTTTTAAAGTCTTGCTAGAGCCTTGGTTAAGTCCCTTTTCAGCATTGAAAAAGTTTAAACTTTATAATTAGGGGTAAAGGTATCCTAGAAGGTTTTGACCTCTGGCAAAAAGATCCCTACTGTTAATAAAGCAATGACTGATGCACAGAATATGGTTGAGGAGCTCGACCTCACCCCCTACCTCTATCTAGATATGAGAGAATATCTGTGCAAACATAAAAAGATTTCTGTGGGGTCCCATCCTTTCAAGTCCAAGCTCATGGAGCTCTTGGCAGAGTATGCTAAGGACCACCCTTCTGAGGGGGGGGGAGATCCCACCTCAGAAGAAGATGTTAGTGATGGGGAAGTCAGCCCCCGACCTCCCTCACTAAATAGGGAGGACAAGGTCCCTGAGACCCTTACTCCAAGGATAGTTCTCACAACACCTAGAACCCACAAAGTGGGTCAGGTCCTGGTGAGATCACTGAGGACAGCCTCATTGGAGAGGACACCCTTCTAGCAGGGTTGACCAAAAGATTAGACCTAGAGTCCAAACTCATGGCTTCAGAAAAAGAAAGAGCACAGATGGGCTTACCCCCATCAATGGTGACAGCAATACCAAATCTAGGGAAAAATAGAGTTCTTATGACCCTAAAATCACCAAAGGGATTATCCCCAAATATAAGGAAGGTGTTGACATCACGAATTCGCAAATGTGCTTATGCCAAGTTGTCCCGCCCTTATCACACTACCTTTGTCAGCCAGTGCAGGGATTTGGGGGTTGTATGCCAAGGGGATCAAGGAAGCATAGAGCACCTTGGCACCCGCTCTATTTCGCAGCACGTCCCATGCCCAGTGCAGTGTCTCATTCGTATCAATTTCACTTCTGGGTCGTCTGTATGTTTAGTATATTGCCACGTTTAAAAGAGTGGGGGCCACTCTGTCCATTTCAATCGCTACGTGCGGTTGAAACGGGGTCGGGTGTAGCCAGTAATGCAGAAATTGGGCTTGTGCACAGTAGGCATATAGGGAAATGTCCGGTGCTCCCAGCCCCCCCTGGTTGAGCAGGAGCGTAAGTAACTCCCAGGAGATTTTGCGCTTCTTTGCCTGCCCAGACCAGTGAGATCATCAAGGAACGTAGTGACTTTAAGAAGGTTTGAGTGAGTGGGAAAGGGAGTTCAAACAAAGAGATATAATAGTTTGGGAAGAACAACCATTTTGGCAATTGCTATTCTACCAGCCAGTGACAGCGGCAAATTGGACCAGGTGTTTACCTTTCCTTCTAGCCAGGTGGCTGTGCGCCCATAGCTCATACTCCAGAGCTCCTGCATATCACGGCTCAACCAAATTCCTAAGTACTTAACTGGCCCGTCTGCCCATTTAAGAGGGTAATCAAGCTCAAACGGTTTTGTACAGTCAGTTGGGGGAGAAGTGTTGACTTAGACCAATTAATATAAATGCCCGACAAGCCTCCAAATTTAGTGATTTTTTCCAGAGAACAGGGAGTATGTTTTCTTCCGGGTTTTTTATATACAGTGTGATGTCGTCTGCATACAACGAGACAATCAATCCCCTAGATTTAAATCGCAGCCCTCTGGCAGCATGGTGTTGTCTAAGACGAGCCGTCAGCGGCTCCATTGCTATTGCAAATAAGAGCGGGATAGGGGACATTCCTGTCTTGTGTCACAGGTGATGGGGAAGTTGTACGAGAGCAAGCAGTTTACTCGTAATCGAGCTGTGGACGCAGAATATAATAGTTTAATCTACTGTATGAATAATGAGCTGATTCCCAGTCTCGCCAGGATATTGAAGAGATATGGCAATTCCAGGGAATCAAAAGCTTTGGTGGCGTCCAGTAGTGCTGCCAGTGCAAGCGTTTGGGGGGGCAGGGAATGTAGCACCTTAAAAAATATGCGAAGATTGTGCGCAGCTGACCTGCCTGGTATAAAGCCTGATTGGTCGGGTCTGGCGATGAGGGGGAGGAGGGGCTGTAACCTATGTGCAAGGAGTTTGGCGTATATTTTATTATCGATGTTTATGAGCGACAGTGGGCAGTAGGAATCTTGGTTATTCGGGGATTTTCCAGGATTCAGCAATGTTAATATGACCGCCTCACTCATAGTGGGGCGCAGGACTCCCGTCTTAAGTGATTCCTGGTAAACAGCCAGGAGATGTGGTGCTATCAATGAAGCTTGGTTTTATAGAAGGATGTGGTTAGTCCGTCCAATCCTGGGGCCTTGTCATTCGGCAAGCCATTGATGACCTGCAGAATATCTTCTCTGGTGAAAGGCTCGTCTAGGGGAGCTCTGTGCACGTCATTTAACCACAGCAGTTCTATGGAGTCTAAATATAGTTTGAGGTCTTCAGATATGTCGGGAGCGGAAGAAGAATACAGCGTAGAGAATAAACTTGTGAGGTGTTCTGATATCTCCTGCGGACCTCTCACAGTATCGTGGTGCTCATCTATGAGTTCTGTAATATATGAAGTGTTACGCGGTGGCCTAAGGATGGTGGCGAGAGTTTTGCCTGGCCGGTCGCCCTCCCCATATCTTCTAGCTAATGTATATTTCCCCAAGAATTTTGCCTCTCTTTGTGCCTCCTCCTCATATTCAGAGATTTTTTCCCTTAGCGATGCCATGTGGCCTGTATCGCCGGTGTTGTAATATTGTAATTCCACTCCACAAATATGTAATTCTAGATTCTGAAACCACTGTTTGATGGCCTTTAATACGCCAGCTTGTCTAGCTATACATTTCCTATGTAAAACTGCCTTGAAGGCTTCCCAGAGTGAAGCTGGGGAGGAGACTGATCCCTCATTGAGTTGAAAATATTCTATTATGTCGCCCCGAATTCCTTCACGGAAAGCCATGTCTGACAGGGCTAGGGGTGGTAGTCGCCAACTGAATGCCCGACTAGGTGACGACGGAAGTTTGAATTGAAGATGCCAAGGGGCATGGTTGGATAGGGTTCTGGGAAGGTGTCTGATGTCTATCGTCCATGTCGCTATGTCTCTGGATACCAACCAGAAATCAAGTCTGGACCAGGCGTTATGTTGCGTCGTAATGCATGTGCCCTCAGTCGCCTCGGGGTGCCATTGCCTCCAAATGTCCATTAGCCAGTTGTCTAGCATGATTGTATTTAGAGTCGCGCTAGCTTTAGGATGAAGTTTCCAGGATGTTCCACGTCTGTCCAGGGTATCGTCTAGTATGGCGTTAAAATCGCCCCTCCCCCATATAATAGTGCCATAGCCTAGCAGTGTTATTTTTGCCCAGATGTTGTTGAAAAATTCTGGCTCGTCTGTGTTGGGGCCATAGATGGCTGCCATGGCAATCTTAGTATTCCCCAGTGTTCCCCAAAGTATTACAAATCGGCCCTCAGCGTCGAGTTGTGAATGTGTCGTGTTCCACTCCAGACCACGTCTTATTAGAATGGCTACACCTCTTGCGTAGTTTGAGTAGATCGCCGAATAAACGTCTCCCCAGTGTTTGTGCTATAATTTGGTAGGAGATGTACTGTTCAGGTGTGTTTCCTGGAGAAAACAGACGTCGATTTTATGTCTTGTCACGTAGGACTGGATAAGTCGAGCTTTCCTATAATCGTTCAGGCCTCTGATATTCCAAGTGAGATAATTATATACCGTCATGCGTGTTTGTGGGGTGTATTATTTGTACCATTGTTTGTGTTTCTACTCTGTGGTGTCCTATAGTCTCTTATAATATTCCGGTAATATGTCGACCTGTTGCACCATTGTATGGTCTATGACCTGCGAAGCTCTATGGTCTCTGTTCGCCCTGTTAGATGTGCGTGCTTGCTGCTTCGGTATCATTCTCCCTCGAACTACAACTTTAACCCCGATGACTACCCTCCCTCCCACACCAACCCCCCAATTAGGTTGTGCATACAATGCCAGCCACCCATTTGTGAACAAAACAACATCCCAACAATAGTAAGAAAAAAGAGATACAGGAGCTCTCCCTGGGGGCATGAGGCCACCGGCAAACTGCCCAGCCGTGTAGCCAAGAGATAGAGGAAGAAACCAGAGGCAGTGTCCTGATTTGTCCAATAGACAGTATTAACAGTGCCCATGTAGGATAGAATTGGCTCAGAGGACTTTATCCCAAGCCAAGTTATATCTGTGCATTAATTTCTTTGGTTATCCTCTGGGTGCCTGTCGCCAAGCGACATTGTCATACAAGGAAGAGTTAGTCATTGTCGCTGAGTCCCGCGTCAGTGGAGCCACAGCCAGTGGGTATAGCAGTACGTTTTAGGCCTCCTATATGCTTGGTGATTTTTAAGGCTGATTTAGCATAAGTGAAATGGTGTGTATTGCCATTGTGCATTATTTTTAGTTTGGCGTGGTACAGAAGGGCATATGTGATTCCGGCCTGCTGCAGGGTGCGTTTGGCAGGTATACACTCTTGTCTGGCCACCTGCACAGCTGGTGTGAAATCCAGGTAAAATGAAATGCTGTTACCTTTGTGGTTGATGTGCCCTCTTTCTCTAGCGGAGCGCAGAATCGTGCCCTAGTCCCGATAGTTGAGTAATCCCGCCAGGATTGGTCTAGGCGTAGCCCCAACAGGAGGCTTGGAGCCAAGGGACCGATGGGCTTGCTCCACAATAAACATCTCTGACAGTTCCAATCCAAACAGCTCCTGCAGCAGCTCCTCCACGAACTTTTCCATCTTGGCTATTGCTGTAGTCTCCGGTATCCCCGTGATTCGAATGTTGTTTCTGCGGGATCGGGCCTTCTAGGTCTTCGTTCTTGGCTTTAATAACATTTAGAGCCTTCTCCAAATGCAGCCAGTGTTCTTTGGATTCAGCTTGGAATTCATGAGCATCGGAGGAACGGTTTTCCAACTTGTCTAGACACAGTTTGTGGGTGTCGACCAGTTGTTTGACTTGGTACAGTCGTGATGTGAGCTTTTCCAGTTTATTGTCGATTGTTTTGAGGCTTGACTTGACTTCAAGTTGGATAGTTTGAAGGTCTTTGCTGTGGCTGTCTGAATCTTCCCTATGTTCAGTTTCCATGTCAGTTTCAGTGTCCATTTGGCTCATGAGTCTTTTATTTTCAAACTACAGCTTAGTTTGCTTAGTATTGTGTTTCCTCATGTTGCCTACCAGGAGAGCAGCTTAGGCAGTTAAAATAGCGCTTTTTACAGAGGAACTGCAATGAGTGGAAACAGGAGTGGAAGAGCGAAACGGGGTCTAGCACTCCTATGTGCAAGAGCCGTACGGTATATTGAAGGTTGTTATGCGCTGTTGGAGGGCACACTCCTGTGTTCTACCTGCACAGCAGAGCAGTCACCACCCAAGCTCCCGACCTTGTTTCAAACCCAGTCAGTATGTGCAAGGGATCACCGTCCTAGAACATTACAACAGCTCCAAGCGTACACAGGCCTCATATTAGGTCTTCTTGAGTTTCCCCGGGTTTGGGGGCACCCCGAGAGTCAGTTCAGGCCTCTCAGGCCAGTTCAGAATCGGTTTCGGCTGATATTGTAGATGCTCCTGGTTTCTCTGTATGAAGGATTAATGACGGATAATGTCTCGGCCAGTAGAGCCCTCTTAGCGAGCGACCATCTTGCTGCTTGGCGAAACCATGCCCCAGCCCCTTTGAAAGGTTTGGTGTGGACATAGTGGGTCCACTTGAGCCACCCAAGGCCTCAGGATTCCCATATCTACTGGTAGTAGTAGATCATGCTACCAGGCATCCTGAAGCAATTCCCCTTAGGACTACTACAGCACCTGCAGTAGCCAAGGCCCTCATTGGTGTCTTTGCCAGGGTAGGGTTTCTAAGGAGGTGGTGTCAGACAAATGTACCAACTTCATGTCTGCATACCTGAAACGTGGCATTAGTGTGGAGTGAACCACAAATTCACTACAACTTACCACCCACAAACCAATGGCCTTGTTGAGAGATTCAACAAGACATTGAAGGGCATGATCATGGGGCTCCCTCAAAAACTCAAAAGGAGATGGGATGTCCTCTTTCCATGCCTGCTTTTTGCTTACAGAGAGGTGCTTCAGAAGGTAGTAGAGTTTCCCCCTTTGAACTTTTGTTTGGCCATCCTGTGAGGGGACCACTTGCTCTTATAAAAGAAGGTTGGGAGAGGCCTGTCCATGAACCTAAACAAGATGTGGTGGAGTATGTACTAGGCTAATTTGGAGCCTGTGGCATGAAGGGCCCTCTAGGAAAAAATGGAGTAGCCCTTACCCTAACCTTGAAAAGAAAAGTGAGGTCACCTACTTGGTAGATCTGGGCACAAGCAGGCACACCAAGAGGATGAACAATGTGAACCACCTGAAACTTTTTTGTGACAGGGCTGATGTGTCCATGCTGTTGGTTACTGATGAGGATCAGGAGACAGAGAGTGAACCTCTCCCTGACCTCCCCTCTTACAGTCTAAAAGATGGGTCAGTTGATGGAGATATCAGATTAGAAACCCTCACTGCCAAACAGCAGGCTGATTGTAGGCATGTCCTGCAGCAGTATGCTGGGCTCTTCCCCTTAACCCCTGGCCAGACACACTGGCATACCCATGATTTGGACACTAGGGACAGCTTGCTTGTCAAACAAAGATCAATCAGCAGTCTGACCAAGTCAAGGAGAGCATCAAAGCTGAAGTAAGCAAGATGCTGGAGTTATGGGTTATTGAGCCCTCTGAAAGTCCCTGGGCCAGCCCAGTGGTCTTAGTCCCCAAACCTCAACCCCAGGGTGGAAAAAGAGAGATGAGGTTCTGTGTGGACTATAGAGGACTCAATGCTGTCACTAAGACAGATGCTCACCACATACCCAGGGCTGATGAGTTGATAAGCTAGGGGCAGCCCAATTTCTCAGCACCTTTGACTTAACTGCAGGGTACTAGCAGATTGGCATGGGGCCGAATAGAAAACAGCATTCTCCACACCTGATGGGCATTATCAGTTTACTGGCATGCCCTTTGGTTTAAAGAATGCCCCTTCCAAGGGTTGGTGAATCAAGTCCATGCTGGGTTGGAGACATTTAGTGCAGCATATCTTGCTGATATTGCTGCCTTTAGCTCCTCCTGGCAGGATCACCTGGCCCACCTGGGGAAGGTTTTTCAGGCCCTGCAATCTGCAAACCTAACTATCAAGGCATCCAAGTGCCAGATAGGGCAGGGAACTGTTGTATACTTGGGCCGGCTTGTAGGTGGAGGTCAAGTTCAATCTTTACAGCCCAAGATGCAGACAATTCTGGACTGGGAAGCTTCACCAACCCAGATCCAAGTCAGGGCATTACTTGACTTGACTGAATGTAACAGGAGGTTTGTGAAGGGATATGGGTCCATCGTGACCCCTCTCACAGAACGTATCTCAAAGAGAATGCCAAATAAAGTGAATTGGACAGCGATCTCTCAAAAGGCTTTTTACACCCTGAAAGAGTCAATGTGTTCAGCACCTATTCTCAAAGCTCCAGACTTCTGCAAGCAGTTCATTGTGCAGACTGATGCCTCTGAGCTAGAGATAGGAGTGGTCCTGTCCCAGACCAATGATGATGGGCAAGACCAACCAGTTGCTTTTATAAGCAGGAGGCTACTCCCCAGGGAACATCGTTGGAGTGCCGTTGAGAGGGAGGCCTTTGCTGTGGTTTGGGGCCTGAAGAGGCTGAGACAATACCTGTTCGGGACTCTCTTCCTAAACCAAACTAACCACAGACCTCTCAGATGGCTAATTCAAATGAAAGGTGAAAATCCCAAACTGTTGAGGTGGTCCATCTCCCTACGGGGAATGGACTTTACAGTGGAACACAGACCTGGGACTGCACATGCCAATGCATATAAACTTTTCAGGTTCGTCCACTTAGACAAGGAAGACTCTCTTGGGAATGATTAGTTTCACCCTCTTTCGTTTGGGGTGGCATTATGTAGGAATGTGCCCCTTTTTGCATGGTTACCCCCTAACGTTTGGCCAGATATATGATGCCAACTTGACGGAGTGTGCCCCAGGTCTCTGTCAATCAGGTTCCCAGGGCCTGTGTTCTTTCTCAACACTGTACCTTTGTCTCCACAATTGGCACACCTTTGGGTCACATGTAAGTCCCTTGTAAAAGGTACCCCTGGTACCAAGGGCCTTGTGACCATAGAGGTCCTCTGTGGGCTGCAGCATGCATGATGCCACCCGCAGAGACCCCCTCACCTGAACACCCACACAGTGCCATTGCAAGCTGTGTGTTTTGGTGCAGACTAAACTGAAGAGTCGACATGGGACTCACCCTCGAGTGCCATGCCCACCAACACTGCCTGTGGCATGGGTAAGTCATTCCTCAAGGAGGCCATACAGCCCTAAAGGCAGGGTGCCCCCTACCACAAGTGAGGGCATAGCTGCATGAGCAATATGCACCTACAGTGTCTGTGCCATTCACAGGCATTGTAAGTGCAGTGAAGCCTTTTTTGAGTATAGGGACTGGGAGTTTGTCATTACGAACTCCACAGCCCCAGAATGGCTCCACTGAAAACTGGGAAGTTTGGTACCAAAGTTCTCAGCACATTAAACCCACACTGATGCCACTGTGGGATTTAATGTAAAATGCACACAGAGGACATCTTAGAGATGCCCCCTGAAAAAACGACCAGCCCTGGTGTGGTTCCTGACTGGCTACCAGCAATCTACCACCTCCAGACAGGTTTCTGGAACCCTGGGTAGAGAGCCTCTGCTCTCTGGGTCATGAAACAATGCCCATTCTGGGCAGAGGTGTCATGCCTCCTCCCTCAGGATAGGCAGGGCCCCCAACGGGGAAGCTGCAAAGGCCTGCCGCCTTTGTCAGATACCCCCTAGCCTTTTGCTGCTATCAGCAACTGGTCCCCGACGGTTCTGACCCCCACTTTGGGCGGGAGAATTGGTGGGAAAACCTAGCCAGGAAGGGAGGTGTGTCCACCTTTGCCAACCCCACCCCTCAGGTGGGGGATGCGAAGTGAAGCACACAATTCAGTCCCCTCCATCTTGAAGATGAGGGGATTCACCCAATCAGGGAGAGGCCCATGTCCCCCCTCCCTCTGGAGGGTGGCATAATAGGAGGTCTAGACACCACAGGAAAGGGACCCATTGGTCCTGACCTGCACACCCCTGTAACACCCCTAAATCTAGTATTTAGGAGCATCCCTGAATCTTGCCTCTTCAGAGACGATGACCTAAGAAGAATGACCAAAGAGCAGTGCAACAGTGGAGAAGAAAATGACGACTGACTTGGCCCCAGCCCTACCGGCATGTCTCCTCCTCCAGCGACCCTGCTTCCGGAAATCGGCATGGCCCGCAGTTAGCAACCTCAAGAACCCCACAGGACCTGTGCTGTCTTTGACGAAGACTCCAGTCTTCCATGGACACCGGATTTGTCCAACAAAGAAACCAACACCGGTCTTCAGATCCCGGCGGATCACTGCACCACTCTGCACCCGACGCCCACGGCCTGAGTTCGAGTGAACCACTTACCCTGGGACGTCTCCCCAGCAATCCTGACCTCATCTGCACTGATGGCTGACCTCACCAAAACCCCTTCTCGACACCTGCAGCCTCTGTTCGGAGGGTCCCCCTACCACGACCGGATCCAGCTAAGCAAAGCCGACACCAAAAGGCACCTGTGCATCCTCCGCCCCCGACTTTGGGGAGCCCAGCTGACGGTATCCCCCAGCTATCCAACGTACCTGTACCGCCGTTGGTCGCCCTCGTCCGGCCTCCTGGTCCAAGCTTGCAGCATTCTTCCCGACCAACGTCTCCATTGGTTTGTATTGGGAGCCCGATGCCTACTTTGCACCCTGCACCTTGCACTCGAGTGCCGCTGAAGGTGCGCTTTTGGTGCCTACTTGTCGCCCCCTTTGTGCCTACCTTTGATCCCTGGGCCCTTACCCAGAAACTACAGGTACCTACCTGCTACCGGTGCTCTTCTACCTATCCCCTGTCTCCATAGCACTACATTGGGCCCAACCTCTCATTTGACCTCTATACCCGGCCGCCCCTGTGCCACTGAGGGTGCACTCGCTACCCAACTGACCCCTGCCCTGTGTAAGTGCTATCATCCTGAGACTGAACTACAAAACCAGGTACTTATCTGTATGTCACTAACCTTATTTTCCTCCATTGGAATACATTGAACTGAAACATCACATTGCATTGCCTATCTCAAGCATTGCAAAACTCTAAACACTGTAACTGATTGACATTTACAGAAAGCTTTCTTAAAAACGTATTTACTGCATTTACAAAACCATATTGCATTCTTGAAAAGTATTGCCATTCTTGCAAACTACATAACTTACCTCCACTAAGTGATTCTTGGTTCTAGTAATAAAAATAACAAAGTAACAACTTGTTATACAAACAATTGGTCTGGATTCAGTTTTTGAGTGTGTGACACCATTTCTTGCCTGAGTGTGTACAACAAATGCTTAACACTACCCTCTGATAAGCCTAACTGCTTAACCCAGCTACCACTAACTTGAAAGTAAGGTTTTGCCTACTTTATTCTCTGCTATACCTCTGGGGATTCATTGGACTCTGTGCACACTATACCTTATAGTATATACAGAGCCAGCTTCCTACATTGGTGGATCAGCGGTGGGATCTAAGACTTTGCATTTGTTGGACCACTTGGTCAACACCTGATCACTAGACTACAATCCAAAAATTTAGTTCAACTCAATTTTTGAATTTACATTTTTTCTAAATTTTTAAAAGTCTTGCTAGGGCCTTGGTTAAGTCCCTTTTAGCATTGAAAAGGTTTAAATTTGACTATAGTTAGGGGTAAAGGTATCCTAGAAGTTTTTGACCTCTGGTAAAAAGTTCCCCAATGTTAATAAAGCAATGACTGATGCACAGAATATGGCTGAGGAGTTCGACCTCACCACCAACCTCCATCTAGATATGAGAGATGTAAGGTCTCTGTGCAAACTTAAAAGATTTCTTTGGGGTCCCATCCTTTCAAGTCCAAGCTCATAGAGCTTTTGGCAGAGTATGCTAAGGACCACCCTTCTGAGGGGGGAGATCTTACCTCAGAAGAAGATGTTAGTGATGGGGAAGTCAGCCCCCAACCTTCCTCACTAAATAGGGAGGACAAGGTACGTGAGACCCCCGACTCCAAGGATAGTTCTCACAACACTTAGAACCCACAAAGTGGGTCAGGTACTGGTGAGATTACTGAGGACAGTCTCAGTGGAGAGGACATCCTTCTAGCAAGGTTGACCAAAAGATTAGACCTAGAGTCCAAACTCCTGGCTCTAGAAAAAGAAAGAGCACAGATGAGCTTACACCCCATCAATGGTGACAGCAATATCAAATCTAGGGAAAAAGAGAGTAGTTATGACCCTAAAATTCCCAAAGGGATTGTCCCCAAATATAAGGAAGGTGTTGACATCACTAAGTGGTTCATAGCCTTTGAGAGGGCCTGTAGAATGAGGCAAGTGAAGAAGTCGCACTGGGGAGCCTTACTTTGGGAACTGTTCTCTGGTAACTGCAGCGACAGACTTCTGACCCTCACTGGGACAGACTCTGAGTCATATGACCTCATGAAGGGCACCCTGATTGAGGGCTTTGGACTCACAACTGAGGAGTAATGGGTTAGATTCAAGGGGGCTCACAAAATCCCAAGCCAATTCTGGGTTGACTTCATGGACTACTCAGTAAAAACACTGGATGGTTGGTTAACTGGAAGTGATGTGCAGGACTATGTTGGGCTTTACAATCTGTTGATGAAAGAACACGTTAAGTAATTGCACCAATGAAAAGTTGTATCAGGATCTGGTGGACCTAGGTCTAATTTCTCCCCAAGAATTAGGAAAGAAGGCAGACCATTGGATCACGACTACAGTGACCAAAACGTCCACTGGGGGTGACCAAAAGAAAGGGTTTACAAAACCTCCCCAGGGAAAAAGGGGGTGATCCCCCTAAAAAAAAAAACAAGAGTCTTCTAAACGCCCCCAATAACCAGTTCAGGAAGGTGGGTCCTAAAAGTCTTCCCAGCCCACTGGTGGGTATAAGGGTAACACCTTTGATCCCCTAAAGGCCTGGTGTGGCACCTGTAAGAAGGTTGGACACCAAACTGGAGATTCTGCCAGTCCCATCAAAAATGCCCCTAATCCACCTTCAGTTAGCACTGGTGTGGCAAATCTCCAGATGGGATCAGCAGTGTGGCCAGAGCAAATCAGGGTCCACACTGAAGCTGTTCTAGTTTTTGAAGGGGAGGGAGAGTTGGTCACTTTAGCTGCCTGGCCCCCTAGCTTAAAAAAGTACTTGCGGGGGCGTGGCCAAGATGGCGAGTGGGTAAGACGTGCTCCACTTCGTCTCCCCGCTCCCGTGCGCTGGTTCGGCCCAAAGCGATGATTTACACCCTCTGAAGGACGGCATCGAGGGGGGGGGGCACACGCCCAGCCCGCCGGCAACGTCGAAAGTGAGCATTTAGGGGCTGGAGGTCCGTTTGCAGGAAGAAGTGAGTCCCGGCCTGCCGCGAGGTCGGAAGAAGAAAATGGCGGCCGGCCCTGACGGGGCTCACAGAGGCGGATAGAACGGCAGTCTCCGCACGACAACATGCTGCGGCCCCGTGAAATAGACCAAGAACCCCCAAACGATGGTAGAGGGAGGTGGGGGGCCAGACGGGGGGCCCTGACTCGAGCCCTGCAACGTGGCTGCGGGCGCGGCCGCTGGGGTGAGCGGGGTCCGGTGAGGCCTAGCGGACCGCGGCCGGCCACGGAGCGACCGCGGGCGGCACAGAGCCGAGGAAAGCCACAGTGCGGCCGCCTCACCCCACGGAGTGTCAGCCAGGGCATTCGGCTGGTGAGTGAGGGACTGGGTGGCGGCCTGCACAGAGCATGGGCACGGAGGCGGTGATCTCAGAGCACCTCACGGCGGGAAGCACCGGCGGGCCCTGGGCATTGGCAGCCCACGCCAGTGAATACAGCGGGGGTAGAGCGGAGCCTCGAGGAGCCGGCAGAGGGCCGCCCCCCCTTACCCAACGACAGCGGGCCCCGGAAGAACGCTGCACGGCCTCCGAAGAAGGCGGTAAGGCACAGCACGCCGGCGGGTGAGGCGCGGAAATACGCGCGCAGAGGCCCAACGAAGGGAGTGCAAGTACCAGAATCGGGCGTGGGAAAGGGCTCCCCAAAGAGTCAGACCCCCGCACCGAATAGTGAGGAGTTGGCACGGCACGGGGCGGTGGCGAAGGGGGCAGATCCGGAGCGCCTAAGTCCAACCGGAGGCCTGAGCAGCAGAAGCAGACCAAGCATTCGTGCCTCTACGCAGCGGCGAAAAGACCGGAGCATGGAGGTGAGGGTAGAGCTCGCTGACAGAGAGAGAGAGAAGCCCGGAGAGAGAGGGCTCTTGCGGGCTAGCTGGGGCATACGGCCTCAGACCCCTCAACGATGCAGCGAGCAATAGAGCTGGTACAAGCAGGGCCCAGCGCGGCCTTGGTGGGCCGCAGTCTCCACCGGAGAGTTTCCAGGCAGAGTTGAGACACAGAACGCTGAATCGCGGCCGCCCCACCTTGTAGGTTGTCGGTCAGAGACATCGTCTGGCGGGCGAGGTGTGAGCTG
Organism: Calotriton arnoldi; assembly: GCA_963921515.1. Lineage (NCBI taxonomy): Eukaryota > Metazoa > Chordata > Amphibia > Caudata > Salamandridae > Calotriton > Calotriton arnoldi. The sequence continues at coordinate 1,274,592 of CAWUFW010002140.1, forward strand.
GCGGCCTGAATGGAGTAGGAGTACCGGAGCAAGAGGGGCGCCCTGAAGGCGGTGGGCCGCAAGAAGCACGACCAAGGCGGCGGAGGGCGAGATCCATAAGAAGGCGGCAAGGCCACTCGAACAGACGGTGTGGGCAGCAGCCCGGTGGGATCAGAGAGAGCGCCAGCTTAAAGGGAGACCAGCGAAGAGATTCAGAGAGAAAGGGGAGAAGCGCCTTGGCGCATTGGTAAAAGTTAATCACCCGAGCCGGGTTTACACGCTTTTGACCAGTGGCGCAGAGATCCGGATTTGCAGGAGGGGCTGCAGCGGTCATGTCTGCGGTAAGGAGCAAGAAGGATCGCAATTTAAAAGAAATGCTGACTAAGCTGCCGCCGCCCAGTGGTGGGGACGGACGGCTTTCCCCACCAGCTACCGGGGGGGCACGGCACAGACTCCCATGAGGCTCCAGTCACCCGTGCCTTCCTGGAGACACTCTTCGGCACGTTGAGGGACGACTTTCACACGCTGAAAGGTGAAATTGCGAGGGAGATAAAAGAGGTGCAGCGGGACATTGACGCCGTGGGCGAAAGGGTGGCCTCCATGGAAGATCAGGAACAGGCCAGAGATGAAGAAATAGAGCAGCTACAGCAAGAGATCCTCCTGCTCAAAGAGCAGCAGATTGACCTCCAGGCACACATGGAGGACCTGGAAAACCGGTCCCGACGCAATAACATCCGCGTGAAGGGAGTGCCGTCGCAGAAAGAAGGTTCGGACATCACACAATACTTGCAGGGCCTCTTTAGGAGTAATCTGGAAGCTCCTCCAGACTTTGACATCAAAATAGACAGGGCTCATCGAGTCGGACTCCCGAGGAAAGCACCTGCGCCCCCACCAGACATTCTGGCTTATATCCCGGACTTTCAACTCAAAGAACGCATCCTTTGGGCGGCTCGGGATAAGCAGCCCTTAAAATACCAGGATCACTCCATTGCCCTCTACCAGGACTTGGCCCTGATAACTCTTCAGAAGCGCAAGGAATTCAGAGTGGCCACTGTGCATCTCCGCAATCAGGGAATCTCTTATTCCTGGGGACACCCATTTCGGCTCATCTTCAGGTGGCAGGGCAAACTGCATCAGCTTCGCTCCATACAAGACACTTGCCGGGTGTTGGGCATTGAAAACCCACAGCAGCTAGAGGAAGGGGAACCTAGTCAGGGCAAGGCCCCAAGAGAGAGATGGCAAACAGTCGCTGGGAGAAGACGACCGGAGCGAGCACTGAGACCAGATCCTACGGCTATGGCGCAAGAACGGCAGTCGGTGCTGGAGACGCTGTCACGAGGAACTTCCCCACACGAAGACTAGCAGACCAAACGAGGGACAGATAAGTGGCATTTGCAGGGCTGGATGGGTGATGGAGTCATCTATCGGGAGTGGGGAGGCTGAGGGTTCTGGCCATACAATGCCTTCTATTTTCCTTCACACCACGGGTACGCGACACGAACTGGCGGACCCTGGACTGTATGGGACTCACAAGGGACAATGGTTGGGGTTAGGGAGGGGTGGGTGGGACACTGGTATGCAGAATCCTGACGCAGGGAGGAGAGGTCGGAAGCCTTGGACATGGAGCATGGGAGGCACAGAGAGAGGGAAGGGGGTCAAATGGGAATAGTTGCGGGCACACACCAATACACCCTACATAGGGCTCCATGACAGGGTCCACACTGAAAATTCTCACTCTCAATGTGAGAGGTCTTAACAATCCCATTAAACGGAGGTCTATTCTTTCCTACCTGGAGAACTCAGAGGCAGATATATGCCTTCTCCAGGAAACGCATCTCCTCGCCAAAGATTGGCATAGAATGCGGACCCGAGTATTCCCGCACCAGTTTTTTTCATCAGGCCCAGACAAAAAGGCGGGGGTGGCAATCCTAGTGGCTAAACGATTCAAGGGGACAGTGGGTGACAAGATGGCAGAGATCAAAGGGCGCCTCTTGGCTCATGTATTTCAGATTGGGGGACCCAATGTGCTGATAGGTTCCACCTATGAACCCAATACAGGCCAAGAACGATTCTTGAAATCAGCTATCATGGAGGCAATGAACAGACAAGAACGTAAGACGATCATAGGGGGGGACCTCAATTTAGTCATGGACGAGGCAAAAGACAGGTCGGGTAGTCGCCACTCACAGTCGGGGGAGGTATCACCAGAGGGTAGACAGTGGCTCCATTCTTTAGGCCTCGTGGATCTATGGAGGACAGCGCACCGCCACACGTCGCAATTTTCATACTATTCGCACGCACACAAGACATATGCCCGCCTGGACTACATGCTAGGTACGGAAGAAATACGCACAATGGTGGGCGACATAGACATTGTCCCAGCGGCGTTGTCCGATCATGACGCGGTAGAGGTGACACTACAGATACCGCCACAGCGGGGTAAATATGGGGGTTGGCGGCTACGAGAGACGATGCTTCAGAAGGAAGCGGTGAAAACGCAACTCACTCAGTGCATAATGAGATATCTGGAGATGAACGATACCCAGGAGATAAGCATAGTCTCTCTCTGGGGAGCTTTGAAGGCGGTGGTGAGGGGGGAACTGATTGCAATCTCCGCGGCGGAGGCTAAGGACTGTAAGGAGAAGAGAGCAGAACTTACCGCACAGGCGGCCTTCAGGCGGGACAGACACATTATAAGTCTCTACGCTGACGATATCTTGGCCTCGCTAGAAGATCTAGAACGGTCAGTCCCAGAGTTTTTAAAAGAGCTAGAGGCCTTTGGTGAGGTAGCTGGTTTCAAAATTAATGTGGGGAAATCACAGATTCTACAGCTGATAGGGACCAGACCAGACTCACAGGGAAGGTCGGACCGCTTTGCTGGGATCCAAGTAACAAAGTTGATTCCTTACTTAGGGATCGAGCTGGCTGCGACGGTTCCACTGACGGTCTCCATGAACTATGCTACACTCACTAAACAGATCACACATGACTTACGGACCTTGACGCGCCATCAGCTATCACTAATGGGCCGCGTGGCCGCAATTAAGATGTCGGTCTTACTGAAGGTACTATATCTGTTCCAAACGATCCCTGTCAAGCCTCCGCTTGGGACACTTAAGGCACTCCAGAAAGAGATGCTCCACTTTATATGGGCGGGGGCGCGGCCTCGTATGCACAGGGAGCTGGGCTATCTGACAGCGGAAGAGGGAGGCTTGGGAATCCCGAACCTGGAGGGGTATTATAGAGCCACTCAAATGCGGTACCTTGTGGAATGGAGTCGGGAGGAATCCGAGAAGCAATGGCTATTTCAGGATAGGGCACTGGCCCAAATATCTTTGTGGAAGGCCCCCTTTCTGAAAAAAGCAGATAGGCCGCAGGGACTGAAGGGATCCCCGATTACGAGGGCGGTGTTGGATGTATGGGAGGCGGTAGCCACGATGAAAAAACTCACGTCCTTCCCATCTCCGCTGACGCCTCTGCTGGAGAATAGGGAGTTCTCCCCGGGAATGGCGATCACAGACTTTAAAGCTTGGCGGGACACGCCTTGCAAGGCGGCGGGACACCTGTTTGATTTAGATGGGATCATTTCCTTTGCGCAATTGAGACAGGACTACGCATTACCCGAGACAGAAAGATACCATTACATGCAAATGCGGCACTGGCTGCTACACCCTGACATATTCCCCCATGTAAGTAGAAGTTTGACAAAGTACGAAAAATGGCTGATCACAAAGACATCGGACAAGAAGTTGATTTCAGAGCTCCATTATATCCTACGCACGCCAGCCCCCGCTGAGTTTACCCCCAGTCAGAGGCGTTGGGCAAAGGAGCTAGGGAGGGACCTCTCGAAAAAAGAATGGGGAGAGATTTATTACAGGGCCAAACACACAGCACGGAACACCGCGGGTAAGGAAACCGCTTTCAAAATAGCCACATATTGGTACCTGACACCAGTGGGTCTCAACCAAGGGAATCCGGACCGTAGCCCTACTTGTTGGCAGGGATGCGGGGGGGGAGGGGACACTGCTACACCTGCTGTGGGAATGCCCGGTCCTTTCTAATTATTGGCCTCAAATCCTGGACGAGATCGATGGGCAATTTGAGACACAAATTCCAAGATTCCCAGTCTATGTGGTACTGGGGTTGCCCAATCCCCTCACATTCCCACTGAAGTCCCGCAAAGGAAAACAGATATGCCTGGCACTGGGGGCAGCGCTCCAAAACATTTTAACGCATTGGGGCACCCAAATAGTACCCACTCATATGGGTTGGCTCCATAAATTGTGGTACACTTTAGGGATGGAACGCATACAGGCCGCACTCACAGGATCGGGGCTCAGTTTTGGGGAGGTCTGGAAATCGCTGCTGACCCTGCTGTCCACCGAATTCAATGAGATCACATGTCCAAGATACCTTCGCCTCCTGTGATTAACAGCTACAGAAAGCGCTCCTGAAACACAGTGAAGTTCAGTGCTTACTCTCTCTGCAAGGGCGTCACAAGGAATAATGGAATTCTGCATACCAGTGGGGGAGGGGTGGGGGGTTGGGGGATGAAGGGGGTTTCATTGTTCAATGGTAATGGGGTTGAGTTTCAACCTCCTCAAGTTTGTTTGAAGCAAATCGACGCACATGCACGGACTCACATGCCACGGGCTCAGCAGATAGATAAAGCGGGGTTATGCTAGAGCTGTATGCACCGTAATTTTTCTTAAGCGTCCTGGTCTACAAGGCATTAAATGTAATTGAGCTACGAATGTATGTACAATGAAACTGCTAATAATACCAATAAAAAAGAGTTAAAACTAAAAAGTACTTGCAATACCCCTTAGTGAATGGGACTAGGATAGAAGCCCTGAGGGATACAGGTGCCAGTGTCACCATGATGAGAGATACACTGGTGTCCCCAGGACAATACTTGACTGGAAAACCCTATCCAGTCACCAACGGTGACAGTGTCGCTACAGTCCATTCCATGGCTATGGTGACCTTAGACGGGGGGGGGGGGTTTACAGGCCTGAAGCAGATAGTGGTCTCTCCAAAGCTTCCTCCAGCTGCCTGCCTGCTTGGAAATGAACTCAAGACCTCAGCATGGGCTGAGGTAGAATGTAAAACCCATGCAGCCATGCTGTAGATCCCTAAGGTAGTGTGTGTGAAGACCAGAGCACAAACTCGAGCACAGGGTGAACAGGAAGTGTTGGAGCCTGAAAGGATGGCCCAACCTTCCAAGAGGAACGTTTAGAGGACTGGGGGACCATCTTCTACACAGCAAAATGCTCAGGACCCCTCTCCTAAGGGAGAGGACTTGTCAGCCCCAGAGGGAACTGAGCCCATGGAAGTTGGACCGTACCAGGTTAAGCTCCTGGGCCCAGGGGGATCCTCTAGGGAACAGCTGTGCCTTGGACAGCAGGTCTCTCCCACTCTTGAGAGACTGCAACAGCAAGCTGCTGCACAGTAAAAGGGAGATGTCAGTGGCTCCCACAGGACCTATTGGGAGGAGGGACTGAAGTACACTGAGGCCAAAGACCCCAAACCTGGTGTCACTAGGAGAGTGGTAGTGCCTCAACTGTATAGAGAAGTCTTACTCACATTGGCCCATGACATCCCCCTAGCTGGGCACCTGGGCCAGACTAAAACTTGGTAAAGGCTCGTCAGACATTTCTACTGGCCCCAGATGGCCCAGAAAGTGAAGGAGTTTGTCAGCTCATGTGTCACCTGTCGGGCCGGTGGCAAGACAGGTGGATACCCAAAGGCCCCCTTAATTCCACTGCCAGTGGTTGGGGTCCCCTCTGAGAGGTTTGGTGTGGACATAGTGGGTCCACTTGAGCCACCCAAGGCCTCAGGAATCCCATTTATACTGGTAGTAATGGATCATTCTACCAGGCATCCTGAATCAATTACCCTCAGGACTACTACAGCACCTGCAGTAGCCAAGGTCCTCATTGGTGTCTTTGCCAGGGTGGGGTTTCTAAGTAGGTGGTGTCAGACAGATGTACCAACTTCATGTCTGCATACCTGAAACATGTGGGATTAGTGTGGAGTGAACTACAAATTCACTACACCTTACCACCCACAAACCAGTGGCCTTGTTGAGAGATTCAACAAGACATTGAAGGGCATGATCATGGGGCTCCCTGAAAAACTCAAAAGGAGATGGGATGTCCTCTTTCCATGCCTGCTTTTCGCTTACAGAGAGGTGCCTCAGAAGGTAGCAGAGTTTTCCTCTTTGAACTTCTGTTTGGCCATCCTGTGAGGTGACCAATTGCTCTTGTAACATAAGGTTGGGAGAGGCCTCTCCCTGAACCTAAACAAGATGTGGTAGACTATGTACTAGGCCTATGTTCCACGATGGCAGAGTACATGAAAAAAACATTAAAAAATCTTGAGGCCGGAGGGGCGTGGCCAGCGGCGACGCAAGATGGCCAATAGTTAGGGAAGCTCCTGTTCCCCAAACCCTCTAATGTGAAAATCCAAGCAAAATATCCATGCTGGGCCAACAAAAAGAGATGTCGCTGAACGTGCGAACATTCCGGAGTGTAGGGGCTGAGAAAGTGAGCCTCTGGGTGAAGCGAGCGACGAGATCCATAGTGCGGCCTGCTCAGTGGCCGTCAGCCAGGGATTCGAGTTTGGAGACCCGGTGCCCGAGCGGAGCGGGAGACACATAGGTGGCACGGGCCCCACCCCCCTGAAACAAGAGACGTGGTTGGACCCCCCACGGGACCAGGGTGAGCTGGGGGCGCCGATCGGGGAGTTGGAGGCCTGCGAGGCGATGGAGAAGAAGAAAGTGAAGCTACGGCCAGGCACAGGCATGTAATCCGGCGCAGCTCTCGGATCGAGAGTAACGCCAGCTGAGCCCAGGAAGCTAGAGGTGGACACCTCAGAGAGACGGAGCCCCGCATTAATAACAGCAATAAGAGGCAAGGGAGATAAAAGATGACTTACTAAGGGCGAGGCAGCTATCCACAGATGCTGATCCACCGGGTTGAGAGACCTAAACAGTAAGTGGCCACCAGTTAAGTTCAACACGGCCTACATACGCTCTGAAAGAAGGGGAAGGCTGCATCACGAGCAGAGTTGGCACTGAAGGAGAGAATAGACATTCCCCACAGCAATAGTAGCACAATAAAGGGCTGAAGGAGAGCACTAAACCCCCTGGCCATACAGAGTTCTGAACAGTTCAAGCATAGTCGCAAGAAGCGGGGGGCGACTCGACTTCCCCTGCTGGACACTGACCACAGAGTCGAGCCAAAAGTGCCCGAGGGTGAGACGACTGTCAAAGTAAACGGACACAACCATAGTTCCGAACCGCAGAGAACCTGTTCGCATTTTGACACAAAGGGCTGCGCCGGAGCATTGGCCGGGGGTCCACCGGGCTCCCCAGCTTGGTCCCACCGGGGGGCACCCGACAGGCTGCGTAGTGCCCCACAACAGCACAAACGGGCAGGCAGCGGAAGAACCCGGAGGGGACAGAACAACAGTAATCGTCGCAACCTCAGTAACAACTGTATCTTAGCCACCATGTCAGGCGGCAAAGGAGAGCGAAGCACTCATCAAGCTATGCTGGACAAATATGCCTGGACAAAACAGACCGAAGCAGAAACAAATATAAGCGCAGGAGCCACAGCTAGCGCTTCGGAACCAGCCTCCACAGGAAGTATAACACTGCAAGACATAATGGCAGCCTTAAACAGAGTAAAGACATCACTGGAATCTAGAATTGACTCCTTCATCACAGAGGTCTCCCTAATTAGGGCAGACCTCAGGAAAATGTGCTCGAGAGTTACGGAAGTGGTGGAAAAGACAGCGGACCTACATTGAGACACGGCTACTCTTAAACAACAAGTTAAAGAACTCTCCGAAAGTAGCAGAGAAATGGAAGCCAAACTGGACGACTACGAAGGGAGGTCTAGACGCAACAACGTCAAAATCATAGGAGTGCCAGAACGAGCAGAGGGACCAGCGGCAGACCTGTTTGTTGAAGACTTAATCCTAAAATCGCTTCAGCTCAAAAACATCTCCAAATATTTTTCAATAGAACGTGCCCACCGAGTTCCGGGGGGAAGACCGAAGTCTGGGGCACCTCCGAGACCGATACTGGCACTTGTCTTCAATTTCCGTGACCGAGATGCAATCCTTCAAACAGTGGGAAGCGCACCGCCAGTGTGATGTGAGAATAGTGTAATCACATTTTTCCCAGATTTCACACTAAAGGTTCAGAGACAGCGACGTAACTTTCTGGAAGTAAAGAAAGCTCTGAGGGAGAGGAACCTAAAATATGCAATGCTATTTCTGGCAAAGCTAAGGGTTGAAGCAGAAGGGAAAATCTGGTTCTTTGATACCCCAGAGGAAGCATGGGAGTGGCTACAGGGCTGGAGAAGAGTGGGAGACCCCAATGCTAAAGAGATGAGAGGCAGGCGTCAAGAGAGAATAATGGAACCGGGAGGCGTTAACAAAACCGATGCAACCCAAAGCAAAGGGAATCCATCTGCATCTGAGCCAGGAAATACAGAACACTCCTGATAACCTACATGAACACTCTGGCAACCGAAGCAGTGGTGCAGGAGATCAGAGAGGATATGGACATGATAAACAAGTGAACTTTGAGTTTGTGACGCTGGAATTCAAGACTCGACGAGCGGAGCCGGGGACGAAAACAGATACTTTGCATTCTAGTAGTATAAGGCTCACCTGAAGATATATGCCCTAATCAGGTAAAGTTGTGCCCAGCTTTTCATATTCTTAGTGAAGGGAGGGAAGGAGAAGCGGGAGAGGCTGGGTCACTGCCCCCCAAGTTAGGGCCACGGAGGGACGACAGGCACTCTGCAGAGTTGGGGACACAGGTAGTTTTAAGCCCGAGATGCAGGTAGGGGGGATTGCTCAGTTTTATATTATTTTAATAGTAGAATGGTAGGAATTCAGGTTTGTCAGAGGGCGATGTCACAAGTAGCCCTTTATACTGAGACAACTAGGGACATTTTATGTAGGCAGCAAATATATGTAGAAATACCCCCCAAAGTTACGGCTGAATAAAAGTGTGACCTCCTCCGGGAATACCTACCCACCCTACACAGTGGGAAGGGCCAGACATAAGATGGATCGTAAACACAGGGAGGAGTGACAAAGTTACCACGCCCCAGTTGAGGCTTCTCTCATGGAATGTTAATAGGTTGGGGGATAAGCTGAAAAGAGGCCTGGTGCTCCAGTGCATTAAGCACCACCTGCCAGACATGGCTCTCATACAAGAAACACACTTAGTGGCGAACAAATGCAGGGCACTAGACAGATGGGCATACACTTTAGCTGTGCATGCTGGATTCACTACGGGGTCTAGAGGGGTGGAGGTGTTGATGAAGAACTAGTTCCTCTTCATGGTGGAAAAGAAGGTGACAGATGATCAGGGTAGATTTGCTGCACTAACGGGCAGATGGGAGGGGAGGTCGATCAGTATAGTTTCGGTATACATACCACTGGCACTGCATAATATTGCTCTTCCAGAATTAATTGCATTTCTCCTTAGACTGCCTGAGGGTGAACTTCTCCTCGATGGGGACTTTAATATGACTTTAGACGACCATCAATACAGGCTCCCTCCCAGAGCGCAGTCTAGGCACCCCTCGCCGCTGTCGGATTTTGTGGGCGCAGTGGGCATAGCGGATGTATGGCGTACGCAAAATCCATAGGATAAGCAGTTCACGTACTACTCAGGAGCACATAATAGCCATTCCCGCATTGACTTTATAATGTCACATGCTGACAGGGTCTCTAATCTTTAGAGACACACACCAGTTGGCTAGAGGTATATCGGACCACTCCCCCCTTTGGTCTTGCTATTCGACAGGCACTCTCAGTATCTGACGTGGCATATCTCTGAATCCATGGTGCTTAAAAGTGCCCAAAATCCGAAAAGGACTATCCCAAGCCACAAAACACTATTTTGAAGAAAACGAGGGCTCGGTGGCTACAGTGGGAAGCATATGAGGCGGTTATAAAGGGGGAAGGTCTCTCTCTCATGGTAGGGCATAAAAAGGGGAGAAGTGCGGCAATAGGAGAGATTGAGAGGACCATATAACAGTTGAAAAACCAGCTGATCGAGAACCCCTCCGAGGAGAGGGCACATACTTTGCAATTAAAAAAACTGGAGTACCAAGAGCTGGCGACGGAAATGTCTAAAGCCCAACTAAAAGCATCCAGAGATAGAGTCTATGAGCACGGGGATAAAGCTGGGAGACTCTTGGCCTGGCTCGAGAGGGGAGAGGGGGCTAGCAGATGGGTTCGCGCTATCACCACCTATCCGGGAGAGATTCTGAATGACCCGCAAGAAATTGCGGATGAATTTTCACAATACTACGCCTCCATCTATATAGAGATCCCAACGGCCACAGCAGAAGAGGCTAGACCCATACTGGCTTATCTCCCACTCCCGATCCTCACCCCAGATGCCAAATCAGACTTAGATAATGATATTACGACTGAAGAAATATCCTCTGCCATCAGAGCTATCCAGTCCGGAAAGGCAATGGGCCCAAACGGTATCCCAATTGAACTGTACAAAGTAGTGGCATCCCAAGTGGCACCATATTTGCTACAAATGTACTCAGAAAGTGAGTCCAGCGGAGAGCTGCTATCGGAGCAGCGACTCGCCACGATAGTGGTCATACCTAAACCGGGCAAACTGGCTGACCGTTGTTCCTCATACTGCCCCATCTCACTCCTAAATGCCGAAATCCAAATACTTGCCAAAATCCTTGCCTCTAGGCTTATTCGGCATGTCTATCGCCTGATCCACCCGGATCAATCAGGCTTCATGCCGGGAAGAAATACGGTGCTAAACCTGCGCCGCCTTTTCGGGGTACTTGGTCGGAAAGATACGATCAGAGAAGAGGCAGTGATTCTGTCCCTCGACGCACACATGGCATTTGACGCAGTGGAGTGGACATACCTATTTACAGTGTTGGAAAAGATGGGGTTTGGCCCGAAGTATCAAGCATGGATCAAGCTCCTGTATTTCGGACCCATGGCACAAGTGGCGGTAATTGGGAGAACCTCCACTGTGTTTAAGCTGCGGAGGGGACTCAGCAGGGCTGCCCCTTGTCGCTGATTCTGTTCGCATTAGTTCTCAAGCCACTGGCGGTGTGGATTAGAGGAGACCATCTTTTATGTGGTCTGCTCTGGGTGGAAGGATAGAAAGATCGTATATCTTTATACGTGGACGATGTCCTGCTCTATGTCGCCTCCCCACGACATTCCATAACCAGAATCATGTTGATTCACCCGGGTGAACAATCAGGGTACTCAATTAATTGGTCTAAGTCCATCATATATATACTAAACGGTCCATCCCCGACTTTACCTGAGGGATGCGAAGTGACCCTGACGAGAGAGGGATTTCGGTACCCTGGCATATTTGTGACATCAGACCCCAAGGTATTTTATGCCCAGAATATGCAAGCCCCGCTGATCCGCCTCCGGAGCGATGTCCAACTGTGGAGAAAGCTACCATTATTGTTTCTGGGCCGAGCAGCACTTTATAAAATGATGGCACTCCCTTGCTTCCTGTATGTGTTACAAAATACACCATTCCCAGTTTCCCAAACATACTTCCAAACAGTTGAAGGGGAAGTACGAAACTTACTATGGGATGGAGAACCCCCGCGGATAGCGGCGTTGAAAATGTCACAAGGAGGGTACGGCGGGGGCGTCGCACTACCGCATCTCAAAAATATATTACTGGGCAGCCCAGTTGGCGGTAATAAATCAATGGGTCCATCGACCACATGATGAACTGGCATACAGAATGGACAGGTTACTCATGGAGAAGGGGGGTTATACCAGAGCACTGTACACAAAACCAAAGGGCAATGTCCTGACTGGACCAACAGCACATACGATTACACTATGGCACAAGGTAAACAAAAGGCTGGGATGGCCTAACACCCTGACACTAAGTGCCCCATTATGGGATAGCGAGAAATTGGGAGGGCTCCACACTTCTTGAGGTTTAATAGATGGGACCTCATAGGTATCTCGACGATAGGGGATATATGGAGACAGGGGGGAGTCATACCTTTTGAGGAATTGCAGTCCAAGTACGCAATGACCCCAACTGAAGCCTTTAGATACTTACAAGTAATCCCCCGGAAGCTTCTCCACTAGAAGACCGGCTCCTAACAGACTACATGGATTGTAAAGCAATATCCCTAACTTATCAAAAGCTACTCCGCAACTCCCGGACCCCCTCCAAAAACTCCGGATTCAGTGGCAGAGAGATGTGGGTGAACTCGAAGATGATGACTGGCAAACGGCCCTTGGGTCCCCCAGAGAGGTCGCTATTGCAGCGAGATTTAGATTAATCCAACTTAATATTTTACACCGAGTTTACCTCTCCAGAACCACGCTTGTTAAGATGGGGAGGGAAATAACCACTCAATGCCAGCGAAAATGTGGAAAAGAGGGTTCCTTTTATCATTAAGCGTGGAAATGCCCACTGATCCAGCAATATTGGGGGGAAGTAATTAATGAAGTGGCCGGAGTTAGTGGGAGAAGTGTGGAAGTACAACCAAAGTTGTGTCTCCTTAACATTTGGGATGAGACAGACCTAAACCGGAAAGAACGAATGTGGGCCACGTTGGGGATGATGATCGCAAAACAAAATATAGCACAACACTGGGGGGCGCAGACCACTCCGACACTCCGGGACTGGGAGAGAAACATTGACTTTTGTATGATAACGGAAAGAACTCTATACTTAACGAGAGGGTGTCCGAGAAAGTGGGACCAGATATCGTGCAAATGGAATACACATAGGGGAGGAATCTGCACCAGTCCCTCAGACATTGGGAGGCGGGCTTCAAGTAGGCAAAATAGCATAGGGAGCTCAAGTGTAAGCTCCTCCATGGTGGAGGATGGGTGAAATCTCCTACATTAATGATGTGACAGACTGATGTGAGTCTTACTGTGAATCTTATGACATCTGTAAAAGGCTGTACCTACCTGAATATGTTAATATCAATAAAAAGATTTAATTAAAAAAAGAAAAATCTTGAGGCCAGCAAACAGCTCCAGAAGCTGTGGTATGACCTAAAAGCTGCACTGGTAGAGTTCCAACCAGGGCAACAGGTGTGGAATTTGGAGCCTGTGGCATCAAGGGCCCTCTAGGAAAAATGGAGTGGCCCTTATCCTAACCTTGAAAAGAAAAGTGAGGTCACCTACTTGGTAGATCTGGGCACAAGCAGGCACACCAAGAGGATGAACAATGTGAACCACCTGAAACTTTTTTGTGACAGGGCTGATGTGTCCATGCTGTTGGTTACTGATGAGGATCAGGAGACAGAGAGTGAACCTTTCCCTGACCTCCCCTCTTACAGTCTAAAAGATGGGTCAGTTGATGGAGTTATCTGCTCAGAAACCCGCACTGCACAACAGCAGGCTGACTGTAGGCATGTCCTGCAGCAGTATGCTGGACTCTTCTCACTAACCCCTGGCTAGTCTCACTGGTGTACCCATGGTGTGGACACTGGGGACAGCTTGCTTTTCAAACAAAGATCAATCAGCATTCTGACCAAGTTAAGGAGAGCATCAAAGCTGAAGTAAGCAAGATGCTGGAGTTTGGGGTTATTGAGCCCTCTGAAAGTACCCGGGCCAGCCCAGTGGTCTTAGCCCCCAAACCTCACCCCCAGTGTGGAAAAAGAGAGATGAGGTTCTGTGTGGACTATAGAGGACTCAATCCTGTCACTAAGACAGATGCTCACCCCATACCCAGGGCTGTTGAGCTGATAGATAAGCTAGGGCAGCCCAGTTTCTCAGCACCTTTGACTTAACTGCAGCGTACTGGCAGATTGGCATGGAGCCAAAGAGAAAACAGCATTCTCCACACCTGATGGGCATTATCAGTTTACTGGCATGCCCTTTGGTTTAAAGAATGCCCCTGCCACCTTCCAAAGGTTGGTGAATCAAATCTGTGCTGGGTTGAAGGCCTTTAGTGGAGCATATTTTGCTGAAATTGCTGTCTTTAGATCCTCCTGGCAGGATCACGTGGTCCACCTAGAGAAGGTTTTTTAGGCCCTGCAATCGGCAGGCCTAACTATCAGGCATTCAAGTGCCAGATAGGGCAGGAACTGTTGTATACTTGGGCCGCCTTGTAGGTGGAGGCCACCTGCAACCTTTACAGCCCAAGATGCAAACAATACTGGACTGGGAAGCTCCTACAACCCAGACCCAAGTCAGGACATTCATTGGCTTCACTGGATGTTACAGGAGGTTTGTGACGGGATATGGGTCCATTGTGACCCCTCTCACAGAACTTACCTCCAAGAGAATGCCAAAGAAAGTGAATTGGACAGTGATCTGTCAAAAGGCTTTTTACACCCTGAAAGAGGCAATGTGTTCAGCACCTATTCTCAAAGCTCCAGACTACTCCAAGCAGGTCATTGTGCTGACTGATGCCTCTGAGCTAGGGATAGGAGCGGTCCTGTCCCAGACCAATGATGATGGGCAAGACCAACCAGTTGCTTTTATAAGCAGGAGGCTACTATCCATGAACAGCTTTGGAGTGCCATTGAGAGGGAGGCCTTTGCTGTGGTTTGGTACCTGAAGAGGCTGAGACCCTACCTGTTTGGGACTCACTTCCTAATCCAAACTAACCACAGACCTCTCAGATGGCTAATTCAAATGAAAGGTGAAAATCCCAAACTGTTGCGGTGGTCCATCTCCCTACAGGTAATGGACTTTACAGTGGAACACAGACCTGGGACTGCACATGCCAATGCAGATGGACTTTCCAGGTTCTTCCACTAAGACAAGGAAGAATCTCTTGTGAAAGGTTAGTTTCACCCTCTTTCGTTTGGGGTGGGATTATGTAGGAATGTGCCCCTTTTTGCATTGTTACCCCCTAACGTTTTACCAGATACGTGATGCCAACTTGACGGAGTGTGCCCTGGGTCCCTACCAATCGGGTTCCCAGGGCCTGTGTTCTTTCCCAAAACTGTACCTTTGTCTCCACAATTGGCACACCTTTGGGTCACATGTAAGTCCCTTGTAAAGGGTACCCCTGGTACCAAGGGCCTTGTGACCAGAGAGGTCCTCTAAGGGCTGCATCGTGTTTTATGCCACCCTTAGAGACCCCTCACCTGAACAACTACACACTGCCATTGCAGGCTGCGCATTTTGGTGCAGACTAAACTGAAGAGTCGATATGGCTCCCGTCCCTGGGTGCCATGCCCACCAACACCGCCTGTGGCATGGGTAAGTCATCCCTCAAGCAGGCCTTACAGCCCTTAAGACAGGATGCCCCCTACCACAAGTGAGGGCATATCTGCATGAGCAATATGTACCTACAGTGTCTGTGCCATTCACATGCATTGTAAGTGCAGTGAAGCTATTTTTGAGTATAGGGGCTGGGAGTTTGTCATTACGAACTCCACAGCCCCATAATGGCTCCACTGAAAACTGGGAAGTTGTGTACCAAAGTTCTCAGCACTTTAAAACCACACTGATGCCAGTGTGGGATTGAATGTAAAATGCACTCAGAGGGCATCTTAGAGATGCCCCCTGAAAAATGACCAGTCCTGGTGTGGTTCCTGACTGGTTACCAGCCATCTGCCACCACCTGACTGGTTTCTGGACCCCTTGGTAGAGAGTCTCTGCTTTCTGGGTCATGAAACAAAGCCCATCCTGTGCAGAGGTGTCATGCCTCCTCCCCAAGGATAGGCAGGGTCCACGAAGGGGAAGCTTCAACTTCTGCCTTTGTTAGCTACCCCCAGTCTTTTGCTGCTATCAGCAACTGGTCCCCACCGGTTCTGACCCCCACTTTGGGCGGGAGATTCAGCGGGAAAACCTAGCCAGGAAGGGAGGTGTGCCCACCTTTGCCAACCCTCATGTGGGGGAGGCGAAGTGAAGCACACATCTCAGTCCCCTCCATCTTGAAAATGAGAGGACTCACACAATCAGGAAGAGGCCTATGCCCCCTTCTCACTGGAGGGTGGCATAGACACCCCATGAAAGGGACCCATTGGTCCCGACCTGCACACCCTTGTAACGCCCCTAAATCTAGTATTTAGGGTCACTCCTAAACCTTTCCTCTTCAGATTCGACGACCTAGGAAGAAGAAGGACCGAAGAGCCGTGCAGCAGTGGAGAAGAAGACAACGAGTAACTTGACCCCAGCCCTAGCGGCCTGTCTCCTACTCCAGCGACCCTGCTTTCAGAAATTGGCTTGGCCCACAGGCAGCCACCTCGAGAACCGCAGAGGACCTGTGCTGTCTTCGACAAAGACCCCACTGCCCCGTGGACGCCAGATTTGTCCAGCAGAGAAATCAACACCAGTCTCCGTATCCCGGCAGATCCGCGACACTGCACCACTCTGCACCCGACGCCCACGGCCCGAGTTTGAGTGAACCACTTACCCTGAGATTTCTCCCCAGCGATCCTGATCTTGTCTGCACCAGTGTCTGACCTCTCCAAGACCCCTCCTCGACGGCTGCAGCCTCTTTTCAAAGGGTCCCCCCGACCGCAACCGGATCCAGCTAAGGAAACCCGACACCAAATGGCACCTTTGCATCCTCTGCCCTGACTTTGGGGAGCCCAGCTGACGGTGCCCAGGTGTCACCCAGCTATCCAGCTTACCTGTCCAGCCGTTGGTCACCCTCGTCCGGCCTCTTGGTCCAAGCCTGCAGCATTTCTTCCCGACCGATGTCCTCCATTGGTTTGCTTTGGGAGCCCGATGCCTACTTTGCACCCTGCATCCTGCTGCCCGAGTGCCGGTGGGGGTGCATGTATGATGCCTACTTGTGGCCCCCTGTGTGCCTACTTTTGATCCCTGACCCAGAAATCGCAGGTATCTACCTGTGACCGGTGCTCTTCGAATACCCCCTGTCTCCATAGCACTACATTGGCCCAATCTCTCCTTTGACTTCTGCACCCGGCCGCCCCTGTGCCACAGAGGGTGCACTGTCTTTACCTACCTGACCCCTGCCCTGTGTAAGTGCTACCAGCCCGAGACTAAACCACAAAACCGGGTACTTACCTGTAAGTCACTAACCTTGTTTTCCTCCATAGGAATGCATTGAACTGAAACATCACATTGCATTGCCTATCTTTAATAACGCAAAACTCTAAACACTGTAACTGATTGACATTTACAGAAAGCTTTCTTAAATCTGGAAAGTATTTACAAAACCATATTGCATTCTTGAAAAGTATTGGCAGTTTTGCAAACTGTATAACTT
This sequence comes from Calotriton arnoldi, assembly GCA_963921515.1. Classification (NCBI taxonomy): domain Eukaryota; kingdom Metazoa; phylum Chordata; class Amphibia; order Caudata; family Salamandridae; genus Calotriton; species Calotriton arnoldi. The sequence goes on from CAWUFW010002140.1 coordinate 1,291,789, forward strand.
ACCTGTGCTAAGGGAATTCTTGGTTCTAGTAATAAAAATAACAAAGTAACAACTTGTTATGCAAACAATTGGTCTGGATTCAGTCTTTGAGTATGTGACACAATTTCTTGCCTGTGTGTGTACAACAAATGCTTAACACTACCCTCTGATAAGCCTAACTGCTCAGCCCAGCTACCACTAACTAGAGAGTAAAGTATTGTCTACTTTATCCTCTGCTATACCTCTGGGGATCCACTGGACTCTGTGCACACTATACCTGATTTGGATATAGTATATACAGAGCCAGATTCCTACAGGCAAAGTATGTAGGTCCCCATCTTAGTCACAGGTTGGACATCCCTCCTCGCTGAGGGTAAACAGGAATCCGCTGTGCAGAAACACCAACGATAGCAATGACCTCGCAATAACAGCAGAGTGCTCCTCTAATTAGAGTACTGAAATGCACGTGTATTGTGTCGAGGCTTCACCCCAGCTGACATCATTTATTGTCTCTGTGATAGAGCTGTTGCCTTATGGATGAATAATAAACAACATTTACACAATGTATGTTCAGGCACTGTACCAAATGTTGAAGGTGTTGTGATAGTGTACTTACTAAGGGGAATGGCAAACACTGGGAATTCAGATAAACTAATCCTGCACTGCCATGTGAGACAATGTGTGTCAAAAGTCAGCGTGTGGAACAACAAGGCAACTTTACAAAGGCGTGCATGTAAAATGGCAGTGTTTGTTCCTGGGCCTAACCTCGCCAATTGACAGTCCTTAAGAGGACAACAGATGGCTCTGGCAGAAGTACACAAAGCAATTCTCTCCTTTTGGAGTTCAGACAGAGTACCAGACTACACTGCATGGCAAGCTGGCACCTATTGGGCATGGAAAAATTGACGTAGGCTACAGAGCGCAATCTAGAAGTGTATCAAGAGATCTGGGTCCCTTTTATGAATCTCTTATACTCGAATTTAATGACCTGACATGCTCCAAATATCTCAGACTTCTACATTGCCTCCCGCCCCCGCCCCCGTCCCCTACCCCCCTGGGGAGACACGGAGGACACTATCTGATACCGGGAGGCAGGGTTAGTGGCGCAAGGGGTAACAAACGACTGGTTTATGAGCGACAGGGTGGTGACATTTCGGATATCTTTACTACAAGCATGTATAATGGGAGGGTTAAATGAGGGGTAGTCTTTAAGTTTTGGGTTGGATATTTTCAGTCTGTAAATTTGTTGCCAGCCTCTGGGTTGTAGAGCTTTTATTTCTTGTTAATTAGTACTGTATTTTTTTAAAAATTGTTTTATTTAAACCTTTTACAGTATGACACATACACATTACGATACATGCCCACATTGGCTGAGTGCAGGGTGGACCCACAGCGGGATCCCGGTTCATAATTAAAATCACAACAAAAGAAATAAGGCAGTATAATTGCATGGTAGTAGACATAAGGAATATACATCCTCCGTATACATGTTATTGGGTTTACAGTATCTCCCCCCACCGTCATCTAGAGTATGACAAAGCAATCTGATAGTAAACCAAATCGAGATTTATCTTATCTAGTTATCATTGCCTTCTCCCTGGTTTCCTTTCTCACAAGATATTGTTGATATAATCCCCAAATGCCCTTAGGTCGATTCTGAGGGGGTAACAGCTCATTGTAATTTTCTGACTGCGTGTTACAGTCTAGCATGTCATTAGACCACTCCTGTATAGTCGGAGTTGGGCCCCTAGTATTGCTAGTCTGCGCTTGGCAACCAGCGACCCCATAGCAATCAAACGCCTGACTTCTTTGCTTAGATTTTTGTCATATCCCAGCAGGGCAAGTAGCGGATCTGGAGTGAGCGAAAGTCCTGTGACCTAATTTAATATGTCGAAGACTCTATCCCAAAATTTCGCAATCCCAGGGCAAAGCCAGGCAATGTGCATAAACACAGGCTACGTTTTCTCTGCAGCGATTGCAGTCCGCCGAGTCTCGCAATCCATACCGGCACAGTCTCTCAGGTGTGTAATAAACCCTGTTGAGGAATTTAAAATGAATGAGGCGGTGCCTTCCGTTTAATGAAATGCGTTTGGTCATTTCGCAGCAGTAACTCCACCTGCCGTCATCTATAACTATGCCTAGATCGATTTGCCAATCTAATCTAGCTTTAATAGAGCACGTTCTCTTGATCTCCTGCGTCAAGTTGTAAATGGTGGTCACTGTTTTTGAGGGGGAGACGGAGCATAATAGGAAGGAAAGGGGTAGCAATTCCGGGGGCTCCTGCACGTCATCCCTTAACATCTTGTGTAGCTCATGCCTTACTCTGTGGAAGGCGATTGTGTCAGTGTTGTGGGGTAATGTCCTTCGGTCACTACGTCTACCTATCTGCGGACCTCTCCTCCCTGGAATAGATCACCCAGCTTTGTGATGTTAAGTTTTTTTAGTGCAAGTATTACTTCCAATTAGTACTGTTTTTATTTCAAGTTTACAGAATAAAGACATGTACAACAATAACATGTTACCAGTGTAACATTGCAGCTTTACCCCACAAATGCAATACACAGTTCCCATAGAACCCTCACCAGGCAGCACATGGAGGTATCATTCACTCGTGCTATATTATTATAATCAATAACTTATTCCAACTCGGTACAGGACCGCAGGCCCTGCATACGTCTTCTGTGACATTAGCCACCAGAAGCTACCACACTTCTGCAGCACCGCACCATCTGCTCAAAGGATATTATGTGAACACTGTCTCTCAAGGGGTCCCCATGCTCACACCAGAGGGCACTGGGCTGACATGACCATCCTCCTGCTCCTCCCCCACCATCTCACCCCAGAGCTCTAAGGCTCGTTCCGTATTCTTTTTGATTCTCACTTTTTTCAGCCTGCATTCTTCAGCTACAGCCCACTCCCGCAGGTCTGCCAGCCATTTGTGGAGTGGTGGCGGCTTAGGTCTAGTCCAATAGTCCAATGGGTAGCTATACGTCTCTTTGTTAATACCAGTCCCAGCAAAGCAAACCTATGCCTCATCTTCCTCCATGTTTTGGGGATCAATAGGAGACCAAGAAGACAGTGTAGGCCTGTTAGCTCAATCCGGGTACCTGTGATCCCCTGACGTTTCTGCACCACCTCTGCCCAGTAGGCTCCCAATGTCATATGGAAAAAGTGAGCCCGGGTCCCGCTGCACCTAGAGCAGACCTCTGACCGGGCCGTAAGTATTCTATGTAGGCGCTGCTGTGTAAGATAAGCTCTGTGCTAATAACAGAACTGCGTCAGCTTAAAGCACGCGTTGCTAGCTGTTTCTTTCACTTGGGCACACGTTTGTTTCCACTTGCCATCCGTAAGCTATTCATCTAAATCCGTATCCCAACTATTAGGAACGGCTACCATATCTATACATCTGTCCCCCTTCAGCGCCGCATACAAACGGGAAATGAGGCCCCATGATAGATCTCGAATCTGTGGTGAGTGTTTGTGACTCATCTGGCTCCGCTGGGAAGATCGTCCAGATCTCCCAGACCATACGGGAAGTTTGGCATATTGCAAAAACTGATCTGGGTCCACCTGGAACAGAAGGCCAGCCTCCGCCATAGTAATAAAAGATCTGTTCATGTAGAGATCCCCCACCCTGTGACAGCCACCCCCATTGAGACATATTCATCAATGACTTCATGTGCTGAATGGACTTCAGCCAACCCGAGTGGGAGCAGTCGAGCATACGGGGTCTCCTCATTACACGTTTCAGTACCAAGTCCCAGAACTTTGCCACCTGCTGCACTATATATGGGCAGTCCAGTGGCACTCTTGTGCCACTCATCAGGTGTTTTTGAAGGTCATCCTTTTCTACCAGTCTGGGCAGCAGTCTTTTCTCCCCGTTACTGCCCTCCACACAGCATATTGTAGTAACCCGGCCATATAGGACAGCAGCAGATCAGGAAGACCCAACCCGCCCTCGTCAGGGTACGTTTCAGGATATCCTGTTTAACTCTGCTTCTCTTGCCCGCCCACACCAAAGACCAGTAGGCTATTCAGTTCCGCAAACGTGGCCCTCTGTATTTCACAAAAGGAGTTCTGCAGCACGTGGAGACGTTGGGGCAGAAGGACCATCTTACTCAGGGCCACCCTGCCTATCACTGAGATCGGCAGCATATTCCAAAATCTAGTGGAAGTGCACAAATTGTCGATGACCCAGCTCATATTAAGGTCGTACTGGTGTCATGGAGTGTGCGTTATTTGAATACCTAGATGCCAGAACTTCCCCGTTTCCCAAGGGTCCTCCATCTCAGGAAGATCTGCTGTCCGCTAGCCCTGCCAGAGGGAATAAAACCATTGTATGCTTGTTAACTCATTGTCCAGGCGTCTGTCTGAAGTCCTCAATAATCTCCAGCATCACCGGCACTGAGCTTTCATGGCGGCTCAAGTAAACAAGTGTATTGTCTGCATTCATCGAAACGATATGCATAGAGTTCCTGAGTTGTATACCCCATTCCCTAAGATCATGTCTCAGGCGTATTGCCAGTGGTTTCAACACTAGTGCGAAAAGGAGTGGGGACAGGGGGCAGCCATGCCGTGTCCCTCTCCCTATATGGATGGTCTCTGACACTAAGTTCCCAGTCCGCACCCTCGTGGTAGAACACTCAAGACAAGAAAGTTGGTCCAACCCATGCGTTTCAATACCTCCACAGATACACCCAACTCAGGGTGTCAAAAGCCTTTTCGATGTCCTGTGCAGCCTCCATATCCGTCCCCCGAACTGTGCATCACATGTGATAGGTGTCGTAGGTTCATATGGGTTCCCCGTCCAGACATAAACCCACACTGGTCTTCATCAACCTGCTAAGTTACAACTCGCTGATGCCGCTAGTAGTTTTGAAAGTATTTTCATGTCAACTCCCAGCGTTGACAGCGCTCTATAGGACGCCTGGTCCCCTGGGTCTTTGTCAGGCTCAGGGATCATTACAATCAGGGCGTCTTGCATAGACGGAGGTAATTCACCCTGCTGCCTAGCTTCCTGCAATGTCTCCAGTAGGTGGGGGACAAGCAAAGCATAGTAGGTCTGTTAATACTTCACCAGGAGTCCATCAGGGCCAAGTCACCTACCACGGGCCATATCTTGTATGGCTGCTGACACTTCCTCCACTCGTAACTCCCCCTCTAGATCCTCCTGCTGGGGATCTGTAAGCCTGGGAACAGCAACCCGGCCCAGGAAGGCCATCATGTCACTCAGCGAGTCAGCATTGGACTCCCTGTACAACCCCCGATAGGTGGTCCCTGTAGGAAAGAAGGATATTTCTGGCATAGATACCCCCACTTTTTGGCTGGTGTCTGTTTTGACTATCGTTCACTGGGATTTAGCTACCCAGGAGTGGCAGTGCTCTCTCCTCTAAATTCTGTGCTAGTACATTGTACACCCCACATTTGGCATACTAGGGTACCATTATAAGTCCCTAGTTTAAGATAATGAGTTACCCAGAGCATTGGTACATCGGGGCCTCCCATGCGCTGCAGCATGTATTATGCCACCCACAGCATCTTCTCCCGCAAACCGTTGTTTGCGCTTGCCAAGGCTTGTTGGTGGTCCTGCCGGCCACTGACCTTCCTGCACTTGTCGACCGGCGTTAAACAGCCCTTGGAAGGCTCCTGTGCTCCTGCATTGTCGCCTGGTCTCCAAAGCGGCTGCTTCAACCTCACTGTACTACAGCAAGAACCTCCTGCAAGGGCTGGTATTGTGCTCCTCTGCCTCCTGGTCACCTCCGGGTGATTTGACTCTGTCTTCTCTGCTTGCAGGTTCTTCATGTCTGGATTCCACATCCTGGTTCCACCGGCCTGGTCCATGGGACTCTGTAAGTGGTGATTTTCCACGAACCTCAATTGGCGTCTACGGGCGGTTCCAACATCACTTCATCCCTATGCACCTTGGCTTCCTGGTGTAGGTATCCTAGTATCCACGGGCGGGGTGGCTCTCCAACCTTCCTTGATCCAAGTGGTTCTTTCGGGGTCCCTAGGGAAGGATCCTAGAACTGTAAAATTCCAACCGAGACTTACCCTGCGTTATCCTACAGACGTGTGACCCGGTGTAATAACTCTGCACCAGGGCGCCTTTGTGTCCCTGGCTACTCACCTTGGGTGGTTCTGTGTTTCCGCTGGGGTCCTACATCCTTGGTTACTAGTCCTATTGTGGTACTTGCCTTACATCCCACTATTTTAGTAAATGGTTTGGCCTCCGGTTGGGCCCTTTGTGTTCTTCTATGCTACTTACCTATTTCTGAAGTATTTCTTGTGTGTAATTGATATCTCCGGATAGGAGATATACCAAGTTAGTGTCTATTGTGTGCTAATATATACAAAGTATTTTTATACTCACCTGGTGTGGTTCTTTCTTTTGTGATAAGCTTACTGACTGACCATAGTGGTAAATGCACTTGCTTTACACCCTACTGAATAAGCCTTAGCTGCTCTCCACATCTACCCCTTGAGAGCTCTGGTTTTCAGGGACCTAAACACTATTACTAAGGGTTGCCTGGAATAAGTGCCCAGTGCCTCACCATAGATGGACAATATATATTGAGACAACCTCCTACATTGGTGGTGCAGCGGTTGAGATAAAGACTTGCATTTGGCTTTACCACTTTGTCATAAGTATTGTTTCCATAAGGAACCACTACTACCTCTGGTAATTACACAATACTTATTAGGTAAGACATTCCTAAGCTTTTAGGTTAGATGTCAAGGGTCTAGCATAGCCATATATCTAACCTTGTTTAGAAAGTTTATATTGCTAGAGTAGGGTACATTACACTACACTTGAATAATGTCTACTAATGGGGAATCTAGTTAGACTCAGGAGTCTAGGTACAGTGCCCTTAGGTTCCAGGAACGTAGGACCCTGTGCAAAGTTAGAGGACTTAAGACAGGTAGTAACCCCACTAGGTCTTTTCTGATGGAATTACTCATCCAAGATGACATCCAGAATCCTGGAAGGCCTTGATGAGGGGGATGACCTTGAAGAGCAAGAGGTACATAGTACCACTGGCTCTGTCAATGGATATGCCCAGGAGGAATCTGAAGAGGTTCCCCTGGATGACCCCATACCTGTAGAGGGAGGCACTGGTGGGGGTCATGTCAGTTGGCCCACTTTCAATCCCCTGGTTTGGTTCACCGGGTTCCTAGGAGGAGGAGGTCTTCCTCTTCCTCATCCTCACTTTCCCCACATCAGTTGCTGGGTCCACTCACTCCAATTTAGATGAGGCCATCCTAGATAGGGGGTACCATCTGCTCAACCTTGAGAAGGCCAAACTCAAGTTGAAGAGGGAGCAGTTGACCCTTGAATGGGAAGTCCTAGAAGTGGAGAAGGAGAGGTAGAGTTTGGGGTTAGACCTCAATGGTGGCAGTCATAAAGAGACTAGAGTTAGGGAGGAACACTTTGATTCTAGGAATCTTAGTAGGATGGTGCCACTTTTTAAAACTGGGGACGATATCCACAAGTGGATTACTGCTATGGAGAGGGCCTATAAAGTCCATAGGGCCTCCCAGAAGCAGTGGGCAGCTATCCTGTGGCTCTCCTTTGCAGACAAAGATAGAGACAAACTCCTGGCAGTAACAGGAGAGGATGCAGACAACTATAAGGTTTTGAAAGAGGCACTTATTGAAGTGTTAGGACTTACCTGTGAAGAGTACAGGATCAAGTTCAGGGATACCCAGAAAACCTCTTCACAAGACTAGGTTGATTTCACAGACTGTGCAGTTAAGGCTCTGGAAGGCTGGTTACGTGGTAGTAATGTACATGACTATAATGGACTGTATAATTTGATCATGAGAGAGCCCATCCTTAATAACTGTGTGTCTGAGAAACTGCACCAATATCTGGTGGGCTCTGATCTGACCTCTCCCCAAGAGATTGGAAAGAAGGCAGACAAATAGGTTTGCACCAGGGTTAGCAATAAGTCTCATGGTGGGGGTGACCAGAAAAAGAAAGATAAATCTAAGGCCCAAGAGAACGATAGGGAGAAACCTTAAGACAGCAAGAAAGAGTCTTCTTCAGTTCCACAAAAATCTTCCTCTGGGGTGGGTCACAATCCTCCTCTTCTATTAGTAATAAACCTCCTTGGTGCTTTGTTTGTAAACAAAAAGGCCGTAGGACCTAAGAAAGGCACCAAGACTGCTACTACTCCCCCTAGCAGTAGCACTAGTAGCAGCAAACCCTAACAGGGTGTAGCTGGGTTCACCTTGGGTATAACAGTGAGCTCTGGCCTAGTCAGAGAAGTCACTGAGTCTGTCCTGATATCATAGGGTGGCACTGACCTTGCCACTTTGGATGCCTGGCCTCCTATTATGAAGAAATACAGGCAGTTTCCCCTCATCAGTGGTAGGGAAGCAGAAGCTTACAGGGACACAGGTGCCAGTGTCACTATGGAGGATGAAAAACTGGTGTCACCTGAGCAGTACTTACTTGGGCACACTTACCCGTTAACCAACGCAGACAATATCACTAACAGCCACCCCATGACAGTAATAAATCTCAGCTGGGGGGGAGGGGGGTTACTGGCTCTAAAATGGTTTTGGTATCCTCTAACATTACTGTAGAGTGTCTTATGGGCAATGATTTGGAGACGTCAGCATGGCCTGAAGTTGAGTTGAGAACTCATGTAGCCGTAGTAGGAATCTCTGAGAATGTGTTCATGATGACAAAAGGCACAGGCCAAGAAGCACGGAGATCAAGGAGCAGTAGAACCTGAAGTGATGGTCCAGACTGCTATTAACAAGAACGGTAGGATGGGTAAAATGTTATCCTTCCACCAGAATTCATGTGAGCATCAGTCTTCTCAGGAAGATGATCTTGCCCCTTGTGAGAGAACTGCCCCAGAGGAACTTGGGCCTGACACGGCAGAGCTGCTGGGAGCAGGGGTACCTTCCAGGGAGGAATTGAGTCTGGAGCAGAAACCCTTCCCTTCTCTTGAGAGGCAGGAAGCTTCTGCAGAGGCAGGAGATGTCAGTGGGACCCACAAGGTCTATTGGGAGGATGGACTCCCTTATTCTGTGGCTAAAGACCCCAGACCTGGTGCTACCAGGAGGTTGGGATACCTCAGACGTTTAGGAAGTTCCTCTTGACCCTAGCACATGACATGCCCCTTGCTAGGCATCTTGGGCAAAGCAAGACTTGGGACAGGCTTGTCCCACACTTTCACTGGCCCCACATGTCTGAAGATACCAAGGAGTTTTTTTTATTTCTCATATCACCACAGCGTCTGCGAATCTCAGGCCGTTTGACCCTTTCTAACCACCACGCAATCTGTTGCATTCGCATTTGGTCCCACCGCACTAATCCAGCCTACCGGACCATCACCTAGAGTGTTACCTTGGAGTAATCATTGGACCTCATGTTCTTTCCGTGGTTCTTCCCTCCAATCCACTCCATCTGGTAAACTCAGCTCACACCTCAGACGTTCTTCCTGACTTACTTTCAATGTGTAACCTACAGGTCCATTTTACTGGTTTGATCCAGTTCATTAATCTCGGAGGTGATGGATCAATCCAATGTTTGCAAATCTCCCTCCTGGCTAGCAGTATCAGTTAAACATGAGGCCACTTTGCTCCCTTCTTAATATGCTATGTGAGGTATTGCCGACCCCCAATAGGACTAATACGTGATTTAATGCTATAGTTAGCTCCAAGATGTCTTTTAAAAGAGTCTCAATATTTACCCAGAATGCCTTAATCCCGGGACAAGTAAAGAAAACATGTTATTCATTATCTTTTAAGAAGCCACATCTTCTACACCTGGGAGTGGGCTGCGTAACAAACTTTGCAATTTTTGGGGTGTCCAATATAGCCTATTAATAGTGAAAAAATGATTTTGCTTTAAATTTGCAGGCTTGATGACTGAATATAACAATTTCAAGGAGTTATGTCATAGTGGTTGTAGGTCCACCCCCTGGAAATGATCTTCCCACACCTTATATGGTACTGTCATTTTCTTATCTTCAGCTTCCAGGACTTTCCAGAACCAGATGGCTACCTCCTTTCTTTTAGATCTCATGTCCTGGAGTGAGACTCAAATTCCCAGTTATCCCTGTCTCCAAGGTCGAGGTCGCCATCCAGGATGTCAACTGCACAAATTTAAACCTGGAAAGGCTATCCTCAGTTTTAGCTTTCAGGACTTCCTATGGTAAAATCCCCTGCACTGTCATCAAGTCCCCCCAGGTCACGATCTTGGCCCGCCTTAGTGGGAGACTCAGCCCATCCTTCATGCTTTCTGGGGTACCAGGAGAGTCCCATATGGGAGCAAAATAATAGTAGTATCCAATATTGAGTGTCTTCCTCACCCTGCACCAGAATCGAACCTTCTTAAAAAAAATTGGGGCGCCAAACTTATACAGGAAACCAAACTCTCCTGTCTCTCTTATCATTTCGCCTAAGAGCTTTCCCCATTTTGAACTATCTGGTTGTCCCAGAAGCATCCAAAGGTTTTTAAACTGAAATGCCATGCAATATAGAATTAAATCAGGTAGAGCTAAACCTCCTTTCTCATGCCTATGCCTCAACTTCTTCCATGCCAACCTTGACCCGCGGGAAGCCCAAACAAAGCTGGTTATTTTCCACTGGATCTTATCAATACTTCACCGTGGGAAAGTGAGAGGGATGCAATTAAATAGGTACATCGACTTGGCAAGGATCGTCAACTTAATAAGATTCACTCATCCATAAATTGTCAATGGCAAATTCTTCCATCTTGACAATAGGGTATCTACCTTCTTGACCACCTTTTTCAGGTTATATACTGGTATTTCCTCCTTAGGGTTAACAATAATAATCCCTAGGTATTTTAACTCTGCACACATTTCCCCACTCCAACCGTCTCAATTTCAGCACATTACCAATGTATAGATTATCAGGTCGTCCGCATATACCTCAATCTTACTGCTGAAGGGGGGGAGTTAAAGGGAATAACATGATTGTCCTTCCTAAGTAGTTGCGCTAATGGCTGAATATAGATGTCAAACAGGAGAGGCGACAGGGGACACCCCTGCCTAGTCCCTCTTTGAATACTGAAACTCCTGGTCAGAGACCCATTGAGAAGGATTCTGACTGACGAGTTTTCAGAGAGTGCCCGAAGTGTTGAGATAAAACTGGGACTAAATCCCATTACATCCAGGACCATCCATTGGTAAGCCCAACATACCCGATCAAATGCCTTGGCCGCATCTATCGTGACCACGGTCAGGGAATAATTGCTGCGTAAGTTCTTCAATTTGCCTTTTTGGCACAAACTTTGCTGGTCCGGATGTAACACATGGGGTGCGTATTTTTGCCAATCTCCCTGCCAAAATGCTCGTAAAGATTTTATAGTCTGCGTTTAACAGGGAGATTGGACGATAGGAGTCTGCCTTCCAAGGGTCCTTGACAGGTTTTAAAACCAAAACAATTGTGGCCTCTTTCCATGAATTTGGGATCCGTCCCCCTACAAGTATATTGATTAAAATAATAGTTCCCATTCTGAGATGATCTCATCTATTAGGATCTTATAGAGCTCGGGTGGTATTGCATCTGGGCCGGTAGCCTTTCCCTTCTTTGTCTGTAGGAGGTGCGTCCTAATTTCCCCCTTCGATAATGGGGGATCTAAGCATTCTCTACCCTCCCTTGTGAACCCCGGAAACTCTACCTTTTCCAGCCAATCTCTGAGCCTCTTCGAGTCTGTTTGAACCTCTTTTGTCTACAGCTCAGTAAACAAGGATACCAAGAGGCCCTGCATTTCCAAAACCTTGTTCGTAACATCTCCCTGCGAGTTAACAACCAATTCTCTAATGTGGTTCCTAGACCTCTCGACCCTTGCCTTCCATGCTAGCAACGCCCCTGCTTTCTCACCACATTCAAATTGTTTCATACACCCGGTTTGCCAACGCTCTCTGCACTTTGCTTACAATGTAATTCTATAATTTAACTTAGCCTCCTCCAGCTGGCTTGATATCCTCTCCCTATCTCTATTGAGCCTTGTATTTTGCTGCTGCATCTCAGCCTCCAATGACCCAACTCATTCCTCTAGACTAGTGAGTTCCGCTCTTTCCACCTTATTTTTACCATGTACCTAACTTTTCAATACCCCTCTAATATACATATGAAGAAATCCGCACTAGCTTTTTTTTAGAGTGGCGACTGACTCCGGATCTAGGGGGATAGCCCTTTTTAACGTCCACCCTACATTACTACAGCCTCCAAAACAACCTAAGCGTCATACTAACTTTCGCACGATCCAAGATATGTCCTGGCAATAAATTAATCTCTTTTATTTTCTCAGCTAGAGCTCTAACCAGGAAGATATAATCCAGTCTGGAGAAGTGCCCATACTATGGAACGTATAGCCCCTTCTTGAACCCTTTAAGTATCTCCATGTATCTACTAAGCCTATGTCCTGTAGCATATTTTTGAGGGCTTGTCTCACCCTAGGAGTTTGGGAATAAATATTTCGGGTATATCTATCTAAAATGGGATCCAGGAGAATATTAAAATCTCCCCCAATAATTATCGGGGTTGTGACCTCCACTAAATTCCATTCTAGATTTACTGTATGTTAGAGGTCATCTAAATTCGGACTGTAAAATCCCACACACATAAACTCAGAATCAGCGCATCTCAAGGTTGCCAGGGCCCCCCTGCCTGAGCTGTCGGTTTTCAATGATATTACCTCCCCTCCTTATCAGAATAGCTACCCCCTTACAATGCACTGCCTGATCTGAGGCAACATAGCTTCTACCCATCTAAATTTAGAGAAGAGGGCTCTGCTCTCGCTGGCCATTAAATGGGTCTCTTGTAAAATAATGATGTGGATCAGGCTTTCTTCTAGATATCTCATTACCTGCCTCTGTTGCCCTTTGGTTCTGAGGCCGTTAACATTCCACGTTAAGAATGATAGCTCTCTCCCCATCGTCATCTGAAAATTTAAGTCCTATCTTTAAGTGGATTATCCTGGGCCGGCCGGCTACCAAAGTATAGATGATATTGAGGATTTGTTTTTTAATTTTCTCCCAATGCTCCCCACCCTGTGCCCTTCCCCCCCGACCCTACCCATTGCGCTCTGTGGAACCCTCCCATACCTAACAGGCATGCCTGATGAGCTTCCCCACAGAGGAGTGATTATACTCAATTTAGCTTAACTTGGTGGACCCCCTCCCACCCCCCCAACAATGCAGCACTCATAAGCTTAGCCAAGATCAGGATACCCCTCCCTTTTTAATGGCTTTGATCAAGGCGTCTACTTCTTCCACTGTATGATAGTTGCATATTTGGTTGTTCCACATAAAACGAAGCATTGCCGGGAATTTCAGCTGTGCTTTTGCCCCTATCTTGTGCAGTTCCTCCATTCTTTTACCAATCTTAGTTTGTACATAAGCACTGGAGGCCTCAATCACCTCCAGGATCTGAGCACCCGTATGGCCCCGTGGGTCATGCAGCCCCCACCCCTATGTTCAGCCGAGCCCCTTGTGCGGGCCACAGGTGTGAGCCAGGCAAAGCGCACCTACAATCCAGCCACTCCTCAGTGCACCTCACTGGCCCACACTGTCAGGTTACAAAATGGTATTCACTAACCTCCAGATACAGATCCAGCGGGGGTGATGCACAGATCCCAAATCCACTTTGCACTACCCCACAGGGGGACGGAAACACTCCACCCCATACCGCAGTGCGCAAGGGAAAGGGGAAACAAGGAGTAACAAAATCAAGCTCAGCGGCACTCTTCCTACTGAATCTCCTAGTCCGAGGATCCAAGGAATAGGCTCTCACTAGGGAAGTCCCATCTACTGACCACGGCACGCTGTATATAAGACAAAGAATAGGCGTTAATTCCGTAACCACACACACGCGCTCGCTCTGTAGGTCACTGAACGCCCCCCCATTGCTTGTGTACTTACATGCAAACCACTTATGCAGACCCTTGTGTAAAAGGCAGCCTAGTGGAGGCAATACCCACAAAGGAGTGTGAGTGTCAACTGTCAGCGCGGAAATACTCTCTCCGTGAGAGCATGCGCAAATCCATAAACAAGGAAAAAACAAGTTAAGCTGGTGTGATACGTCTCACACCTGTGTGCAAAGTAAACGAAAAGTCCAGCAAATGTTGAGCCTCTGTGGTGAACTCTGGCAAGCTCCACTTTCGTGAAAAGTCAAACACAGTGAAAACCCCAGGGAAATAGGACCGGTATGCTTCCTACAAACTGTGTATGCGAGTGAGCTCTAAAACAACACGCTCCTCGTGAAGCGCTACATAAATAAACAAACTGTCCCGTGAACCTGGCGGCTACCGCGTAACTAGTGGGACTCCAGGAGAATCAGGAATATCCTTGAACCAAGCAGGCCCGCTTGGTAACAATGGCAGAAATCAGCAAGCAGCTTCCATGCTGCTCAGAATGAATTAGGCTAAGGAACGAGCCTCCAAGGCTTCCCGGGCGTCTTCCTCGCGGCGTGGTTGAAAACTCCTTTGCAACGGCTCCGTCTGCTAGCTCCACGGTGAACGCAATCACTGAAGCAGGTGACAAGCACCAGATCCCCCTAGAGGAAGGCCTTATATTGCGGCGCAACCTCCAAGGCAAGACACTGCTGCCTGCCCAGATGCATGCTGGTTAGTGTAGTCAGTCACCCTTCCTACCCGCATGCATACAATGCTGCGGGGTGATCATGACACACACAGTAGTGCCACAGGCAGGTACAGCCTGGGGCAGGAAGGTTCCAACCCCTCCCCTCACAACAAAAACAGGGAGCTGCTATACTCCAAACATGGGTCTGTTCCACCTCTATGGAGCAGGCATGCTGCATCTCATGTGAATGTTTGATTGATTCAGCATTCCGTCCATCATTTGTTGCCGCAGCCCTTTTCGCCCTAAGTGGGATGGGTATGCCCAGACGTGGGTTCCGTGCTCGCTGTGCCACTGGATTCAAGCTAGCCTGGCTGATGAGGGGTAATACCCTGAAACCGGTCCCAGGATGCCTGTTTCCTGTCCAGGGAGGACCTGGCTTTTCAGTTCGGGCTGGACTGTTCCCATGAGGAGCAGGGTCAAGACTAATTTGCTTATGGCTGGGTCCAAAATGGAGTGGCATAGTGAGCAAAAGAACAATGTATTTAACCCAGATTTCTTGACTGGGGGTGAATATTTTATTGATTCAGCATTCCGTCCATCGTTTGTTGCTGCGCCACTTTTCGCTCTAAGTGGGATGGGTATACCCAGATGTGGTTCCCTTGCTCGCTGTGCCACTGGATTCAAGCTAGCCTGGCTGATGAGGGGTAATAGCCCGAAACCGGTCCCAGGATGCTTGTTTCCAGTCCAGGGAGGATCTGGCTTGGCAGTTCGGGCTGGGCTGTTCCCATGAGGAGCAGGGTCAAGACTGATTTGCCAATGGCTGGGTCCATACTGGGATGACATAATGAGCAAAAGAACGATGGATTTAACCCAGATCTCTTGACTGAGGGTGAATGTTTGATTCAGCATTCCGTCCATCATTTGTTGCCGCAGCACTTTTTGCCCTAAGTGGGATGAGTATGTCCAGACGTGGGTCCCGTGCTCACTGTGCCGCTGGATTCAAGCTAGCGTGGCTGATGAGGGGTAATAGCCCGAAACCGGCACCAGGATGCTTGTTTCCTGTCCAGGGAGGACCTGGCTTGGCAGTTCGGGCTGGACTGTTCCCATGATGAGCAGAGTCAAGACTGATTTGCATATGGCTGGGTCCAAACTAGGGTGGCGTAGTGAGCAAAGGAACAAATGATTTAACCCAGATCTCTTGACTGGGGGTGAATGTTTGATTGATTCAGCATTACATCCATCATTTGTTGCCGTAGCACTTTTTGCCCTAAGTGGGATGGGTATGCCCAGATGTGGGACCCGTGCTCGCTGTGCCACTTGATTCTAACGAGGCTGGCTGATGAGGGGTAATACCCGGAAACCGGTCCCAGGATACTTGTTTCCAGTCGAGGGAGGACCTGGCTTGGCAGTTTGGGCTGGACTGTTCCCATGAGGAGCAGGGTCAAGACTGATTTGCAAATGGCTGGGTCCATACTGGGATGACATTATGAGCAAAAGAACGATGGATTTAACCCAGATCTCTTGACTGGGGGTGAATGTTTGAGTGATTCAGCATTCTATCCATCATTTGTTGCTGCAGCACTTTTTGCCCTAAGTGGGATTGGTATGCCCAGATGTGCGTCCCTTGCTCGCTGTGCCACTGGATTCAAGCTTGCCTGGCTAATGAGGGGTAATACTCCGAAACCGGTTCCAGGATGCTTTTTTCCGGTCCAGGGAGGATCTGGCTTGGGAGTTTGGGCTGGACTGTTCTTATGAGGAGCAGGTTGAAGACTGATTTGCATAGGGCTGGGTCCAAACTGGGGTGGCATAGTGAGCAAAAGAACAATGGATTTAACCCAGATCTCTTGACTGGAGGTGAATGTTTGATTGATTCAGCATTTCGTCCATCATTTGTTGCCCCAGCACATCTCGTCAAGCGGCACTTCTAGGTGCTCACCACTAGGGCCCCACACTGGCAATACTCCCTTTGCTGAATTCTGTTCTACAGGCACCTGTATCACAGATGGGACCCCTCCGCCAGCCGTGGTCCCTTCAGCAGGAGTTGCCTCGCTACCCGGGGTGGCGTCCTTCACCTCTAGGCCTCAACTAGATCTCCCCTTAGGTGTCCTCCATAACCCTGGCCTCATTCATTCAACCTCCTCATTCCTGACTCAATCTGGGCACCACCGGCCCTCAGCAACCCACAGGCCATCAAAACCCACAGCAGGAGGCCATCCCGCCCCCTCAGCACCACCTTAGGCTCCAGCCAAGGGAGGCCGCGTGCTCCACAACGCCGTCAGCCCAGCCGGGGGAAGGTCTCCCCTCCGCCGATGCCATGCTCCCACCTCCATCGTTCCTCCTCGCCATCAGGCACTCCACTCCTCGCCCCTCATTTGGCGCGGCCAAGCCCAAGCACAATTCCTCGGCTGGCTCACCTGCAGCTCATCCCCAGGTCAACAGGCAGATCTCGGAGGGGGGAGGGTTTTCCTCCGCACACTGACCTCCGCAGCAACAGACTGGGCCCCAGCTCGGGTGTCCCATAGTCCGCGCTTGCCCTCATTAGTGCGCTGCCATCTTCAGGCCTGCGGCGTCCACTGTCACGGCGTGTGCGCCACATGCCTCCTGCCGTCCCAGGGGTCGGAACCGCCTCCAGAGGGGTTCCAGTGGTGCCTCGTAGCCCCCTCAACTAACGCCACCCAAACTATGGCAACCCGCCATGGCAGGGTGGTAGGATTACTGATGATAATTTTTCACGGGCCGGGAGCTCCCGCTTTGTGCTTGCAATCAGCCATTTTGCTGGCCACACTCCAATTTCTTGTTAATTAATAAAACAGAAGTGATCCATAAAAACATCCCAAACACAAACAGTAAAAGTCAACAATTACCACAGCAAATTACTTTTAAAAGTCAAAGAAAGACAATTAATCAACTATCTGACACTAACACAAAGATACATAAACCATAATGGTGGGCTAGCACATGGGAAAGAACAAAGGAAAATGTGTAGCTACATAGGTCTGGACTCCTGGAGCCATCCCATCCCTAACCTCCAACAGGCACATGCAGACAAACAGTACCCTAAATTTCGGATAAATACAAGACCATCCATAAGCCTCTAAAATAATAAATATATCTCCACCACAGAGAATATGTGAATAATAAATTACAAAGTACAAATAAGGCATTTAGCAGACTATACCCAAAAAAGTAAATTACCCCAGAATATGAAGGCAGATCTGGACAGAATTCACAAAAAAACAATAGTTAATGAAGGAAATGTTATTAACCCCAAGCCTCCATCATCCAAAAATGTTGATTACTGCTTAATCGCACACGGGTCTGTCTGCACCCTGCCTAACTTAAAATTCAGGACATCAGCAACAAACAAACAAAAATAAAACAAAACAAAAGCACAAACAGAACAGAATAGTAGTGCCTGCCATCACAAACATTTTGCAAAGAACTGCACCTAACTTACTTGATTTTTCAAAAAAGTAAAGATTCTAACTTTCAGAGGTCGATGATGCAGTCGATATTGCAGATGCAATCAAAAGAAGAGTAATACTTTTCACCCCAAATAACCAAGGTCTGGGCAAAGCACAGTCTTGTACGGTACTGTATGTGCAGTTGCCTCATTCTCTGTGGCACTTTCTCTATGTAAAGCAAAAAAGTAAACACAAATAAAAGAAAATTTCATTTCATGCTCAAAATTTACCCCAAACATCTTCTCAGGTAAAAAAGTTAATCTAAAATGACTTTTGAGTTATATTTTATTGGTCCCCACGTTAAGAAAGTGCTGCTAGCTTTGGGTCAATTGCATTGTTCTCGCACGTTGATCTATTGTTCCTGTGCTGCTGTGATATTTTGTTACATGAGGCAGCGTAAAGGCGTAATCTCACTTGTTACATTTTTTTTACAATGGGAATTTCCGAAGAATATATCAGATTAGACCACTCTGACAAAATTCCACACAGGCTTACTTCACAAACCCATCTGACAGAACAAGCCAAATTTCTTGGATTTACTTTCGACTCAAAAACATATTTCCAAGAAGACCATAGTGGCCTGGTTGCATTTCTCTCTCCTGAAAAAAAAGTAAAATCTTTTCTTCCAGAAGAAGACTTCAGAATAAAAGTTCAAGCCCTTGTCCTCTCCCATATAGATGGAGGCAATACCCTGTTCATGTGGTTTCCAGAGACCACCCTTGCTCCTCTCTGAAAACCATCCTTTATGTAGCAGCACAGCTAATCAAGGAGCATCGAGAAACACAACCGCACCACTTTCCTGCTAAAGAATCTACACTGGATCCCCCTCCAAGCCTGGATCATCTTCAAGATCAGCTGTATCGCTTTCAAGGCATTTTATTCCAAGATCTGTCTTCCTAGCTAGGAAGCTAACAATATCTGGGGGTGTAGGAAGCTGGCTCTGTATATACTATACCAAAGTAAGGTATAATGTGCACAGAGTTCAGGGAGTCCCCAGAGGTTTAGCAGAGGCTAAATTAGGTAAGTACTAACAGCCCTCTTGGTGGTAGCGTGGGCGAGCAGTTAGGCTTATCCAGAGGGTGTATCAAGCATTTATTGTATTCACTCAAGGACTGATACACACACACTTAGAGACAGAATCCAGACCAATAAGGTAAGTATAAAAAAATATTTAGGTTTTATTTTAGAAACAAGCAGGACTTGGCACACGTAAGTAAATACACTTTCAAATGCAAGACTGTTCAAGGAAATGCAGTTGTGTTTGAATTTGCAGTTGTTACAGGTTTGTATGACTTTGAAATGCAGTTAGAATTACACAGTAATTACTTTCAGATTACTTTTAGATTACTTTGAGTACTGGAGGTGGTATGCCTGGATACCACACCGTACGTTTGTGCAATACAAGGTGAGTATGACTTTTTATACTTTGCAATTGAGTTCATTGTTCTCCATACATTTAACAGTTCCACACTGTTGGAAAGTGGATTATTAGTAGGGGCAAATGTATATCTGCCACTGGCAATAAGGCCACTAACACAGTATAGGGCTCAGAATAGGTCTTAGCAAATTATTCCTATGCTCAACCCTCGGTAGCTTGGCTGCGAGCAGGCAGGCTTAAGACAGGTATGTAAAGCATTTAAAAACACAATTTCAGTAAATAATGAAGACGCAATGCACAATAAAAATCCAACACCAATTTATAAAAATAGGAAATATTTTTCTTTTTTAAAATGACACCAAAACAACAAAAATCCAATGTAGGGACCCGGAGATATGAATTTTCAAGGATTTAGCAATTTCTAGCACATAGAAACCTATAGCGCCTTATCAGGACATCTGGGCGCGATAGACCGGGTCAAAGTTGAAGTTTCAGGCCGACTGCGATGCAGCCCTGAGCTGCTACGCCTCGCGGTAGGTCTCAGTCACAGTTTTTACCTTCTGACTTAGAAACTTTTCTGGAGCTTTTCTCCCCAGGGTCTCTCGAAGCTCTCAGCCAGTCTGGATTCGGTGAGGGTTCGCCGGATTGCCTTGCGACGAGCTCCCGGTCAAACTTATGGAAGTCCGACCTCTGGAGCGTTCCAGCGGGACAAACCAAGGATCCAGGCCCACACGCGGTTTAAGGCAGGCGGCCTGGCTTTCGCGGTTGCTCCCGGTCACCTTTTCTTCGTTCGGACTTAGAAACTTTTACAGAGCTTTTTCTCGCGGGGTGCCTCAATGCTCTTCACCAGGCCGGATTCAGTGAATGTTCCTCGGCCTCGGATTTCGACTACTTCCGGTCAAACTCTGGAAGTAGGACCTACAGAGCTTTTCAGCAGGACGAACCTGGACGGCAGGCCTGCTCGCGGTTGAAGGCAGGCGGTTTGGCTGGCCAGGTTGAGTCGGTCCCCTTCTGGAGCTTTTTTGCAAAGTTGCTCTAAAGTTCTCCAAACTTCTGGAACTTCTTCCTGAAGTTCCCCAAAGGGTCCCAAAGTGTCTCAAACTCACTCCAAGGGTCTGGAATCTCCAAGATGGTCCTTGACAGTTGAGGACTTCAGTTCCCACAATCCACTTGGACAAAACCCTTACAAATCCACTGGTAGCTCTCCAGATTGAGGATCCTTGGTGGTGATGTTCCAGGTGAGCTCTGTTAACCTGTAGCTTGCAGGGAGTCCACTCTTTAGTCCTTTTACAGCAAGGTAATCCACAGGCTGTAGTTTCAGATGGTGCAGAAGGTGCAGTCTTCAGAGTGCAGGCCTTAGGAAATGCACATCAAACTTCCAGCATGGCCCGTCTTGCTTTCTTAAGTTTCAAGCAGCAGATCTGAGGGGCTCTGCCCTTCTCAGATACTTATTTCAATTTCTCTGGGTTAAGCAGGAGGTCACTCCTATCCAATAGGCTGCAGGGTACCACCCAAAGTTCTGACCACTTCCTGCAGAGTGTGGCACTATTTTGTAAAAGAGTGCACCAATTCTTCCAAATTCATAATGGCTGATTTTCCAGCAGGGAGAGAAGAGCTGGCTAAATACACCGGTAGGATGGCTAATCGCCATAGTCTCTCCCCCTTGCATCTGTTCATTCCTTCCCTAAGCCTAGCATCTGGTCTGGGGTCAAAAGAGTGGAGTTGTAAATGACACTGGTGTCTTCCCCTTCCCTTGAAGTCCATTGTTTACGACTCCTCCCCCTGCGCTGGCATTCCTGTGTAACAGAACACTGCCCTACCAGCAGAGCTGGTTAACCCGAGGGGCTCTTTATCACCTCTTCAAAGAAGCCTGGCTAATCCACTTAACTCTGACCAATCAGGACAGACCACTGGAAGGTTGAATCTGGGCTTGCAAACAAGAAAGTCTTATAACTTCTTGTCTGTACATTTTAGGAGAAATTCAACAATATCATATTGTTGGATTTATTAATACCATTCTAGGAAGTCTTTGAATGGTATTTTTAGCCTTCTCCTATCAAGTTAGTAGTTAATAACTTCTTGCCATGTTAACCTATGTGGCATGGGATTTGCAATGGGAAAAATGACTTGGGCCATTTTTCCAGCATCGGGGCTTATAAAAACATATTTTATAAGTACTCTACATATATCTACAGGACCCCCACCCCAGGAACACCTAGGGGAGACTTTAGGGGTTCTGAATATGTAACAATATTGCAGATCCTCCCTCCACAGTGCTCCTTCCACCAAAGTCGATTTTGGGCAGCACTTTATCACAATGTGGGGAGTGAAATGTGCCATTTCACTTAACCCAGGGCATATAAAACTCATTTTATAAGGGTCCTCCTTATAACTACCTGATCCCCCACTCCTGGGGCACCTAGGGGAGACCCTTGGGGGTACCTAATATGCCCAAACATTGTAGGTTAACCATTTTTAAGGGGAAACGACCTTAACAACGCGGTCAAAACACCGCAGTACATTTAGATCGCTGCTTTTACAACGCAAGTCGTTACCACGACTTGCACTGGAGGGCGCTCTAGACTAAGGAATAGTGTGATTTACTATTCCAACACCTTCCCTACTGTACGTAGGCTGGAGTTGGAATAGTAAATCATACTATTCCTAAGTCCAGCGCCCTACAGCGCAAGTCGTGGTAACGACTTGCGTTGTAAAAACACCGATGTAATGTACCGCGATCTAAATGATCGCGTTGTTACATCATACATCCATTTTTAAGTGCCCCAAACACCAAAGTCGGGTTTGGGCACAATTTACTTTTTAAAAGCAGTCCTGCAACACAGGGCTACTTTTAAACTGACCTCAGGCTTCAGCAGTGCACACATGCAAGTGCAGAAAGGGCTGCTGGCCTCTAAACTGCCATGCCCTATTATATACTAGGGACTGGTAGGTAGTTTCAATCCCCCTGCCCTATTATGTACTAGGGCTTATAGGGTAGGTCATGCCAATCACAGGGGTACCCCAACCCATAGTGTAACCTAGTGTAAGTAGGTGTTTTCACCACTGTATTCTAAATGTGTCTCTTTCAGCATAGCACTGGCCCTGGGCCTGGTTAGGAAGAGCCCAGGGTCAGTCAGAGTCAGTTACCACCAGTACCAGTCTGCAAAAAGTTGGGGGGTGCCCAGGGCACAGGATGACTTTCCAACACATCACTTAGAACATTTTTAGACCCAAAATCTCATAACATGGGTTCCCATGGGAGAAAAATGGTTATTGGTTTTGAAGGTAAGTACTCGACTTACAGGGGCGAGTTATGGGGGTTAGGACCAAGGTTCCCAAAGGTCTAGAAATGCACTCAAGTTGCACCACCAGCGGCACTGGGGCGGCAGGTTGCGGAGAGCAGGGGTGCAATGTTAGCCAATGGGGCTAAGGGGGCCATCGCTTAGGGACTGCTGACGAGCAGAATACTCGGGTGTGGGAGCAAAGCTCCTGGGGTTAAGGTCAGCACTGCAGGGGACAACGACCAGCACAGGAGCTGCACCACCAGCGGCACTGGTGCAGCCAGCTGCAGGGTGCAAGTCGGGCGTCGGGAACCCTGTGATTTCAAATGGAGACGTTCGGTTTTGGAAATTTGCTGCTGACTCGGGCAGGGAAGCTTCCTGAAGGTGACCATCGGCTGGAGAGGTAAGTTGGGGACTTGGCGGATGCCTGGACACTGTCGGTTGGGCCACCCCAAGGCGTCGGGTGCAGGGGTGTCTTCTGGCGTCGGGATTTCTTACCAGCTCCAGTCACGGTCGGGGGGGACCCTTCAGGTTGAGGCTGCAGGTGTCGTTGGGAGTCTTGAGGGAGGTCGGGGATCACCAGATCCCAGGTTAGGATCACTGGGGAGACCTCCTTGGGGGGGCCACTCGAACTCGGGCCGTGGGCATCGGGTGCAGAGTGGTGCAGAATCGAAGAGTCAACGGAATCCGTATTCTTGAGGTGAGTATTTGGGTGAGCAAATGCGGTGCTCACAGGAGACAGAGTCTGTGGGAAGGTCGCAGGTCCTCCTGGCTCTAGGAGTTGCTGCAGCTGGACTCGCCGGGGTTCTTGCTGTAGGCAGTTCGTAGATGGGGCAGGCCAGTAGGGCTGGGCCCAAGGCAGTTGATGTCCTCTTCTTCATTCTGGGTCAGCACGGCTCTTTGGTTCTTCTTCTTTCTTCCTCGAATCTGAGGAGGCAAGGTTCAGGCTTGCCCCTAAATACTAATTTTAAGGGAGTTTAAAGGGGTGTGCCGGTCGGGACCAATGGGTCCCTTCCTTGGGGTGGGTACACCCCCTATTAGGCCACCCTCCTGTGGGAGGCGGCCTGAGCCACTTCCGAATTGGCTGGGCCCCCTCATCTTCAAGATGCAGGGGACTGAGATGTGTGCTTCACCTCGCCTCCCCCACCTGAGGGGTGAGGCTGGCAAAGGTGGGCACACCTCTCTTCCTAGCTTGGATTTCCCATCGATTCTCCCGCCCAAAGTGGGGGTCCGAACCAGTGGGTGTGGTTACTGGGGGCAGCAAAAGGAAGGGATAGCTTCCCAGGATGAGCTTTGTTTCTTGACCCAGAGAGCGGAGGCTCTCTACCCAGGGATCCATAAACCTGTCTGGTGGTGGCAAATGATGGGTAGCCATTCAGGAACCACACAAGGGCTGGTCAATTTTCAAGGGGCATCTCTAAGATGCCCTCTGAGTGCATTTTACATAAAATCCCACACTGGCATCAGTGTGGGTTTAATGTGCTGAGAAGTTTGCTACCAATCTTCCCAGTTTTTAGTAAAGCCAATATGGAGCTGTGGAGTTTGTAATGACCAACTCCCAGAACATATACTCTTTATGGCTTTACTACACTTACAATGTCTAAGAATGGACTTAGACACGGTAGGGGTACAGGGCTCATGCCAATGTACCCTCAACTTAGGTCTAGTGCACCCTGCTAGAGGAGTGACTTACCAAGGCCTCAGACAGTGGGTTGCAGGCATGGCACACAAGGATGTGTGCCATGTCGACTCTACACTTTTCTCTGCACCAAACAAGCAGCCTGCAGTAGCAGTGTGTGTGTGTTAAGTTGCAGGGCCTCTAAGGGTGGCACAATTGATGCTGCAGCTTTTAGAGGCCTCCCCTGGTCATAGCGCCCTTGGTACCCATGGTACCTTTTACAAGGGGCTTACCTGTGGCCAGGGATGTGCCAATTGTTTACAGTCTTGGGAAAGAACACAGACCCTGGGAATCTGATTGGCAGGGACCCAGGGCACATCAAGTCAGGTTGCATCAGATGTCAGGCAAAAAGTAGGGGGGTAGCCATGCAAAAAAGGGCACTTTCTTACATGGGGTAAAAACCAAACAGGGTGCTCTGACATTGCAGGGTTAAAGGGTAAATCCTGCATGACCTAAAAATAGGAAAACAAGCCTTTTTCGGCCTAAGCTCCTAGGATTGGGAACAACATCCCCTCTGATACCAGAACAGCACAAACCCTGCTGTGATTCAGGAAGAAAACTAAAACTCACTTCTTCAAGGAAAACAACCTTGTCTCAAATAGGCTGACCTCTCATCCTTTTTGAAGCTCTACCTACTACTTCTAACCCCTAGACCATGTATACCAAATGTGGCATGCCCCCTATACAGTGCTTTGTTGCTAGCTAGCTAGGTTCACGTTTCAAAAATATCAGAACCTACTTACATCCATACCATAATTCATATTTCAATAAGTCAAATGAAAGATCCTTGTTCACAAATTCCTTGACCTTTAGTCTTGTGGTTAATGATTCTGTGGTGTTTGTGATGATGCCTCCTTTGCCAAATAGTTGTGTTATTGTAAGAGGCACCAAATGAATTATGTATTTTCACTGTTGTTTTTATTGATGGACTTCTGAAGTGTTATTTTTCACAGATGTTGAATATGGTCTTGTATACTAACACGTAAGCTACTAACTTTTATGATATTATTAAGTGGACAGTTTAATCTGGCTACAGTAAACAAATCTAAATCTGACTATATCTAATGCTGCTTTCTAATCTTTTATTTAGGTCCTTTAAATAATTTAGCCTCTGCTCTGTTTGCAAGCGCTGTTGTTATTGGATTGATCTTCTTCAGTTGCTGTTTGGGATTAGCGTGGCTGGTATATAAAGAACGGTAAGGTATTTTTTTGTTTAAATATTTTTATTAGGTGTCCATGAATGCTGCAGGGCAGACACATGCCAAACTACGATTGTGTGACAATATTCGTTATGGACGCAGTAAAAAAAACAGTTCAATTCAATACAACTCCCATCCCCCCAACCCCCACCCACCGAGCCAACATCCGACAGAGCCCCACTGTAAATACAGGAGTGCTAGAGCACATCGCACCACAGCATCTCTTACCATCGAATATACCTCTGGTGTCCATTCCCCATACCCTTCTTATGAACTCATATCTTCCTCAAATGGAATGCCCTACTCACATATGTCACTTTTTACGCAGGCATGTACATATCATCACCTCTCCTCCACTCTTGTAGTGTAGGGCTACTCTCTGACCCTCAATACTTTGCCACGTCCTTCTTAGCCACCGTCAGTGCAAAACCACAAAACAGTAGTTGGGCCCGGGTCAGATCAACGTCGTGGGAATACCCAAAAGAAGAAATTTGGGATCAAATGGGAGGGGCAATGAGAGTATAGCACTAAGCTCTCCAACTATAAGGTGCCAATATGATTGTATGGGAGAACAGGACCAAATGGTATGGAAAAAGGAACCTTCAGTATCATTAAGTCACAAGCAATGTGAGTCAGGGGTTCTCCCGATGGCATGTAGACGATTCCTGTCGTAGTAGACACAATGGAGAATTTTATATTTGATTATTCTGAGTCGTGTCTTAATAGCGACTTCTCTGGGATGCATCAATGCTGCATCCCAGTCGATATCATTCATGGTACCCACGTCCGCCGTCCATTTCTCTCTTAAGCCCTGGAGGCCATCAGGTTTATTATTGATGAGAGTTCTTTAGGTGTAGGAGATTGCGCCACATCCCTGTTCCTCCATTAACAACCTCCCCTCCAAGGGAGCAAATTCTGGGAGACCCTCCCCTGGAAGGCCCTGGGCATGCCACACATTTCGCACCTGTGCATATTTAAGAAACTGGCTGCTAGGCGTACCATTTTCTCACTGGAAAAAGGAGAACTGGGCGATGTCTCCATGTTCAATAATATTGCCCACCCTGGAGATCCCAATCCGGTCCCACGCCCGAAAACCTGCCAGCTTATTCAGGTCAGGTAACCACTTCCCCTCCCACAGCGGTGTCATTCTAGTGGATGCCCTGATAACATCCAATGGCTTTCATCGCCTTAGCCCATGCTGCATTGGCTACCTGAGTGGAGGGAAGGAGCTGCGCTGTCCTACAGCTTCCATACAGATGGTGTAGACAAGACTTCGTCCCCCATTGAGATCTTTCTAATCGGAAAGTAGAGTGGTCTTGAGGGGAGTATAGCCAGCCATTGATATTAATAAGATGGGATGCCCAATAATACGCTCGTATGTCGGGAGGAGCAATAACTCCAATGTATTGATTGCTTTGGATGGTCGACAAGGCTACCCTGGAATGTTTACCCTCGCACAACAAGGTTCTTAAGTTGCCCTCTATCATGGAGAAGGTCTCTGAAGGGATGGGGTAGTATGTGTGTTGGAGGACATAGAGCAGTTTAGGAAGCGATATCATTTTAAACATAGCAGCTCTCCCGAAGAATGTAAGGGGGAGGTCCCGCCATCTTTCCATCTCTGCGCGACAGGCACTTATGACCCTGTTTAGATTACGCTTAGTGCATTCCTCCCGGTGCAACGTCAAAAAGATCCCCAAGTATTTGAATCCCAGGGCCATTCCACATCAAGCGATGATGGAGGGGGGGAAGAGAGGCGTTCTCTTGAGGGAGGTAGATTATGGACTTCTCCCAATTAACGCAATATCCAGAGTATCCACCATATTCCTACAGTGTGCGAAGTAGCTCAGGAATGGAGCTAGTAGGATCAGTCACGTAGAGCAGGACATCGTCTGCATATAGCAAGATTTTTTCCTCAAGTTGGGTGTCCACTGAAACACGGAAGCCATGGATCCTTGGATGATCCTGGATGTTACATGCAAGCGATTCCATGGTGAGAGCAGATAGGGAGGAGAGGTGACATCTCTGCCTCGTACCTCTCATAATCGAGAAGGGGGTGAACATCACAACATTAACCCTCACGGAGGCCACCAGGTCTCAATACAGTAATCAAATCCACTTCCTGTAACGGGAGCCAAATCCAAATCTCTTTAACGTGCATTCTAGGAAGGGCCATTGTACAGTGTCAAATGCCTTCTCCGCATCCAGCGCTAGTAACACGTGAGTCCGGGCAGTCTTTTATGGTATTCAGCCAGTTGTGTTTACGCCGGAGATTATATCTGGTGGACCTCCCTGACATGAAGCCAAATTGGTCTCTTTGGATCAGCGGCGTGATATATTGCACAAGACGTGTGGCAAGGATCGTGGCCAAGATCTTGATTTCAATATTCAACTGGGAGATCGGGCGATAAGGCCACAGTCGTCTATAGGTTTTCCGTCTTTAGGTATTACTATTACCACACTGGTTGCCTGCATAAGGTCGGGAAGGAGGGCCCCAGATAGGTATGCTTCCCGATACATGGCCAATAGATAGGGTGCTAGGAGGTCAAGATATTTATCCAGTATTAGGGTATCTTTCATAGATTCACATGCCTGAATCATTCCCCGTCGTCGGGATGGGAGTCCCCGGTACATAAATAAAGTAATGTCTCATTAGACATATAGAGTAATAGGCCAAGAGCCTTACATTAGTAACATATCCATGTCCTTTTGTAAAAAGGACCAAACTCTAGAAAAGAACCAATCAGCTATCACCACCCTGTGGAACCTTCCTGGAAGGAGCTCTAGTCACTCAGATTTTCTACCGCACGTTGTGCTAAGGGAGTCTCCACTGAGCTCTGCTCAGTTTTTCCTTGTTTCTGGATTTCCAGTGATTTTTTCTTCACCATTCCTTCTTCTGTGTGAAGTTCTCAATATCTTCATGGCAGATTCTCCTAAGAAAGGCCTTTTTAGGCCCTGTGCTTCCTGTGGTAAAAAGAGACTTCATGTCGACGATCAACACAAAGACTGCCTCTACTGTCTTTACCCGGATCACTCCTCAAAGGACTGTAAGGTATGTCGTACCTTTTCTTCAAAGACCCTCAGAGACCGGGAGGGACGCCTTTTAATTTGGCTGCAGAGACTTAAGGACAAAGACCAAGCTTTGTCTTCTGAAGAGAGTGAGGGCTCCTCCAAATCTTCAAGATCCTCTCAAAAAAAGCCCAGAGTTACTTCTCCAGGACCTTCGTCGCAGCCCCCTCAAAAGAAGACGCACAAAAAGTCTTCGGAGGCACACCTTAAGGCTTTACCAGCAAAAATGTCTCCACAGGAGGTTCTACACACCTTTAAAAAGCCTAGTTCCACCTCGTCGACGACTGCCTCGTCAACGGTGGCTTCAACGACGAGAAAATCCCCATCTACAGCAAAGGGAGTGACCTCGTCGACGACGACTGTCTCTACCTCTTTGGCGTCCTCAGCATCCTCCACGTCGACGACTAAATCGTCGACGGCTGTTAAACCTGTATCGTCGACGATAAAAGTTAATAAATCATTGTCGACGTCCAAGCCAGCGTCGACGCTACGATTGCCGACGAGCGCGTCGACGCCTGCGTCGACGAGGAATGTTCCGTCGACGTCTGCCCCGTCGACGACTAGGGCTCCGCCGACGACGACGACACCGTCGACGAGGGCTCCGTCGACGACAACAACACCATCGACGACGGCTCCGTCGACGGGAGCTTCGTCCATGTTACCTTCAATTGTGTCCATCGGTGCTTCACCGTCGACGACTACACCGACGACGGGCTCGTCGATGACACCAGAGTCCAAAGTAGAAAGTGCGTATGTCCATCTTAAAATAACAAAACGCACGTTGACACCTGCCCTGACTTCTCCTAGCAGGGTCCAGCCATTACCTCCGACTCACCTTTTGGAAGAGGAGGAAGACTCAGACGATGGCAGAATGTTCGGAACGGCTACAAGTCCTTCTGAACTTCATGTCAAGTACCATGAGAGTTCGGACTGTGACGAGCAAGAACCAGAGGACCAGACATACTATCCTGACGACAGCCATCCTCCCCAACCTCCCATGGTTTGTCTACCTGCGTCTTTGGTTTCTGACCTCCAATTTCTGATTACTGACTACAAGCAGAGATTTCCTACTTCTGCTACGCCTCCTGCTCCAGTTGCCTCTCCGCCGCCAAGGCCACAGCCTCCACTCCTACCTCCACAGTCTGTGCCTGTCACGCTACCACCTCCACCTTTCACGGATGATGAGGAGGATGATCAACAAGAGGAAGGAGAACTCCATGATTCCCAATCGCACTCATGATGAGTGGGATGATTACGTTATCCCGTGTCCAGCATCCCCGGTGCCTACTCAAGCTGATTCGCCTCCTGAGGATATCGGGGGGTTTCATAATGTCTTGGAAAGGACTGCGCAACGTTTCCAGATCCCTATGCCTTCTCTCCAGCAGGAGTGTTTCCTTTATGACTTTAAGGAACCTTTTAAAAAGTCTGTAAGATCTGTGCCCATTATAGACTACATCTGGAATCAGGGTGTTAAAATAATGCACAATCCATCTTCAATTCCCCCAGTGTTGCCTCGACTAGACAAAAAATACAGAGCTCCGGACACCGCTCCGGCCTGCCTTACCGGACATCCCAAGCCTGATTCCGTCATCACTCAGGCTGCTCAGCAGAAATCTAAAAACCCTTCTGCTCCGCTGTCCGCTCCTCCAGACAAGGAAGGCAGAAGACTTGACAATATTGGGAAACGTTTTTCTTCCATGTCTGTATTAACAGTGCGTGCGTCTAATTCCTTAGCGTTATTAGGGCGCTATAACAGGCAGATGTGGGCGGACATTGCTCCATACTTGGGGGCCTTGCCGGACGATTCGAAGGAAGAAGCAAAGAAGATCTTGCTGGAGGGCGAACGTTCGGCTTCCGAGATCATCGATTGTGCGATGGATATCGCATCTACTGGTTTCCGCCAACTAGCTGGCGCTGCCGTACTACGACGCCAAGGCTGGCTGAAGGCGACTTCTTTCCGGCCGGAAGTCCAGACAAAAGTTCTGGACATGCCCTACGATGGTCAGCTTCTTTTTGGCACGCATATTGATGAAGCTCTTCAGGGCATAAAAAGGATACCGACACAGCTAGGGCTCTGGGTACCCTTCAATTTAAAAACCCCCCTTTTCGTGGCTCAAGGGGTAGAGGTCAATCTACCACCAGAGAAGACTACCAACACTATCGGTCTTCCTATTCCTCCTCCAACCAACAATATCGGCCACAATACCAACAACGTCAACAACAGCAATCATCTTACAATGAGACCTCCTTTCGCGGAAAGGGAGGACGGCAGAAGGACGCTGCTCGGCGGCAATGACTTTTCTCTACCGCCGGTCTCCATTTCCTCTCCACCCTCCAAAATAGGAGGAAGGATTTCCCATTTCTTACACAATTGGAAACAAATAACAACGGACCGTTGGGTTCTTCAACTGATACAATTTGGACATTCGCTGGAGTTCATTCAAATTCCTCCCCAGACCCCTCCTCGACCTATGATTCACAAACATCTACGCCTTTTACTCCTGGAACTTTCACTCATGCTCCAGAAGGGAGCTATAGAAAAGGTTCCTCTTCGTCAACGGGGGAAGGGGTTTTACTCCCTTTTTTTCCTGGTGTGCAAAAAGGAGAAGAAATGGAGACCAATCCTAGACTTGAGAGGTCTCAACAAGTTCTTAAAGAAACAGTCGTTTCGCATGGTTACCATCCAAGAAGTGCTGCAACTTCTCAACGCAAACGACTACATGGTGTCTTTGGATCTTCAAGATGCCTATTTCCATATCCCTATCCACAGGAATCACAAAACGTTTCTGAGGTTCGCCGTGGCAGGCAGACATTACCAATTTCGTGTCGTGCCCTTCGGACTCAAGTCAGCTCCACGCATTTTTACGAAATGCCTTTCTCCAGTGGCTGCATACCTCAGGCAACAAAACCATCAGGTCTTTCCCTATCTCGACGACTGGCTCGTCAAGGCACCTTCTCTAGACGGCGCGACCAGGTCTTCCAACGCCTGTCTACAGCTTTTCAGTCGCCTGGGACTCACTCTCAATCAGGACAAGTTTGTCCTCCAACCTTCTCAGCGGATATCCTTTCTGGGTGCTACTCTCGACACAACCCAGAAGAAAGCTTTCCCATCACAAGAGCGACAGAACAAACTACTTCACTTGGCAAACCACATAAAAGCCAAGAAGTCCCTCTCAGTACGCCTCTTCAAATCCCTTCTCGGAATGATGTCGTCCTGTATTCTGCTAGTTCCTTACTGTCGCCTCCACATGCGCCCTCTCCAAGAAGCACTGTCGGCTCAATGGATTCAATCCGAAGGATCCTTCGACGATGTCATTCAGGTGACCCCTCAGATGGTCACTGCTCTGCAGTGGTGGACTCGTCCACGGAATCTTTCTCAAGGCCTGCCCTTCTTGCTCCAAGCTTCTCCACAAATCATCACAACAGATGCGTCCCTGGAGGGTTGGGGAGCTTTCCTCCAAGAGCTCCGAATCAGCGGAAAGTGGTCTCCTTCCGAACGGAAGCTTCACATAAACCTCCTCGAGCTGCGAGCTGTCTATCTGGCTCTCCTGGCGTTCCTTCCCAGGATCAAACGTTCTCTAGTGCTTGTCCGGACGGACAATACTACAACAATGCACTACCTGAACAAGCAGGGAGGTACTCGTTCACTAACACTCTCTCACGAATCTCAAAAGATCTGGAACTGGCTACTTCTCCACAACATTTCCCTTCGAGCGGAATATGTTCCAGGAACAGACAACGTACTGGCCGATTCACTAAGCAGGCAACAAACAACATGTCACGAATGGGAGTTGAACCAGCGGACTCTCGACCGCATATTCTCCCAATGGGGCACTCCTCTCTTGGACCTATTTGCTACCAAGCAGAACGCCAAATGCCAAAACTTCGCAAGCTGGCATCCCCAACGAGGATCTCTAGGGAATGCATTTTCGATCGCATGGTTCAACGTCTTTGCATACGCTTTTCCACCGATTCCCCTAATTCCCAGGGTCCTCAGGAAGTTGAAGGCAGAACCCTGCACGCTAATCCTGATAGCTCCTGCGTGGCCGCGCCAGCATTGGTTCACGGAGCTCCATCTTCTCTCCCTGGAGCCGCCGATCCCTTTGAAACCGTTTCCCTCTCTCCTCACAATGAACCGGGAACAAGTCCAACATCCGGATCCAGCATCTCTCAAATTATCGGCTTGGCTCCTGAGTTCCGAGAGTTCCATGGCCTAGACATTCCTCCGGACTGCAGGGCAGTTCTGGCTCGGGCTCGAGCTGACAGTACTAACAAAACATATTCCTTAAAATGGAAGAGGTTCTGTATTTGGTGTAAGTCGGCGAACATACACCCTCTTTCGTCTTCTCCAGAACAAATATTGCCTTACCTTCTCCATCTGGCGACTTCAGGTCTTGCTCATGCCTCTATTAAAGTTCACCTGGCAGCTATATCCCGTTTCAGGAGATCTTCTGCAGGTCCTTCTCTTTGGTCTAGTAGACTGATTAAACAATTTCTCAAAGGCCTATTCAGGACTTTTCCTCCCGTCAAATCTCTGCCTCCCACTTCGCAACTCAACACAGTTCTTGCTCAGATTATGAATACCCTTTCGAGCCGATCCACAGAGCTGATCTTAAATATCTTTCTTGGAAGACGGCACTCCTTCTAGCCCTTACCTCTGCAAGGCGAGTAAGTGAGCTTCAGGCATTTTCAGTTCAAGACCCTTTTCTTCAGTTCAAACATGACAGGGTTATACTGCGAACTAATCCTAAGTTTGTGCCCAAAGTCCCGTCAGACTTTCACCTCAATGAGCCTATAGTCTTACGGACCTTTTTCCAAATCCTCAAACGCCGGCAGAAAGAGCTCTACACTCTCTGGACCTTAAACGCTGCCTTAAATTCTACCTTGACAGGACAAAGTCGTTCCGCAAATCCAACCAACTCTTTGTGGCTTACAGTCGACCTAGGAAAGGTCTTCCACTTACTAAACAAAGTATCTCTCGGTGGATCTCTGGAGCTATAACTTTCTGTCACCAGCAAGCGGGTCAACCCTTGCGTTCCAAGGTTCGAGCCCATTCCACTAGGGCGGTTTCTACCTCCATGGCACTCTTTGCAGGTGTGCCTATCACAGACATTTGCAGAGCGGCAACATGGAAGACGCCGCATACATTTACCAAGCATTACTGCTTGGATACGGAACTCATGAAGGATGCTGCAGTGGGACAGGCGGTGCTACGTCATCTATTCCAATAGAGGTGAGCCTTCTTTTCATCCCACCATCCTTGCTTTTATACGCACATTTCTTTATTGTGTTCTTTAATGGTTTTCTTTCATTGCAGTTTGGTACTTTCTATGTTTCACATTGATATGTTATTATCTAGTGAATTCGTATATGCTGTACCATCCGAAATGTGCTTATCATTGCTTACTACTCTGATTCAGGCATGTGAATCTATGAAAGATACCCTAATACTGGATAAGAAATGCGTTACTTACCTGTAACTGCAGTTATCCAGTATTGGTATCTTTCATAGATTCACATGCAACCCACCACCTCCCTGGAAGGGCTCACCTCGTTCTCTCAGTGATACACCTACTTAGCACTGTGCTTACGAAAATCTGAGGGACTAGAGCTCCTTCCAGGAAGGTTCCACAGGGTGGTGATAGCTGATTGGTTCTTTTCTAGAGTTTGGTCCTTTTTACAAAAGGACATGGATATGTTACTAATGTAAGGCTCTTGGCCTATTACTCTATATGTCTAATGAGACATTACTTTATTTATGTACCGGGGACTCCCATCCCGACGACGGGGAATGATTCAGGCATGTGAATCTATGAAAGATACCAATACTGGATAACTGCAGTTACAGTTAAGTAACGCATTTCTTCTTGTAGAACTCTACTGGAATTCCATTAGGGCCCGGTATCTCATTAGATTTAAGTTTAGTGACAACACTGCGGACCTCTTCCAGGGAGATCTCAGTGTCTAAGGCTATCCGTGCCTCGTCGTCCAAGACAGGGGTTGTAATTGAGGTGAGATATGCTGTTATTTGAGGAGACCACTGCAACTGCCTGGCCCCATACAAATCTGCATAATAACGGGCAAAGACGCCTGCGATTTGGTCCCCAGACCACGATCTCCCCGCTTGAATTTACAATGCGATCTACCCATCGGGCCTCCAGCTCCTTCCTTCCCAGCCAGGCAAGCAGTCTACCTGCCTTGTCTCCGGCCTCGTACAACCTGTGCAGGGTAGCTACTATTTGGTTTTTAGCCAGTTCCTGTGCCAGAGCACGGAATTCTTCCTGTCGCAACCCAATCTGCTAGATACGCAAAGGGTCAGGTTCAGGACCCAGGTTATTTTCCAGTGTCACTAGTTGACGCTCTAGATCCTCTACGGCCTTGTTGCCCTCTTCCTCTTCTGCACGATTACATTTTATGCTCTATTCCAAAGGACAGTTTTATAGGCTTCCCAAAGTATTATCTTGGAGGCAACTGAATTTATGTTTTCCTTAAAGTAGAGTTCAGTATCTACCTGAAGTCCAACTGCTACTTGCCGATCCCGCATGTCCCAAACATTAAGTTTCCACCCAGTGCCATCCCTGCACCCCCTCCCCAACCGCACCAGAAGAACGGTAAGGTTAAACATTTTAAAGCATGTTTTTATATGTTTGATTGAATGTCATAATCAATGCATTTTTAGTAATATTTGTATGAAACTTCGATTGAACAATACTTGAGTGTCAGAATATTTATTGCAGGTCTGTTTTACCTTGCTGCCTCATGAAAACCAATTTTGCATTGTTGCACTTGCAATGCTAATATGTTTATACCACATCTCCAATTTATCTAGATCACCATAGTGAATAGGAACAACATACATAAATTACAGAAATACAGTCAGACATGTATGTATTTTGTTTCATGGTAAACAGTAAAGCAGTTGCCCAGAATTACTTAAGGCATAATATGGAGATCATATCTGTAAGGACAAAAGTCCCTCACTGACTGTACCATCTGTCTAAGTGATGCTCTTTTGGTCCAGTAATTTTTCTTCATAGGCTCAGTTTGTGAGATTGCTGATTACAGGGACCCCCCAATTCCAAAGTGCAAAAGTGCCAATCTGTTCCTCTCCAGAGACACCCTTGTTGTACTTTAAAAGAGGTATAGTTTCTGGTTATCCCTCGCTTCGGGACCATTTTACTAAACTTCCGGCTAGTGGGCCTGGTGGTAATATTCATCTTGTTTTGGAATGGGGTAGTTGTACTCAGGGGTGATGCTGACTGGTCTCCCCATGTAAATTAAGTCAGTGAGTTCTGGTAAACTGTCTTGTTTTGTTAATGAATGGATTCCGAACAATATTGAGAATGCCTTTGCTGTAATGATCATTAACATCAGAATAAGTGTGGGTGAAGGACCTGTCATAGATACATTGGGGCAGATTTACAAGAAACTGGCTCATCTCTGCATTAGAGCTGAAATGCTTCAGTTTCCATGCGCCTGCGTGCGAAATCCTTGCGCCACCATGGATACGACATATTTACAATGCGGCGCACCATGGCGCAAGGATTGACTGATGCGTCAGAAATTCTGATGCATCTGTTGGCGCAAAAGTCACGCATTCCTGGAGTTGTGTCGCGAGCACGACGCAACTCCAGCAATGCATGGGGGGCCTATTACCAATACACTGCGTCACTCCTTACACCTGCTCCAAACAGGCATAGGGTTTTGACGCAGTGGCGTCCTAAGAGTGGTACAGTGAAATCTTGTAGATTTCACTGGTCACTTCTACGAGGCTTTTTTGCGTGGGAACGCCCACCCTGCATACCTTATACCTGACGCAGGTATAATATGACGCAGGGCTTTACAACGTTCTCCAGTATTGGATCTTTCATAGATTCACATGCTTGAATCATCCCCGTCGTCGTAGTGGGAGTCCCACGGTATACATATAAAAGCAGTAGATAAAATTACCATAGGCTACCATGCAATGAAAAGTCAGTGCAATAGCCTATCCACCTTCTTTTGTAAAAAAGAACCAAATCTAACCAACAGCCAATCAGGCGACGGCACCCTCTAGAACAATCCCAAGAGAGGCTAGGTTCCTCAGATTTTCTACCGCACGTAGTGTGAAAGGGAGTTTCCCTGAGCTCTGCTCAGTTTTCTCTGGTTTTGCCAGTTTTCTAGCTGTATTCTCATCAAATATGTCTGAATCTTCAAAGAAAGGTCCCTTCAGGTCGTGTGGATCATGTGGGAAGAAGAGGCTGCATGCTGAGGATCCACATAAGAGTTGCATCTACTGCCTTTACCCTCAGCACAAGGTAAAAGACTGCAAGATCTGTAGAACCTTCTTTACAAAAACCCTCAAGGATAGGGAGGGTAGATTATTGATTTGGCTACAAAAACTAAAGTCAAAATCTGATGTTCTCTCTGAGGATGAGGAGAGTTCTACCTCACTGGCTTCAAAGGAAACACCTAAAAGGAGAGAGAGATCTCTTGAATCTCCTGAAGTTTCAAAGAAAAAGACATCAAAAAGGTCTCGTCATGAAGAGGAAGGTACCTCACAAAAAGGAAAGCTTCCATTTCCTACTGAGGAGAAAAGCCATAAGAAAGATAAATATTCTTCTATCCAATCCATGAAGATATCTGTCTCAAAGAAGCTTGTACCACCGACGGCGTTAATTTCAGGATCACCGTCGACGAAAAAACCATCCTCTAAACAAGTTTCTCCTTTCTCATCGTCGAAAAAAACTCCATCGCCGATGACGGACTCGACGACGGTCCTGTCGACGACGCTTCCGGTGTCTACGATTGCTGCACCGCCGTCGACCTCATCGTCGACGGCAACACTGACGACGACCACTACAACCTTTTCGTCGGCATCCTCGTCGACGACGGTGGTTCCGTCGATGACCTCGTATACGACCGCGTCGACGACAATCTCGTCGACGATACCGACGACGGCTTCATCTTATTCTATCATGTCCTCGTCGACGACGCAGACGCCGTTACCGTCGATGAAGCTGACGACGCTGTATCCTACGCCTGGTCATAAGCGTCCATCTTCCTTGCAGCTTACGCCAATGTATCCGTCGACGACGTTCTCGTCGACGAGGCAATTTTTGCAAAATCCTGCGATAGTTTCTCCTTTGCCTCCTTCAACATTCTGATGATGGGATGTTTGGACCTGCTGATAGCCCTTCCCAATTGCATGTAAAGTATCAGGAGGAAGATGACGAAGATTATGGAGGATACTATCAACAGGAATATCAACCTCCTCATGCAAAAATGCATTATATGGAGCCAGTTTCTGAACCTATGGTCCACCTTCCTGTCGCAGTGGTACAAGACCTTCAAGTTTTATTACGAGACTATCGTACACGTTTCCCTTCAGCACCTGTTCCTCCACCTCCGCAGCCACCACCGCCTGTTGTTTCTCCACCTCGTACCTCTGTGCCTGTGTCTGCATCCTCCCCGGTGGGAGATACTAGTGGACCGCAACAACATCCAGATACCTCTGATGAGGGAGAAATTGAGGATAATCAGCCTCAGAAGGAAGGTCAAACAGGAGATGAATGGGATGACTATGTCATATCAACACCAGCGTCTCCATCTCCACAAATGGTAGAGTCTCCGCCAGAAGATATCAGCGGCTTTCATGCTTTAATTGAGAGAGCAGCATCACAATTTCAAATATCCCTAACAGTAAAGCAATCAGACTGCTTTCTTTATGATTTTAAAGACCTATCTAGAAAATCGGTTAGGTCTATACCTATTGTTGACCACATATGGGAAGAAGGGTTAAAAGTAATGAGGGCACCAGCCACAGTTATCCCTGTCTTGCCCAGAATTGATAAGAAATACAAGGCTCCGGACGATGCTCCAGCGTGTCTAATAAGTCATCCTAAGCCTGACTCCGTTATCTCACAGGCCGCTCGACGGAGATCGAGGAACCCTCTAGTGCCCATTACTGCTCCACCTGACAGGGAAGGGAGGCGCTTGTATAATATTGGGAAAAGGTTCCCAACCACATCAGGAGCAACTGTTCGAGCTGCCAACGCTCTTGCGATTTTAGCCAGGTACGATCGACAAATGTGGTCGGACATTGCCCAATTCTTAGATCTCCTTCCAGAAGACAAGAAGATGGAAGCAAGAAAAATCCTGCTTGAAGGATAAAGGTCAGCATCCAAAATTATTGATGCTTCCATGGATATTGCTTCTTTAGCTTTTCGTCAGCTTGCTAGAGCCGCTGTCCTGAGACGCCAGGGTTGGTTGAAATGCAAAACACACAAGATGATGGACGGAATGCTGCACATTGGCAAACATTCACCCCCAGTCACAGATCTGGGTTTAATCCATCGTTATTTTGCTTCACCACGCCACCCCAGTTCAGACATAGCCATATGCAAATCAGTCTTGACCCTGTGCCTCATGGGAACAGTCCAGACCGAACTGCCAAGCCATGTCTTCCCTGGACCGGAATCAAGCATCCTAGGACCAGTTTCAGGCTATCAGCCTTCATCAGCCAGGATAGCCCAGATCTCTGCACTGGGGTGAATGTATGACATTGTTCTGCATTCTGTCCATCAACTGTTGTTTTTGCTTTTAGGGTTGGTTGAAAGCAACTATGTTCCGCCCTGAGGTACAGAGCAAAATCTTGGATATGCCATTTGATGGTGAAACACTCTTTGGCAAGCATATTGATGACACTTTGCAAACCATCAAAACAGATACGGACACGGCTAAGGCTCTAGGAACGCTCCAATACAGAAAGACAAGACCTCCTTTCGTGGAGCGCGGGGCAGAGGAAATTATTCTTTTCGAGGAGATTTTCAAAGGTACTAGCCTCAAACCTACACCTCTTACCGGCCGTCCTACCAGCAGCAACAGCAATACCGTGCACCACCACATGCTGCCTACTCCAGACAGCCTAGATGAAAGCAACAGGCTCAGCCCAGAGATTCAGGCGGTAAACAGTGACGCCGCCTGGCCGCCTGCCGCTCCTCTGTATTCTCTGAAGAAAACCCCTCTCTCACATTTTCTGCATCAATTGCAAGAAATAACACCAGACAAATGGGTCCTAGATATAATAAGGTATGGCCATACCTTAGAGTTTACCACAATGCCATCTCATCACCCGCCTCAAAAATCAACACCACCCCATCTTCAATTGTTAAAGAAGGAAGCTTTGATAATGCTTCAAAAAGGAGCAATAGAACGTGTTCCACGCTTTCAGAAAGGAAGAGGTTTCTACTCTCGCTTTTTCCTGATAAAAAAGAAGAAGTTGGGGGAATGGTGTCCCATTTAAGATCTCAGGAAACTCAACAAATACCTGCTGAAGAAATCCTTTTGCATGGTTACTCTTCAGGAGATTTTACAACTTCTGAACCATTCGGATTTTTTAGCAAGCCTAGATTTGGAAGACTCATGCTTCCATATCCCTATCCACCCCAAACATCGAACATTTCTACATTTCTCTGTGGCAGGCGCGCATTATCAGTTCAAGGTCCTTCCTTTCGGCCTTCGCTCAGCTCCACGGGTTTTCACCAAGTGCCTTGCTCCTGTGTCAGCACTCTTATGGCTGAAAGGCCTACAGATCTTCCCATACCTCGACGATTGGTTGGTGAAAGCCCTTCTCTTCGTCAGGCTTCAGAAGACATCTCTTTCTGCCTGCAACTATTCCGCTCTCTAGGGCTGGCAGTCAATCTTCGAAAATCCATTCTAGTCCCTTCTCATCGGCTAAAGTTTCTGGGAGCACTAATAGACACTCTACAAAACAAAGTATACTTGTCAACAGAAAGACTGAACACCATCTTATCTCTGGCTCACGACCTTTACAGAAGAAAGTGCGCTTCTGTATGTCTCCTCAAATCCTTTCTCGGGATGATGTCTTCCGCCATTCTCATGGTACCTCATGCTCGACTAAGGATGAGACCAATTCAAGAGCAGTTGGGCGCCCAATGGCTTCAAATATCAGGGTCACTTGACGACATAGTTCGAATAACTCCGATCATGAAGGATGCCCTTCTTTGGTGGCAGTCTCCTCGCAATCTCTCTCTGGGACTTTCATTCCTTCCTCCTCTTCCAGAGTTTGTTCTGACAACAGATGCATCTTTGGAAGGTTAGGGAGCACATCTGCAAGACCTCCAAATAAGCGGCAAATGGAGTCTCTCTCTCTCTCCAAAATGCATATCAATTTTTTGGGACTACGGGCAATTTTTCTAGCCCTCCAGTTATTCCTCCCAAGGATAAGAGCATCTTCAGTCCTCATACGCACGGACAACACCACCTGCATGCATTATCCGAACAAGCCGGGAGGAACAAGATCACTGATCCTATCTTGGGAAGCTCAAAAGATATGGGAATGGACTTTACAACATCATATAACTATCAAAGCGGAGCATCTCCCAGGAATAAAGAACAACCTGGCAGACACCTTGAGCAGGTTGAGTCAATCAAATCACGAGTGGGTGAAAAAAGGGGAACACCCAACTTGGACCTATTTGCGTCTCAGGGGAACCAGAAATGCCGGTTCTTTGCCAGCAGGGAACCTCAGACAGGGTCATGGGGGAATGCGTTTTCGATAAGATGGTCAGGAATCTTTGCGTACGTTTTTCCCACATATCTGATCTCCAGAGTATTGATGAAAATGAAACGGGAACCGTGCCAGCTCATTCTCATTGCTCCATGTTGGCCTTGTCAGCACTGGTTCACGGAGCTGCTTCTGCTGTCGCAATCCAATCCTTATCGCCTTCCTTCGTCAGCCACCCTGCTAACAATGAACAAGGAACAGATCCTGCATCCGCACCCAGCTTCTCTTCAATTGCATGCCTGGAACCTGAGTACAATGAGTACAAGGATTTAGTTATCCCTCAGGATTGTAAAGATATTTTGTCCAGAGCAAGAGCTGAGTCTACTACTAAAACATATAGGCTGAAATGGAAACGTTTTTGTTCTTGGTGGCAGCGCAATGATACTCACCCTCTTCACTCTTC
Source organism: Calotriton arnoldi (assembly GCA_963921515.1). Lineage (NCBI taxonomy): Eukaryota > Metazoa > Chordata > Amphibia > Caudata > Salamandridae > Calotriton > Calotriton arnoldi. The sequence continues at coordinate 1,333,375 of CAWUFW010002140.1, forward strand.
CCCAGAAAAAATCCTGCCTTATCTCTTATCTCTGGCAAGATCAGGTCTGGCGTATGCTTCAATAAGGGTACACCTCGCAGCCATCTCTCGATATAGACGGACGTCTGACGCCTCTTCTCTTTGTTCTGCTCGCATCATCAAACAGTTCATGAAAGGCCTTTTCAGAACTTTTCCTCCTATTAGGCCTCCTCCACCAGAATGGCGTCTTAATGTGGTCCTTTCGCAGTTAATGAAACCACCTTTTGAGCCGATCCACAAGATAGAGCTCAAATTTCTCTCATGGAAAGTAGCTTTGCTTCTCGCACTTACATCGGCCAGAAGAGTAAGTGAAATTCAGGCCTTCACCATTAAGGTACCTTACTTACGTTTCACAGAGGATTATGTGATGCTACGGACAAATCCTAAATTTATTCCAAAGGTGCCATCCCAGTTTCACCTTAATGAACCTGTAATTCTGCGCACTTTTTTCCCCACATCCTTCATCTCCAGCGGAGAAATCTCTTCACTCTTTAGATGTAAAAAGATGCCTTAAGTTTTATTTGCAAAGGACAAAGCATCTGCGCAGAACGGATCAACTCCTAGTATCCTATGGACCTGTTAAATTAGGATCTGCTGTTACAAAAAGGACTGTTGCACAATGGATTGCTGCCACTATTCAATTGTGCCATTCAAAGGCGGGTAAACCGCTTACAACCAAAACCAAGGCGCATTCCACAAGAGCAGTGTCTTCTTCTGCTGCTCTTTTTGCTGGTGTCCCGCTAGACAAGATTTGCCGTGCCGCTACCTGGAAGAATGCTCATACTTTCACGTGGCACTATTGCCTGGACATGGCAACTTATAGCGAGGCAGCAGTGGGACAGGCAGTCCTGTGTCATCTATTTCAATAAGGTAGGCCTCTATTTTAGAGGTATTCTTTCTTATCTGATATATACATTTATATATATATGTTTATATATGTTTAAATGATTGATATGTTGTTAAGTACTATCTCAATAATATATTATATAGGCATGTATGTTATAACCCACCATCCTCTAAGGTACTAAGGTTTATATTACAGTACTATTAAACATGCATGTTTATGAAACTGCTAGCTACTCTGATTCAAGCATGTGAATCTATGAAAGATCCAATACTGGAGAAGAAAATGAGTTACTTACCTGTAACTACGGTTCTCCAGTATTGGTATCTTTCATAGATTCACATGTGACCCACCCTCCTCCCCGGAGATGCTTCCTTTATTCTCTAAGGTTTATACTTGCACTCTTGTGCTGGAAAATCTGAGGAACCTAGCCTCTCTTGGGATTGTTCTAGAGGGTGCCGTCGCCTGATTGGCTGTTGGTTGGATTTGGTTCTTTTTTACAAAAGAAGGTGGATAGGCTATTGCACTGACTTTTCATTGCATGGCAGCCTATGGTAATTTTATCTACTGCTTTTATATGTATACCGTGGGACTCCCACTACGACGACGGGGATGATTCAAGCATGTGAATCTATGAAAGATACCAATACTGGAGAACCGTAGTTACAGGTAAGTAACTCATTTTCTTTCGCATCTCCCAAGATGCGTCACGTTGTAAATGGGCCGCAACGTGGCGCATTGTTTATTCCGCTGCTTCTTCATAAAAAGTGACGCAACTGCGGCGCAAAAGTGACGCAAAGGGATTGTAAATTTGCCCCATTGTTTGTATATGCCGTTTAGGGTTCCTCCTAGAAAGTTGCAAATACTGTTTGCATATGAATGCTGAATGTAAAATGTAGAATAGCTGCTGTTCACAGGGAAACAATTTGGAAAGCGCATACTCTGCTTCTTTCTCAGCAGGGAGGAAATAAAAAGGGTTTACCACCAGAGCTGACTCAGGTGGATATACATTCCTGGTCTCATGCAGACACCAGCATTCACTATACATTGTGGAAGTGGGGAAATGCCTGCTTTGTCCAGCCTTGTCAGTGAGGATTGAAAATTTGCCCCCATCTAACTGGGTTGGATTTCTTAGTATTTGAATGTACTTGAGCTGATTGGCAGTTGGGACACAACCCACTGCCTAAGTTTGAGTTTTAAATCTAAAGTACCTCCCAGTAAAAAGAAGATCTCCATGGACTTCAATCTGTGTGAACCATACTGTAGTGCTTCATGATTTTTTTTTAAATAATTATTTTTATTGATTGTTTAGTTCAACAAAACAATACGGAACAGAGTTAGTGAGTCACTCACAAGCACTATGGTAATGCCTACAATTAATCGGACAGCCACAGGCCACATTTTTGATGGGAGTATAAACATGCTGGTGACAACCAGGCGCAAAGCAGAAAGTAAAGGTGCAACATCAGACAATTCCAGTAGAATAGTTTCACCGTAGATTCCATATTTTGGTGTATTTCTTCTACACCCCACAGGCTTTATAAACCAGTTCTTCTGTCCAGCGCACAAATCCATGCCCCTACTCCATTCCTCCTGTCGCCATTCTTGTGCCAAATCTCTCTTGGTAATCAGGAGGGCAATGAGAATACTGGTATGCTGAGGACCACCAAAATACTCCTTAGTTCCCAAAACCATCACCCTGGGGTCTAAGACCAAAGTTCTCCTGATCACATCCCCAGACGTGGCGCTCACTCTACGCCAGTATTCTTTCACAAGAGGGCACTGCCTTATCACATGAAAGTATGTACAAAAAGAGAAATCGCACCTTTGACAATTAGGAGTTCTCGCTTTCCCCATTTTCCATAAACATGAGAGGTTATAATAATACTTGTGTAAGTATTTAAACTGAATAAGATTGCTAACACCCGCAGTGCCATCTTCGCCTCCACCCAATTGTCATCATCTAATTTACCAAGTTCAAGTTCCCACATGTTCCTCAGTTTCAAATTGGGATCAGGGGAATTGACAACTAAAGATTGGATATATATACCTTTGCCCCCAGGACCTGAGAAGTTAGTTTGGCCACAAGAGGACTGAATTTCCAGACGTGCAATCAATTTACTGCCATAGCTCTGAAGTGCATGCCGGAAATGGAGGTATCTAAAAAATTTATTTTGTGTAATTGAAAGTTTGTGACTAGGTCTTGAAAGGACCTAATGCCATCAGTTTGCCACACATCATCCACTAAGGAGATGCCTATTATGTCCCACTGTCAAAATCTGGCCAGTCTAGCCCAATGATCAACCCAGGTGCCTCGACAAAGCAGTCATTGCAATGGTTTTGCGTATCATTGGATGTGCTTTAACGCTTCTTGCCAGAACAAAGCGTGATTCTAATGAACGCTGGTAATGTCCTAAGGTTAGTCTTGCAGATAGTAAGTGGAATAAATCAAATTTGTTGAGGAGGACCAAATCTGATCTGTTTAGGGAATATTAACTATCCCTGAATAGCCAGTAGTTAATGGGCATGAGCGATGGCTTCCTGAATGTTGAGCTGCATATCGCCTGTTTCCTCAAGGCAAGGGCTACGCCTGATGTCCTACTGAAACCCTTCTAACCTGCACCCTTTCCTGCTTGCCTTGCCTGCTTGCAAACATGGGAGTCCAAGAAGCCAGAAGAGAGATGTGGGCTGCAAGTTGCAGAGAAGGTCACTGAAATGCATTTAGTTTGTGTTAAATCCTCTCCTGTGCTTGCTGTTCATGGTATCTCTGAGGGAGCATTATATGCAGAGTTCTGTGGCTGTGTGGAGAGCAGGCCTTTGGTGAAGTGGAGGGTGTAGCGCTAGGGTGACACTGCTGCTGGTGGGCCCGATCTCTGCTCCTAAGACTTGGTCGCTAGTTGCCTGATTGCAGAGAAACTGTGGAGAGTCATGCCTTTTTAGGTCTCGCCTACGCAGCGCGCATGCGCTGCATAGGAGGGGACCTCTTGTAATCGATCAGCTTTCCTCCCCAAAAACGTGCACGCTTTGCATTGCTTTCTATTGCAACGCGTGCACGTTTGGCGATTCCCTTGCGGGAGCGAGCGGCGCCATCTGTTAGCAATTATCGCGCTCGCTCCCGCAAGGTAAATGCTGCTGCGTCCCTGCTCTCGCTGCACTCCCCCTCCCCCTCCCACTTGTTTTTTTTATGTTAGGTAAAAGGGTTCCTGAAAACGGGACTTAATGGTTCTGTTTCTTCAAGCCTCCGAAAAGAAGAGAATTCATGCGCCTCTTACAGAGATTGCCCACTAGAGGAACTAAACTTCCAGCAGAAAACCGGACTTGTCTCATTGACAGCATCTTGCATACCTTACAATCGCATGCTTTGTTTGTGTTCATAGAGCCCACGGCCTCGCATTAAATAACCTCACTGCGCGGCGCTTGTTTTGTTGTGCCACTAGGTGAACCCAGTTAATCAGCGATCCATAACTGACCAAGTTATGCTTGGTTTGCCGAGTAGTTTGCCTTATCAGAGGCAGTTTAAATACAATGTGTTCCACTCAACTTGTCCTATGGTCTAGGTTTGGCCATTTCTGTCGCCCGCCATGGAAGTGCGTGTGATGACCACTGCCTCCCTGCCAATAATAGTCTGTTGTAACTGCCATTATTGGCAATCTCGATGTTACGGAACACCGTTGGCCAGATTTACGGACTGGTCATTAACATCGGCTCTACCACATCCGTCATTCACTGAAACCTCTTTAATCCCTATATATGCATCCTTTCCTCAAGTGGATGTTGAGAAAAGCAAGCATGCCCTCTAGACTCCCTTTGCCTGGTCAGTCTGGCTACTGCATTGCTCCTTAGAAGTGGTTCCTTTGGATGGCCCACTGTAAACGATGCAGGCGCTGTGCGAGCAGTGCCCTTTCCCTCGTGGGCGACTGGTTTCGTTTGGTTATCAAGCGATTTTTGTTGATGCAGTTATTACGTGCTGGATTTGCTGTACCTTGTTGCCATACCACCTTTTGGTAAGGCGCGTGTCATTTATCCCTGATATTAATCTGCATTGTTTACATCCCCCCTCCCCTCCCCCCAACACTCCTTTGGAAGTTGTACTCTTTGTTGGTAACTCTATTGTCTGCGTACAATGGAGTAATGATTCGAAGAAACCAATGGCTGAAAGTTTATTTATTTTTTGACCATAGCCTCTTCAAAAATTAGTCTTCCGACTTTTATCTGTTGTTAACCCCCCCCCCCGAAAAACGGAGGGCCCCGGAATGACGTATCTTCTCGTGATTAATCTAAATAACTGGCAACTCTGAACACACATCAATTCAGACCTCGCTGATATGTTATCCCTTTTAAAAATGTAACTGTTACGTGATCACCTTGTGGTCCTTTATTTTATTGGAAATGAGAGTAGGACTTTAGCCCATTCCATCTCCACCTGCACACGCATGCACTTTGACACCCACTTCCAGCCAGGAAGTGAACTTAATTGCCCATCAGTAATAACTTTTTCCGGATTTGTTCACTACTGTGCCGTTTTAATAATTAGGTTTGTGTATATTAATGAATGCTCCTCTTGATCAGCAGTTCCCTCCTCTTCGCCCCAGCGCCATTGCACGTCAGACCTAAAAGTTGGCCAAAATGGACACAATTGTGTACTTGTTAACAACAAAAACAAGCATTGGCATAGCCAATAGGTCTCGCCTTTGGGACCTTATAAGTGTTTAGCCATGCAACAGTTGATGTTGTTGCACAAAGGATATTGTGCTGGATAATTAAACACTTATAAGGTCCCAAAGGCGAGACCTATTGGCTATGCCAATGCTTGTTTCTCTTGTAGCACAGACATTATTCCATGGGATGTTAGTGCTTTATTTAAGAAAACATTGGCATGTTGGATCAGATGTTTTGTTAATATTGCAGCATTTGCTCTTATTTTTTATGCTACAAATGCTGGTCAGTTTTTTTAGTGGCATTATTTAGCTATGACAGTGATCCTGTAGCTTGTTCTTCTTTCCGCTCACCCTCCCATTGTCTGTGTTAATTATTCACCCACCTCTCACTCTGCCATTGTTTGTGCTACCCCCCAACCATAAATAAAATAAGCATTTGTAATGAATTAGGTCTCGCATTGCGCTATTGGCATTGTAAATGGCAATGCTTTTTTATTTATGTGTTTAAAAAACATGCAATAGTAAAAGGCATTGTCATTTACAATACCAATAGGTCGAAGTTTCGAAACTGCGAGACCTACTGCATTGCAAATGCTTGTTTATCCTAGATGTGAACCAATTGCCTTGAAGGCAGCCTGTCAAGGAAGCTTGTGGTTGTTATGTTCCTGATTCAGATCCTGGTTCACATGGTGCCACTTCTTTGACTGTCATTCCGTCCCTGATTACCCTACTGTTTACTTTACATTTTTATTCATACGTGGTATTAAGGTTAAGGAGTAACATTTGATGCCTGGAGTCTGCCTCTGTGTGGAGCCGATGTACTTTTTCCGTCTGTAGATCATAGATAGGTTTTTGTTTTTTCCATGATGTGCACCTGCTTTTTCATCGATTGACTCATTTTTGATTTGAACTATTTCTAATATTTTGCAAACTGTACAGCACAGTTATACATTTAAAAATTAAAACAATTGTGCAGTCAATGTTTATATGAAAAAAATTAGTTTGATGTAAAAGCATTAAGAATAGGCTTTAGCAATGGTTAATAGAAAATGTTTTACTACAAAGATCAAATATGAACTGTTTCCATTTTTAGAATTGGAAGAGGAGAGAGGGGGAGAAGGGCAAAAGGAGTGTAAACCTCAACTTCCTTGGTTGTAAAATAGGCGGTACTGTTTGAGAAGTTCAGAAAATGCTGTCAATTCAATAATGTGTAGGTAGATCATTCAGAATTTCGAGACAAACAGAATGTTGTGGGATGGAGGTATAATGGAGCAACCCTTATGATATGTTTTTTGTAATTCCGTACAAAATATGGCCCAGAATTTAGGTTTTCTAAACCCAGGCAAATGAACAGGCTCAATGCCAACTTTCCAACGAGAGCCAGGAAACCTGGTGAACTATAGCCTACAAATAGCTTTGAGGCACTGATATTCAGTCAAGTAGGGTGCGTTTCCTTTAAAGTTTATTTTACTTCTTCAGCAAGAAAAAAAAAGTGTGCACTCCACAATGTGGAAGACAGTTGAAATCCCACCAGTTTTCAAAACAACTGAAAAAAGAAATGATGTATCCAAAAATAGTTTTAAAGCCAGTCAGCAAGCTAGATACAATAGGTTTGAAAACATGAGCAATGCCAGTTGTGTTAGAAACTTGAAACACTGTGCAAAAGATTCACAAAATGTGTTGGAATTTGAGTCTGCAATAGTTACTCGGTCTCAGATGCAGAGTTAGTTGTTTGGAGGGCAAATGGTTCAGCCACAGATGTTAAAGGCATCTTCGAGTAAAAACTGCAGTGAGCTTTTTTAAGTTACGAGAGTGCGTATTTATCTACCTTCGACCTTGAAACACTTCCAGAAAACCTTCTTATGGGGGACAAAATGTTATACTACAACCTTTTACTATTTTTTAAAGAACACATAGATTTTTTTGTTTGAATCTGTTTATTAAAGTTTCTTTTTTCATACATATATCACCTTGGCAATGCAGAAGATAAGTATCACAGCAGCTAGTTTGATATACAGCATCGACAATCTATAAATGACTGGCGACATCTGTATTGTACAGCGGCTACCAGAACAGCTACCCACCAGTCAAATGTGCAAGACAGCAAATGCCAATGCTTGGCATCATTTAAACCTGTTTGCCATTGAACGTGTATCTAGCTTCAGATCAAACCCAGCTTCCGCCCGGCGGTTCCCAAATGCAACTTGCAGTGTGAGAAAGCATCGCACATAGACATAAATTGGCAGTGGGGTCAGATTCAAGCATTGTATTAACCAAGCAACAAGCAACTGGAATACCAAAGATCTGTGTGCATCCCTGTGGGTTTTCGCCCTTGTGCCCGAAGGCCAGGTTAAGCCCACCTATAGGTGAAGAGGAAACTCATGGTGCCGCCTCCCGTCTCCAATTATAACATTCAGGCAATCATGCAGGTACTTTTGAGTGTGTCTGATACGGAGCATCCCGATGCAGGGGGGCGGGGCGCCCCCAAGTGTGCTATTGATAAAGCATGCCTGTACCCCTATATGTGAGATGGGGTGGCGGAAACTGGATCTTCATAAGCAACCCACGGGTTAGGGCGATATATCAGTTCTCAAAGTGGCACCACAGGGAGCTGGAGGTGGAAGGAGAAGGAAGTAGGGCAAATCATAAGTAACAAGGTAAACTCGGCTCATCTGCTACCGCCTCGGCCTCATCCTATCCGAATGACGTGGCCAATATCCCGTAAGGGTGTTCATGTACAGCATTTATCTAGTGATGCACATGAGGTATTGGGTCCCCAGGGTAGTGTGTGAAAGGCGCAGAACTTTCTAAGGAGGGGGGACCTCATATCGTGGTTTCCATCCTCCCTCGACGGGGAGTCCGCATTCCGCAGTGGAATGTCTATGACCGGGGGATTCCTCTTGAAAATCATGTAGTATCGTGTCCCAGTGGGTTGCAATGGGGAATTTGCAGAGCCCTAGTTTCTCCTCCCGGCGTAGTGCAATGCTTTCAGACTTGGCCCATACCAGCAGTGATCGGCGCCAGGCTTGCTGAGGAGGGTCTGGTGATCTCTACTTTCTCGTGATCAGGCGCTTGGCCACAAGCAGCACCAATTCTAGAAAACGTGTGGTCACCCTCTGTCGCTTACTTCTAGAGAACAGGTGTTGTATGCATTTCTTCCCAAGTGCGTGCCATGACTCATTCCGTGCAAGTGGCCAGTAAAGTCATGACAGACTTCCAGTATCATGCGAGGCTGGAGCATGACCATAACATGTGCAGCAGCTCTGTGTTTACAGCCTGACTTCTGGGGCAGGCCACATCACTGCGTTGGAAATATCGGTTAATCTTGTCTGGGGTTAGATATGCTCTCTGAATGATGTAGTATTGGATTAGGTGGAACCGTGCGTTCTGGGGAACCCTGATGGGACTTTCCAGTATTGCACCCCACTCCCTTTCTGAACATGGCCGGGACAGATCTGTCTCCCATCGCTGCCACAGGAAAAGAAGCGGCGTCGCCATGTGCTTTTTTTCAGTTTTTTTTAAAATATATTTTTATTGGGTTTTCTTTTACAGATACATACAAAATATTTTGCATAAGAGCTGCATGATAACAATTGCACATCAACATTACTGAGAATACAGTGTCAGTTGCCAATAAACAGGATGTTACAAGTGTCAACACGACTCACAATTGCATCTCTCGTCACGTAATTGTATTATAGCCGTGTATGTGTATCCTGTTGCCTCTGTGTACAATAAATGTATCAAGACCCTAAATATATTTTCCAATAATAAACTAAAACTAATAACAATGAAAAGGAAAGAGCGCCATCTTAAGTTGTAAACGGCTGTATTGTAATGTAGGTGCCTGAATATGTTAGGGCCAGCGCGTTGTTAACGTATTAGAAAAATGGGAAGTCGAGCAATGCGACGACAATATAACCGTGTTGGGTAGTGACTCATAATGTCATACATTACAGGGGGGGGTTGCCGAACCGCACCGCGGCTCCATCAGCGCCACTGGAGGGTGGCGAACCCTGTCCCGCAGAGTCCGGCCGGGTAAGTACTTTAAGTAAGTCATCCCAGACTTGCGCTATTGGGTATTTCTGTAGCCCTGCAGTTTCCTCCCTATGTAGCGTGGTACTCTCAGCTGTCGCCCATACTATAAGGGATTTTTCCCAACTGACCGGTGTTGGAGGATCATTATGTTTCCACCTCTTTGTAATGAGGCGTTTTGCTGTTATCAGACCCAGATCCCGAAACCTGGCGACCACCCTATTTTTCTTCGTCCGTGGGTACAGCCCCAGGACGCAAACCTCCCAACTGGACTGCAGGGATGACCCAGTGCATTGTTTCAGCTTTTCTACGACAGCATGCCAGTATAACTGAAGCCAGGGGCAAGACCATAACATATGTAAAAGATCAGCGCCAACCAGCCCACACCTGGGGCAAGCAGAGGCTGTAAGATTAAAGTATTCGTTGAGCTTGTCTGGGGAAAGGTATGCCCTATGCAGTATGTATGTCTGTATGAGTTTGAATCTGGAGCTGCGCGGTATATATATGGATCCGGCGATTATTGTATCCCACTCTTTATCAGTCCATGGGCGCCCCCTGTCTATAGCCCACTTTTCGCGGAGTCTCGATAGCGGCTTCAATGTGTGCGCAAGGAGTGCTTCCACTAACCAATGTACCACGTGTGAACCTTCCCCCATGACATGTAGGTATTGTAAGACCAGGTGTGTTTGTGGCTCGGTTGCCATATCTCCCCAGGTGGCAGTCAAGGACCCCACTATAGCGGTATGTAGAAGAAATTGGCCTGCAGGGATATCATTTTCCATAGCCAGATTTTCAAATGTTAGAAGAGTGCCCTCTGCATATAAATCACCTATTGCATCTAGACCTGCCTCATGCCAAGCCAGCAGTTCAGTAGCAGAGATTTTCCCCAAGCCTCTGGGAGTACCTATTAACGGTATCTGCGGAGCATAGGGAGGTGTGTCGCGGGTTAGGTAAAGGCTTCTTTTGTAACATCTGTGAGCTAATGTTACATATATCTGGGGCGGGCATGGAATTCGGGTGATGGGGTGAAAGAAATGGTATAGCTGGGATTGTGACCATGGTGGTGCCGCAGTTGCAGTGTCCTCCAACCCCCTCCCGCTCATCCACTTTGTCACCCATTGTAGCTGTGATGCTAGATAATACAATTCCATATTTGGAACCGCCAGGCCCCCGCTGCGCGCGGGCGCGTACAATTTACTTAAGGCTATGCGCGGTCTACCTGTGTTCCAGATCAGATCGCGAAGGATGCTCTCTAAAGTACGGAGGAGTCTGACAGGTACATACACCGGGAGATTTGAAAAGTAATATAGCAGCCGTGGCAGAATTATCATCTTTGTTAAGGTGACACGACTCATTACATTCAAGGGCAGTGTTTTCCAAAAGTGCACCTGCGTTTTAATCGCTGTTATGGCCCGCACTATATTGCCATCTAGTATATCAGTGGGGGATCTGTAAATATAAATTCCTAGGTACCGGAACATGGATGGGTACCAGGTCAGAGTGGCACCATTAATAGTGATATTCGTTTCGGGTACAGTATCAGTGAAGGAGTATACTTCGGATTTCGTCCAGTTCACTTTAAGACCGGACATTTTTTCAAATTGTCGGAAGATGTCTGCTATGACTGATGGGATGGTTTGTAAATCTCTTATATATAATAGAAGGTCGTCTGCGTACAACGAGACCGCGTGCAGGCCATCACCCAATGGTATGCCCCAGGTTTCTCCGTTATCTCGTAGAAGTACCGCCAGAGGTTCCATCGCAAGGGAGAAAAGCAATGGGGACAGCGGGCATCCTTGCCTCGTCCCTCGATTTATTTGTAAGGCATCGGAGATCAATTTCCCTGTCTTGACCCGCACCGTAGGGCGTTGGTAGAGGAGACGCACCATGTGAATGTAACTTTCTCCTAGCTCATATTTGCGCAACACTGCCGCAAGGTAAGGCCATTCTAAAGAGTCAAAAGCCTTCTCTAGATCTAGAACCAGGCATCCCGATCGAGGCCATGCGTCTGGGGCATACGTGTGTACCCGAAACAGTCTGCGTATATTGAGGGATGTGCTCCTTGTAGGAACAAACCCATTCTGATCAGGGTGGATTAACGTCCGTACTAATGGGGCTAGTCGTTTGGCCAATATGGATGCAAATATTTTGTAATTTGTATTGAGGAGTGCTAGGGGGCGGTAAGAGCTGAGGAGTTCAGGGTCTCTGCCCGGCTTAAGTAAGGAGACAAGTGTCGCCTCATTCTGTGTGGTTGTAAGGGCAGAGTCCTCGATGGAGGCCTCATATAAATTTAGCAGTTGCGGGACTAGTATGTCTGAATATGCTTTATAGAATTCCACCGGCAGGCCATCTGGGCCTGGTGATTTGCCATTAGATAGGGAGAATATGCTATCTCTGATTTCCTCCTGTGTAATTGTGTCGTTTAATTCCTCTTGCTGTCCAGGGGTGAGCTGTGGTAGAGTGAGGTCTGCTAAAAAGGACTGAAGCTCGGTGAGCGTGGCCTGCATGCAGGATCTGTATAATGTGTTGTAGTGGGATGTGTATTCGTCATGTATAGCCATTTGGGTGTATACTGTGGCGCCTCGCGGTGTGCGTATGGATGTGACTGGTGGGGTCGCCAACTCCTGCCGGATCAGCCATGTGAGGAGTTTGCCCGCCTTATCACCCTGGTGATGAGTCTTTGCGGAGTGCGCTGCATAATTTAAACAGCGCAATCTGTCTAGTAATTGGGAGTGCTCCTCGCACGCCCCGGACAGAGCGTCCACAGCAGCGCCAGGCTCCCCACGCTCAAGTGTGGCTAACCGCTGCTCTATGCGCAGCAGGTCCCTCTCCAATTGCTTACGCATACCTGCCTGTGTGTGTAAACAGTGACCTCTCACCACCACCTTAAAGGCGTCCCATTCTAATTGGAGTGTTGAGGCTGTGCCAGTATTTTCATCAAAATATTGGGCGATGGCAGTGGCTAGTGATCCACGGAAAGGTGCATCTAGTAGAGTATCAGGCTGTAATCTCCAGACCGGAATCGGTGGTCTAATGTGTTCCCACTCTAAATCTAAGGTGTGAGGATTGTGATCCGAGTGTGTCTGCCCTAGATATTGTGTCTATGTAACATATGGCAGTAGAGTAGTGGAGACCATAAAACGGTCGAGACGCACATGCAGTCCGTGTGCTCCCGAGTAGTAGGAGTAGATCTTATCCGTAGGATTTTGATGTCTCCATGCATCCGCCAGGCGCCACTGAGTCGCCCAGTTATTCAATGCTCTCATGGCAGTAGTGATATTTGTGCTTGCCAGGGGGGCGAACGAGCGATCTAACGCGATGTCCAATACGCTGTTATAGTCGCCTCCTAGTAACATAGGGGTGTCATGCCAGGGAGCTAATATCTGTGAAATGGTGTCGAAGAATGCCCCTTGTTCCGTGTTAGGCGCGTATAAGGAGGCAATCACTATTAGCCTGCCATCCAATATGCCGTGCACTACCACGTATCTACCCTCTGTGTCTATTTTTGTATCAAGGACCTCGAAGGGAACCCCTGGTCTGATCCATACTAAGACCCCCCGTGCAAATGCTGAATGACCCGTGGCGTACAACTGTCCACGCCAACGGCGATGTAAATGTGGCAGTTCCCATTGGATTAAGTGTGTTTCTTGTAGAAGTGCTATTTGTATATGGTGTCGTTTGAGGTAGGAATATATTTGGTATCTGCGTGATGGCGTATGTATACCCCGCACATTCCATGTGCCTACTTTAACCGAGGCCATGATATGTTGAGTCCACGAACAATGAAAGAACAAGGGGGCCCTGCGCCAAAGAATTAGGCTTCACAACCATTGAGGATTTCAGCACTATTGGCTCCTTCAAGGCAGAGTGTTGGATATGAATGTAACAGTCCGTAATAGATGGCGTCTTAAACAAAATGTAACAAATATACAATTCCAAGAGGGCGAGTGTGCAACAGGCAATCGTCCAAACCTTGTACCAGGACAACATTTACACAATAACTGAGGGGGGTGCGCTTTGCACTGTATTACAGGAAATGAATATGCTAATGCCTTGGTTGCTTCCCGGGGGCTCCCCGGTTTCTGGCCTGCTGGTAGTGGGCGGGAGGTATGTCCCACATTGCCCAGGCAAAACAGTCATCGTCAATGTACAGAAATGACATGGATATTATCTCTGCTAACAACTAGAATCCTTCATCCGACCCCCAGCCAGTTACCTTGTTTCGGATGTTCTTCAGCTGTATCAGATTTACCAGTGACTGCTGTCTAGGGGAACATCAATCGACAGATTATGTTATCTTGTCTTACCAGGTGGGAAATGGTGTTGCACAGAAAAAAGACATGTATTGCCTGTCAGGCCACATCGTCGGACGTTTGAGGAGTTACATTAGGCAATTCGCATGAGTCCTGTGATTCCTGCAAGTCCTCAGAAAAGTCGTCTTCGCTGGCCTGCTCATGCCGGCTCGGAGTGGAAGCAACGTCATCCATCGAAGAGCCCGTGATGTCCGCCGTAGCCCGGAGTGCCTCGTGTCGCTCACTGAGCACCCGGCTCCGATCCGGCCCCACTGGTGAGGAAGTCTGAGACCGCCTTCGTCTCTTGTCAGGGCGGCGACGGTGAGAGGGTGCAGCACTAGCTTGTGTTTTCGCGGTGGCAGCTGCGGTCCCAGTGGTCGCGGGTGCATTAGCATCTAACCAGTCTTCCGCTAGTTCCGGAGTGCTAAAGAAATGAGTCTTCCCATTTGCAATCACTCGTAGACGTGCCGGGAATAGCAAAGAGTACTGGAGGCTATGTTGTCGAAGACGCTTTTTGACTGCCATAAAGGAGAATCGTTGTTTCTGTACGTGCAGCGTGTAATCTGGGAAAACCATTATTTTATGATTGTCAATTTTAATGTCCGGTAATTTTCTGGTTTCTTGCAATATTGTGTCTCTATCCCTATAGTTGAGCAAGCGAATTAGAAACAGTCGCGGATTAGAGCCTGTGGGAAGGGGTCTTGCCGGCACCCTGTGCGCTCTTTCCACAACAAAGCAAGGCGAGAGAGTATCCTCAGGCAGCAGAGATCGGAGGCAAGTCTCAGCATATGCAATCGGGTCTCGCCCTTCCTTTCCTTCCGGTAGGCCCACCACGCGTATATTGTTTCGCCGTGCCCGCCCTTCCGCATCCTCAACCCTCGCCTCGAGGAACTCCACTCGATTCAGTAGATTTTGCACGTGCTTATCTGTTGTTGCAACTTGTGGGGTGATATCAGCGATAGCGGTTTCCACGGCAGTGGTGCGGTTAACCAGTTTGCGGTGGTCAGCTCGTAAATGCGTGATGTCAATGGCAACTTTATCAATTTTGTTTTCTAATGAGGTGCGGGTCTGATTCAAGGTGACACCCAGCTTCTCTACTGCCGCAAGCACTGCATCTAGTTTGCTGGAGGTCGTATCGGTGGTAGTCGATGTTGTCATTTTGGCTGATTTGCTTTTGAAAGACAAAGGCGATATGAGAGCACCTCCTGCTCCTATCTTAGCGCCGGCGCCCTGTGACATGTGGCCCCAGCCGAGCACGCGTGGCGAACGTCGACCCAAAAGTTTGCAATCTATCCGTTCCTGCTGGAGAGTCGGGCCCGTCAAGGCAACTCTGTGTATCAGGGGGTATGAATAGTTAGTCAGTACGCAAGGCAGTCTCTATGCTTATGCAGTTGTCAGCACCATACAGCTATGATTGGGCTGCAGAGTGGGATGAATGTTCCGCTTTTCAATTTCGGGAGCGGTGTAATTATGGCACACCTCCGTTCAGTTTCGACCAACAGCTCCAAGAGGCAGCATCTACCTCCAGCTTCAGATGATGAAGGGCAACTAATGCAAGACCAGGAGCCGCGCCCAGCGGCAGACCGGCGCGTGCATTTCTACTGCCCCCACCTGTGTACACGTCTCCGGTCACCGCAAGTGTCCCGAGCGCCGGGAGGGGTGTCAAGGCGCAGGTCGCAGGAAGTGTTGTGTGCCCCTAGGATGCCTCATCAACTTAGTGCCACTTTCGCTGCGTATTCTGGGTGTTCTGGGGCCCCAGGCCTCTGTACAGCGCACAGCTGCCACTTGCAAGTGTCCCATCCGAAGAAGTAGCAAGGGTTATGGGGGAGGAGGTCACAATGGCCGGGGCAGAATGCGCACCCCCGCAGTTGGGCAATGCGGGGAGCCTCCCGCGTCCGATAGCCGCTGTCCAATACTGCACTGCAGGATTTTGGCGAGATGGTCCCATAAATCCAGATCAAGGGCGTCTCACTGTCCGGGTCAACAGCAGGGGGGCTGGAGTGATTACAGCAAGGGGGGGAGAGGGAGGGCGAGCCGCCCGGGGGCCCGCAGGCGCACTAGTGTCTCCAGGACCTCTTGTCTACTCCAGCACATCTGTGCCCCCCTGCACCCCCGACTCGTACCTCGCGGCATGGCGCAGCAGGTCCACTGCAGTCCCCAGGTGCCACTCCTCCGTCACAAGATCTCGATGGCCCAGTAGCGGACACCAGGTAAATGTCACTGGCCTCCGGGCCCGCTACTCCAATCCCCGAGCCGCGGGATATAGGCTGTGCAGGTCGGGTGTCCACGCAACCCAGCTGGGCCCTTGATCCGCCGGTCCCCCAGATCCAGTTGTCAGGGTCTGTAGAGCAGCTGCAGGTGGATCAAAGAATGTATGGGCACCGGCACTGCGTGCACAGAACTGCGCACGGTGTCTCCGTTTGCACTCGGCAACAGCTTCACAAATCAACTGCGCCATTAAGTTGGGCCCTGTGGGCGGAGCTCAGCCACAGGCTTGCGTGGTCCACACCCCCGGCTCTCCGCGAGCTCTCACGGCCCACCGCAGTGTCGGAGGCCGTAGCACTTTCGAGAAGGCATGGAAGCCGTCGCCAAATGGATGAAAAACAGCTGCCTACAACTAAACACCAACAAAACAGAAGTACTCATCATGGGCCCAAACCCCGATGCCTGGAGCGACACCTGGTGGCCCCCCGCCCTCGGAAACCCGCCAACCCCCACGGACCACGCACGCAACCTGGGAATCATCCTGGACTCCGAGCTCAAAATGGACCGCCAGATCAACTCTGTCTCGTCTTCCTGCTTCCACACCCTCCGCCTCCTTCGTAAGACCTTCAAATGGATCCCCCTCCAACACCGAAAGACCGTCACTCACGCCCTGGTCACCAGCAGACTCGACTACGGCAACGCACTCTACGCCGGAATAAACAAAAACCTCACCCGCAAGCTACAGAACATCCAGAACGCCGCCGCAAGACTGGTCCTCAACCTGCCAAAACACTGCCACATCTCCCAGCACCTGTGCACACTCCACTGGCTCCCTGTCGAGGCGAGAATCACCTTCAAGATGCTCACCCACGCACACAAGGCCCTCCACGGCACCGGACCAGCATACCTGAACAGCTGACTCAAATTCCACGCACCCCAAAGGACCCTACGATCAGCCCAGCTCTCCTACGCCGTGGTCCCCCGCACCAGAAAGACCAGATCGGGAGGCCGCTCCTTCTCCTTCCTCGCGGCCAAAGCATGGAACGCCCTTCCGCTCCACCTCAGACAGACAACATCGCTCCCCATCTTCACAAGAAACCTCAAAACCTGGCTTTTCGACAGACCCCCTCCTTGATGGATGGAACCTGCACCCCCCCCCCCCCCCCCAGCGCCTTGAGACCCTTACGGGTGAGTAGTCGCGCTTTAACAAACCCCTGATTGATTGATAACTCGGTGGACAGCGAGGCCAACGGCCCGCGGGGGGTGCCCAACAGAGGTAGTGCTGGAGAGTAAGGGGTCGTCAGTCTTGTGAGGTACAAGCTCCTACGATATGAACGGACTGCAGTTGCAAGCATTAGGGAGTCTGGCTGATGAGTACGGGTGCAAGGTTGAAACAATGTATGTAATTCTCGGAGCGTCCACTGAGGGGAACATGTGGCTGTGTCATTGAGATGCAATCCTGCTAGCCACCCATTGTAGCTGAGAGGCAAGATAATAGTGCTCCATGTTGAGAACAGTCAGCCTTCCTTGATCCGTGGGTAGATATAATTTAGAAAGTGCTATTCGGCAGCGCGATCCAATCCAGATACAGTCTCTCATAGTGCGCTCGATTGCACGAAAAAAGGAGTGTGTGATATAGTGCGGCAGATTAGTGAAGTAATATAACAGCCGCTGGAGGGCCACCATTTTTAAAAGTGCTATCCGACCCAAAACAAATAAAGGGAGTGAACGCCAAAGCGGCATCTGAGACCAGATAGCCGATGTGGCCCTGCCAAGGTTTCCGTCTAGAAGATCAGCAGGTTTGTGGTGAATTCTGATCCCTCGGTAACGGAAGGTGTTGGGTCGCCACGCAACAGGAACATCGCATAGCGTTAGGGCTAGTTCGGGACAGGTGGGTGCGAACGGAAACACACAAGATTTTGCCCAATTCACCCTAAGACCAGAAATCGTGACAAAGTCAGACAACATACAGGCCTAGTCAGTAGGGAGAGATCCGAGGTAAAGGAGCAGATCGTCTGCGTATAGGAATACAATATAGGTATCATCTCCCATGGGTATACCCCATCGGTCCCACGCACATGAAGGATGGCTGCTAGGGCCTCGATGGCCAGGGAGAAGAGGAGAGGGGACAGTGGGCACCCCTGACGGGTGCCACGGCACACCGGAATGGGATCAGATATGTAAGAGCCCACCTTTACCCTAGCCATCGGTGCAGTGTAGAGCAGTCGCACCAGGCGGGTAAACCGGGGCCCAAATCTATAACAATATTGAAATCACAGAAAGGTGTCAAGGGAGGTTTATTTTAAATATTCGCGATAAACCTGAGACCACTAATTCTGAGGTTTATGAGCATTTATTCTGCTTAGTTTTGATAATTCAAAAAGACATTCATAAATCAATTGGACATGTCTTTTAAAGGAAACACCACATTAGTAAATCACACAATTGCAACACATTTGTATGCGTGATTTAGAACCATTTCTTTTGTGAGACAATATATACAACACATACATAATACCAAACGTTATTTGTGACAAAAATATATACAGCAAACCAATGATCACAAGACAAACATCGATAAATTATGTGTGCCAGCCTATAATTAAACCAGTCCTGCATTTGCACTGAAAACACAAGGTGGACAATTGCTCATTCAAAGACACATGTCTACTGTCCTGCCTGTGGGAGGGTGGGGATGCATATCCTACTTAAGGGTGTTGACAACCTAGAAAAAGGGGGAAATCATTTCTATTCAGTCCCCTCGTGGCACACCCTGTTCTACCTTCCCCCACACTCAACAGGCAACGCGTTCCGAATCCCCAACAATTCAAGGATTCACTTCAGGACTCGGACTTGGTTTTATTTTGGCTCTCAATTATGCTGCAGACAGATGTCCATTATCTGTTCTTCAATTCATAGTATTAATCGAGGCTTAAATTTTATGGGTGTGTGGAAGCTCTTGATAATGATTTAAAAACTGTCCAGGATCTTGAGACTCGTGAAATGTAGTTAGAGCTCGCGGGCGCGTCACCGTGAATTTCTTCTGCAATAATCCTGACTGTTTCCTTTCATTTCAGCCATGTGAAACAGTTAGAAAATCATCTTGCTCCTCTCATTCAAACCGGCTGCCGGATTATTGCAGAAGAAATTATGGTGACGCGCCCGCGAGCTCTAACTACATTTCACGAGTCTCAAGATCCTGGACCGTTTTTAAATCATTATCAAGAGCTTCCACACACCCATAAATTTTAAGCCTCGATTAATACTATGAATTGAAGAACAGATAATGGACATCTGTCTGCAACATAATTGAGAGCCAAAACAAAACCAAGTCCGAGTCCTGAAGAGAATCCCGAGTTGTTGGGGATTCGAAAGCGTTGGCTGTTGAGTGTGGGAAGGTAGAACAGAGTGTGCCACGAGGGACTGAATAGAAATGATTTTCCCCTTTTTCTAGGTTGTCAACACTCAAAGATATGCATCCCCACCTCCCACAGGCAGGACTGTAGACATGTGTCTTTGAATGAGCAATTGTCTGCCTTGTGTTTTCAGTGCAAATGCAGGACTGGTTTAATTTCAGGCTGGCACACATAATTTATCGATGTTTGTCTTGTGATCATTGGTTTGCTGTATATATTTTTGTCACAAATAACGTTGGTATTATGTATGTGTTGTATATATTGTCTCACAAAAGAAATGGTTCTAAATCACGCATACAAATGTGTTATTGTGTGATTTACTAATGTGGTGTTTCCTTTAAAAGACCTGTCCAATTGATTTATGAATGTCTTTTGAATTATCAAAACTAAGAATAAATGCTCATAAACCTCAGAATTAGTGGTCTCAGGTTTATTCCGAATATTTAAAATAAACCTCCCTTGACACTTTCTGTGATTTCAATATTTGGGTGGTCCAGTCTGGGGAGTACAGGACCCAAGCCTTCCTTGTTTTCACAAATCTATAACAAGGCAGCGTGGCAAAGAGAAACTCCCATTCCTGCGAGTCAAATGCCTTCTCCAGGCCAAGCACCAGACAACCCAAAGAAGGCCAGCGGGGTGTGGAGTAGATGGCGACTCTGAAAAAATGCCACAAGTTGAGGGAGGTGTTACGGGTTGGAACAAACCCATTCTGGTCTGAGTGTACTAACGATGAAACCAGGGGCGCCAGCCTATCCTCAAGGATTTTGGCCAGAATTTAGTAGTCTGTGTTTAGTAACGCCAAAGGGCGATAAGACCTCAGGGTAGTGGGACGTCTGTCTCCCTTACGAAGGGAAATGAGAATCGCTTTCCTCTGAGATGCCGGGAGGGTGAAAGCCTTCAATGCTTCTGCGAATAGAACATGAAGAAGCAGGACCAAGGACGAGGAGTACGCTTTGTAATATTTAGCAGGTAGGCCGTCTGGCCCCGGGGCTTTTCCAGACGCCAGAGATTTAATGGTGTCATGGATCTCAGAACGTGAAATAGGTTCCGCAATGTCCTTCCGCTGAGTGGGGGAGAGAGCCAGCAAATGTACATGGGAGAAGAAGTAAGTGAAGAGCTCCGGACGAAATGGAGTTGAGGATTTATATAGTGAGGAATAATGACGCGTGAATTTGGCATGTATTTTGTGCTGTTTGTACAGGAGCCGGCCATTCGAGGCACGCAAGGATAGGATGCTCTTTGTGTATTAGCCATGCCAGCAGCCGTCCAGCAGGGTCTGATGCAGCACGTGTTCGCGCTGAGTGTGCAGAGTAGTTAAGGCAGCCCAAGAGCTCCAGAAGCGCTGTGTGTTAATCACAAGCTTTCTCCATCAGGCTCACCGAGTCTCAAGATGCATCAACCTGCCCTCAATCTGGGCAACTTTGTCATCTAACTGCTTACGAATGTTCCATACGATGCTCAAGCTGTGACCCCGCAGGGCCACCTTGAAGACGTCCCATTCGATAAGCCAGTTGAATGCTGTGCCTGCATTATGATCAAAATAGTCTGTAGTGGTGACCCCCAGGGACTCACAAAACAGCGGGTCCTCCAGCACAGCCGGCTGGAGACACCACGTGGGTATGGCGGGGTCCTCTTTTTCCCATGCAAATGTTAATAGCTGAGGATTAAGATCCGAATGTGTTTGACCTAAGTAGTCAATGTGGCATGTTGCAGGGAGTAGAGCGGCTGACACTATTATATGTTGGAGGCATACATGTAGGTTGTGCGCGACCGAATAAAAGGAATAAACCCTTAGGGTTGTATTAAATGCATGCCAGAGGTCCACTAGGGACCAATGTTGCAGCCTGTCACTTAATGCCGGTGCATTAGATACAGCCGCCCTGAACGATAGCGGAAGGAAGGAGCGATTGAGAGTAGTCTCGATAATAGTATTAAAGTTGCCACCAATAAGCCATGGGATTCCGCTCCACCGAGACAAGATGCTGGACAGGACGAGCAAGTAGCCGGTCTGATCCACATTAGGAGCATGTAGCGCACCCAGCAAGACCTGCCTACTGTCCAATCGACCTCAGACGAACACAATCCGCCCCTCGGTGTCTGTCACCACCTCCTCTGCAGTAAATGGGGTCCCCGGTTTTACCCATACCATCACTCCCCTGGCTTGTAAGGAGGAGTCCGTAGCAAACATCTGGGCCCACCAGCGGGGCCGGAGGTGGTCAGTTTTGGCAGATACCAAATGCGTCTCTTGAAGGAATGCAATTTAAGTGGATCTATGCCGGAGGTAGGAGTACCCGGCATAGCGACTTGAGGGTGTCTGCATACCCTTCATATTCCAGGTGATTATGTTAGTGTGTGTCATAGAGAGGATGCAGTAAGTCTGTGCGTCCCCCCTCTACTCCCGGATGTGATGGGCTGCAGTGCCCATGCGTGGGCCAGTAAGCACGTCTAAACGGTAGGGCCGAGTGTGTATGGGCAGCAGAGCATGACCTAAAAAAAATAATAATAAAGGGATAGAGATATCTTAATAGGTAGAAAATTATCAGAGCAGTAGCACCAAAAGCGACCATCCACACCATTGTACTGCATGAAACAGCCGCTGAGTGTGCCGGCTTAACCAAGGGGTCGTGGAAGTGTATCAGTACCACCAAGTGCTGCCTTGCAGTGGTATGTGTTATGGACTAGCAGACAACATTCATTAAAGACCAAATAATTGCAGTGAAGCGGCATGTCAGATGTCTCCACCTAGAGGGGGAATGCCGGTCCAAGCCAATCCCCCCTCCCCCAAAAATTCCAACAAGGCAAGTGAAGCAACCATATATCACTTAGTCAGAAGGCAGATTGTACTATAGTTTCATGTCGCTTGCGATGTCAGACTTAGTCCAGAGTTCATATGTGAACACGGGGGTGGACGCATCAAGTCGTGAAGGTCAAGTAGTAGTGAAGCCATCATCACTGAGAGACTTCGAAGAGTCCCCTTCTCCTTCAACGCTTGAGTTATGGTCTTGCATCACTGTGGCCATGCAGAGGGCCTGCCGGCGCTCTGTTAGTATCTGTTCCAGATCTGAGACCGCCTTCAGGTAAGGAGGGGTCGCCACACGTGGCCCCCACCTCTGCGGCACAGCACTTGTGAGGAACGCCTCCACGCAGGCTCAGCATGGGAGGACCCTGAAGCGGCCAAGCCATTCGCCTCCTCTCAGTCCCAGGCCCCGTCCGGTGAGTCAAAGAAATGTGCACGCCCCTCAAAGGTGACTCGAAGTCAGGCAGGGAACAGCAGTGAATAGCGCAGGTTCAGTTTGTGTAGCTGCTTCTTGAATGCCTGAAAGGAGCTCCTCTGCTTTTAGACTGCAGCTGTGTAATCCGGGAAGAACATTACTGAGGTGCCACCCACCTTGATCTCCGGGAGTTTGCG
The DNA here is from genome assembly GCA_963921515.1 of Calotriton arnoldi. Taxonomy (NCBI): domain Eukaryota; kingdom Metazoa; phylum Chordata; class Amphibia; order Caudata; family Salamandridae; genus Calotriton; species Calotriton arnoldi. The sequence goes on from CAWUFW010002140.1 coordinate 1,356,252, forward strand.
TGTCTCGCGCAGAATGGTGTCTCGATCCCTGTAGTTCAGGAGGTGGAACAGAAAGGGCCGGGGTCTGGTGCTTGGCGGCAGCCTCCTCACCGGGACCCGGTGTGCCCGTTCTACAGAGAAGAAGGGCGTGAACTCTGTGGCAGGTAGAAGTGAACGAATCCAAGTCTTGGCGTATGAGACAGCATCCAGACCTTCCTCTCCCTCTAACAGCCCCATCACTTGTACATTGTTCCTGCGGTATCTGCCCTCAGCGTCTTCAATCTTATGCTCCAGGGTGTGGACTCGATCAATTAGGGATTGGATCTCGGTCGTGTGGTCCCGGGTGAGTGGCTGGAGCTCAGATTGCATTATTTCGGTGACTCGCACCTTCTATGTGAGCTTACGATGATCTGCATGTAGGAGGTTAAAATCTGCTGTAACCTTGTTGATCTGTCCCTCCAATGATTTACGTGTCAACTCCAGTGTGGCACCTATTTTTAGGTAGAGCCTATACAGCACTTGCGCTGTTAGGCGATCTGTTGTATCTGTTTTGTGGAGTCTGACTTCTCCCACTCTTTGGATTGGCTTTTTTTGTGTCATTTAAAAATCATAGCCTCCGATTGGCTAATGGTTGGTGCATGTCCCACCTTTTTTTTTTAAAGTTGACTCCCCTGGAGTATTGCTGTGGAAACGGGCAGCTGACGCGCACGCAATCCCTGCCTTTCCAGTTCCAGCGCAGTGCATGTCTTCCGCATTGCTGTCTTGTAGCATGCACTTTACAGTGCCCCTAGGGCACCAGCGGGGATCGACTAGAGTGCTCCTGTATTAGCACACAGTCTACGGTCCCCCCGGGGGCACAAGCAGACATCTACTCCAGCGTGCCTTTCTTGTTAAAACTGGAACGGGAAGAAAGGGTGTTCGGCAGACATGGACACCAGTAAGGTTGATAAGCTATGTAAAATCACAGAAGGAGCTTAGCAGCGGGATTTTACTCTAGATTGGCACGCGCATTCCCTGGAACTCGTCCTTCCTGGTCTACTGAGCTCCAAGCGTTGGCTCTTGACCCTACGTTACATCCGCCTCGGGCCTACGGAGTTTGAATGGAAGAGGCTGGGAACATTTTAGCCTTTGCTGTTTTGTCCTTGATTGCTCTTCTGAAAGATTCCTTTTGCATTAAAGGACTAACAAAATCTGCTCACCACCATCGCCTCATTAGCATAGAAATCACTTGAGGCCAATCAGCCATATTTCCTCCCCCATGCAGTCCCCCAAAGGGAGTGGACATACAAAGGGTGTAGTAACCCTAGAGGTAAGTAGCCCATTGGCTACTACCTACAAGTACCTGTAACACCCCTAAATGTAGTACTTAGGGGCACCCCTGAGCCTTGATCCTCAGATTCCTGGCAACCTAAAGAAGAAGAAGGAACGAAGAGCCGTGCAGCAGTGAAGACTCCAGATGACAACTGACTTGGCCCCAGCCCTACTGGCCTGTCTGCAGCCCTCGAAGAAATCTGCTCCAAAAAGCAAATCGTCTGGTAGGCCCAGTGACCTCCACAACCCTGGGAGGACTGCCTGGCTTCCCTAAATACCAAGAACTCCTGAGGCCAGGGGCCCTGCCCACAAAGAAACCAACAAGAAGAGCTCCAGAGCCCTGCAGAACTGTACAAACGGACCTCTGGACGTACCACTGCACCCGACGCCTCTGGCCCAAGTTGAAGTGGCCCACCGGTCCCAAGAAGGTTCCCCAGCGGTTCTGAGCTCGAGTCCACTCCAGAGTGACTCTCCTGGACTCAACGACGACTCCTGCCGCCTCAACACGTAGGACCCCCTAACTGCGACCAGCCCCAGTAAGGATCTTCTAACCTCAAAGAACACCCCTGCACCCGCAGCCCTCGGCCTTGGGGAGCCTGATCAATGGTGCCCAGGTGTCCCCCAACATCCCAACTTACCTCCAGAGCCACCGGTTACCTTCGTCCAGCTTCCTGGTCCGAGCCTGCAGCCTTTGTTTGAAATCTTCATTCTCCATTGATTTGCTTTGGGCGCCCAATGCTGTGTTGGCACTCTGCCCCCAGCCGCCTCTCTGCTTGTGAGGGTGTGTGTTTGGTGCTTCCTTGTGGCCTCTGCAGTGCTGGTCCTAACCCCTTGAGATTGAGCCCCAACTCCTATTGTAACTACCTGCAACCGGCACTTCTTTGCGTGCCTCCAGTCTCCATTGACCAACATTGGACCCCAGTGACGTAATTTGACCTCTGCACCCGGCCGCCCCAGTGCCTCTGGTGGTGCAGTCCCTACATTTACCTGACACTTGTCCAGTGTTGGTCCTAATAGCTGAAGAATGGATTTGTAAGTTGTGTACTTACCTATGAAATTGCATAATTGTTTTCCTTCCATAGTTTAACATTGAACTGTTCGGAAAATGCAGTGTCCACTTTTTATACTTAAAAACTGTGATTTTACAAAACGTATTTTACTGCAACAAAGTATGTTTGGTTCTCTCATAGGGGATTTCCATGTATAGTCATAAGCATTTGAATGTTATGTTATGTTATCGTAATTTCTAAAGCGCACGAATACCCGAAGGTGTCTTGGCGCTGGATCTTGCTATAACCTTGACAGAGAGAAGCAGAAGATTTATAATGGGTTAATTAAACAACCAAGTTTTCAGATTTTTTCTAAAGGAGGTGAGAGAATTGGCCGCGCTTGTACTTACTGGAAGAGTATTCCAGAGTTTGGCTGTACAGTAGCATATGCTTCGACCTCCCCAATTCGCTGTTCGAATTCTTGGTACCAGCATCAACCTGGCATTAGTAGACCTAAGACATCTACCAGGAAGATACCAGGAAAATACATTTTTTAATGAAGCTGGTCCAGTATTGTTCAGTGCCTTATAAGCCAGGCACAGTATCCCGCCCACATGCGGGAACCCCGTAGCACTTCTTTAGATATATCTTCTTAAGTGGGATTTTTCGCCTTTCTTCAGGAAGGCCTGCAAAGACACTTAAGAGATAGAAAGACAATACTCGACCACACTACCACAAAAGAGAGCATTTAGTATTATCTACTTAAGCCTCTGTAAAACCTCTGGGGATCCACTGGACTTTGTGCACATTGGTATAGTATATACAGAGTCAGCTTCCTACATTGGTGGATCAGCAGTGTGGTCTCCGACTTTGCATTTGCTGGACCACTTTGACAAACAGTGACCACAGGACTATAATCCAAAATTGCCTTTAGATTCGACTTTATTTTAGAATTTACAATTTTTCCAAATTTTTAAAAGTCTTGCTAGGGCCTTGGTTAAGTCCCTTTAGTATTTTAAAACAAATTTAAAGCCTACTTTAGTTAGGGGTAAAAGTGCTTAGAAGTTTTTTTAGCCCTTTTAAAAAGGCCCAAACTTTAGTAAAATAATGGAAAATAGAGACTGTGGTTGTGGAATTCAACCTGACTCCTTACCTCCATCTTGGCTGGAAGGAGCTAAGGACCCTCTGTAAACTTAAGAAAAACAAAACTGGTTCCAATCCTTCCAAGGTTAAGCTCCAGGAGCTGTTGGCAGAATATACTAAGGAACACCCTTCTGAAGAGGAGGACCTCCTTGCAGAAGGAGAGAATAGTGATGAGGGGGACAATTCCCAACCCCCCTCACCTACATAGAGAAGATGTGGCCCCTGCACCCATCTTTCCAAAAGTAGTGATTAGGGTACCCCAAGCAACAATGAGGACAGCCTCCATGAAGAGGAAATCCTTTTAGCACGGTTGACTTGCAGACTAGCCCTGGAGCATAGACTCCAGGCTATAGAAAGGGAAAGAGCAGAAATGGGTATAGCACCCATAAATGGTGGCAGCAATGTAATACCTAGGGACAGAGTGAACTCTTATGACCACAAAATCCCCAAAAGGATTGTCCCCAAGTATGAGGAAGGTGATGACATCACAAAATGGTTCACAGCCTTTGAGAGGGCCTGTGGAATGAGGAAGGTGAAGAAGTCACACTAGGGAGCATTGCTTTGGGAACTGTTCACTGGTAATTGCAGGTATAGACTCCTGACACTTACTGGGGCAGATGCTTAGTCCTGTGACCTCATGAGCACTGAGGAATATAGAATTAGGTTCAGGGGGGCTCACAAAACCTCGAGTCAGTCCTGGGTTGACTTCATAGAATACTCAGTAAAAACACTAAGGGGCATATGTATAAAGCCCATTTCCCGTTCGCAAACGGGCCGATTCTCAGAATCGGCCCGTTTGCGAACGGGAAAAAGCATTTTGGGATGTATCATCTCAAAAGGCCCTCGCAAAATAGGGAATCGCAAAATTTGCGATTCCCTATTTTGCGAATGCATGTAAGGAATCGCAAATTGCGATTCCTTAAATGCAATGCAGGAAGCACTCAAGTTGTGCGATTTCTGGCTTAAGAAATCGCAAATTACTACCAACTTCAAGTTGGTGGTAATTTGCGATTTCTTTGAAAAATGCATTTTTTTGCATTTTTCAAAGTGCCATGTGGCGCACATACATGCCCTTAGGGCATGTATGTGCGCCACATGTGCACACATGCTTATTTCAGGGGTGCAACAGGGTGTCCTTTTGACACCCTTGCACCCTTGAAATTGCATTCGCAATTTGCGAGTACCTAATGGGTACTCGCAGGTGCAGAATGTCTTCCCATTCATTCCTATGGGCCTCTAGGCCTCTAGGCCCATAGGAATGAATGGGAAGGTATTCCTTAATAGCGAATCGCAATTTGCAATTCGCTATTAAGGAATATGTAGGATTCACATTTTTTTTTGCAAATCCTACATACATTGCATTTTGCGATTCTCAAATAGCGAATCGCTAAAATTCGCTATTTGAGAATCGCAAATGCAATTCTTCATACATATGCCCCTTGATGACTGGTTAACTGGAAGCGAAATGCATGACTGTGCTGGGCTTTGTAATAGTCAGGCTATCCTGGCTGATGAGGGGTGAAACCCCGAAACCGGTCCTAGGTTGCTTTTTTCCAGTCCAGGGAGGACCTATCTTGGCAATTCGAACTGGACTGTTCCCATTGGGCGCAGGGTGAAGACTGATTTGCATATGGCTGGGTTCAAACTGGAATGGCATGGGGAGCAAAAAAACGATGGATTTAGGCCCAGATCTCTGTACTGGGGTGAATGTATGACATTGTTCTGCATTCTGTCCATCAATTGTTCTTTTTGCATTTGTCACCCAGAGTGTGACGCGTATGCCCAGGCGTGGGTCCCTTGCTCTCCATGTCACTGGAGTCAAGCTATCCTGGCTGATGAGGGGTGAAACTCCAAAACCGGTCCTAGGATGCTTGTTCCCAGTCCAGGGAGGACCTGGCCTGGCAGTTCGGGCTGGACTGTTCCCATTGGGCGCAGGGTCAAGACTGATTTGCATATGGCTGGGTTCAAACTGGAATGGCATGGGGAGCAAAAAAACTATGGATTTAGGCCCAGATCTCTGTACTGGGGTTAATGCATGACATTGTTCTGCATTCTGTCCATCAATTGTTCTTTTTGCATATATTTCTTTACAGCACTCAAACTAGAATTGGACATCCATCTTGGGCACAAGTTCCATACACTATGATTGGGGAATACCTAGGGTCTAGTCTTCTTGCTAATGAACCAGTAGCTTTAGACAGACATATGTGTGTACAAATGTCAGTATCTGTTGGCCATAAGAGTGTATCATCTGAACCAAACACTGTTAAATTGTATGTTCCATGCTGCATGATATCATTCATATCAGTAATGCTTTCTTTCTATTTTCAAACTGTGAAGTGTACCAAATTAACATTTGCAATTGGTGGTGGTCTTAGAGTTTCAGCAAATGCAAAGCTGATGCAAGTTGCTTGCTGCACAGTCTTATTTAAAACTATCATTGCTCTAGAAATCATACATACCCCGAACAAGATACCAGTTTCACTAAATTGCCAAAGTCTAGATCTTCAAATACTTTTTACAGTAATATTTTCCTTCCAATATCTATAACCTTGTTCTTCAATAAATTAAATCAATGAACTGTGGTGAATAAATTAATTTGTGGCTTGCAATCCAAATCTTTTTCACTTGTTCAGGATCCTGAAAATAATAAAATACAGATGGGCCAGATCTGTCGTTACTGTTAAAGTAAGAATACCTTTTCCGAAAGGTTTTAGAAATGTTAATCGGTGGGGTCCCACAATGCTCTCACTATGTAGATTGATGATTGTAGTGATGCCCAAAATGATGGCAACAAAACAGCTCCTTATAATTTTCAGCATCGAAATCTCCATGGTTCATTGAGGCATACGAGCTCAAATCAGTCATCAGTTATTTAACAACATTAATGTCCCTTGAACTTGCAATAGAGCCTGTAGTGATGATGTCATCAATGGAATTCTTAAATCATAAGGAATTTGCATCATTTCTGTAGGGCCCAAAATTTGACAATGCAACGTTTTCCTAACTAACACCATCAAAAACTGTATATGCAGTGATGCTAACATCATGGTTATCCCTTTTGGCTCTCCGAAGAAAAATGCACAACCACAGGAGATGGTGGTAAACTGTCAGGAAAATAGTGTCCATACATTAACATTTCATTGATAGCCATCATTACAATCCATAAAAGGAGTGCTAAAATGGCAAGAGAAATCCAAATGTAGGACTATGGTGGAAAGATGTATCTGTCATGAAACCAGCAACAGACAAAGGGCATTGGCGATCTGGAGAGATGGTGATTTCTCGCTCTTGTGTTTCTTGCGGAGGTGAAGAAAGTGCTTCTCCAGGTTCAGGATCTGGATCAGACTCGTCACCATACAATGCGATTTCTTTCATTGGTCTCATTTCATTTGATGTATATTCTATTGGTGGTGTACATATGATTGCAGTTGCAGCAACAGCAATCGTTGACATGGCAGCAGGAGGTTCACTTGTTGAAGATGATGCTGGCACCACATTCAGATCATTAGTTGATGTTATTGGTACTAGATGTAAAGCTGGAGACACTTCAGGCTCATCAGTCCCCAGAATGGGGCCAATGATTTCAACATAGCTGTACTCCAGAATAGGCATAGGGAATACTAGACTAATATAAATGCAGTTTGGCACTGACTGGGGTCTGCTGAACAGAATGGGCCACATAAAGCTATTTGAACAGTTAATACCTTTCTGTTTTCTTTCACCAGTAAGTGGTAGCAGGATTACAGTGTGTGTCCTTCTATCCCAAAAACTGGAACAGGTATCTGTATGATAGTCTGACAACTTCCTTTTCAGGGATCTGTTCCTGAACTAGCTCTCCCATCTTGGGGAGACACCCACCTGCAGCTTTGTCTTCAGTAGTGGTAGAGCCCTTTTTGTTCGACGGTGCCTCTAAGTTCTTGAAAAGTCTGTAACAAATTCAATAGTGAAACAGGGTCAGATGATACAGTTTTTTACTCCGCCGCCCTTTCAAGGATACCAAGATCAGGTACATACATCGCAATGCCAAACAACATTTGATATGGTGTTCTGCCACTTAAAACTCACCTATGCAAATTAATGAATTCTCTTAGAGCCCCATACTGGCATCCATGTATACCCTGTATCCAATATCCTAGCAGACAAGACTTGCTTAAACATATGAATGGCTTGCTATACCACACTGCTCAATTCCAGATGTAAAGGATGCAAGTATAGCAGTCGTATCCTCAGAGCAGGTGTAGCATCCATAAATTCCTTAGTGGAAAATGCAGGATCATCATCTGAATGAAAGGTATGAAGTGCTCCCATTGACACTAGGGCACTGCAAAGTCTTTTATGACCGCTAGAGCAGTGGAATCTAGAGCAAATGTTGACCGCAACCAATATATATTAATATCAATTAACTATTAGTAGATGACCGTTGTGTTTGAGGAACACAACTCTGAGCGGTTTGTTGGATATCAGAAGGGGATTAAGTGCTGTTCTTACTGCAGTTGAATGCTAAAACCGGGGTCTGTAATAATAATGGAGAGGGCGTGTCCTCTTCAGGAGACACTCTACGAACTTGCCCAAGTTGCCTCCTTCTCTATGCAGTATCTGTCTATGTGTTTTAAGGACCAGCTTGTCTAGGTCAGGTGTCCCACATTTGTGTCACCTTGCGCTGCATCTCCACACTTACCGTCGGGCCTAGTGCCTAGCATTTCTGCAAGTTTGCCATCTGTGTCCCTAACTGAGCCTCACTGTTCCTGGCCTTATGTTGCATGCCATATACTTTCCCCATACATTCACCCCCTGATAACCACCTTCATTGCTGTTCACTCCACAGTCCTGGAGCAAGTCGTTGTCCAGTTATTCTCCAGATATGTACTGAGCACCTCTCTCACTTGTGATTTAAAAAGTGTATCCTGAATAGGCTCAGAGCTTAACTGCCACAGCATAATATATGGATGATCGCTAGTCTCAGCATATTCAACATCAGGGCAAGTGATCGGGAAGAAACCTACCCAGATAATGAGTAGCTTTCATCTTAGGATCCATACCCCTCATAAACAACACCCTATCAAACTTACAATAGGTTTTAGGAGTAGCAGAGTAACAAGATTATTCCTACATCAGTGGGTATATATCTCTCTCCACACATCTATACAATCTACCCTGCACTTAACCCGTCATTGCAGGTTTTGTGTGCAATCGTAGTGGATGTCTATCTGTTGTTCCATAAAGTATGCAAAAGTTTTGGATTCTAAAGCTCATTTTAAGAAAAAGAAAGTAGCTGGACGATAAAGAAGAATCATGCCTCAAAAACTGTATACACTTCTGCGGGACGGGACTTGGGCAGTAGTGCTTCTGGGAAGCACAGCAGAAGTAACTAGAGAACGCTTCTGGACAGTTTAGTGGAAGTAACTACAGATTGCCAGACTCTTAAACAGCATCTGGTTGGTGAGTGCATCTAAAGAGTACATATAGGTTGAAACCCCAAATGGACATGTAAACTCCACAGATAAGGTTTATGACGTAGAAATACACATTGAAGGAGATAAATTATGCAAAATTAAAGTAGTGTTCTGGTCACATTTGTTGGACCTATAACATCATCCTTGCAGAGCATGATTGCCTCTATTATTTTTAAAGAATGCACCTCAAGGTGAGGAGGTAATAGTCCAAGTGTTTTCCTCCTTGGTACCTGAAGAATGCAGGGAAAAATATGCACATGAGCGGGCTTTAAAATAAGCTTCACCGCTGTATACAAAACCAAGCGAGGTAGTACGAAGAATCAGTTCCACATGTGATTCCCTTACGCAGTGAGCCCCAAGTTCAGATTCATACCCATTAAAGCCAGAATCTAAGTAAGATATAAAGGCCATTTCAGATGAATTACAATATCAAGGCATAATAGTGCCTTGGCGCTCAACTATGAACACTCAGTGTTGAAGCCAGATAATTGATATAGAATAGTTTTAGAGAATAGAAACTTAAATGTGCACACACAGACACATGTAGGGCAAAACGCTCACAGTACTGGACTGTTGGCAAACTTGGCTAGGAAAAAACACTAGACAACAGTAGATATCTCAAATGGATTAATTAGTCAAAATGTAGTACCTGAATTGCAGTATCTAAGAGCTTTCTTGTTCTGCAGATTTCAGTGTGCCTATACGAGATTGCCGCAGGGATTTAAGAATAGCCCTGGGCTCCTTGCTGCAAGAATAATGGAGATCTTACAGGAATATCCAGAGGTGTTTTCTTATATAGATGGCATACACATTACAGATTCATTTTATTAAACATTTAGATAGGGTGAACAGAATAGTGGCACTCCTAGCTCAGCATGGATACAAAATAATCTTTAAAAAGTAAAAAATTGCTTTTCTCAAGGTGATGTTCTTGGATTTCAAATTATCCAATCAGGCTAGTGGCTTGCCATCTGACTTCTTACAGACGTGTGGTACTTTGGATCCTCCAAATAACCTGAGAAAGTCGCAAGCACTTATGAGGTTTATGAACTTTGAAAGAGTTTACTTGCCTTATTATGCTGAGCGAATTAAGTTCTCATAGGAATTAATATCTCTCACATTTTCTGAAAAGAATAGACAAAAACTCATACAGCTGTCTTACGTGGACTGTAAGCAGACATGTTAGGGACGAAATACTTACAGTGGAAGGACAAGGCAAACCTAGTCATTCGGATTTTCCTAGCACTTCAGGCTACACATATGAAGTTTACAATGAGGGACAGACGTCTCCAATAGCATATCGCTCACATCTCTACTCAGCTGCAGAGGAATAATTATCTCCTACTGAGAAATTACTCACAGCAGTTCAGATGGCCATTTTGAAGGAGTATCCTCTTGTACAGGTATAACAAATGGTTGTAGTTTCCCCTATATCTACTTGTGAAGCTGCTACTAAAGCTAACAGTCCTAATGCGTGAGCCTTCACCTTTATCAGGTGCAGTGGTCCTCGACGCAAAACGCAATTATTATAAAGTTTGAGTACAATCCAACACACCAAAATCGAGGCTTTTGGCAATACACACAGAATATTCTGCAAACTCCAAACATCTGACCCATACATAAGTACAAAAGCGTGTTCTATACGTACTGCTCTGCACTGCCTGTGATTGGTGCTTAACAGACATTTGAGAACAGCAAAACACTGTGTACACACAGCAAAGTTATAGGTGATTCCACTGCACAGATAACCCAAATACATGTCCTATTAATTGCACTTCAAAAAGCTATCCATTAGTTCCAATACTTATTGTGTTAGATTTGGCATTCTGTGTATAGGGTTACAATGTGTACTTTCTGCACTGGCGCTCAGTGGATTCAGAGCTTCAAAAAGTAAATTGATAAAAGCAAAACAACTTTGGGGAAAGGTAGATAATCTACAGGATAAGCTTCCTTTGGCCCAAGTACAACATACCATAGTCCATAAAAGTGGAGGAATTTACGCTTAAGGAAACGGTGTGGCAGACTCGGCTCCAAAGACAGCGGGGAAAACTGTTAAGGTAGCTGCTGTAACTCAATCTCAAGTTAAGATCGATGCAGACATTATGGTGGCAATATAAGCATCATTGTAAGGCAAAAAGCCTCCTGACAGTTTCCTCTCCAAATATTCTTAGAGCCTCACCAAAGACAATATTCCTATGGTTTTTATAATAAGCATCCAGATGGGAGTTCGACAAACACGCAATCAGGCATAAGTGATACATGACAACAATACTTGATAAAGGTGTACCACCAGCCCCCTCTGTAATAGAACAGAGACACATTGGGCCATATGTACGACGAAGTGGCGTTAGCCTCCTGGGCTTAACGACACGCTCCGCCACTTCGGAAACGCAAGGCTGCACCATATTTACAAGAATGTGGTGCAGCCTTGCGTTTCCCCCTGCGATGGCGCTAAGTTTCACAATTTAGCGCCAACGCAGGCACCCTTGCACCAGAGTGCAAGGTTGTCTGTGTGCAGGGGAGGATTGGTTATGTGTAGGAAGGTGTCCCTTCCTGCACATAAACAATCCTAAAATGCCATTTTGCATGAAGCAGCACACATGAAAGTTACAAAATGGCATTTTGCTTTTTCCATGTTTGCTGCACAAGGCAGCACACATGGAAAAAGCAAAAACGAGGAGAAATAATGAATTTCTCCTCGTTTCGCCACCTTAAGACCAGGGTTTTCCTGGTCTTAATTTTGGCGTTGCCTCCTATGTACGCCACCCTTGTACATAGGGGGCAGTGTCAAATACAATGGGTGTTGCGGTGGAACGCCCACCACAACACCCACTGCACGCCCCTTTCACGCTAAACATAGCGTGAAAGGGTGCCTTATGTACACGCTGCCTTGTACATTAGGCAAGGCCCCTATCGCCACGGGAACGTCACAAAAAGTGACGTTCCCGTGGCGATAGGGGCTTGTACATATGCCCCATTGAAGGTAGATAACATTTGTAGACTCACAACAGAACAAAAAACAGATTTGCAGTAGATTTCACACAGGAAGAGATCACAGAGGTAATGAAGAATCTGTGCTCTGGTTTTGGATGGTTTGCCAGTAGAGTATTATGAGCCCATTAAAGCTATACTTGCTGAGAAGCTACTAGAGGTGTAAACTGAAGTCAAAGAGTAAGGTTGTCTCCCAAGTTCTACGACAGAGGCTAGTGGTCATGTGCCCAAGCTGGATAGAGACTGCTTGAGGGTAGGGGCATACAAACCATTATCAATGATAAATGCTGACGTTAAAATATTAGAAAATGTTCTGGTGATTAGATTTATGAGGGTTATGGCTACTCTACTGCCTGAAGACCAGTATGAATTAGTTCCGGGGCGCAGCACAACACTAAATCAAAGACTTTTGAATCACATCCTACATGAAACAGCAGAATCTAGGGTGAAGGGAGCATTGGGTGCGTTTGATATATAGAAAAAGCATTCAATACCCTGAATTCGGAGTACATGTTTGGAGGCCTGAAATGCATGAGAATTGGTTTGACTTTCAGAAAGTCGATCCGATTGTTGTATATCAACCTGGTGGCCAGAGTGAGGTCTGGCGGCATTGTCTCTGCACAGTGGAATGTAGAAAGGGGTGCTAGACAGGGCTGCCCACTCCTCCTGTTATTTGCTCTGGGGATTGAACCATTGGCAATTAAACTACAGGAGGATATGCATAAATGTGGTATTGTGATGGTGAGGTTGTTCCCATGATCTTGCTTTAAGCAGATGATGCGTTTGTTTATATACGACAGTAGGATATTGATGAGGTAATTACATAGGTTTGCAGACAGATCAGGATTAAGGGACCACAAAGATAGAACAGTGCTCTTTCTCCTAGGCTCCCTGAGAGGAAGAGCAATGCAGGAGCTTCCCCAGTTGGAACTAAAGTGGAAGACGGATAAGTTCAGATATTTGGGCATCCAGGTGGCACATACCCCAAAAAACCAATATGATTGCAATATGGGTAGGGTGATTTGGGGGTTCTGAGATTTGGTACAGTACTGGAACACCTCCTACTGTCAAATATGGGCAAAATAGTGGTGGCAAAAATAGTCATGCTTCATAGATGCACTATATACACTATACAGAACACATTCTGTTAACTGTTCAAAACGGTACTTAAAGAATTGGGGGAGGGAGAAGTAGGGTATGATATTCAGTAGAGGGGCTGGAGTTGCCAGACCTGGAACTGTATTATGTGGCTGCACAGCTCCAACACGCTGCTTAACGGTGTGACGTAACAGACAAGTGGGAGAAGAGATTACTTCAGGGAACACCGGGGAACAAGACATTAATAACACTACTCATGAAAGGTGGTAAAGGAGAAGAACGAGTGACACATGTAGTACGTCATACGAAGAGGGTGTGGAAAACGGTGGTACAAATAGTCATATAACATGCCCCATTTCCCAGGTGTTTTGAGAAATGGTGGTTGCAACCATTTGTGGATATTACCAGAGATATGTCAGTAATGATTTGGATGGAGGGGGGATGTCATACCCTTGGGAATTTATATCACGGAGAAGAATTATTAAGTAATAAGTGCTACCCACATTGCGAAAACAGGGTGGTTTTCAGTGGAAATATGTGGTGTGTCTATGTTGCATTTTGTGCCCTTTTCAATAGTGGGTGCTAGGCCTGCCCACAAACACTGGGTTCCAATTTTATATGGAGACATTTGGTAACACTAGATGGTTGCCAATTTGTGGATCTCAACAGATTCCAGATATTTCCAATAGGTGTGGGTGGAGTTCACAGAGTCCTACTACGTGGAATTCCACGGAGTGGAAAAAGAACTCTGCCGCGCTACGCAGAGTTCCGCTTTTGGGTGGAGTTTGCCGGTGCGCTCAGTCGCGTTGTGTTGTGAACACGGAGTGCATCCGTGCGCTCCAAAATTGCGCGTGAATGCAACTACACGGTCCTCAAGTGTGTTCTTGCGTTCTAAATTGTACGCGAACAGCACCACGCGGTCCACATGGGCGCGCCCATCTTGTTTTTCTGCTCTCTATTATGGTGCTCGGCCTAAATTTTAATCTGTCCTTAATCTTTGTAATCCTCCTCCTTTATTACTTTTCTACCCCTAATTTTTATTTTTTATAATAGTGTGTGTCTTTGTGTTTGTGTATTTTACGTTTTTGTGTACATTTGTTCGTGTTTTTGTGACTTTTTGACTTTATTTCCTTATTTCTTTCTTCTTTAATTTCCCTTCCTTTTCCTTCTTATTATTTCCACACCCAGCACCATGGCAGAGGGGTGACTTCCGTGCGGGCGGCACCGCCGCCCAGGTGTGCAGCCCCTTGGAGAGGAGGAGGTGGCAGCAATAGTTTTTTTGTGCAGCACCACATCCCCTCTATGCTGGCAGCAGGCGGCAGGCCCTGTAGTGGCTACACCCTTCGGAAGCGTTGGCAGTGCTGGGGGATGGTGCAACGGTGTGTGTGGTGCACCAGCCATGTTCGGCGCACCGCCCAGTAATTGAAGCACCGTTGGGCGGACATTCTGGACCACGAACAGGACCTTCTCGACCTGCTAGGCGTCGAGATTACGGGCTTGGTTAGCATTAATTATTTGTTGTGTTTGTGTTCTACAATGCTAAAAAAGAAATTCCGAATAGCATGTGTCTCACACTCAGAGGTAAGTTATGTTTAGTTTACGCTGGTATATTATTGTGTGATCCAGTTTCTAGTTGCTGCTAGGCAGGTGCAGCTACCTAATCGCACTCATCAGGTGCTCGCTTTGGCTGATTAATTAAGAAGCCATTGCAGACTGTTCTCCTGTCACTATAGTGAATCACTGAGTAGCGCATTCTCTCTGTGACTTTGTTTATATAGCTCGTACTGTTCCAGGTTATTTAATCGAATTCACAGTGATGATGTTAAGTATGCATCTATGCATTGCTAAAAAGGAGACTGAGTTGGCTCATCAAGGATGTTGAGAAATGGGAATAGATAGAATCAAAGATCATTCACTGCAATACATTAGTTCCAAATGTAGTTTTTGTTAAGGAGATTTGGAATATGGATTTAACAACAGTCGATAAACTCAAGTCGTACTATAGGTAATCTGTGTTAGTGACTGCGTTTGCTTTTCATAAAACATTTTGTGGAGATTATTAACAGAATCACTAATCTATTTTTATTTATCTTAATTTATTTCATTAGCACCCAAGGGCAAGAAGAGAGACGATTCTGAGGGTCCGGGACAAGCTGGTCAGCTGGCGCCGACCACCAGCGCCGCTGCCGAGGGCTCTGCTGATCCCATTAAGTCTTTTTATTATTGTTGTGGACTTCTTAGGGTAGAATCTTTGGGTATTGGAATGTTGGTGCTGTCTATCGTGAAGATTCAGATAGCAGGCCCATGTAAGCTAGTATTTTAAATAAAAATCACCATGTATGTTTGTTGAGAAGGCTTTCCTTTTCCGGCTTATGTCTAGCTCTAACATAGTTGAGCTCACAAGAGCGTGGCCATGGTCATCATCATCATGGACCACCCCCACCCCTCCAATGTAGTGTGCTGCAGACTCGTTCATTTATAGTTACAGTATATCAGCAGTTTCCTGTGACAGTGCAGCAAGGCTGGAAAAAAGTATGAGGCCCCCACTCCCATTGCATTTGCCAGCCAACACCATGTGTCTTTCATTGACCATTATTCCACGCCTGGCTTCTATAACTTTGTGAACTAACCAATTAAATGCCCAGAGTGATATTTGGAAGATACTGACATGCTAACTGAGCTGTAGTGCTGCATTGCAGTTGTATTTGGGATTGCATATGTGATATCTAAATTATGTGTAATGTTTTATTCTAGAACATCGGTGATGCTGGCTCCAGTGTGGCTGCAGGAGGAGACGGGTCAGTTGTTGGGGGAGAAGCGGCAGCAGGAATGGGCACTGGTAAGTCACATAATTTCTTGCAATTACTATGCTCACTAACTATTGCCATTTTGTTTCTTGTCGTCATCAAAAATGACCGTGAAGTGAAACCTCCCACCACCCCCGCTTTACCAGCCACAGTGGTGGTTGGGTTATTATTATGGCCTCTTCTATCTGCAATACAGCAAAATCTCACCTAAGGAGCTTTGATGGCTTGAGGAAGACATTAAAAAACGGAAGGTAACTTAAAAGAACGGAAATGGTATATGAGTAAAAGGGTGGGTGAAAGGGTGGGTGAAAGGGTGCAACGTGGATGGGCGAAAGGATGGTTTGAAGAAAGGGTTGCTATTGAATGGGTGGATAATGTATTGTAAATTTTGGGGAAAGACTGGAGGCGAGAAAGTAAAGCTTAAGGGGCTATGGGTGAATTAGAATGAAAGGATGAATGAATATTTGAATTGTGTGGATGAATAAGCAAGGCAGCTCTTCTCATGAGTAGCATGCTGCTGTTCACCTACTCTGCTTACTTGGTTTATGTAGGGTTATCACTATCATTCAAAGCTATGGGTCTAAGTGGGGGTTATTTATTTAATTTTATTCTTTGTTCCACTCCCTTGACTCGCAGTATTTTTTAAGTGAGCCAGATCTATTCTACTTATCATTCATCATCCCCCTTCCCCGCCCATGGCATTTTTGCCAACTATGACCGAAGTGCAGTATGGGTCAATCAATTTGTGACTGCAGTGTTGGCTGTGTAATGTGCGTCTGCTTTAGTTAATGCGGCATTTACAATGTTTTCAATGCATAGCAAACCGAACACACAAGGTGTGTTGTTCTTTGCCCACTCAGTCACCTCTTAGTATTTCACTCCTTTATTTTTTCCTAAGTTCTTCCGTCCCAGTGTACCAAATTGGAAATTCCATTCTTGGCATGTGCCACATTTAATGCGGTACCCATGTGAAGTGATTCCAGAACATATTTCATGGTTTCCCATAGCAGATTTAATTTACACTTGTTCAGATTTTTCTCTTTAGAATTGTACCATCACTGAATAAGCCAAAGATGATAAATCGATGATCAGTGTAGTGGCCTCTCTAGTATATATATAAAAAAGCTCTTCCCCACCTGTCTAATCCCTCTATCCTACCCCCTGCAGTAGAGAAAGTCGTTTCCTTTTCTTGGTTACTGCCCAGCAACTGAATTTGTTGGAAATATGTGGTGGCGGGCAAGGCCAGAGAGTAAAGAGGAGTAAGTACATGATTTGATGTCAAGTTTGGCATATGGGATACACAGTGACGAATGTGCCAAATAAAATCTCTATAGTCTGTTTCTTTACCTGTAGTGCAGTTCATTAGATTCATTTTCCTCAACGTCTACTTACGGCAGACAGGATGATATATTAATATCCACATTTTATGCATGAGGTGTGTGACTGACGTAGTGTCCTATTTATTATTCATCTACCTCTTTAGAGACAGAGTAGAAAGAGAAATGCATTTGGCGAAGAGCAGAGCCATTGGAATTAAAAATAGATATGTGTCAACTACAGCTGCAGACAGTAGCAAACTAGCAGAGGCGCTAGCTAGCAATGAGCATGGCTTCATTATTTTAGCACCACACACAACTTGTACTACATATAGTGCATAATGCCATACTCATCAATGAGAAGTCATTTATTTTTCAACTCAAAGTGTCTAACTCTGTTTATAGTTACTTGAAAAGCCTTCAGAAGAACAAAATAATCAATTCACTGTTTTTTTAATCCTGTGATGTTATTCTCTGCCTATTAATACTTTTCTGCTACACAGTCAGTGCTTTTTTATGTTTGGCAACATGTGTGGGTAAAACATAAAATTGGCCTTGTGACTCTCCTAATCATAATCACATCAAATAAATTCCAATGGCCCTAGGGGATCAGCAAAGTATTGCTACTGTGCCAATCAGTAATTAAAAACAATTGTTTGCACAGAGCATTATTTACAATTTGTCTTTTTTGTTTTTCTCAGTATAGCTGCTCCTGCTGGTCCAGCTGGACCACCCGACAGGCAGGAGAGAGCGGCCTGTTTGCGGCAGCAGAGGCTGGAGTGTATCCAGCAGGAATACCAGCGGCTGGTGGTCCTGGGAGAGGAGGAAATAAATGCACAACAGCTGGGCCCCAGTGCAGGCGGTCCCCCTCAGCCTCCAGCCTCCCGGCCATCCTGTCGCAGGCGCCGCCAGCCAACTGCTGCCACCCCCCAACACAATGGCAACAGGCCATTGCTGCACTGCATCCTGCAGTGGCTGGACACCATCGAGGGCCGGTTCACCACAATTGAGCAGAGCCTCAACCAGCTCCGGACCGACGTTAATCTTAATTTATGCCTGAAGTAGTTTCTTATACTTTTACTTTGCACTGCTGCCTTCAAGTAGTTTTACGCAGTCTGTTTATGTGCTTGTAACTTAAGAGAGAGCGTGGCACTTAGTTATAGAGTCTAGGCTTATACTTCTCTAACTATCTTGACCATTATGGGGAATGCTGCCATGATGACCTATATTGTGTAGAACTATCTAGATAAAAAACAGTAGCAGTTAATTTATTTCTTACTAAGTTAAATTACATCCATACTAGTTGTCTTACCTGAATATACACGCAGCAATAACAGGGGAGGCATCACAACTTCACAAGCAAGGTCCCACTTCCAGTTCCACCCAGGTGAGCTCCAAATGTAGGATTGATCTGAATGATTGATTGATTATCCATCATAGGCAACTTAATAGAAGTAGAAAGACTGAGTGAGTTATATATTTATCAAAGATTTACAAAGAATTGACACCACCTGAGTACTATGTGAGGACACAATGAGAATGCCTGACTGTGCTAAAATAGAAAAAATAGCAATACTAGTAAGTTTTGGCTAATGTGGAGCTAGCAGTGTACTTTTTGAAATCCTCAAGTTATAAAAAATGGACTCAAAGTCTGGAGTCGACAAGCCTAGGTGAAGCATTTATGGTTAGGCAACACAAGGCCTGAATGATGATGCTGACAACTGATGTTCTTCATTCTATATCTAAAAGAAATATGGATAATTTTTAATGTGCGGGTTGGTAATGGGCTGGTGGGGGCTACTGCTTAGAAGATTCTACACTAAGTTGGTGTTGCTTTCACCCCACCAAGTGTGTGATCCATTGATGGTGTAATTTAAACCACACCTCAATAAATCGCACAGCTCAGGGGAAGAGGGTTAGGGGTTTGATGAATGGATGTGTAATGGGATTTCGGGAAAGGTTTGACAAAATCAACACTACAACACAAGGCCAGCATTCCTCTGGGCAATAAGCAGCAGCACATCATTTGCCATCAATCTGTTGTTAGAAGGAAACAAACGAATGAATATGGCAAAGTACAGATACATGCATTGCAAACAGTCCTTCTGCCCCCGAGACCCAATTTACCATATATCTAAATGTTCTGTCTTCTAGGTTGGGGACTGAACCAACGCACCCACTTCTCTTAGTTAATATGATTGTTTTTTTTTTCTTTTCAAGAAATAAGGAGCTGATATTCCAGCCAACTTGCAAAAATGTATCAACCGTTGATTACACCTTTTTATCTACAAGTTTGGCTGCACGGTTAGATCACTTTGACATTACAACTAGAGCAGACCACAATCCTTTAAGGAGCATGCTGAGTCTAGCCTTGAAACCAGCTGATAAAGTTATTAATGCGGGTAACTCATCTGGAGAGGAGGTAGCGAGGCTGGTTAGAAAAATCAAATGGGTATCTGAATACAAACCCAACGTTAGTACCTGGTTAAAAGATCTGGAGGCTATTATAAATACAAATTATTTACCAGGCTCCCTACAGGAGTGGGGAAGGCTTATGGAGAACTTACAAAAGTATATATTAGATCAGGAGGGCAGGTCCAAATTTCAAAAGGGGGGGCACAACCCAGTAAGGGAAGGCAATCATCGTTTCCAGATGACTGCTGCGTAAAGCGCAGCACGTGCACCGGTGCAACCCTTCTAGAAAAACAGCTGCAGCAGTAAAACTGGCAAGAAGGTCTCACAATAAAATTGTTTGGGAGATTTAGAAGGAAAGAAAGGATAAGGAATGGGTCACAGTCGTTCAGCTATTAAAGGATTCTAACCAAGCGCGATTTTGGGCCCACATTAATAAATAAAAAAATGGAAATACGGGCAGGGAAAATGGGGTTTCAGATACAGCTTGGGTGCGCCATATTGCTGAGCTATATGTGGAACAGATTGATAATTCAATAGAGGCTGGAGGGTCCTCCAATCCAACTTTTTCTTTTAAAGAAAAGTTGACAGTAGCTGAACCAAGTCTACAACATCAAGAAGTTTCAGAGGCAGGATTGGGCCAGCCTGATGAAGAGATCCAGGTGGCTGAGGGTAATCTAAAAAACAGTGGAAAGGTGGCAAAGGTATTAATAAAGCTGAAACCCAATGGAGCCCTGGGCCCGAACGGGCTCCCAGCTGACCTTTTTAAGGAGGCGCATGAAGATTGGGCAGTAGTGTTGTCAGCTCTCTATAACCATTGTTTTTTAAGCGCTGACATACCAAACGGTTGGAATTTTATACCCTATATTTAAGAGCGGAGATCGGACCACAGCCGCAAATTACAGATTGGTTGCCTTACTGGATATTGAGGCAAAAGTCTATGCCCGAATTTTACTAGAACATTTAGAATCCTGGGTGGCAGAGGAGGGAATGTTGCCATTTTTTTCAAACAGGGTTCAGGGCTGGTAGACAATATTCAAGCTCTCTCTGTCCTTAGGCATTATGCTATTCAGAAGAATAGTCCACCTCTCCTGGGTTGTTTTATAGATTACACTGCAGCTTTTCACAGCTTATGGACCATTCTTTGGAGGAAGCTTGCAGGTTGGGGTATACCAGCGAACTTGTTAAGAGCCATCATATCACTATACACAGAGACATGGGTTTGAGGGAAAACTAGCGCAACAACAGTAACACAGAAAGTGAAAACGAATCAAGGGCTAAAACAGGGTTGTGTTTTGGAACCCATGTTGTTTAATCTGTATACGGCGGATTTAGGGAAAGCACTGGACGGTTGTAGTTTGGTCCCCCCTAATCTAACCTCAGTACGATTACAAATAATCCAATACGCTGATGATATGGTGGTCATAGATCACACCAAGTCAGGTTTGCAAAGGGCTTTAAACGCTTTGGATAGATATAATAAGGCTAACCATTTATTGGTAAATCAGTCCAAAACGAAAGTCCTGATATTCAGGAGTTACCGTAGGAAGAAGATGGCAACCTGGCAGTTGGGAGGTCAGACCATTACCACAGCAAGACATTATAAATATCTGGGTGTGTGGTTTAGTGAAACTGGTTCAGCAGTAGCCCAAGTCAAAGATCTTAATAAGAAAGCTGTAGCTATTAATTATGGAATTGGCCAACTGAATCATTTATTAAGTAGCGCTTCAGCTGCACCCATTTTAAGAGTTATAAAGGCAACCTTACTCCCAGCATTGCATTATGGGCATCTTGCCTATCCTGGCGTGATGGACGATGCGTTAGAGCAATGCCACATTAGAGCATATAAAAAAATATTCCATCAACCACGACACGTCCGACGCTCCAGGTTAAGACTTGAGCTAGGGCTAATAATTCAATCAATCGACTGTAAGGCTTCCTTGTTAAAATATTTTATCAGGTGTAGGGGGGCCCCCAAGTATTCCTTAAAAAATTATTTGAAAGCGATTTATGAAAATCTGGGCAACCCATGGTCCAGTCAACTTAATGAGGCGATTAGGTTATTTAAGATCCAGGAGTCCGCACTGGGGGACGGTGCCATCCCTTACCGGGCATGGAAGACTGCTATTAACAAGCAAATGAAAGAGTCTTCCTGGGAACAGGACTTATGGTCCCTTGAGCGTCGAGGATGGGCTCAGCCCCTGACGGATTCCTATCACGTTGGGAAGCCACAAAAATATTTTTCGGATCTCGTTAACGCAAATACCCGAGACCAAAGAGTGCTTGCATTACCAATTAGAGATTTCAACCCGCGTTGGGCTGGCGGCGGGGGTGACTTTATTATTATTATTTTTTTATTTAAAATTTTCAATCCATAACATGTATCAGTATAAACCACTTGCAGACATATTTTTACACAAGAAAAAATGACCAAGAGTTAATAATATAACACTGCGAGTTAATATGATTGTTAAAAGAAAATCGATACCGTATTGCAAAATTGGGTGGTGCGTCTGCATTCTCCTCGAGAATGTCCACTCCTTGGGGCCTGTCTGCACCGGTCCGGTAGGTAAGCAGGAGTGCTGTTGAGCTCAACTAGCTTTCGCCTTTCGTTCGTGATGAAGACTCGAAGAAGGCCTGCGGATTGTAAAAGAGCACTGTATTTTAGAGTCAAGGAGAAGGACAGAAGGAAGGTAAGCTTCATGAGGAGTGTATCAAGAAGACTCAGAGGCAATGCAAAAAAAAACAAAAGGGGGACTCAGAGTATCACTTTTGCCAAAGTCCAACACACACACACACACACACACAGAGCAGCATTTCACAAACGCACCTCTCTATTCCACACAGCTGAGTATTAGGCCTCAGACTTTTGGTTAACATAAGAACTGAAGTCGATACTCGATAACTTCTTGCTTCTAGCTATTGATGAGGTAGTCCTTCAGCACCCGCCCTGAGTCTATCCGTAATACTCCTCCAGTCCTGACTCCGAGAAACACAGTCCCAGACCAGTCATTATCATCATGAATCACGATGACCCGAGCAAGATAGGAGTAGAGTGGAGTGCACTGCTGTTGACGAACAAGTAGAGAAACATAAATTACAGTATTTTGCATAGGTTTTTGTTTGTTAATTAAAGTGACTGTTCTGGTCTCTGAAGAGCCAGAAAAAAGGAGAACACCCTGCAATTAAATCTGATCTGGCTAAGTGTGAAAGGGCTGATCACCTACAGGGAAACAAAATCAGCGCCCATCACTCAAGCCCCAGACAATGCAAATCAATAATCATCTCAAGAAATTTCCCATATTACAGTTCAACACACACCCTCAGTGTCTGCCACCACATAAATCATCACTCACGCAGTCACTCACCTTTGCCATAGTTGAAGTTACCTCATCCAATCCAAGCACGGATAGTTCAGGTAGGTATTTAATCATCTTTGATGCAGGCAACACATTGGAATTTGGTATTGGCAGGCAGTCTTAAGGAATAAATAATTTTATGGGGCAGCCCTTCTAGTGCTAAGATGCAAAAAGAAATAGGCAATAGGAATGCAAGGTGGGCAGGCATTGTCCCCAATGTCATGAAGGAATTGTGGAGGCTTCTTCAATGCACACTGGTCCAACTGCAATCCGGCAATATATATGTGACTAATAAAAAAGGTGGGGCAGCATAAGTCTGACACAAAAATAATAATTTTCCTCCTACTCGGCACTGGTAAAAACCCTGACTCCCAAACTGGAAATCCTATATGCAGAGGCCTTAGAAGCAGGGGTACTCCCTGACTCGACGAAAGACGTCCTTGTGTTACCATTGCCCAAAACTGGACAAGTGGGAGCACGGGTGTCAGGGTTCCGACCTCTCTCCATGCTATACGCTGATTTTAAAATTCTGAGCAAAGTGTTGGCATCGCGACTCCTTCCACATATGCAACACCTAGTCCACCCAGACCAAAACGGGTTCATTCTGACGAGAGCCACATCGGCCAATATCCGTAGGCTCTTTTACATAATGCATCACCCGGACGGGAAAGAATATCCAGAGGCCCTAATAATGTCCGTAGATTTGGAGAAAGCTTTTGACTCCATAAGGTGGGACTTTCTCTGTGCAACGATGGCTCGTGTGGGACTTGGAGACTGGTGGATAAGATGGGTCAGATTGTAATATGCAGCTCCCACGGCTCGGGTAAAAGCAAGCGGGGTGATATCACGACAATATAATGTGTTTAGGAGAACAAGACAGGGATGCCCATTGTCTCCGCTTCTGTTTGCTCTGGCCATTGAGCCACTGGTGGAATTGTTCACACTAAACGGCCCACGGCATTGAATTAGAATAGGGGGTAAAGACCGTATCATCTCCCTTTATGCAGCCGACCTATTGCTATCCCTGGGGGATGGAAGTCGAGGGGTGTCACAGGCACTGGGATTGCTGGGGACCTACTCTGACCGGGCGGCATTGAAACTGAACAAAACAAAAATGCACATATTCCTGCTGCAGGGGGAAACACAATACCCAGTGGACCTTCCTGCAGACCTGAATTGGGCCCCCCATACATTTAGATATCTGGGAATACAGGTGTTCCATGAACTGGAAGATCTTCGCGAGGGAAACCTGGCACCGGTCTAGCGATCCCTTAAAATATGTGTCCAATTTTGGCGTTCACTCAAATTACCCACAATGGCGCGAATCGCACTGTCTAAAATGATTATGCTCCCCAGATGGCTGTACAGTTTTGCGAACCTCCCTGTGATAATTCCACCGCAGTGGTTTATTGGGCTTAACAGGCTAGTGCACAAACTGATCTGGAATGGGGGACAGCATAGAGTCGTGCTGGCTATACTACAAAGACCTACAGACGAGGGGGGGCTGGGGGCCCCAGAGTTTGACCTATATTACTTGGCAGCCCAACTGCAATGGCTAGCCCAGTGGCTAGAAGGTTGGAATGTGGAGACACTACATGCGACAAACGCGGTTATTACCCAACAACAATTACTGGCTGCATTGCTACATCCCTCAATGGCAATACAGGACCCGGGGGTATTATTAAAGGTGGCACTATATTGCTGGAGAAGGTGTTGCAGGCACACAGTGAACATTTTACCATATGTCCCAAGCCTGCCTTTGGTAGGGCTTCCGGGAGGTAAACCACCCATCTTCCTTTCGAGCACCCCAATGGCTAGCTGGACAGAAGGTGGAGTAACAACAGTGGGAGTTTGCAATCACAATGGAATGTTGATTCCATTGGAGGAATCCCTCGCCCATTATGACCTGGCTGGTGGCCAATTCCTTAACCACCATGTGGTAGTACATATGTTTAAAGAGCTATGGGGAAGAGCCCGACAGGAACCACAAACACACAAGAGTTTGCAAGTGTTGCTCACATTAGGATTGGCCAGACATTTAATAAAATGGTAGTATAAGGCACTGATTAACATGGTGAAAACACCACTGGAGGGGTTGCGAGCTGGATGGAATAGGGCAAGAGGGAGAGACCTTGGAGATAGGGAATGGTACCAAGTATTGCGGAGTCCGAAACAAATCTCTAGGAATGCCGCACTAAAACACATCCAATTTAACTATATTCACAGGTTTTATCTCACACCCCATAGGTTAAACGTTATGCATGGAGGGGAACCCTGAGGATGCCCTAGATGCGGCCAGCAAGATGTGGGGTTCACGCACATGACATGGGGATGCAGGGTATTTCAAGAATACTGGGGAGAGGTGCTGGCCCAGATAAACCTCACTCTGGACAGACAACTTGCGTGCCCGGTTGAGGTATGCCCACTGGGATTGTTTCCTAGACCGAAGGATAAGAAGGTGGGCTCCAGATTCACAGACTTAGCACTAGTTTTGGCATGTAGACAAATCACCATAAACTGGAAAATGCCGAAAGGTCCCCTAATAAAGATATGGGAAGAGGCAGTAGATAAGTGGACCAAGGCAGAGGAGAGAGCCTTGCAAAGAGAGGAGGCTAGAGGGCTTCGCAAACGTCCTATAGCTGAGTTATGGATGGAAATATTGCGACATTGGACCGGTAGGAAAGATGAGCATAACAATGAACAGGGGGATACAGGGACGAGCAAAGGCAGCGACAGTGATGCTTCTGACAGTCTACAGAAAGAAGGCGAGAGACCACACTAGAGACTAACCCACTCCACATACCTCTCAAGAGAAAACATAGAGCACATTGGGCACATACGACACACCACTGGACAGTGTTACGCTCTATGGTTTCCCAAGAATTGGGACAGTTCGAAGGTTCATAAAAATAAGATATGGCTTCAAAACAGATACAAAGATGGAACCCCCCAAAACAGGAGATATTGTATTGAAAACAGGAATGATGGTTTAAACAGTAATACAGTACAACCACATTGTATGTATACCACAACCCAAAGATAGTGGTGTGAGATATGTATATCGATATTGAGGCTGGGTTGACAAATTAAAGACAGGATGTGTAAAGGATTGCGATTTACGTTCAAAGATGCCTGTATGTATGATATTTTGGAAAAGTATAAGAAAATTGCCAATAAAAACATATAAAAAAATAATAATATTAATGTTCCTCTAGCTAATTTTTATTTTTGTTTTTTGCAAAAAAAGAACTAATTTCAATGGGAAAAAATGTAAAAGTTCTATGGGGGCACTGGCATACTTAGTACGGGAAGTAGAGTTCATCCTCACACTCAGGTGGTTCACCCTGAAGTTGGTCAGCTAACACATTTGATTCAATTTCGGACCAATCACCCTCTTCCTTCTCCTATGCTGCTGTTTCAGAAATGGTGTAATTGTGTGGTATAAAACGTTGGTTCATTTTGATCATAGTCAATATCTCCACATTTTGAGGCGAGAGACTGGTCCTTCTTACTTTGACTACCACACCAGCTGCACTGAGCACACATTCAGCAGACACACTGGTGATAGGACAAGCCAGATACTTTATTGCCAGCCTGCTGAGCTCTGGCTATTAGTTACCTAGAACGGTAAACCCAAAAGCAGTCACTGGGACCTGGGTATCAAACAGTACATAGGAACAGTGGTCCCAGTGGGTAGTTTCATATACATAAAAAGAAACAATATTTACCAACAAAGAATGAAAAAGACGTATTGTACTTAGTGCACAGTGTTATTTAATCACACTGGACTCATAATGATTCATACATTTGTTAACACAGTGTTAAAAAACAGTGCCCCAGGAAGGATGAGGGAAGGTGTGCGTGTTGTGATTAGGGTGAGGATGAGGGAGTGAATGTACGAAGGTGTGATTCAGTGTGTTTTTGCTATTTGATCATGGCTATTAGAATTATGGATATTGTGTGAATAATTTGGCTTAGTTATGAGCCTTCTTGTTGTGTAAATAATATACTGTATGAATCACACCTTCGTACATTCACTCCCTCATCCTCACCCTAATCACAACACGCCCACCTTCCCTCACCCTTCCTGGGGCACTGTTTTTTAACACTGTGTTAACAAATGTATGAATCATTATAAGTCCAGTGTGATTAAATAACACTGTGCACTAAGTACAATACGTCTTTTTCATTCTTTGTTGGTAAATATTGTTTCTTTTTATGTATATGAAACTACCCACTGGGACCACTGTTCCTATGTACTGAGCTCTGGCTATTGGCGCATCTTCCCATACCAAAATATCAATGGATTTTGATCCACATAGACCTCTTTTGGATCATCCAGATACTTCTGGAACATCCTGTGGATGGTTATTGGTGCTGCTACTTGCGCAACCTGTTTTGCCAGTGCCTCTGCACTGGACTTGAGCCCTGCCAATTGAAACCAATACAATGCAGAGGTTGGGTCCCGTCCTTCTGTTTCTGTTGTTGCCGGTGTTCTGGTTGATGGTGTTGTTGGCTGCTGTGAGACAAGACTGCCATCTCTGGAAGTTGAAGGCGGCACCCCAGAACTGCAGGGTGGGACTCGAAGTTCCAGCCGTTCTTCTTCCAAGTCTCTGGCTTGCTCTACAACACGTTCTTCTTCCAAGTCTCCGGCTTGCTCTACAACATTAGTGGGGCAAATGGTGCATACTGCAATGTCCTCCCCCTCTTTGCTAACTGTAAAAAAGTCCCAAACTGGGGAGTACTTTTTTCCAGGCCAATGCCTGAAGAACAACTGGAGGTAGGTGGGCATGACGTTAATTGCCTCTCTGCTTCTCTTGAGGCAGGGGTTGCTGCAGGTGTCAGCTGAGGCTTTGTAAATATGGGAGCTGGTGGAAGTGCTACCTGTGCCACATCCCTCGGAGCTGGTTGAATAGCAATGTCAGATTCCTCTGTGTCACCTTTCCACCATGACTAACTCGTTATCGTCATCCTCCTCTTCATTCCCTTCCATAAGTCTAAGTTTTTCTGGAACTTTTCTTTTCCCTTGCCTCTCCTATTGTCTCGTGGTCTCTGTCGGGGTCCACTCCATGTCCATATCATCATCATCAGAAGTTGTCCTTGGAGAAGATGGTACAGTAGTACCCTTCCTTTTTCTTGCTGGAGATCTGGAAGTCAATGATTCTAAAAGAGGAGGTTCAACTTCTTGCTCGGAAGGAAGCTCAACCTTCTGTTCTGCTCCAACATCAGACAAATGTACTATTGCTGGCTGCGGCTGATGTCCACTTTGCTGTGTTTCAGGAAACACAGCAAAGGGACAAATCCAAGTCAACATCACTACTCTCCGACAGGATTGCACTGGCTGCCTCAATGACAGACATGGTCAAAGATTTTCTCAACTAGAAGAAACAATTTGAAAGAATGCTTCCCTGGTGAAGTTGTGGCCTATGGAAGGTACCCATACAGAGCTATTGAAAGGTATATACTAGGACAGCTCCACCTCAGTCAATTTCCCAATAATTCGCTTTTGTATGGTGCAACATAAAGCAAGTTGGAAAAGATAGGTTTGGCTGAGATAGTCACTGAGAACAATAACCTCCTAACCACTAGTCTCCTGCCTCTTTTCTTGCTTAGAGCAAATTCTGCAATGACCACATGGTCGAGTCTTACTCACTGTTGCAGGAATGCGGCCAGCAAAGCTGATCCTGTAGCCTTGCCACATCCTCTACAGCAGATGAAGTAGAGGGCACTGCTTCTTCAGTAGTAGGACTTTCAATGACGGTCAACTGAAAGATAAGGAAAGACATTGTATGTAGCCAACCGGATCAGGTGGGTAAACCATGTGTGCGCTTTATTACTGTACTGTATGGCTGAAGTACCTGGTCATTCTTATCCACTCCGCCCATGTACTTGTTGTAATCTAGTATACAGGTGGGCTTGTGAACTTCGGCCATCGGACTCCAAACCGTGACTGAGGAAGTGCTCTCATCATGGATTGTAGTGAGCACATACACATCCCGCCTATTGGACAATTTGACTGTGAACAGCTCGTTGGAATGCAATGCAATGGAATGCAAAGCTCTGCAGGAATCCTTAGCGGAGGAATCCTTAGTGGCGACATTGAACTGTACCTCATGCCATAGTGTCAGCTTCGTACAGCTCACTGAACAGCTCTGCACTCATATACTAGTTGTCCACATAAAGTTTAAATGCCTTTTATGAAGGAGTGGTTGGACAAGCTCCCATACAATATCTGCTGTGACTCCTTGCGTGGAAGGGCAACCTACAGGATTTGAAGTGGAATCCTTCCCTGTATACACTCTTAGAGTGTATAAATACCCAGTAGAGCTCTCACACAGCATGTACATTTTGATTCCATAAGAGGCATTTTTGCTTGGTATGTACTGCCTGAACAGCACATCCCTTTGTACAGGATCAAGGACTGATCCATGGTGGTATCCAGCAGATAAATATTCCATGGCAGGCCGAATTTTTAACAACCTGTCGTGGTCTGGGTGGTTGCAGGGCAATGCAGCAGAATTATTGAAATGCAGCTTACACTGCAGTAGCAAAGAATGATCCTGGTTCATGACTGGTGAGAAGGTGGGTGATACCTAAACCGTGCGACTAGACCAGTAGGATGTGCACTTGATTTGGGCATTATCCCCATTTTGAGGGTATGGTCCAGACATTTCTTCAACTCCCCAAGTCAAATGTGAGTCCACCAGTGTGTCCTAGAATGAGGCCTAAGTGTAACTCCATGCTCCCTCAGAAGCTGTTTGTCACACAAATTTGTTTGGTGCGCAATTTCATATAGGAACTCAACATCCACAAAAGGGCTGAAAGTAGTCAATAGAGAAAAAATTTGTGGTATCTACTTCCACAAACATCCAGTGCTTGCCTTGAACCGGGGAATATGGGGCTACACTAAACTGGGAGGCTGCCAAAAGAGCACTCGGTCTGCGCGTGCTGCTGCACATGCCTATTCTCTGAGCTGGTCTACCCTTCAACTATCTGTCCACTGCACAGATTGTGCTTGCAAAGGGACATCAGGACTGCCATAACCATGTTCCTCACAATCATTGTAAGACGAGTCTTTGGATGGAACTTCACCACCTGAAAAATTGCTTCCAGATTCTGCTTCATTTTCTTCTCCCCCAGATGCTGTCTCAGTACCTGATCCTATCTCAGAGCTGTCCTCCATAACTTGAGTTAGGGCCTGGGCAACAGTCACCCACTGAGACTCCATTTCTGTAGACTGTCTAAAACCTTCCTTCTGAAACACTGTCCTACGTAGAAGGCAGAAGTATGGTTTTAAATCAGTTTGTGTCTGAGATGTGTGTGACAAAGTGTAGAAGCAGTTAGCTTATCAATAGGTGGGTGGGTGCTTCTTTGGGATGTGCATGACAGTGTAAAAGCAAAAAAGCATTTAGCTTATCGATGCAGCTTCTCTAAAAACACTAAAAGAGACAAAAAAAACCCCAAGAGTATGACTTCACCTTGCCACATACACGATACCACAGCATACTTCAAAGTACACCTTGTGAGCCCACTCCAGCCACTGTTCATTTATTAGGGCACTGACATGCAGCAGAGGCAATTTTAGGTGGGAGACAATTAAAAAAATCATATCCAAGCCAGACACAGCCAAAGCCTAGGCTTATGCACAGAAATAAAAGTTTCCCTCATTAACAAATCAGATATTACACTATACTTGTGAGAAGCTGGCTTGGTATATGGTGTACACTTATGTAAGTGGGCACCTTGCACCAATTCAGATTACCCTTATGGTGATTTTAGTGGTCTTAGATAACCTTAGAAAGCTCTCTAAGTGGTAGCTATGGAGAGCAGCCTTCAGGCTTAGTCCAGAAGGAGTATAAAGCAGCTTGTTTTACCAGAACGTTATCTTATAGGTATAGATTAAGTGAAAAAGAACCACACAGTATATTTATAAAAATATGTATTTATTATAATATACTCACTAACACATTCAGGTATCTCCTACCCGTAGATATACACAATGCACACAATATTTTTAAATAGAAACAGGTAAGTAGCACATAACACACAGTGGTCACCAGGGGGAGACCAAACCATATACTAAAATAGTGGTATGCGAACCACGACTCAAGTCAAGGCTATACCCAGAAAACGTAGAAGTGCCGGGAACCCAAGGAATCACCCAAGGTAAGTAACCAGGAGCCCCATTGAGGCCGTGTGCAGAGTGGGAACACGACCGCGGGATCAATGCAAGTCAATGGGTAAGTCGTAGTTGCAATTTTAAAGAAGAAGGACCCTTCCCAGTGGACCCTGAAGACACCCTGTGAAAGACAGAAGGTTGGAGAGCCACCCCACCCGCGGATACCTTAGGAACCAGGATACCTGCACCAGGGAAGCCGGGTGCATAGGTGTGAAGTGGCATCGGAAACCGCCGTCGAACTCAATGGAGGACTTCAGGAAGATGCCGCTGCTGGAGAAGGTGAAAGTGTCCGGTGGAACCCAAAGGTGGATTTAAGATGTGAAGAGCCTGCAAGCAGAGAGGACAGAGTCCATGCCACTCAGTAGTGACCAGGAGGCATGGAAAAGAAATGTCCACCGATGTCGAGTGTTGCAGGAGAACTGACGGTGACCTTGAAACTGCAGCTGTGTGGACCAGGCGAAGCCCAGGAGCCGTACACAAGCTGTCCCACATTGGATGTCGAGAGCTGAGGGGTTGGTGTCCAGCGGGAGCACCAACAAGCCTTGGCAATTGCAATCAATGTGGAAGTTGAAGAAGGTGCAATGTCGGGACCAGCAAGGTCCAGGAGACTCACCACAAGCAGGGGAGTCAGAGCAGGCCCAGAGCAATCAGGGGAGCCTGCGGAATTCAAAGATGACCCTCAAGAGGACCCACAGGCCGGAGGCACTGGAGTCGAGAGAGGACCTCGAGCAGCTCACCAAAGATGCAGGCCCACGATGCAAGAGTTGTGATGAGGACGCAGATCTTGGCCACTGGAGATGCTTGAGGTAGGGGCTATTGGGAGCCCGAAGATCTTGGTGGAAGGAAGCCAACAAGCCTTTGCAACTGCAAGTCGACGCGGTGCACAGGGGCTTGGTTCCTGTGGCTCCAACAAGAGATACTGGCCTCAAACTTGATGAGAGGACAGGGCAGGCCTCGAGGGATGTGAAAAACCACCACCTGTGTTGCTGAGCCTTTCGGAGTCTGTGAGAGCCTAGGATCAGCAGACCGGTCAGCTTAGTTGCGGTGCCTGCAGATGCAGGGAAGTGACTCCTTCACTTTAAGGGAGTTCCTTCAGGGGTCTTGGATGCCCACAAGCCTTGGAAGGTTCCTGTATGACTTTGCAGCAGACGAGCAGGGCAATGAGATCAGGAGCAGCCAGAGTCTGTCCAGTTGCAGCCTTGAATCCCAGAGCGAAGTCCAGAGTGCCCAGATGGTTGAAGAAGAAGTGGAGTCTGAAATGAATCTTGTCCCATGACGAATCTAGGGACCCACCCACAGGTAAACCCTTAAGTGCCCTAAGGAAAGGGTTTGGTCGATTCAGGGGTCCCTCCCTAAGGAGGGGCTGGACAAAGGGTACCCTGTCCTTTGACCAGTTTCGTGCCAGAGCAGGAGCCAACGGCTCCCTGAACTGGTTTGAACTGGACTATGCATGGAGGGCACCAACTGTGCCCTGCACGCAGACTATGTGGCGCTGGCAAGCGCCCCCCCCGCCCCAATACACCAAACCCTGTCTGGGAGGTGGTCACACCTCCCTGTGACAGGATACCTATTGTTCTGCCTTCCTCTGCCCGAGCTTGGCTCAGCAGCAGTAGGGCAGAAACGTGTCTCTGGCCGGCAGCAGCCCTAGCTTTCAGTCTGGGTCTGGAAGACCAGTACTGGGAGCACCAAGGGCCTCCCAAAGGAGCTTTATGGTGCATGGAATCATACTCCCCACACCGTTTACGGTGTGGGGATATGATTCCAACATGTTGGATACCAAACACGACAGGGTTCGTTACAGCCAGTTTAAAGATGGTCATCGCGTAATGACGCGGTGCCCCTCTATTTGTTATATGGCTGTCTCACTTACAACCGGGGAGAATGGATTCTGCAGGCTGTAGGGGTGTCCTGCTCATGCAGGGGCACCCTCACCCTTAGAACCGAGCACCCTGCCTTCATGATTTAAAAGCCTGCTTTAGGGGTGACTTATAGGTTTTAAGTGCTGTGACCTTAGATATAGGTAAACCTATACTTTTTGTAAGTGATGCTAGCACCAGCTTACACAGTCTGCAATGGCAGGCCTGTAGTTAAAGTTTGGGTGGTCTCCCATGCTTCAGCCCATGGGGGACCCCTGGTGCACCAATGCCCTTGGTACCTTAGTACCATATACTAAGAACTGATAATGTTACACCAGTGTCCAATCTGGGATGTACCTAAGTACTTACCAAACCAATTTGGGGGAGAAAGCACAGAGACTGGGGTCATGATTAGCAGGATCCCAGTCAGTCTAGTCAGAAACAGCATTACATCAAGCAAAAAGGGGTGTGCGGGGAGGTAGAAAAGCAGATCCTCCTTTTCTACACACCCTCCCAAAACATAAGGAGATGAGACTAACCTTGCCCAGTTGAGTCTTTATTTTCTAATTGGAAATATCTGGAGAGTCCATCTACATTGGCATGGTTACTCCCAGGTCTATGTTCCACTTTATAGTCCATCCCCTCTAGGGAAATGTTCCACCTCAGAATTTTGGGGTTTTCACCCTTCATCTGTTTAAGCCATAAGAGGGGCTTGTGGTCTGTCTGGACAATGAAGTGAGTGCCAAACAGGTATGGCCTCAGCTTCTTCAAGGCCCAGACCACAGCAAAGGCCTCCCTCTCAATGGCTGACCAACGTTTCTCCCTGGGGGTCAACCTTCTGCTGATAAAAGCTACTAGTTGATCCTGGCCCTCTGCATTAAGTTGTGATAACACAGCCCCTACTCCTATCTCAGATGCATCTGTCTGGACAATCAAAGTTTTTGAGTAGTCAGGACTCTGCAGGATGGGAGCAGTGCACATGGCCTGCTTCAGGTCATCAAATACCTTTTGACAGCTTACTGTCCACCGAACCTTCTTGGGCATTTTCTTTAATGTCAGATCATTCAGTGGAGTCACAACGGACCCATACCCCTTCAAAAATTCTGTAGTACCCAGTCAGGCCCAAGAAAGCTCTTACCTGAGTCTGGGTAGTGGAAGCAATCCAGTCCACAATTGTCTGGATCTTGCTCTCCAATGGTTGAACCTGGCCTCCACCTAACAGGTGGCGCAAGTACACAACCTTGCTCTGCCCTATCTGGCACTTAGTGGCCTTGATAGTGAGACCTGCCTTCTGCAGGGCCTTCAGAAGGTTTCTGAGGTGGACCAGGTGATCCTCCCAGGTGGAGCTAAAGACATCTATATCATCTAGATATGCTGCACTATATGCTTCCTCTGAATTGTGGCAGTTGCATTCTTCAAGCCAAAAGGCATCACAATAAATTGATCATGCCCACTAGTGGTTGAAAATGCTGTTTTTGGCTTGGCATCCTCAGCTAGTCTGATTTGCCAGCAGCTAGCAGTCAGTTCAAATGTACCCAGAAACTTGGCTGAGGCCAAAGTATCTATGAGTTCATCTGCCCTGGGAATTGGATGAGCATTGGTCCTAGTGACTGCATTGAGGCCTCTGTATTCCACACAAAACCTCATCTGTCTTTTTCCATCCTTGGTGTGAGGTTTTGGCACAAGGACTACTGGATTATCCCAGGGGCTATCTGAAGGCTCAATGATCCCCAATTCCAGCCTCTTTTTGACCTCTGTCCTTATGCAATCCCTGACATGGTCAGGCTGTCTGTAGATTTTACTCTTCACAGGCAGACTGTCACCTCTGTGCACTTCATGGGTACACCAGGTGGTTTGACTGGGTTTCAGGGAGAACATATGTCTGTACTGATTGAGGACTTGTCTGCAGTTTGCTGCTGATCAGTGAGGCTGCCTGCCAAGGCTACTCCATCTTCTGATCCATCATCAGGGTTCTGAGAGAGGAGATTAGTGAGAGGGTCACTCTCTTCCACCTGTCAACGAAAGGTTTTAGGCGATTCACATGAAGTACCCTATGGGGACTCTTTGGAGTACCTAGGTCCACCAGGTAGGTGAACTCACCTTTTTGTTCAAGGATGGTGTGGAGGCCACTACACTTGTCTTGGAGAGCTGCCGGGATCACAGGCTACAACACCCACACTTTCTGGCCTAGCTGGTAAACAGTCAAGAAAGCCTTTTGCTCATGCCAAGCTTTTTGAAGTTATTGGCTGGCCTCCAGGTTTTTGCTGGCTTTCTTCATGTACTCAGCCATGCGTTAACGCAGACCAAGGACATAGTCCACAATGTCCTGTTTAGGAGGCTTAAGAGGTTGCTCCCATCCTTCCTTCACTAGGCACAAGGGACCCCTAACTGGATTTCTAAATAGAATCTCAAATGGGCAGTAGCCAACCCCCTTCAGAGGAACCTCTCTGTAGGCAAAGAGAAGGCAGGGTAATAAGACATCCCATTTTTACCTAAGCTTTTCTGGGAGTCCCATGTTCATACCCTTTAGGGTCTTGTTGAATCTTTCAACAAGCCCATTGCACTGTGGATGGCAGGGTGTGGTGAACTTGTAGTTCACTCCACACTCTTTCCACGTGGCAGTAATATAACTAGACATTAAGTTTGTACCTCTGTCTGTTAAGACCTCCTTAGGGAAGCCCACTCTGGGAAAGATTCCCAAGAGGGCCCTGGCCACTATAGGAGCTGTAGTGGTTCTAAGGGGAATGGCATCTGGGTATCTAGTAGCATGGTCCACCACCACTAGCATGTAACTGTGCCCAGATGCAGTTGGAGGGTTCAAGGAACCAAAATGTCAATCTCTACCCTCTCAAAGGGAACCCCAACCACTGGAAGTTGAATTAAGGGGGCCTTTGTTGTGCCGCCTGACTTACCACTGGCTTGGCAAGTGGCACAGGAGCGACAAAACTCCTTTGTGTCTTCAGACATATGGAACCAGTGAAAGTAAGGGACAAGCCTGTCCCAAGTCTTGCTTTGCCCTAAGTGTCCTGCAAGAGGAATATCATGTGCCAGGGAAAGGAGGAAACCTCTGAACTTCTGGGCTATTGTAGGAAAGTGGCTCTGTATATACTGTACCTAAGTAAGGTTCAGGGTGTACAGAGTCCACAGTCCCCAGAGGGTTGACAGAGGCTAAAGTTAGATATAACCTTACTCTCCAAAGTGGTAGCTTGGTCGAGCAGTAAGGCAGTATCAGAGGACAGTGTAAAGCATTTGTTGTACACACTCAGTCAGCAAATGAAGCCACACACTCAAGAACTGAACTCTAGGCCAATGGTTTGTATATAAAAAATATATGCTTGTTTTATTTTAGAACCAACAATAGGATCAAAATATACTTTCTCAGTATGAGATGCTTTGGTTATTCACCTTACAGATAGGCAATAGACTTTGTTGATAGTGGTTATCACAGTTGGTGCAAGAGGCAACACAGGGTCAAATTCAATGCAACATTGAGCTCAATGGAAAATTATACTTAATTACAATTGATTACTTTGCAGAGCACTTTTCTAACCACAGGACTGGATCCTGGATTCAGTCCTGGGACACTTCCTGTAAACAGGTAAGAAAAAGCGTTTTGGTTATTGTAGTGATTTTTGAAGAATATTACTATATTTCAAAAGCTGACACTTAGAAACTTTTCTGGGTAAAATTACCAATGTTATCCTATGAAAGGAAATACAGTGTGCAAGCAAAGTATGTTTACGTTACTTTTGTAATCCAGTGCTGGACTCCTAGGTTCAGCACTGGGACATTACTTAAAACAGGTAAGTAATTACGTTTTTGTAGTTTGTTCGATTTTTAAAGAATATTTGTAAAATACAGAAATCGACACTTAGAAGAAATTTCACAGAAAACCAGTCAATGGATCCCTATGAAAGAAAAGTGAGTTAACGGTAAGTAACGTTGCGATTACTTTTTAGGGCCAGTGTTGGGCACTCGGGTCCAGCACTGAGGCCCCTCCTAATACTAGGTGAGTATTTTCGTTTTCGTGACTCGGTTGATTTTTGGTGAATATTCTAAAGTTTCAGAACTCCACACTTAGAAGAAATTTCGCAGAAAACCAGTCAATGGAACCCTATGGAAGAAAAGTGAGTTATCGGATTTCGGGTAAGTACTTGACTGGCAGGGTTAAGGTTCTGGGTAAGACTCAGGGGTCCCCCAGGATCAGGTAAGTACAGTTTTTACACCCTCAGCGGCACAGGGGCGGCCGGGTGCAGAGTGAAAGGCCCAATGTTATCCTATGGCAGGCGGGGGCCCCGGGTTGGTGGCTGCTGGCAAGCAGGCCACGCGACTGTGGGAGCTGGGCTCCTGGTCACTTGCTCAGGGCAAGTAGGGAAGTAGGTTAGGATAGAGGTTGCACTCCCAGGGGCACTCGGGCGGCTGGGTGCAGGGTGCTTTGAGCCGTCGGGCGCTCAATGTTAAACAATAGAGGTCGTGAAAGGTGAAGAAAGGCTGCAGGCTCGGGGACGGTGATTCTTCAGGGACGACCAACACTTCAGGAGGTAAGTTGGGGTCTTGGAGGATAGGTTGACACCCAGGAGTTGGGCACAGGGGGCCGTGGGCGCCGGGTGCAGGGGTGTCTTTTGAGGTCGGGAAATCTTACCCCCTGCTGGTCGCGGTTGGAGGGGTCCCTTGTCCTGAGGCTGCAGGCGTCGTCTGGGTCGTCGAGGAGGGTCCTTGGCCACTGGATTCCAGGTCAGAATCGCCGGGGGACGTCCTCGAGGTCTTTGGTCACTCAGGCACAGGCTGGACTCGGCGGGTGCAGAGTGTGCAGGTTTCGCGGCTCCGTGCCAGGGCCGGGTCTTTGGTAGGTTTTCTTTTGAGCAGTACCACTGCTCGTGGGAGTCCCTGGGTCGAAGGCTGTAGCACAGAAGTCAGGTCCTCCGGGGTTTGTGAGGTTGCTGAGGCCGGGATTCCGCAGGAGCAGGTTCAGAGGTCGACAGGCCGGTAGGGCTGGGGCCAAGTCAGTTGTTGTCGCCTCCTTTTTAGCAGCTGCAGGCTGGTCTTCTTGCTTCGTCTTCTCTTCTTGTTTTCGGATTTGGGAACTCCGGAAGGAAGGTTCAGGGAGCCCCTAAATACTAAATTTAGGGGTGGTTACAGGTAGGTAAGGGCAGGGACCAATGGGTCCCTTCCTGGGAGTGGAGTACACCCCTATTCTGTTCCTCTCCAGTGGGAGGGGGCAGGAGCCTGTCCCTGGTTGGTCAGGTCCCCCATCCTCAAGATGGCGGGGACTCGAGTTTGTGCTTCACCTCGCCTCCCCCACCTTAGGGGTGGAGTTGGCAGAGGTGGGCACAACCCATTTCCTGCTTCTGGTTTTCCCGCCGGTTCTCCCGCCAGGAGTGGGGGTAGAACCAGTGGGGACCAGTTTGCTGGAAGCAGCAAATGGTCTGGGGAAACTCCAAGGCGGCAGGCCTTTGAGGCTCCCCCTGCCCATCCTGGGGAGGAGGCTTTGGCACCTCGTCCCGGGATGTGCATTGTTTCAGGCCCCTGAGAGCAGAGGCTCTCGACCCAGGGGTCCAGAAACATGTCTGGTGGTGGCAGCCTGGGCAGCCACTCAGTCCGGACACTGGAGGTCGGGTTGGTTTCAGGGGGCATCTCTAAGATGCCCTCTGGAGTGAGATTTTACATTAAATCCCACACTGGCATCAGTGGGGTTTAATGTGCTGAGAAGTTTGATACCAAACTTCTTAGTCTTCAGTGGGGCCATTATGGTGCTGTGGAGTTCGTAATGACAGACTCCCAGCACCATATACTCTTAATGGCAGCACTGCACTTACAATGCCCAAGAATGGACTTGGGCACTGTAGGAGCACAGGGCTCATGCCTCTATGCCCTCACCACTGGCATAGTGCACCCAGCTAGAGGGTGGCTGACCTAGGCCAGGGCAGTGGCTGGTAGGCATGGCACACAGGGATGTGAGCCATGTCGACTCTTCACTTTTGTTCTGCACCAAGACACGCAGCCTGCAAAGGCAGTGTGTGTGTGTAAAGGTGCAGGGTCCCTAAGGGTGGCACAACAAGTGCTGCAGCCCTTAGGGGCCTTCCCTGGTCACAGTGCCCTGGGTACCCATGGTACCATTTACCAGGGGCTGACCTGTGGCCAGGGATGTCAATTGGGTGTAGGTATCAATGCAATTTTAGGGAAGGAACACAGGCCCTGGGTACCTGGTTGGCAGGAGCCCAGGGCACACTCAGTCAAAGTACATCAGCCATTCAGCAAAAAGTGGGGGCATACCATGTAAGAAAGATGGCACTTTCTCACAGCTATTACCAACCTCCTGGTGGCACCAGGCTTGGGGTCTCTACCTTCAGAGTACAAGAGTCCATCTTCCCAATTGACCCTATGGGGTCCACTGATGTTCCCTGTTGTCACGTGGCCCATACGGACATTGTCGTCTTCACTAACTTAGCATGAGCACACTGCAACTTGTCTGCTGCTTTGCGCACGTTACAACACGTCTTTATTTTTGCAATATTTTCTATGGCTGCTTTCACATGAGAACTCATTGCTGTGTTCACTCACTGCATGTTCCTGGGATTTTGACTGAACATTATGTGCAAGGTCGAACAACAATGCGCCTTGTTATTTTGTTGTGGCCAGGCCTTAGCCCTTAGACAAAACATACCGATGCAGCTGTTGTTTGGACAACGTACTTTGGTTTTTAGTGGGATACACGAATAGGTAACACACACTTGGAGAGGGACCTTTCCAGGGAGAAGAGCGAGATAGCACTGATGATGTAGATCTACCACCTATAGGTTAAGGTATGGGGTCTGCTGGCAAAGCCCAGAGGTCTTCTATTATATAATAATACTTCTTCTTAGCAAGGGGAGGGAGGTTAGGCACTATAGTCTTTTCTCCATTGTCTTTTTATGATGACATCTCCCTTCATGATATATGGACTAGCTGCTATGCTGACTGTATTTGTATTATGCATTTTCCTCCTTGTTGTGGCACGTATACTGCATGTTAGGGCACGTAAGTTAAAATAAATATTTTAAACTGTTTCGTGTCTCTGTCTGACCTTATTGTGGACAAGTACAAGAGTGTGAGCGAAAGGGTGTGTCTTGTTACGGCGATTCCTGAGAGATCTGGGAGTGTTGTGTTCTGGGGTGTCTAATCATTTGTTTGTCTGTGAGTGAGTAGGAGAGCAAGTGAGACACTATAGCTAGTCGGTCCTCGGCTCATGGGTACTAAGGTGGTAGGATGACTCAGTCCTTATACACCAAGGTCCCATATTCCTGTGCATAGTTCTGTGTTTGTGCAGAATTATGCATGAGACCCCTGAGTAGTGCTTGTGCTTGTCCATAATCCCCTCTCACCGGTATCTGAGACGTCTGTGGTGTGAGGGCTTAGCCTCCTATATTTGTGTTTTATAGGTTTTTCAAGCTTGAAGTTTAAAAGGTTTTGTTTCTCTTTATCAACCCGATTTTGCTCTACCGTTCTTCTGATTTACCCTTTTCCTTTTGTATCATGGCAGTCGTTATTGCGGCACCTAACTGCGCAGCGGTTATGGCATTCTTGACTCAATGTGGAGTCCCCAATGCTGGAGCATCCTTTATTTTTGTTGTTGAGGCAGACGCTGCTTACCGCTTCGAGGTCTTTTACTCTTGGGTTACATTTCCGGCTGTGGATAGAATGGATAATTTGTTTCATGAATATACAGCAGCTGCAGTGCCGCGGGCTTATCGCCCTTATGCATTACTTGAAGTTCCGTTGACGCCCTGGAAGCATACCATCTGGTTTAATGGCGCCTTTCCTCACCCTGTTTCTGTGGTCCGTTTAGGCCCCTTATCAGTCGAAGGGGCCACTTGACCTGTTTTGGCAGGTTTTACACTGCATCCGAATTATCTTAATGTCACACTCCCAGAGCTACGTCAGTTACATACAACCCTGATTCATATACACAGGACTGTGATTCAGTTTATGTTGCATGCAATTCAAGTGGTTTCTGGCTTGAACCGCTCTCCAGCCACCAGGACATGGTGGTGGTCTTGATATTAGTCGCGTCATGATAAACTCGGTGATGGACAAACGTCCTCAAAACCGTGATGACTTGCCATTTTGGCTTGCACAACAATTTGAGCAACTCAAAGCTGTTTTTCCACACACTACTCCTGTTGAAAAACACAGGATCCTTACCATGAGTTTGCCGAGTGGTTTGATTCCTGCTTTAGGTGACTGCACCACCTGGGGGACGGTATTTGCTTCAGTGTATACACTGTGCTTTGGCATTCTCTCCATGAGTGTTCTGCCAAGCGTTCTGAAAAAAGTACAAGATGAACACAGGGCTGATCCAGCCCTGGAATTGAGGATGAAGTTAGTGGGAATGTTCCCAATTGTCTCCGATATGATTCTGGCCAACGTTAAAGGTGAAGCAGTGCTTACAAGTACGTCAACCCCTAGCGGCGGTGCCGGACGTGGATCGACAGCGACAGTTGCCGATTATAGTTGCGGATGTGTATACATCTTTGGGTCGCAATAGTTTGGGGATTTAACCATTTGCTCAGCCACAGTCTAAACCCCCTCCTGAGAAGGAGAGTCATCCAGTCTTTCTAAAATGGCTTGGAACAAGAATCAGCGGCAGCAACAACAGAAGCCTGGTTCAGGTGCTGGTTCGCCACCACCTGATGCTTCTGAACGTAGATATGATTTGCGTAACCACTCTAAGATTAAGACACCTGAGAGGTTCCAGGTTCCTGATCCTTGCTCTCCTTGTTCCTTTCAGGAATCGTTGGATCAACAGTTCAGTGGGGGAGGGCAGCAGGATCGCAGACAAGACGAGTCTACGCAAGCAAGACGTGACCCGCAGCGCCATTTTGACTTAAAAGTTAAGCAGGAGGAGCCACCTCAATATCGACCACAATTTCAGAAGAAAAAAGTTGCTGCTTTAACTGCAAAGTATGCCTCAGACGGTGAGAACCCTGGTCCTCTACAGAAGGTGGGCGGTAACCCTCCTCAACAGCACAGCGGAGGTTACCATAGTGCGGCAGACACTCCACCAGCGTCTGGTGGCGAAAGCAACTGGCACTTTCATTACCGTAGAAACAGCAGACACCAGAGTTGCCCCTCCTGATCGGCTTTATGAAGTAAGCCTCCAAATTGAAGGTGATATTAAACGCCCAATTAAAGCAGTGTTTTGGGAAATTCTCACTTCTTCCTATGGTATTTTGTTGGCGGAGGTTGATTGGACTCCCCCTTTTGTCATAGCTTCCTATACAGGGGAAGATGTTATTCTACCCAGCTTTTCACAATATGTTCCTGATGACGATAAAATGGCTTATGCCTCCAAGTGGGCTTTATCCTTGGCCCCGGCATTATATCGCAATCAGGCAGGTTGGAACAAGGATTCCACAGTTCATGTAATTCCTTTGCGCTCTACACCTCAGCCCCAACCACAGTATACCATCAAACGAGACGCTAAAGCGTCCGTAAGTGACATTTTGACTCAATTGGAATACCAGGGTGTGATCGAATCCTGTGTTTCATTGATGAATAATCCTCTTTTTCCGATATTGAAACCAGACGGTTCATATCGCATAGTTTTAGATTATAGACATTTGAACAGTCATGTTCGTACCTTTGCGGTTCAGCACACACATAGCTCTGCGTTAGTGAATAACATTGTGCGCAAAAAATACAAAACAACCTTGGATATTTCCAATGGATTTTTTAGTCACTCTTTGGCTCCTGAGAGCCGTGATTTGACCGCATTCAGTGCATTGGGCAATCAGCGCTGATATGCAAGATTGCCTATGGGATATAAGAATAGCCCTGGTGTGTTTGCGGCACGCATAGTGTCCCTTTTGCAGGAGATCGACCCCGATGCCTTCTCGTACGTCTATGACATATACTTGATGGATGTTGAATTACAGCCGCATCTCTTGCCTGTGGGCCGCATTATCACACATTTTGCAAATTTTGGTTAAAAATTTAATTTTGCTAAGTCTCACATCGCCTTCTTGGTGGTTCTTTTTCTTGGTTACGAACTCAACAATGAAGGTAGGGGGTTGTCCCCTCACTTTCTCGAGAGATGTGCTCAATTGGAAACTTCCATCTACACTTAAAAAATTGCAATCTTTGCTGGGTTTTTTTAATTTCGGGAGGACATACATTCCTGATTATGCCTAGTGTATCAAACTTCTTTACTCTTTGATACAACCTTCTTTTTCATCTTCCAGTTGGCTTCCGGAACACACCACAATTCTTCGGTCTCCGCAGTCTGATCTGCTTGTGACCAACTTCTTGTTAACACGAGACGATTATACAAATTTGGTCATAAGCATTGCGCCCGGGGCGTTAGGTTTCACATACTTGACGTTCAATGAGGGGGACACGGTCCCCATTGCTTAAAATTGCATTTATATACTCCAGCTGAGATGTGTTTCTCTTCTACAGAAAACATTTTGACAGCAGTCCAGATGGCGATTCTTAAAGAACGCTCTCTGGCTCAGGGTAAACGTATTTTCATGTTTTCGCCGGTGCCTGCTTTGAAGTAGTCACAAAGGCTAGTGTCCCGAATTCCAAAGCCTTGCATCCACGTTGGATACAATGGACTAGTTCTTTGATGTCGGCTGATGTCAATTTTATCTTTGATCCTACTTTGCAAACACAGGAGTTTTTACAATATGAACATATTCATTCTCCTCCTTTATCATTACTCCCACTTTATCAGTACAAATGCATAATTTACACTGATGGATCTGCGCAGCCCGACATTGGTTCTAAACATGCTTATTCTGCAGCCTGCGCAATAATGGATGGTAAGATTATTGATGGGGATTTTAAATCCTCCTTAGTGCCCACACAGTCTCTTGGAGATTGCACAGCTCAATTGGCGGTTTTGGCTCTTGATTTCGCTGATCCTGAAGTTCCGACACTTGTAGTATGCGATTCATTTTACTGTGTACAATCCTTCAATGACAACTTGTTCTTTTGGACACAAAATGATTTTCGTGATTCTAAATTTAGCGCAATTAAACATAAAACGCTTTGGGTTCAAGTGGCCACTCTTAAGGAACGTTTGCCACTCACACTTGTTATCCATACTTTGGGCCATCAACGTGTGGGAGCACATGCTGTTGGTAATTCTATGGCTGATGAGGCAGCCAAATCTGCAGTAGCCACTTGTTCAGTAGCAGCAGTCACTAGGTCTATGACTAAAATTGATTATGATATTCTGGCGGCTATCGCTGCAACAAAAGAGGGGATGGAGTTCCCCCAAGGTTTCCCTTCACGTTATACATATCACTTGTCTTCCGATCAAATTCCATTTGCAACTATTTCGTCCTTTGGGGATTGGCTGATTCCCAACGAGGACCGCAGACTTTCTTTGATCATTGCCACTCATGAAGGTGTGGCTTCTGCCCATGC
Source organism: Calotriton arnoldi (assembly GCA_963921515.1). Lineage (NCBI taxonomy): Eukaryota > Metazoa > Chordata > Amphibia > Caudata > Salamandridae > Calotriton > Calotriton arnoldi. The sequence goes on from CAWUFW010002140.1 coordinate 1,400,560, forward strand.
CGGAGTAACTGCGACAATTTCGCTTTTATAGCAACGTTTGTGGTGGCGTGGTTTATACCAACAGGCATGTAAATATGTTCTTTCTTGTTGCATTTGTCAACAAATTAAGCCTTCAACTGTTGCACGTCTGCCACATACTCAACTTTACACCTCAAACCAGCCATTTGGCTGTATTTATCTTGATCACTGCAGTCCTTTGACGTCTGATACTGCTTTTAAACACATCTTGGTTGCAGTGGATTCGTGCACTCCATTCCTTTGGGTTTGGGCGCAACGCAGTGCTGACGCTCGAACTGTTATAAAAGATTTGCGTGTCTTTGTAGGACATTTGCCTGTGGCACCTTCCATTCTGACAAGGTCCTGCGCTTGCCTCTAAGGCTTACCGGGATGCGATGAAGTCTCTGGGGGTGTAGGTGCATTTCTCGTCTCCATATCGGCCTGAGGGCAATTCTGTTGTGGAGCGGATGAACCGTGACTTAAAGCAATCTTTAACAGCTAGGGTTTTAGGGACTGGCAGGGGCTGGCTGACTCATCTTTACGGAGTTCAACGTGCACTTAATAATCTCCCAAGAAGATCTCTGAGTGGGCAGACCCCATATGAAATGCTCTTTGGCATTAAAATGTTTGTGCCAGACCTTGATGGTCTAGACGTTGTGGCAGCTGCCGCAACCTTTGACGTAGATAATCATTGTGCTATGTTACAGCAACTACAAAAAGCTTGTGATTCACAAGCGAAAGCCCATTTGCCCTCTTCCACCGATGCAGCGGTGCTGATTCCTGTTTCTGGCTGGCTTCCTAAATTTGGAGATCTGGTCCGGGAAAAGGTGGAGAACAAAAAAGAATTTGGTCCATCATACCGTGCACCGGTCAGAGTCCTTGGTTTGAAAGGCACCCGTACTGTGATCACGCCTCCTTTACTCTGGTCGAAAGGAGAATGGTTACATTTCCATCGAACATGTCAAGCTACACCATATGGCTGATACTGAATAGTATGCCTCCAAGCATTCCACGCCGTGATCTCTCATTGAATCTGATGCTTTCTGTTTCTACGACTACTCCCCAAATGATGGAGGGGGAGATGGAGTCTTCAATTGATTTATTGCCTGTTTTACCTTCTACATCCACAACTGCGGATATTGAATATGCTTCTCCTCCCGTTTAGGTTATAATTGACATTCCTGAAAGTACAGTCCATTCACCTTCTACTGAATCACAACCACCGTTGTTTCAGCTGGGGTCCAGTGGATACTATATGGACCTCACTAGTTTTTCATCTGAATCTTCTTCGTCATCATCATCTGTCACAGAACCCTCTACACGTACCAGTCTTTTTATCTCCTGGTTCAAAAAGACTTACCTAGTCCCTCCCTGGACATACTTCTGGATGGTGCTGACAATGGTGTTCCTTTTCATGTGGATTGGGTTTGTGACTGTGTTTTTCCTTTTGATTAATGGCCATTACTTACCTGAACTTGGTTAATGGAGTTTTGGCCCCTCACACTTCTTCACATAAAATGAAACGAGATCAGGCCCTAGTTAATATTTCAGCATTCCCAGTTGTTGATGGCATTGTTTGGGATAAAGTACCATACGATATCCATGGCCCAACGGAACTTTTGAACGTTCCATACGTTTTCCATGTTTCATTAGGAGATGTGGTTTTGCCTGATATATACTTTGATGACTGGGATATTCATGCTGTTTATTCGTTGTTCTCTGACTTGAAATATTATACTGCTTTTGACACTAAAGATTTGTATTTAAATTCTGCAAACTATGCCGATTTGTTCTGTTATCAACATTATGGCCATCACTTTTTACACACGACCAACACTCTGAGACCATTTTTTAATTTTACCCAATGGGAACATTGCCCAACACCTTTGCAGGGGAGTTCAAGGACCCAACCGAATAAATTTATGTATTTTTCTGGTTACAATCTTTCTGACCCTCAATTTACAAACTAAAGATACCGTCCCGCACTAAATTTATGTTGACCCACACGAAGTTAGTTTATACCTCGTCCTTCATAAATGATTTGTCCGTGAAGGGTTCTGATTATTGGAAGGACACGATTGATTTGAAATCCATTTGGGTACCAAAAATTGGCAAGTGCAGGGCACAGAATCATTGCATCGTGCATGTCTGATACCGTCTCATTTTTAATGCGACGGTACAACAGACTACTTGTTTTGGTTTAGCCACTGCCAAAAATCTAAATATTCCTCAATTCCACCATTGGCCCATTATGACACATGGCAAACACATACCAACTATACAATTGAAGACTTAGCTGTCATGTTTCAGAATGGCACACTCAACTCTTCCACTATTGACCCCTTGGGATGGTTATTGTAGCCAACAAACTCCAATGCATGTCAATTACGCTTTCTGAATACTTCACAGGGGTTTACACAAAGTAGATCTGATCCACGTTTCCCACATTCCCATACGGTTACCACATACTCAGTGGGTAAATTGTGTCAGCAATGGTTGGAACATTCCTCACTGTCATCTGTGAAACAACACCTTTCTCTCTTGCCAGGTGACATTGATCTGGCTTATTTTCTTTTGGGTCCAAAGCCCCCCGAACAAAACGTTTTGTTTATGCAGCCTATAATGAATTTTGGAAGCTATCGCAAATGGAAGCAGCGGTCCGCCTGCACCAAATTGACCAAGCTAATTTAGAAAAAGTTCTTGCTGTTGTCTATAATAGCATTAATACACTGTCTTCTCGTATATATACTTTGGATAATATTGTATCATCAGTCATTGACATTTTTCAACATGAAGTGTCTGTTTTGTATCATGGTCAAAATCAATAATGTAATGTAATGTAATGTAAATGGGTACTTGTAAAGCGCACGGCTACTCCACAGAGTGTCCCGGCGCTAAGGACCACATGACAGAAGACCAGCCAGTATCGGACAAGCACTGTAGACTGTTACTGCTGGAACAGCCAGGTTTTGAACTGTTTCCTAAAAGAGAGCAGATCCTGGACCTGCCTAAGAGGCAGAGGCAGGCAGTTCCATAACCGGGAGGCCAGCACTTGGAAAGAGCGGCCGCCTAGTCGGACGCGGAAAAACTTGGGAATTGACATCAGAAGTTGTTGTGAAGATCTTAGGGCTCTTTGCGTCACATATTGCTGAATCCTATTCCTAATATAGATGGCGCCCGTATCATGGAAGGCCCTGAAAGCCAGGACCAAAGCTTTAAATTGGATCCTTTTCCGAACTGGCAGCCAGTGCAGGGACTTCAGATGTATGGACATTCATGCTCTGGGCCCAACCATGAGAATAGTTGATGTAATCAAGCCTTGACACGATCAGGGACTGGACTACCGTTTTCCTGTGCGAAACCGGCAGCAGGGGAAGAAAGTTTTTTAACATTTTTAGCAGCCCAAAGCAGGTGCCAGCCACAGTTTGTATCTGGGCCTTCATTGATAGTTGGGCATCTAACTTGACCCCAAGTTCTTTTCAGTGTTCACTGAAGCTACCGGGGGGGACCTGTCTTGCGGCCATCACTGGTGCCATACTTCGCAAGGAGGATGGCTAAAGAAAATGATCTCAGATTTCTCTGGGTTACACTTTAATTGGTTCCGATTCAGCCAGGAGAAGACCTCCGTCAGGCAAATATTGATTTCTCCACCTCTGAAATCAGCGCCCTTCTCGCAGGTGAACAGCAGTTGAGTATCATCTGCATATGATACTATTTTAGCGCTATGTGCCTCGGATAGCAGCGCGAGGGGAGCCATATAGACATTAAAGAGTGACGGGCTCAGAATAGATCCTTGCAGAACCCCCACCTTCATCGCGGGAATGGGGGCCGCAAAGGGGGGGGACCAAATAGTTTGCTGGCGGTCACTAAGAAAGGACGAAAACCACTTGAGCACCGTGCCCCCAACGCCGCACTCATGGAGTCTCTGTAAGAGCCGGTCGTGGGGCACGGTGTCAAAGGCCGCGGAGAGGTCCAACAGTATCAACACTGCTTTTCCCCCTTTGTCCAATGTCTCTTTGATGGCTTCGGAGACCTCCAATAGGGCCGTTTCGGTGCTAAAATTAGCTCTGAAACCCGACTGGCTAGGATGAAATACATGGTTAGCCTCCACATATTCCGTGAAAATCAAATTCACACATTTTTCCAAAACTTTGGAAAAGAAGGGCAGTAGAGATATTGGCCTATAGTTTGAGGCCACCGCAGGATCAGCGGCAGGCTTCTTAAGTAGAGGGAGGATTTTGGCATCTTTCCATCTATCCGGAACCTGCCCTTTTAGCAAAGAAGTATTCAAAATCCGGTTGACCGCTGGATTAATAATCCCAGCTATAGAGGACAGTACCTTGGCTGGGCAGGGATCTGTAGGGGAGCCTGACTTAAGAATTTTCATTATCTCCAGTGATTTCTCCAAGGAGACCGGAGGAAACTGGGTGAGGCCGGAGCCTGCTTCCAGGTTAGCCGCGGATGCTGGCACTATGATTACTTTATTTGCCAAAGGCGTAGTCTCGAAAGAGTTTTGAATAATTCTGATCTTATCGTGAAAGTGTCCCGCCAGATGATTGATCCACTCATTCGTGGGCGTAAACGGCCTTTCCACCATACTAGGGGAGGGGAAATCTTTGACAATATTAAGGATTTCCTTGCTTTTGTTCCCTGCTGACTCAATTTTGGAAGCGAAAAACTGTTTCTTTCCCTCACGGATTTTCTTATAATGATCTTTCAGGGCCTGTTTATAGCTAGCTTTGTCCCCAGGGTTCAAATTAATGCGCCACACTCTCTCCAAGCGTTTGCACAAACTTTTGCTCTTCCTAAGAGATTCTGTAATTGCATTACAGTTACGTTCTGTAATGCAATTTGCATGGACCTTTCAAACGCTCAAAAGTGGAAAAGTACCGTGGGATTACCTGAATGCTTCCGTACTGTTTTTGCCATTTAATTTGACTGATAAACAGAAATTAATGTCAATGAAAGAAGCAACATACACATTGTTACATATTGAACAATTAGAACAGTTACCCTTTTCTGTATTTCTGTAGAAAAGACTGATTCAGCTGTGTGGTTAATACATGGGTTATTTCACTGCCTATCTCACTCTTTCAGTTTACAGCCTGTATGAAACATTATCCAGTTGGTAGATATGAGCCCCTGGGCAGTAATTATATTCATGAATTATGGTTGTTACCTTTCACCTTTAGATGTCAACGTGCAGATCAGGACGTTTTCCTTACAGGGGAAGATTGCGATTCCACAGTAGGACATTCACTTGTCTGTAAACATGTTAAACTCCACGGCTCCTGTAACATTTTGGCCCCTAATCTGGCTTGTTTTTTTAAAGGTATCCCTGTCCCAGCTATTATTCCTGTGCTAACTTTGCTTTCTAACAGAAGTTATCTTATTTTGAATAACCACGACTGCTGCGGCTTACGGGCTGGTGTCCCGTATATAGTAACAGTTTCCCAACGAGTTACATGTTGCAGCAATGTCCTGTTCCCACCCCCGCATAGGATTGTTGATAGTTCTCTTTGGCCTTCCATTCCAACTTTGAAAACAGATTTCAGTAAGCTAAGTAGACTCAAAGCACTATTGTTTTAACAAGAAGTGGCTCTCACATCAGCTTGAGAGACCTTCGAATTGCAGGTGGCGAGAATTGCAAGTGAGATATTCTCACTGCTAAACACGAATCTCCCACTACATTTTGGAGAATTAATACACCAAATATTTAATGCGTCTGATACAGAGGGCCTTGCCCACTTTTTTTAAACTCGTGGGATCTGGCTTTGCTTCTTCCTTAAAGACTATTTTTGGAGTAGTACCGGCCTTTATCCATTCTATTTTTTCCTGCGCCTTTGGAGGGTTTCCCCTGGTGCTCCTGTTGATTTGTGGCGTGCTTGTTCTCCTATTATTGCTTCGCAATGGATGCTCGATCTGTGGAGCTGCCAAACCCGGTCCAGTTGCAACTGCACTGTGATCAAATGTGGCAGCTTTTTGGTTCCATGCCAGTGAAGTCTTTTGCCATTGACTACTGGCTTACCTTTCGTTATACCTACTTCACCTGTGTGAAACCTGTGTTCCACTGCCTCCGGTGCCCTTTCCATTGGGCCCTGGATGTCTGCCTCTCCAATACCACACATGCTGCACTGGATTACGATCTGTTAATGGGTCCGTTGAAGGCCCATGACCAAGAATGTGCCGTGGGTAGACGTTTGGTGTGCGAGCCTCTTCTTGGACCAACGGCAGACTTGTGTACCTGTGCTCGTGCGCAGCACCTCATAGACAGGGGTTTCATCGAAGTTAATGCAGGTTGCCCTGAGATGCTCCTAACGGCCTCTGGATATGAGGAGCATGTGTGCTCATTCAACCTACTTAACTGGATGGCATACCTTTTTACAATGGAAGGGACAGACAACATTCTGGAGTTCATGGCATTCCGCTTTTCCCACATTTCTGTCTCCGAAGACTGACTATGAATGGATGGGTTTTTGAGTACCCAATTGGCAAAAAAAAATTTGTTTGAACAATATAACCTTGCAATAAAAAATGTTTTGCTTCATGAATATCCTAATTGGAATACCATTGAGATGCTTTGCCTTTGCTTACCTCTGATTTTGTCTTAGCATATGGCTAACGACCTGGCCAAGGGGAGGGTATCACATGGCCCATAGGGACATTGTCGTCTTCACTAACTTAGCATGAGCACGATGCAGCTTGTCTGCTGCTTTGCGCACGTTACTACACGTCTTTATTTTTGCAATATTTTCTATGGCTGCTTTCACGTGATAACTCATCGCTGTGTTCACTCTCTGCATGTTCCTGGGATTTTGACTGAACATTATGTGCAAGGTCGAACAACAATGCCCCTTGTTATTTTGTTCAGGCCAAGCCTTAGCCCAAAACATACCAATGCAGCTGTTGTTTGGACAACGTACTTTGGTTTTTAGTGGGTTACACGAATAGGTAACACACACTTGGAGAGGGACCTTTCCAGGGAGAAGAGCGAGACAGCACCTATGATGTAGACCTACCACTATAATTTAAGGTATGGGGTCTGCTTACAAAGCCCAGAGATCTTCTCTTATATAATAATACTTCTTCTTAGCAAGGGGAGGGAGGTTAGGCACTATAGTCTTTTCTCCATTGTCTTTTTATGAAGACATCTCCCTTCATGATATATGGACTAGCTGCTATGCTGATGCTGACTGTATTTGTATTATGCATTTTCCTGCTTGTTGTGGCACGTATACTGCATGTTGGGGTACGTAAGTTAAAATAAATATTTTAAACTGTTTCGTGTCTCTGACCTTATTGTGGACAAGTAAAAGAGTGTGAGCAAAAGGGTGTGTCTTGTTACCGCGATTCCTGAGAGACCTGGAAGTGTTGTGTTCTGGGGTGTCTAATCATTTGTTTCTCTGTGAGTGAGTAGGAGAGCAAGTGAGACACTATAGCTAGTCGGTCCTGGGCTCATGGGTACTAAGGTGGTAGGATGACTCAGTCCCTACACCAAGGTCCCATATACCTGCGCATAGTTCTGTGTTTGTGCAGAATCCCTGCAACACAGTCTCCTCATCACCTGCTTAAGTGGTTGTGTGGATGTGTAAGTGGGTATGTGACTGGGTGTGTTCGTGGCTGAGTGGGTCTGTGAGTACATGTGTGAGTGGTTTTGTAGGTCTCTGAGTGGGTGTGAGTGGTTGTGTGGGTGTGTTACTGGTTGTGTGGGTGTGTGAGTGACTGTAGGTGTATGAGTGGTGTTGTTGGTCTGTGAGTGGGTATGTGAGTGGCTGTATGGGTGTGTGAGTGGTTGTGTGGGTGTATAAGTAGTTGTGTGAGTGGGTATGTGAGTGGCTGTGTGGGTCTGTGAGTGTGTGTGATTTTGTGAGTCTGTGGGTGATAGCAGCTGTATGGGTGTGTGAGTGGGTGTGTTAGTGGTTATGTGGGTGTGTGTGTGTGAGTAGGTGTGTAGGTCTGTGAGTGGGTGTATGTGTCTTTTTAATTGGGGTCTGGATCTGCGACTCCGCTGTAGAGCACACAGGGGTCGCGCGGTGGATCTGCGGACCCTCGTGTGCTAAAAAATCATTTTTGGACATTTCTTGCCCATGAGATGTCCCTCAGAGACCCTTCAATTAGTCCCAGGGGGTCAGGGTACCTCAACCCTGACCCCGTCTATCACTTTTACTTTTTATTTACCCCACTTGGAACTGAGTACTGATGCACAAAATGGCAGCCACAACTTTTCCCTAGGTTGCAGCTAGCCAATCACTGTATTGCTGTTGGCACGTGGCTCCAGGGCCGGCTCTAGGGCGGTGCGACTGGTGCCACCGCACCGGGTGCTGACTCTTCAAGGGGGTACCTGTTTGAAAGTATTTTATGGTTTTAAAAACACCTGCTGCTGCATTGCTGGCCTCCGCAATTTTCAAATAAAAATAAAAATGTCAAGATAACTCGGTGATTAATGTTCTTCCTGGAGAGAGAAGGAGTTTTGTTTAGTGGAAGCTTTAACTCATTTTATGGTAGCACAGAGGGTTAATGTGCCTGCTGCAAAGAATGTTTACCATGCAGATCACAAAGTGCATATAGTTTAAATAGGTCAGTGCTTTTGTCAGAGAGATCCTTTTGCTACTAGCAGTGTAGATGTTAAAATCCCAACAAGGAACAGTGAGCTAATAACTGTCGTCAAAGAGCTGCAAGCAAACTGCAAGGTATAGATTAGAGCATTATGATGTTTTCCTCCGTCTTTCATTATTCTAATGTTTCAAAAAGGGTTCGTTTCGGTAAAAAAAAAACATTATTAATAAATGTAACCCCCAACCATGGGGTTATGTTCTGAATTCTGAGTCTGTGCTTCTCCAGACCAAGCACTCTTAAACTATACTGTCTACCAGTATGGATGACATGTGACTCCTGCACTCCTACACCTTGTAGTCCTCTGTATTATGTAACATTTCCTATACACTGATTTACACACCTATGATTGATGTCTCTGTGTAGTGTTTGTGTTGTAAAGTGCTCTGACACCCTACACTGGTATAGGTGGTGCTATTAAATACATCTGAGAGAGGGTGGTTATTGAGACTTGAAGGGGTACTGTTAAAGGGTAGCAGTGTGGGAGTCTGTGGGGGTGCACCCGTGGGGAGGCACCAACAAACACTGTCGCACAGGGCGCCACCAGCGCTAAAGCCGGCCCTGCATGGCTCCCCGGATCTGCTGCGGTGGATCCGCGACCCTAGATTTACATCAATCTTTTTACTTCATTAACTCCAAAACTACTGAACAGATTTACACCAAATTATAAAAGGCACCCTTTCTGGATCAAGATCTAGCTTTCTGCCAAATTTGGTGTAATTCCATTCAGCAGTTCGGGCTGTAGTCGTGTCTAAAATCCTTATGGGAAATTGCATGGGGAAAACGAGTTTTGGGACCCCGCCCCCTTTTCTCACCCACAGCGAAAACTTCCAGGCAGCAGCTGAAGTGGCTGGCAAGCTAGTTTGAATTTTTTTTCTTCATATTTCTTTATTTGCATTGTGATATAAGCAAACAACACAAAACAAAGCAAAAATCACTGGGCTGAAACTCGTATCAATAAAGCAAAAACAGATTTGCAGCATAGTGGCTCCCCAACTCGCAGAGAGTCCTAAAAAAGAAACAATATATGCCATCTTAGGTCTGGTGCGGGGGGGGGGCCTGGCACACGCACATGCGTGATAACTTAAGGCTAACATTTTTAAACAATTTGAACAATTTGTCGGGAGGAAAGGATGGGGGAGGGAGCCGCCAGACATCCAACCTTTGTTCTCTCAGCCATACCGTCTTCAGTCCCTGTCACTAAACTCCAACAGTGCTTATTGGGGGGGGAGGACACCCAAACATGTTAGCGCACCTCCCGGCCCGCTTCCACCTTCCAGGGGAGCTACCAGCTCAGCCACGTGTGAACACGAAGCTGAACCACCCCCCACTTCCCTTCTGTCTTCTCTCAGGTGGTCACCATCGCGCACCACAACTTTAAGTCCCTCTCTGCATTTAATCCGTGCGTACCTTTTTGAGCCTACATTCTTAAGCAACCAATCACTTTAGTGGTCGATTCTCCACATGTCCTGCGTTGGCGGTGCCAAATGTGCCCATTGAATAGCGATACAATGCCTAGCAGGCACTAGTCCCAGCTGGGAAAACTTATCTCCCATCTTCCTACCCTCACCCGGGAGCGGCAAAGCCCAGCCGACAATGGCGTATCGTCAGCTCAGCCCTGACTCCTGTTATCAGTTTCACCTCCCGCAGCCCCCAGCTCTCAATTCATGGCATGCCCATGCAACATGAATGAAATCAGCCGGGGTCACATTACAGCATGCACAACCCGACGACCATGTCGAATAAACTCTATGTAGCTGCTGCGGTGTCAGGTAGGCCCTATGGAGGTAATAGAACTTTGTCAGCTTACACCGTGCATTACTGGCTGTTTCTTGCACCTGTGCCCTAGCGCGCTTCCATTCTCCATCTGTGAGTGGGACGTCAAGGTCCCCATTCCAGCTGTCACAGGTGGACGTTACGTCCGTCCATCTATCTTCCTTCAGGGCACCATACATCTGAGAAATAAGGCCCCTGCTCGAGCCCGGGTCCAGAATTACTTGCAGAAAATGGGATTATCTGGGCTCATTAGGGAACCCGGCCATATTTCACAAATCAAACAAGACACACTCGCGTACTGTAGAAATTGCCCCAGCTCCACTTCAAAAACCGTCTGCCATCATCACAAAAGAGTAATTCAAAAACAGGTCACACGCCCTATGACAGCCTCCATCTACCCACTGCGAAATGTCCATTGAGGCACGTATACGCAGGAAGGGATGCTGGCACCATAAGGGAAGAAGCTTAGTATACAGCGCTCTCCTCAGCACACATGTAACTGCTTTTTCCTATTCCTGTGTGACCTGGGTCACCATGATGGGGGTGCCTGCTGGCACCCTGTGACCCCCCATAAGCAGTTTAGAAAGGTCTTCCTCTGATACCAGTCCCTCCAGGAGTTTCATCTCCTAATTAGGGCTATCATCGCACAACAGCGCTGCATACTGGAGGAGTCCAGCCAGATAGCACAGCTGGATATCCGGGATCTCCAATCCACCCTCTGCGACATCTAGCTTGAGGACTTTCAGTCTGACCCTGTTGCGTTTTCCTGCCCACACTAAGGACACTAACAGTCCATTGAGCTGCCTGAATAAAGAGTTTGGAAGGGTGCAAAGGAGTTTTGCATAGTGTATGTACACCTGGGTAGCAATACCATCTTACTAAGTGCCACTCTGCCCATGATGGACAGCGGTAGAGTGTTCCAGAATGTAACTGAGGCAGTGGGACCTTCCACCACTCATCCCATATCAAATTCATACTGCAGTCATTGTTCATGCGTTATCTGCATCCCCAAGGGGTGGAATCGTACCGTCTCCCACGGTAACCCCACCTCCGGGAGATCAACCACCTCTCGTTGAGACAAGGACGCCAGAGGGAAGAGCACCGTCTTGTGCCTGTTGACGTGTATGCCCGATACGTTCTCAAAGTCAGCTATAAGGTGCAGGAGGCACGGCATCGACCGTTCGGGGTTGGTCACATATAGAAGGGTATTGTCTGCGTACATCAACACGATGTATGTAGTGTCCCCCACTCGTATTCCCCAGTCTCAGGGTTCGTTCCTCAAGTACACCAAGTACACCACCAATGGCTCCATCGCCAGTGCAAAGAAGAGTGGGGACAGTGTGCATCCCTGCCTCGTTCCTCTCTCTAAGCTAAGCATTTCATATACCACCTGTCTAGTACGTACCCTTGCTCTGGGTTCAGGAGAGAGTATCAAAAGCTTTCTCAATGTTGTCTGCTGTGCCCTTAGTGCCATGCATTACCTCCTCGTAAGTCTTCTTCGCCACCAGAGTTACATAGTGAGCTGTAGCTCCACACCAGAACCCTCCAAAGCAAATTAGCATCCCATGCCTCCCATCCCTCCCCAACATGGCCGACCCCCGTCACCCTTGACCCAGTATAAGGGGAGGGTTGACCCACCCAAGTTCCTGTTTCTTTTGTTCTGCGCTGCAGACTCTTACAGAGCACGTTTCAGGTAGGTAAGGGGCGAGGTTCTGCTCTAGCGGGTCCCACGGCCCTGGGAGAGAGGCCCTGCGCTAGTGGGCTCATTTTCTGGGTTCCCTTTCGGTAGGAAGCCTCATGGCTGCTGTCTGGTGGCAAGGGAGTCTCCCCTGGCTCTGTTTTGCTTTTGTGGCTGCCCTGCACTTGCAGGCGCTGGCGGATGGGGCTCTGCTATTTGTTCTGCCCTGCACTAGTGGGCGCTGGCAGATGTGGCTCTGCTATTTATTCTGCCCTGCACTAGCGGGCTCTGGCGGCATGGGGATCACCTCGATTTGCCCGCGTCTCTGCTCAGGCGGTGGTCGCAAACATACAGCATTATTTTGCTGACCCGCGCGCCTGTTCCCGGTCTGTTTGTCTTCCGCATTTATGCCTCCACACCGTCTCTCTGGGGTCATGGGGCGCGGGACGCTCTCCTCCGCGTCTCCTGATGTTGCGGTTGGGCAATGGCGATTCTTCCAACCTCCGGTCTTCCTTCATGTTTTCCGGTGGGTTGAGCCTTCAGGCGGGCGGCGCCTCCCACGGCTCCTGGGCCCGATGTACTTCGGCCCTTTTGCAATCCTGTCGTTGTGCTTGTTGCACTCCGGCTGTTTTGGGGGGGTTGTGCATTTCCGGAATGGAGTGCTGTATGGCCTGCCTAATGCTTGTTTATTGGGCGGATGTCCATTATTCCCTTCCTGGTTCGAGACCCCTTGTGGTTGCGAGGGGTGCTTGCATGGTCTCCGACTGTGGTCGGCATACCGCTGCTTTTGCATTATCTTTCCCGAGCTGGAGAGTACGAGGGTAGGGCTTTCCTTTTGGATTCGGTTGTCTCCTTCTGTGGTTCATATCTTTGTTTCTTCTCGTTTTTGCATGGCGATTTGGTGGTGACTTTCCGTTCCCTCCCCCTTCTGTCGTTCTCATTTTCCTGTTGACCCTCTATATCTGCTGTTTGTGTATCGGTGCGTCCTTTTTGGACTCGCAGTGGGGGTCTGGTACATTGCCTACGACCTTTTGTGGTCTCAATCTGTGCTTTTCTTGTGCAGTTAGTCGGGTGCTGTGTACCTGCAGTTCTCTATTGTTGGAAGGGTGATTACCTTCTCTCTTCAGCTCTGCTGCTATGTATTTTATGGGGGAGGTTCGACACCTCTAGAGGGCGGACAGGTACTCTCCGTATTGGTCGCATGCCCTTTGGTTGTGTGAATCGCGGGGCTGTGGCTGCGATTTTGTTTGATGTGTTTGTCCCTGCATGCTTGTTCCCTTTTCCTGGCTTTGGTTCCTCCTTGGAGGATATGGTGTGCATGTCTGCTGAGGGCGGGCTGCTGTTGGCACCGGTCCATCCTTCCCTGGGCTGCTTCTTTGGTCCTGTGTGGGCTTTTGCTTCTACTTCTGCTCCTGGAGGGGCCTGCCCTTTCAGGGACGGGGTCGCGGCCGTGGCACCCCATTCTCCGCCTACTCCTGGTCTCTGCAGGCTGCTTCCGCCCCTGTGTCATCTGAGTCCTGCTTATCCTTGGGTCCCGGCTGTTGGGGCTCCGATGGGGGCTGTCTGTTGCCTCTCCTCATGATCTGGGTGGCCTCAGTCTCGGATCTGTGGGCCCTGCCTACAGCCATGCCGCCCTGATGGCACCTGTTCTCAGTTGTTGGGCTTAAGTTGGGCCTGGTTGGTTCCTGGATATGAGCCTGCCTGGGCGCTCCAGGTGCTGTAGGCTTTGCGGATTGTACGAGGTGGTTCCCGTTTATTTTCGACTCCCTCCCTCTGGTGGCTTTCTCTCACACTCCCCTATCTTCTGCCTCATCTGCTTGGGACCGGTGAGCTATAGCTCATTGGTTAGTCTACTGCCTTTTGTGGCAATCTTTGACAGGTCAGGGGTTCGGCACACGCCACTGCTGTCTGAATATGCTACGGTTGTAAAATTTTAACTGTGCTTTAAAGAGGTGCTGTTGACAGTTATTCAGGTTCTTCTCCAGCGGGGCCTTTTGTCCGGTTCTGGTTTGTCGGTGGGGTCTTGGAGTTTCCCCCATCCTGTTTCTGGTGAGTACGGTTTCTGGGGTATTCCATCCAGTGTTGGATTTGCAGAGGGTGCGTTCATTTCTCGCTTGCAGGTTAATCTTCCCTTCCTGGTTCGGGGGTTGTGTTGGCTTCCTTGGTTCTGCTGGTTGCCTACCTCCATGTGCCTGTCCCTCTTCGTCTCGTCGTCACCACCAGTTTTGTGTGTGGGACATGCTCTTCGATTCCAGGTGCTCCCGTTTGGTTTGTCCTCTGTCCCACTGGTCTTCGTGATGGGGTTGACTCCCTTGGTCGGGTTCCTCCACGGGGAGTGGGTTCAGGTGTTTTCGTACCTTATTGACTGGCTGTTCTGTGCATCGTCTTTCTCTTGGGGGCTCTTCCCGACCGGTGGGTCTATGTGATCCTGGACCATCATGGGTTCCGGTTCGTCCAAATGTAGTTCCGTCTGGGTTCTTACTCAGGGCTTAGTGTTCATCTGGGGCCTTTGGACTAGGTCTAGGGAATGATATTCTTTCCTGCAGGGCAGTGGGCGCCCTTGTGAGGGGTCCTAGATTGTCTCCTGGTCTCGAACCTGTGGTTGGGGGTGCAGGTATTGCTGTCTGCGGCTGTCAGTATGCTCCCCTGGGCTCGTCTTCATCTGTTCCTGTTGGTGTACTTTCTCTTGTCCCGGTGGTCTCCTTGTCCCACGGATTCCGTTCTGCCGGTGGTTGTGTCTCCACGGGTCCTGTCCGGTCTGGGTTGGTGGTTGGTGGTGTCTAATCTCTTCCCCTTATACTGAGTTGACGGTCAGGGGTCGGGCACGCGGCTCCCAACCCGCCCTGTCAGAAGGTGCGGCCTGCGATCTTCCTTTTCTGGTGTCCCCTTCCCGGGTGGTTGCGTCCTTTGCCAGCCTGTGGGGCTGGGGGGGGGGGTGTACTTGTGTTCCCGGTCTGTGCAGGGTTGGTAGGATCGCCTGCTGGTGGGTTTCTCGTCCTGCTTCCGGGATTTGTTGGCCATTCCTTTGGCTTGTCTGGGGTTTGCTCCAGCCCTGCGGGGGCATCTTGTTTCTAGTCCGGCCAGACTTTCAGGTTGTGATGGCCTGCCTCATTCACCAGGGGGGTTGCTGGGTTCGCTCCCTTTGGCTTCTTACACAGGTGATCTGTCCTTGGCAGGGGTGACAGGGTTGTCACTCGTGGCGGTTTCTCTACCAGGGACGGAGTGCTGTGTGGCGCTTCACTTGAGCAGGGTCTTTCCTCCCATGGCTTCCATCTCCCTGAGGGCGGCTGTGTCCCTTCTGTTACAGGCACGATTTGGGTCCCTGGCGGTGGCTCTGTTTACTCACGAAGTTCTCTGCTCATTTGTCTCGCTTCACCTCGCTCCTCCCGTGTTCGGGGGCGTGGCAGCTGGTTGCGCTGTCATTGAATAGAGAAGCTGACCCTGTCATTGTTCAAGCTCTCCCCCCTGGTTATGCGATTCAGAGGCTTGACCGGGACCCAGGTAGAGGAGGTGGAATAGCCATTATCTATAAAATTGAATTTAAATGCCGTACCACCACAAACCCTCTACCCGATTGAGAAAGCATTTACTTCGCCATCGGTACATCACACGTCTGTACCCTTTCAGGGATCCTAGTTTATCGCCCCCCAGGCCCACTTGGCCAATTTTGTAAGGATCTCCCTGACATTGTAGCCAACTTTGCTAGTACCCTTCCTAATTTTACCCTTCTAGGGGATTTTAACCTACACTTCGATGACACCTCACTTCCAACCACGCTAGAATTGGTAGATGGGTTGGGGGCGTTTCAATTTACTCAAAAAGTTGGAAGCCCCACCCACTTCAAAGGTCACCTGCTTGATCCTATATTTTCAAATATTCAAAATCTCCTGGTCAGGGATCCTATTCCACTGCCCTGGTCAGACCATTTTTTAATTCCATTTTCCTGGGTACTGCAGGATGCTATTATTCCTGCAGTGAGAACATACAGGCAGGTCCGCTCTTGGTCTAAACTCTCTACGGAGTGCTGGGTGACAAACCTCGTAAATACCATTCCAATCTCCGAGGTAAATCCTGTCATCACAAATGATCAATTTAATAAATGGCTCGAGCCGTCACTCGACACTGTTTTTCCAAAAACATGGACTCACCAAAAAGTAGGAGTCAATCAAAATGCTTGGTATTCGACCAAACTTCGGGAGCTCAAACAATCTTGTAAAAGACTGGAGAGAAGCTGGAGAAAGGATTTCTCAGCAACCAATAAAGCTAAATATAGAGAGGCAATAAAAATTTATAAAACAGAAATAAAATCTGCTCAAGCTCTCTATTACGAAGAGAGAATTATATTGGCTGCAAATTCCCCACGTGAAATCTTTCGTATTGCAAATTCACTCCTTACTCCTCCCGCACCTCCCATCGCTGCTGACGATATTTCTCAGCGTTGCAACCAAATAGCAGAGTTTTTCCTTGACAAAATACAAAGCATCTATACGTCCTTTACTCAGACTACAATCCAACAAATTATACCATCTACGAACATAATGGCGAGAAAACAGAAGTGCTGATTGTGGGCCGAAATAAAGACCTGTGGGGCTCCCAGCACTGGCCCACTGAAATGGGTCCTTTGCCCCAGCCTAAACATCAAGTTCAAAATCTGGGTGTCTTAGTTGATGACCAACTGTCCATGAAGCAGCAAGCAGTGAGAGTTGCCTCGACTTGCTTCACAATCCTTAGATGGCTAAAAAAAATCTTATGGATGTTGCCTTCCTCTACCCAACGTATGGTGGTCCAGGCTCTCATCACCTCAAGACTGGACTACTTCAACATCTTGTATCTGGGTGCCGCCAAGGAGGTGTTACGCAAGTTACAACTAGCACAGAATGCGGCTGCGAGGCTGCTTTGTAGGATACCTAAAACTGCTCCCATTTCCAGTTTTATCCGGGATCTCCATTGGCTCAGGATTGAAAGCCGCATTAAGTTTAAGGCTCTGAGTCTCATGTTTAAGATAAAATCTGGAAAGGTACCTCCCTACTTGAAGACTCTTGTTCATCCTTATGTTCCATCTCGTGCTCTGCGCTCAGCCACCCAGGCCAAGTTCATTGTTCCTAGGACGAGACTAGTGCGCATGGGCGATCGTTCCTTCTCCCACTTGGGACCCTCCTTATGGAACTCCCTTCCGATCGATCTTCGAATTGAATCTTCGTATGAGAACTTCCGTAGGGGCTTAAAAACGTGGTTATTTAACATGTAGACCCCTCTGTTTATGTTGGCTCCTTCAGGCGGCGCCGGGAAACCCTAGGGTAGCTGTGCGCCTTATAAAATTAAAATAACAATAACAATAACAACACAACTCTAAATGGAGGCTGTCTGCTGGAGGCAATTCCCCCTTTGAATTTGACCTCCCTTCAAGGGATCCTCAGTCAATTAAAATCTGGATCCCCCACAGATCCTGCTCCCCCTACTATTTTAAATCTAGTTACTGAGATGGTTTCTCCAGTGATTCTGGAGGTGATCAATGCCTCAATCATGACAGGACTTGTGCCCCTCTCTGGAAACAGGCAATGGTCAGAGCACTCTTGAAAAAACCTAATTTAAACCCTGATGTGCTGGCAAATTACCGTCCCATCTCATTACTGCCAGGAATCAGTAAAATAACCGAGAAGCACGTAAACTTTGCTCTCTCAACTTTTTGGGAGAATAATAAGCGTCTCCATCCCTCACAGACAGGATTTAGACCACAGCAGGGTACAGAGACGGCTCTTCTGGCAGTTGTAGAAGAATCAAGAAAAATTCTAGATGGCGGGGGCTGCGTTGCTATCATTCTCCTGGATCTCAGCGCAGCCTTCGATACGGTAAACCATCAACTGTTGATCCAAAGACTCAGGGATGCAGGAGTGGTCGGAATAGCGCTAAAGTGGCTACGGTCCTTCCTGGAGGACAGATCTTTTGTGGTCTTTGAAGATGATACTACTTCAAAGCGAATGCCCCTTAAATGTGGGGTTCCTCAGGGATCTTCCCTGAGCCCCACTCTATTTAATGTCTATATGAGTTCCCTGGCAGAAGTTGTACTACCATTTGGAATACAGATCATCACCTATGCTGATGACACTCAGTTGGTGGTTTCTCTTAACCAACTGAATAACTCAGGACCTGACCTAGCCTTTTGCCTTGAGAAGGTATCAATATGGATGGATAGCTCATATTTGAAACTCAATGGGGCTAAGACGGAGTTAATGCTCCTTGGTAACTTCGCCACTCTGAACACAGGCTCGTTTTAGCCTAGCTGTCTGGGTCCAGCCCCTTCCCCGAAAGATCAGATTAAAAGTTTGGGTGTATGGTTGGACCGTAATCTTGACTTTGAGGAGCAAGCACGAAAGGTCGCACCCTGCTGCTACGGTATTCTGAGAATGATAAGAAAGATTCTCCCCCTGCTACCTTTTTCCGCCTGAAGATTGTTGGTTCAAGCATTAGTCCTGTCACGTCTGGACTATGCCAACGCCCTATATCTGGGAGCCCCTCACCTCACTACCAAAAAATTACAGATCGTTCAGAATTGTGCAGCACGTATGCTCCTGAATATCCCCAAAGGTCTGTCAGCCAAACCTGCGCTTGCCTCGCTCCACTGGCTGCCTATCCAGCAGAGGATCCAGTTTAAGGCGCTGTGCATTATGCATAAAGCACTTTCAGGCAAAGGTCCGCCAATTATCAGTTCCAATATTCAGCCCTACCGCTCTAATAGGGCCCTGAGGTCAGATAACAAACAACTGGCTGCAGATCCAAAAATAAGAAGAGCACGAAGTGGGGGGCGTCTCTTCTCGTATAATGCCGCCAGGTTATGGAACCACCTTCCCCTTCACATCCGCCTTGAGCCAAACTATCTGACCTTTCGAAAACATATAAAGACATATCTGTTTCCTTAACTCTGCCCGGAGTTGAAGCTGCGCCGTTGTTAGCGCTGGGATGCCCTCGGGTAACCATGCACTTTAGAAATGCTTTTTCATTCATTCCATTGGCTGGGCTCACGGCTTTACGCTTTTCCTCCGTTTTTCTTGATTTTGCAGGTTATGTGCTTGATTGGCCTGGACAGGGCGTTTGTTCTGTTGGTGATACTTAGCTGGGTTTGCCTCCCTTTGTTTCCTCTGCTGAGGGAGTTGGCAGTCCAGGGATGCTGGGCATTCCTGGATCTTCCTTACCGATTGCGAGGCCCTCCGCTTCCTGTGGGGGTTCTGCGTCGTCTTCATCTTCGGGCCTGGCTCTTGTATTGTTGTGCCTGCTGTCTCGGGGTTGCTCCCTGGAGGTGGCGACATTGCTTCGGGGCTCCCATCGCCTGGCTCCTCTTCTTTCTTATTCTCGCCATTGTGTTTCTTTTTCTCGATGGTGTGTTTCTGTGGGATTAGACTCTGTTCTGTGTCCGTGAGGAGGGTGTTCGCTTTCCTTTCTGGTGGCTTTGCCTTGGGCCTGGCCCCTTCTGCTCTTCGGGCTCAGTGGAAGGCCTTGTGGGAATTCCACAGTCCTCTGCTGGATGGTTTGGATCCTTTGGTGGCAGGGTTGGTTCGGAGTTGTTTCCTGCAGCGTCATAGGGCAATTTGCCTTGCGCCATCCTGAATTCTTCTGTTGGTGTTGCGGTCCCTTCCGGTTTGTCCGTTTGAGCCCCTGGAGTCCGTGGCCAACCTGTTTCTCACCATGAAGGTGGCATTTCTGGTGGCCATCGTATCTGCGGGTCGGATTGGGGAGCTGGGGTTCTTTCTGCGCTCTCCTCCGTTCTTGCGGATCCTGCCGGACCATATTATGTTGCGTCCGGTTCCTAGGCTTCTGCCCAGGGTCCCCTCGGTTATCCACCGGTCCCAGAAGGTTCTGTTACCGACTTTCCCTCCGGTCAATAGGTCTGGGGTGGATTCTGCTCTCTCGCTGTTGGTTGTCCGACGAGCAGTGTTGCTGTGTTTGGGACTGACTGCGTCTTTTTGCTGCTGTGGCATCTTGTTTGTCACTGTTGGTCCTGTCTGGTCTGGTCGTATACCTTCTGTTTCCACCCTGGGTGGTTGGACTCAGCTGTCTCTCTTGCTGGCCTAGGTAGCACAGTGTTCTGAGGTGTCTGCCCATGTGCAGGATTGGTCTGCCAGGGGTCTGTCTATCTCCTGGTCCTCGTTCTCGGGGTTCTTTTCTGCAGATCTCTGTTGGACCGCTGCCTGGTCCTCCCTGCTCCTGTTCTTGGTTCCCTACCGGGTGGTGTTGGGTGGTCCTTCTGTGGGGGGCTTTGCTGAGGTGGTTCTTGGGATCGCGTTTCTTCCGGCTCTTGTTTATTGCGCCTTCTGTGCTTCTTCTTGGTTGTTGGCCGGCTGTTTTTCTTGTTTTGGTTTCAGCCTACTGTTTTGCCTTATCCCGTTGTCTATGGTTTCTTGTGAGTTTCCATGAAGCCGCTGGGCTTGGGTATGTGCTCCCTACGTAACTCTGGTGGCGAGGTAGACTTACGAGGAGGTAATGCCCCGGTTACTTACCGGTAATCTTCATTACTCCAAGTATTGTCTTCCTCGCCACATGAGTTCCCATCCCTCCCTCCCTGTTTGGCAATCGGCTTCATGTGGTTCTTGGGACTTGGTAGTTCTACAGGAAGTGGGGTGGGTCGACCCTCCCCTTAAACTGGGTCAAGGGTGACGGGGGTCGGCCATGTTGGGGGGGGATGGGAGGCATGGGATGCTAATTTGCTTTGTAGGGTTCTGGTGTGGAGCTAAAGCTCACTACGTAACTCATGTGGCGAGGAAGACAATACTCAGAGTAATGAAGTTTACCGGTAAGTAACCAGGGCATTACATGAGAAAGTATCCGTAGTTTCATATGGGTGCCCCTTCCCGGCATAAATCCACACTGGTCATTGTGCACTAATTGTGTGACTACGTGGCTCAAACACATCGTAAGTACTTTCATGAGCAATTTAAAATCCACATTAAGCATGTACAGAGTCGGTATGACCTGGGATCCCTCGGGTCTTCACCTAGCTTTAGAAGCATTATTATAAAAGCCTCTTGCATGCATTCCGGTAGGGTACTGCTTGCTTTTGATTCCTGGAGAGTTTCCAGGAACCGAGGTAGTAAATCAGCAGAATATGTCTGGTAATACTCTACCGGGAGGCCGTCTGGTCCCGGGCACTTCGCGCGAGCCATGTCTCAGCGAGCTTTCTGTAAAGCTTCCTGTTGTATCTCCTCCTCTAGGCTTTCCTTCTGATCCATCAACAGTCTGGAGACTGTGACCCTATTCAGGAATGGCTCCACGCTGTTCTCCGTATACCTCAAAGGGGCCACATACACCCATGCCAGATGGTCTTTCAACGTTAATCGCTGCCTGACCCACCCCATCCCGCTGTCTGCCTGTATAAGGGGAAGGATCGTCAGTTAAAGTAAAAAACGTTCTTCCTATTGAAACTAGCTTCTAACTATAAGTACACTCTGCTTCTGTCAATGACAGCGAACTGCATGGGTAATGGTTCAGTCCACATCAGTGAATGCTTTTCTTGCCCTGTGAATGACAGCACATGATCAGAAGTGTCTTTGCACCTGAAAATGCGTACACTTCAGTGTCAGGGCTGGTTGGGCAATGCTTTTGTTTTCAGTTTTCTCCTGTTATAGTTTCCTTTCCAATTCTTTGCTTCCTCTCCTTTTATTTTATTTATATCCGGTGCTAACGGGTCACTTGCATGCCACTCAATCAATCCGCAGTGAACCTCATCCCATATGGCCACTTTCCCTGAGCCAGGAGACCATTATGGAATGCTGTTGTTCATAGAGTATCATTGTTTTACGATTCCAAGATGGCCAACTCGTTGGTTTTAAGTGTGGCAGCTATGCTGGAACTTTAAAACAACAGTAGACTATTTACAACACCTGTGCACGATGGACACCTGCTGCTATGTTTAGTTTTGTAATTGCAAGCATATTCTCGCCATGTTTAGACGACAGCATATTCGCTTTTTTTGTCTTGTATTCTTTTAACATCGTGCATATGTTGTGAGTTTATGTGTGGTTTATTGCGCTTGGGGCAGAGCGTGAATGGATGGATGAATGGATGCATGAGTGCAAAGATGAGAGACAGAAAACATCTATGATGACTTATTGAGTGCCTAAACACACCAGTGACACAAAAGACGCTTTCATTCATAACCCAGACCAAATTGCACTGCCAGTTCTTTCAGATAGGATTGTGCAATACTGACACGTTCAGATGGAAAGCTGATTTCTTCTATCCTAACACTCTAAATTGCTATTCAATGTTTCAAAACAAACTTTGGTAAAGTCAATAAGTCTCACCTTTTGGACCTATTGGATTTGCTAAGGGTTTTTAGCAATGCTCTATAGCATCCCCAATGCTGTGCTGCATGACTCAAGGAGAATAAAATAAAATCTATGATGCAGCAGCCTGCGCCATTTTGTAGGTGTACACCATGCATGCGCACCTCTACAAAATGAAGCAGGCACTTTTTTCCTTCTTATTTACCAATTAAGTTTAATTGGTAAATTAAAATTAAAAAGCACAAATGTGTTTTTTAAAGCTGGTGTTGGAAAACATCAAAAGGCATGGAAGAAACACAGGGGTGGAAACAGTAGGGGACAGTGTTGGGGGAAGCAACATGGGCTAAGGTGGCAGAAAGCAACAGTAGGCTGTGGGTGGGAGAGAGTAACACAGAGGGCGCCGATGGAGGGTAAATACAAGCAATTGAGTGAGAGCAACATGGAGCGCAGGGGAAGAACAACAAATGGGCAAGAGACAGAGCAACGTGGATCTGGGGGAGAAGAACACGGGCGAGAAAGCAATATGGGGGAGCAGCACACACGGGCAAGTGCATCACAGAAGGGGTAGGGGGAGAAGCTAAAGGCAGGAGAGAGCAATGCAGAATGTAGAGTGGGGAGGAAAAGTACATTTGAGAGACATCTGGAGAACACATGCACTCTCATGTCATGCTTAAGACAACATTAAAAAACAGTTTCCTAAAAGTGAGCAGTGGAAGGACACAGATAAATTGATAATGTGCCAAGAAAAAGACAAGATGGACAAACATACCATCGAATAAGAAGCAGGCAAATCAGTGTGCCAGTAAAGCCAACCAATGGTAAGCAATCGGCAGGCTGCAAGTCCCTCTATGTTCTTGGTAAGTGCACAATATGTCTTTCACAACCACTGCAAAAAGTTGCACTGTCGAATGGGTGGGCCCCCTTGACGAGGTGGACTGGCGAGATGCCCTTATGGCCCCCAGAATAGTCACTGTCTCCGCCAAACTCAAGTTGATCCAGTTTTACTACCTACACGCTGCTTACCTCACTCCCATGCGTCTGCATCGAGCGGGTTTGCGCCCAGATGCGTCATGTGCAAGATGTAACCATACCCCGGCTGACTTCTTCCATATGGTTTGGTTATGCCCCCGTTTGGGGCAGTTCTGGGGATCCATTGAAGCGGAGCTAACGGAGGTATTAGAGTGGGAGGTGCCTCACGACCCTAGGCACTCCTTGCTGGGGATTACGGATGGGCTGGATGGGTCCAGGAATGAAAAGTTATTTCTCAACACAGCTATGATGGTGGCCAAGCGGGACATTGCGGCGGCCTGGATAAGCCCTGACCCACCTATCCTGGAGAAGTGGCGAAGAGGGGTAGACTGGTGTGCGACCCAAGAGAAAGCCCTTTATAAAGCAAAGGGGTGTGTCAAGAAATACCGCAAAGTGTGGGGGAAGTGGTTGGGGAATGTGGAGGGTCCCGAATAACCTGACTCCAAACTCTGCCTTCGAAATTTTATGGGGATCGTGATCGGGGGGTATAATGCTTATGCGAATGAACTCATACTTTTGATTTCCGTGTATTGGCTGAATTGTTAATATGTTTTAAAATCAATAAAATTTGCATATCAAAAAAAAGTTGCACTGTCTGATAGGCTCGACCCAATGAAATGCACAGTGCTTATAATTGGATAAAACTTTCAAAACTTTGAACGTACACAGGGCCTGATTCACAGAACTAACTTACGTGAAAAACGTAAAGTTAGTACTTTTTGGTATTCACAGAATACACTTACTCATTTTGGTATTCACAGAATTAACTTACTCATTTTGGTATTCACAGAATGAACTTACTCATCCTAACTTTATGTCCGCACTCGGGCCGGACATTCCGGGCCGGAGGCGGAGATTCCAGGTCGGAGGCGGAATCTCCGCCTCCGGACCGGAATCTCCGCCTCCGGAAAACAGCATTTTGGCCATCTGAGTATTTCAAGTGCCTACCATCCCCCACCATGCTCCAGCTGAAGTCAATTTAGACTAACTGCAAAACCAGCACCACATAAAAGCAGCACACATTCAAAGACCTGGTTTGGCCACAGAGAGTTCCTGTTTGCTTTGCTGTTCATCGCTACTGCAAAATGTACACACTGAGGAGGAAGAAGAACTTCACAACTGAGGAGACCACCATGATTGTGGAGTTCATTGTGAGGCACCACAAACGCCTACATGGTCTCCCACGTTACTGCACCAGTGGCAGACAGAAGGCAGCTCTCTGGCAGCAATTAGCCACTGCTGTCACAGCATTGGGGGAGGATGTGCGCACAGTCCGTGAAATAAAGAGGAAGTGGCAGGATGAAAAGAAGAGTGCGAAGGAGAAGTACTCCAGGATCGAGTTAAACAGAGTTCTCCCTGCCTCACAATCTGGACCCCGCCTCCGTCTCACACCACTAGAGGAGGATATCATCACTACAATCCACCCCCACATGCTCCATGGGCTGCCTGTGAGTGTTGTCCGCAATGTGGCACCAGGTAAATGGGATGACAAGAACAAGTATACAAAATGTATGTCTGTGTCGCACTGCCATTGTGAGTAAGGAAGTTGTCCAAAGTTCATCTACAAATATAGTCAGTCAGAGGCTCATGTGTTTCCCTCTGTATGTTGCACCACAAGTCCCAGAATCCTTTGTATGTGAAATGGCAAATCCCTTTCACACTATTAAATACAAAGGCCCAGTACTGATGCCGTATGTATATACCTAACACCGTTAAGTAGCAATTGTCAAGCGCCCCTTCCACTTATCCAGATGCGGCTGGGTCAGTCAAGAACGTAAGGGGTGGGGGTGCGGTGCAGAGGCAAATCAACAGACAACAGAATAGAGAAAATAACTATAAAATATCCTACAAAAAACTCACCTTGGGCCTACCAAAATCACATAACTGAAGGTGAGAGAATCCTCATTTCAAAATATTTCATTGCCATATCCCATCGTTAAAATCCCACCTTGCCACGCCATCACATCACCAACACACCACTGCTCCTACCTGCACCGGCTGTGGCAGTACTTCACAATACTGTTAGCATGCAGAAGAGATGAGGAAATGTCTGACAAGTTCCACATGTACATTGTCCATGTGTTGATTTTTCTCTCTTCTCACCCATTGACACATTCAGCCAGAGTATAGACAATCACAGTAGCAGAGGTCCCTGCATCTTCTGGGAGGAAACATCATCCAGAGCAACGTAGAGCACACTCACCAACTGGTAAGTCAAACTTGTCAGGAGATGGTCAAAATGCACACATAGGCAGCAGACAACAGAGGGAGATACATAGTGTCTGCATCTCAAAGCAACTGGAGAGGAAAAACTAGACTTACAACTATTCGAATTCTCAAAGGACATTTACCTTTACCAAACTATATCTGTGAATAGCAAAAGACAAAACATAACATATCTAGGCTCATTATATCATTGTGTTTACAGAACATTACATGTAGTCCACCAACAGTTCCAGGCCTGGGAACTCGATCGTGGAATTGAGTGCCAGTGCAAGTCTAAATGTATCCACCTCTAGATTGCAATTATTTTTGTAGCCTAAATCAAAAAACCTATGAGAACAAATATGACAATGATGAACAAGAAGTGAGATTCAAATATCAGGATTGAGAATGCGTCCACTGTCCAACTTAGAATGTTTCTTTTCCATACATGAATTTGTCAAGTCCAACCAGCTGGTCATAGATGTCATAATTGTATGGTATGTCTATTGGTCCATTAACATGATAGTGGACCTTACTTCAGGAAGACTTGTTGTGTCAATTTGATAGACGTTGTTACTAGGCAGTGGGGCCATAATAAGTTGGATGTGGGATCACTCATGATAATTTGTGGTAGATACTGCTGCAACGGTAGGGCCCACACTCCTTGTGCTCATCCTTCCTGCCCCATACTGAGTGCATCACATGTGGCAGCCGAAATGTAAAGTTGCAAACACACTTCTCATTGTAGGTCCAATGATGTCCTCCCAGAGTCCAAGACACACATTGACTTCTGCTACAAGGTTGGCTGTGACATCTGGTCAGGGACCACACACTGTGCCGGTGCAGGGCCATGGTAAGTAAACCCAGGAACAGTGAACCTGAATGCTCATGAAATGTGCCTTTAATCTCCACTGTATGTTGTATGTGTTTCACATAACTGTTGTCCTGCATCACAATATGCCTACATATGGCATTGAACCATATACCAGATCACACCATGGTGGCTAGTGAAAGGATGTCATAAAACATATGACAAGTGAGTGTAGAATGGACATAAAAATAGTATAAAGTGTCACATGAAGTGTGCTAGACACAACTGGATCGTAATTCAATGATATGAAAACTCCCTAGCAGAATTCCAAGGGACAAAACAATTTGAAATTGGTGTGGATGATGCTCGCACTGATGCCAGTTCTGTACGTTTGTGATGGATGTATGGGCTGCCAAGGTGAATCTTCAAGAAGTCACATTTCAAAATCCCTTGGCTGAAAGACCCAAACAAAATCCAGTGTAGGCGTCAACCATTGAAGATTCACAACTTACCCACAATGTGGTATCCTAGTCAAATGTTGCACTCTGCTTGCCTCCTCTTCTAGTGTATCCACCTATATAAGTGAGTGTATGATATCTGAGGGAAGGATGTCTGCTGTACAAGACCTCATCCGTTGTCAGCTTAGTTCTACCATGATGTAGGAAATGGATAATGGGAACAGAAGACACTCCAAGGATGAACATAACAAATGTGTGATCTCTCAATCCAAAATGAGCTTTGTGACTCCATTGTTAGGGAAGCACAAATGACACACAAAAGGTACCTGATGATTGCACATCTCATATATGAACTCTGCAATGCAATGTTTGAACTGATGTGCAAATGTGAAACTGGTCAACAGACAACATCATACTCATGAGACATATTAGTCTTAACGGTGAAGGTGTAAGCAATGTAATGCGGTGACGTCCTGATCATTTCTCCCCTTCCTTCCTATATCAGTAACCTTGTCATATATGTTTGTCTGTTAATGTGCCATCTCATTGATGTCAGTGCTGTGTGGAGGTACAGCTGCCAATTGCTGCATGTGAGCAGGGGCCCACATGTAAAGTCCATGAGGTAAACATGCTGCACATTGTCCAGAAATATCCTATCAATGGTCATTGAGAATGACATGTACATGTTAGCTCATAGCTACCATCTGGTGTACTGAAATATGGATATGTATGTCTCATCACAGCTGCTTGGGGGACGACCTTCTGAGCACAACAATGACCCACACGAGTGCGGGATCTAAAATGCTTGTAAATTGATAACAAAAAATGTGAATAAAGTTTTTCAAAGTATCCAAGTACTTGTTTATTCCAATTTCGATATTACGTAATCCATATCGATCTTTTTTACATCAAATTAAGTCCATGGAAGTAAATCCTTCTTAACGTGTCTCCCGATGCATTTCGGGCATCGTAGTGCCATGATAGTTACCAAAGTGCATGAGTGTCACGAAAAAATACATGGTGCATTTTGGTTTTAGTCCTTTTTCTATATCGCATTTATCACCGCTTCAAACGCATGTCTAAACTACACTGGCTTTACACACTTGTTTCTGAGGACGTGATGCTGTTCACATCTTTGTAGAAGTAAGTACTCGTTCACTTGTCACTATTAAAACTCTTTAATTGATAAATATTAGCGTTGACCGAACTTTAGGTATTCACGCCGCATGTAATGTTGATTTCATTCACGTTGGTGATTCACCGCAGGACTGCATTCACCGATAATGTTTTAAACAGAACCACATCGTCTTTTTTCACCTTTGTACATAACCGGTCGATGTTTCATCGTACCACGGTTCAACCACATGTTGAAATTTTGGTTTGGTATATCTTATCACTTTTTATCTTATGAATTTTCATCATCGCACGCTCGTTATTTCACTTTTTGGTATTTTTTCGTGACACTCATGCACTTTGGTAACTATCATGGCACATTATTATCTGGTGATCATTGGTTCGTACTGAATAGTGGTTTTGCTCATACTATCTCCGCTTACTTATTCTTTAGATACTCTTCCCTGACGAAGGGCACTACGATGCCCGAAATGCATCGGGAGACACGTTAAGAAGGATTTACTTCCATGGACTTAATTTGATGTAAAAAAGATCGATATGGATTACGTAATATCGAAATTGGAATAAACAAGTACTTGGATACTTTGAAAAACTTTATTCACATTTTTTGTTATCAATTTACAAGCATTTTAGATCCCGCCCTCGTGTGGGTCATTGTTGTGCTCAGAAGGTCGTCCCCCAAGTTGGGTGACGCTTTCACGTACTCAGTTTTCACACTCTTTGATCAGTGAGTGTTACTTCTGAAGCACACTACACATTTTTTCATTGGTTTACACTGATTTGCTGTGCGTGTTCAACCGTAAACCCTGTCATCACAGCTGCTGACAGGATGAGACCAGTGCAGCGTAGAACACCATCCCGGGGAATGCAAGACATCCTGGCTGCAGCAGTGAAACCCTCTCGCACATGTACATCAGGTAAATGTGGTGTGAAGTTTTTCCCTATCAAAACCATGACAAACATCAAAATCCCCTTCTGCATAGAACCTGCAGTTGTTGTTGACAAAGTCCATATCATAAGTGTCACATGTGCCTGTTTGTAAATTTGTAATGCAGATGATTGACATTGGTGTCACTTCCCTCTACAGCTGCTGGATTGGGGAACGCTTCGTCAACAGTACCTATGAGGAGCATGGTTCAGCAGTTGACATCAGGGAGGATTGCAGAACGACACAAAGCTGTGGATGGAGTTGGTAAGTTTGCTTTATCAGTGTACATTTCCGTTTCACCCCTCAGTGCTATTGTGTGAGCTGTCACCTGTAGGGGTACCCAAACCAGGTCACATGTGCGTCATCTGTTGATGCAAAGTACAGTAGAACCAACCCTTGTGTTGCACCACATCTCATACTAGGTCAATTACTTATCCTGTTGCAACCTCTGTGTTCCAGGTGATGATGACGATGAGGAGGATGGACCTTCCACCAGTTTTAGGCGGCGGGCAATCAGAGGTGAAAATCCACTGCTCCTACAGGCAGTGATGTCAGCTGCAAGTACTGTGCAAGAGGAGGAGGAGGAGGAGGAAGTACCTGGGGAGGATGAAGTATCGGACGATAGTGACTGTCTGTTCATCCCCTCAGAGGATGAAGAATCTGATGCCATGGACAGTAATTTTCCCACATCGCCGACATTTAGCAAGGCCTCACACCCTCCGCCCAGCAAAGTGTGTCAGCCTCCTCCAATGAAAAAGATTGCCTGTCCACAGCATAGAGATAACCAGCCACAGCTCACCCACACACCAACACAGACCTCACTCCCTCACAGTCCTCATATCCGGGACAGACATGGTGGTTCCCCTACACACTCCTCCCCGTACAGTGTATCCCAGGCATCACCTTCACCATCTGAGGGAAGTACCAACCCTGTTGTGGTGCAGGTATCCCCTGGGCACCATTCTCCTGTCCACAGGCTTCCACATGCCAACACCCCCCCTGCTGTTGGACCTGGCGGTCTCATTCATGGCCGACCCCTGCAGAGAGGGCCTGCACATGGCCATGGTGGCCAGTGGGAGCAGGACTTCTTCAAACAGCAGACAGATGTGAGGCAGGACATTCGTGCCATAGGGGCCACCCTGTCAGACATGTCTGAGGCCCTGCGCCAATTCCCTCAGGTGGTGGACAGACAGACCCATGTTTTGGATAGGTTGGATAGAACTTGGCAAGACATGTCCAAGAATATCAGAGACATGATATCTTTCCAAAGGGAAGAGAGTTTAAGACACCATGCCTTGGCCATGAAGATGATGGACGGCATGATGAAAGTGATCCAAAGTCTCCCTTCACGGTCAACGCTGGGAGGGGAGCTATCACATCTGCCTACAGCACATCACACCCACACACCTGTACCACAAACTGCACAGGACCACAGCAAGGATACACACCCACCACCGCCCCCATCCAGGCACTCCCCCCACCTGCACATCCACCACCACCCCCTGAACAGGCACTACCACCACCTGCACAACATCCCCTGTCCATGCACATACACCAAGTGTACAGACACAATCCGCCCCTGCACATGAACTTCACCCTGTACAGGCACATGCACAAGACCAACCTGCACCTCGCCGTCAACCCAGACTTAATCCCTCACAGCGGTCATCACCCCCGAAATTGCGAAGTCACAAGCACGATCCCCAGTGATCACATCCCAGGAACTGTTTTGACCAGTGTGAATATGTGTCACTAAAAAATAAATCTGTTCCCAAGTCAAAACTCTGTGGCGTATCATGTCCTGATAGGCTAATGATCACCAAGTTAGTTGGCGTAGAGATGAGAGGATGTATGTGTGTGTGTGACACATGTACAAGTGTAAACCCGTCATTGCAGCAAGCCGTCATGTGCTGGAGCAGATGACTACCAAAATACATGGGTATATTCCGTAAAAGACATTCACAATGAAGCCAAACAAGATAGGGAAAGTATGAATTAAAAGAAGTTTTTATGTAAAAAATATGTGGGGTTAGAAAAACAACAACAGTCCGTCTGGAAGAGAGAATGGAAAACAAATGATGTCCTTACTGCAGATGGAGAAGGGAACTTGGATTGGGGTGGGGCAACATATATATAACACGTCAGGGAGCGTCAGGAAAACCAGTCTATTTACAAGGGGAAAAGTAAATCATTGTCCACAAAGAAAAATCTGTCCAACTGTTCAAGTGTCCTTCGGGTCATCCTCTAGGACCACAATGTCCAGATCCTCTGGGTCCCATGCATGCTCCTGGCTGGCCGGTGCATGGACAGGCACCACACGGGGTCGGGACACACGAGGAGTAGGGGGGGAAAGAGTGTGGGGCAACGGACAGGGGGAGACATTGACGGTGGTGTGGGAGGGAAGTTGGGACACAACAGACGACATGGCTGCACTCAGGGAATTGAAACTGGCAGTGAGGGTGGCCAGAGCTCTTAACATTTCCTCTCGCATCATGCGCACTTCTAGACACAATTGCAGCAAGATGCGAGAGGACATGTCTGGCTGACCCTCACATGCCCACATCAAGTCATCTGGTACAGCCACAGACGGAACAACACAGGGAGGGTTTTGGGTCGCACGTGGGGGGTGTGGTGCCTCAGGTTCGGAGCCAATGTTGGAGTCGACCTGGCAGCTACGATGAGGGGGACAGATTGCAGGGGTTGCAGCTGGAGGCCCCGATGGAATGGGGGCCTCTGGAGTTATAGAGGGGCTGAAGGCAGGCCCAGGTTGATTAGTGTCCTGCCCCGGGGACATCTCGGCAATACTCCTAGGTGAATGGTCCGTGGGAGAGTGGCTCTCTACCTCCCCCTGGCCAGAGGTGTCCAGTTCATCACCCCCCCCCTTCAATGTCCTCAGCCTCCACCCGGTCTGTAGCAACAGAGTTGTCATCCTGGTCAGTCCGGGTGGGCGCAATCCCCATGCCTCCTGATGTTGAGGGTTCCGCCTCATCGTCCTCTTCCTCAGTACTGGAAAGAGGTCGTAGCCGCCGGCGCACCACAGATGTCCTGCTCCGAACCCGGTCCTCTTGGCCAGCGGAGTCCACTGAAATGTGAGACAAATCATTATGTAGTTGGTGTACACGTCAGGAAAAGACACATCTCAAGATGAGCCACGGTCAGACTTTGTTCTCCTCTGATCACACTATAGAGTTGTCAGTGTTTATGAGCTTAAATTACGTGCATGTTCAATGTCATCTCCTGATTTGAGTCTGACATGGACATCTCACAAGTTTATTGTTGGTTTGCACGTCTGTACTGCCAACTCTCAGCTATGGCATTCTTGTGACCTGTGTGTCCTGTCACTGCTACATGGGCAGGTTCCGCAACCCAGTCCACAAAAGGCGATCAGAGAGAGTCCAGATGAAATTGGAAAGGGCCTGTGATATGGAGTGTCTGCACTTTCACGTCTGGACAAATGTTATCTGCTGTGTAGCATTGGATGGGACAACACAAAGGCAGAATGGGGGTAACACATCCATATAGGGTCTGGCCAATTAGGTTTGCTAAGTTGTGAGTCTCAGCTTTTGATATCCTCTCACAAAAGCTGACAATCCAGTGCCACATATTGGCTTTGGAGGCTGAGCAGGTAGTGGTGTGCACTGGTGTACAGTAGTGGCTCGTTGTTACAGCTACCTGTACATGAAAAATGGCTTACAAGCTACTGGGGGTAAGACGTGTGTCTGTGGACACACTTGGCAACATTTGAAACACTTATGAGTGTGGCAAGGGTCTCAAAGTCTGTCTTGACTCCATGGCACATGATGATCTGTCTCAATCAGAACCCAAACTCTCCGAAAGCAATGTAAGTCACAGCATCCAATTCCCATTGGCCTCACATACACACAATGGACAGTGTCTGTATCATTCCTCATCCAATGCACACATCAGTTATGATTCCCTTGGTTCACTGTTAGTGGTGCTGGCAGTGCATATTCCATTAGTAATGCAACTGTGTGTCACAAATCCCCAGTTTTCATGATGACACTACGACTCCCAGAATGCACTCTGCCCTGTACAGATAATGTGCAAAAGTGAGCTTTTTGCTTCATGATGACTGCTGCATAGCCACAGAATAGGTGACTGGAGGCATGGGACACAGAATGGTACAGCTCTGTCTGCACTCGCATCATACTTCAAGACACATTTTGCCTATAATGCACTTACCAGGGCTCTGCTGCTCTTGCTCCTCCAGCTGAGCATGGAGGGTCGGAAGAGCTGCACGCAGGACCCTCCTGTACAGTGGCGAGAGGCGAGGACGATGCACATGGTGCTGGGAACACTGGCCCAGTAGCTCTTCAGCCTTGATCCGGGCCCAGCGTTTCAGGTCCTCCCAGCGCTTGCGGCATGCCCTCGCGTTCCTGGTGTGAACGCCCACTGTACTGCAGCGCTCACCAATTCTGGCCCATAATCTGGCACGCGCTGCATTGCTCAGCTGTTCCTCTGGCCCCCCATATAGCTGAGGATATTTCAGTATCACCCCTCAGCTAGGATGTCTAATTCCCTTTCACTGAAAGGGGGTGCTTTCTCTTCATAACCCTCAGCCATTTTGGGGGAAATAAGGTTGATGAGAGCAGCAGGATGTCAGAGGATCTGATCTGTGAGAGAGGATGACTCAGAATGAACACAAAATGGCTGTGAACAACTTCCTGTGATGTATCTCCTGCTTCCCACTTCCTGTATGTCATTTAATGTCTGAAATTATGGGTTCCGGTTACATTTCAGAGTTTACGGCCCGAAAACGTACTTTCCGCATACGGAGAGTACTCTGCGCATGCGCGGAGTACGCTACGCATGCGGAACGTACTCCGCGCATGCGCAGAGTACGCTACTGTGCCGGAATGTGCGAAATCGACCAGGAACACATTTTTTCATACAAGAAGTGACAGACAGGTAGTGGGAGACAGGAAATACATCACAGGAAGTAGTTGTCAGCCATTTTGTGTTCATTCTGATTCATCCACAATCACAGAACAAATCCACTGCCATCCTGTTATTCTGTAGCAGAGAAACCTAAAATGACAGTGTAAAATAAATTCATAGACATGAAACAAAAGGGGGAACAGACCATGTTATGAGATTTGGGCTACATGTAGTCCATATTTAGTGATCAACACAAGAGTTGGCTGTTGTGTTACAGTGTATTAGGGGTTAGCAGTGCTGTGCATCCCAGACACATAGTGGCAGATTCAGCCACAACATCATCACTCACGTAGTGGGCCCAACATTATTGGTGTATGTAACTCATTTGGGGCCCAAATATAAAAAATGCTACAGTTATGCACTTGTTAGCCACAGACACCCATTGTCAAAAGGTACGGGAGGGTCTCTCAGAACATGTACATCTCATCCTCAGATTCAATAAAATCCTTGGGAAATCCACTACACTGATTGCTGACATTGGCACATGACCTGATGCACGGTCAATATTTTGACTCATGTCAACAGTTGTGGTTGACATACAGTTAGTGTGGTTTGCAAAGTAGTCTCAGGATGGAGTTTTTGGACAGAGTCGTAAATATCCATTTTTCATCATTGACAACAGACAGCAAACCACATTTTGTCCATGGCCCAACAGGTTGCTCACGTGAAAACGTGGCAACCAGCTGATCACGGACTTGCATACCCTGACCTCGGTTATGTGCAATGGCCCGGTTGCCCGGATTCAGAGCTAGCCGAGGTTCAAGAGGTATGTGTAAGCCATGCGTTAAAGCGATATTGTGCAAGACACAACAGGCCAAAATGATCTTGCACACAACTTCAGGGAGTACGTCAGCACACCCCTGTACGGCTGAGACATCTGAAACGCGACTTCAACAGGCCAAAAGTGCGCTCTATGATGGCTCGAGTCCGTATGTGTGCCCGATTGTACCTACGCTGAGGTACAGTGGTTGGATGTCTGTAAGGTGTAAGGAGTTGAGGGGAGAGTGCATACCCAGCATCGCCTGAGGAGGGAAGATAGGACAATAGGTTACATTTCCATCTAAAATTTGAACAGAACATGATCTTTACTCAGTACATGCAGTGTCTGTTGTGACCGTGTATGTGTCTTGGTGTTTCTTATTGTAGTATGGTTGTTGATATAAGGTGGCATTCATTCATTACTGGGCTGCTTGACAGGCCCCTTGCGCCACCAGTGCGTCACTTTTCATATGTGAGAAAGTGACGTAGCGTAAGGGGCATGTAAATTAGCCCTTTCATAAGCACACATCACTCTTTTCAGTGCTTGGTACTTACCCAGTAACCACATGTTGCCAAATTCTCCCGCAGCCATACGCCGGGCAAGAGGTGACATGCGGAATACGAAGCTGTCATGGGTACTGCCTGG
Source organism: Calotriton arnoldi (assembly GCA_963921515.1). Taxonomy (NCBI): domain Eukaryota; kingdom Metazoa; phylum Chordata; class Amphibia; order Caudata; family Salamandridae; genus Calotriton; species Calotriton arnoldi. The sequence continues at coordinate 1,435,830 of CAWUFW010002140.1, forward strand.
AAACGCTGCATGCACATCTATGAATCTCCCACTGGCATCACAGACAGCCTGCACATTGATGGAATACCATCGGTGTCTGTTGCAGTATATGTGTGCAATGCGGCGGGGTGGCTGAAGGGCCACATGGGTACAGTCAATTGCACCCAGCACACGTGGGAAGCCGGAGATGGGAAAAAAGTCCCTAGCTGCCCTTTGTCTGCTGGCCAGTGTATGGGGCATTCCTATGTGAAGGTGGGCTCTAGAATTGATGCAGCTCACTACCTGATGCAAGCACCGCGACTGGCTAGCCTGGGAGATGCCCACGACATCACTGGTGACCCTTTGGAATGACCCCGTCGCAAAAAAATGGAGAGCAGAAAGGACCTTCAGATAGGCTAGAATGGCATGGGAGCAGCAGGTAGCAGAGTCAAGTTCCTCCTCCCACTCACATACCATCTCCAAGATGACTTCTGGAGGGAAGCGGTATCTGGCCCTTACATCTTGGGTGGACATCCCAAATATGTTGATCCTCTGTCTGAAGATCCTCTCTCTTCTCCTCCTCCTCCTCCTCAAGTCTTCTTGCCGCATGGCAAGGGGCAGAGCAACAAATACATTCAGCGACATGTTGAAAGTGTTTCTGTGTGTCTGCTCTGCTTTCATATGTGCTGCATGGCTGGGATTGGCTGCAGTGTGTCAGCTGATGCATCATGGGGGATGGTAGAGACATGGACAGGTGTTTAGCATTGAGGTAATGCTCAAACGGGCAGAATGCGGATATTCCGGCCCGGGAGCGGATATTCCGGCCCCGTAGCGGAGATTCCGATCCGGAGGCGGAGATTCCGCCATTAGGCCGGAGTCTCCACCTTCGGCCCGGAATCTCCGCCTCCGGCCCGGAATGTCCGGCCCGAGTGTGGACATAAAGTTAGGATGAGTAAGTTCATTCTGTGAATACCAAAATGAGTAAGTTCATTCTGTGAATACCAAAATGAGGAAGTTCATTCTGTGAATACCAAAATGAGTAAGTTCATTCTGTGAATACCAATATGAGTAAGTGTATTCTGTGAATACCAAAAAGTACTAACTTTACGTTTTTCACGTAAGTTAGTTCTGTGAATCAGGCCCACAGTTAATATATCAGAAAACAACCTCCCTTGAAATAAAACCTTGTTCCAGACAGTTCCACTGAGAACAGACCATGGAAGAATGTGTTAACAAGCATTTTCATTAGAAAATTATAGCATAGACCATGGGCTCTTCAAACTGGGGGGTGGTCCCTCCTTAGGGGGCCTTAACTGATCCCAGGGGGGGTGTCAGGCTCTTGTTAAAAGAAGCATCATGCTGATTGTAGTGCTTTGTTTTACGCTGAAAACAAATGATCAACAGTCAACCACTCTGTAACGAGCCATTTCTAAAAACTTTGTCATTTATATCTGGCTAGGAGTATGTGGCAAAAGGAAAGGGACTCCAAATATTCTTCAGACCAACCTAAAAACAAATGATCAGCAGTAAACCACTCTGTAATGGGCCATTACTAACATTTTTTGTCGTTTATATCTGTCTGGGAGTATGTGTCAAAAGGAAAGGGACTCCAAATATTCTTCAAACCTCCCACCCCCATTTCGGTTAATCACACCGTGGATACTTTTACACGTTAGTAAGGCCTACCTAACCAAAATAGTATGTTTGGCAATCATATGTTTGATTGCATTTTTAAAATGTTTAAATAAGTCTGGACATATTTAAACATTGCAAATGTAACAGAATAATTGTGAAAACATCTGGGGAGGGCAATTATTTTATTTTCTATACTGGGTGGGCACGGCATTAAAAGGTCTGAAGACCACTGGCATGGACGTTCGGTGGGAGGTGACCACCAGAACCAAGAAGATGCAAAGCCTATGGGTCTGGGTTTAATCTGCTGATGCAGGTAGAGCGAGGCACATTGAGGGAGCCAGCAGGAGTGGACAGAGGGGCCATTAGTTGTAAAGTAGTCTCTCATGCAGATCACTACATGCACTCAAGTGGAGGTCACAGGATATACTCAAACAGCCAGTAACATTAGGTGTGAGGCAAAGGTTTTACTTGGCTGAGCCAGGAGGTGATGGACAAAACTCAGGCCACTAGTTGAAAAGGGGTGGTCAAAAAAGCCAGTGGCTAAAATGGGTGGACCCAAAGCAGTATGTCTGTTTGAGAGCTGTGCTCTAGAACTCCAGATCTAAAGAGGCTCATAGTAACCAAATGCAAATAAATGCACGTTACAGTGAGGTAACATTGTGAATTTTTCCTCATTCGTTCATACAAGATCCCTTCATCCAGAGGTAATTCTGTGTGCCAGTGTTTGCACCACATTTTAGTACTTCCCATTGATTTAGCGCAGGACACCATAAGATCCTGCCAAAACTTTCTTTTCTACCCACATTACACCATAACTACCTCCATTTTGTTTAGAACTTTGCAGTCCACCATCAGTCATCGATGAATATTTGGTGTGTGGTTGGTGACTAGTCAACCTTACTTTGCACACACTAAAAAGCTATCCACACAAAAATATATGTGCTCAAACCACAAAAACGCTTGTAACTAAAAAAAAAACAAAAAAAACAGACATATTGGCTTTTTCGATGAATATTAGGAATGGCAGAAATGTGCAGTACCACATTGCCCTCATTTCTATAATTACATCATACTTTAAATGTTTCAAATGAACCCATTAGTGTGCCTGCTGTCCAGAATATTTATTGTATAATCACATATAAATAGTGCCACTTGATAAAAATTGGTTTCTGATGGCCCTAGCTTCCCTTATCCTATCTTCATTAACAAAATCAAGTTATATTCCTCTCGCAGCTCACATTAGTCAACTTCATTCTTCCTTGTGGTCCCACAATTACAAAAAAACAATCGAGGTGGCTGAGCTGTTTCCAAGCTAGAAGCCTCTCATGGAATTCCTCTCACTTCCTACTGCGTCACTCAAAGCATACCCTTCAAAGCAGGAAAGGTAGTACCACAGTCATGCTCACGCAACATGAGATGATGTCCACTGATCTGTTACAACAACTGTTCTTGTGGCAATCAAGAGATAGTACACATGCATAACATTGTTAGGTCTGGTTTGACCGTGGATCCCTCTCCAGACTTTATGTGATCATCAGAAACAGAGCTTCACGAAGCACTACTAAGAGATGGCCTGTGCTTCACCCACTTGCTGATTAGCTTGAGTACAACATTTGATGTACTAGTCCACTTACAAACTAGCTCGATTGCCTCAGCTGTGCCATTGGGCTGTGTGCGATATGTTACTCTGGCACCCAGAACCACTGTGTTAGACCTGTCAACCTTAGGTTGGTCTTCCCCTAAATTTTTGCCTTTACCCCTATTTTTGCTGAACTTGTTTTGTTGGCCTTAGGACTCTCTACACTTTACCACTGCCAACCAGTGCTAAAGTGCTTGTGCTCACTTCCTAAAGCATAGTAAAATTGGCTTACACCTTATTGGCATATTTAAATTACTAATAACTCCCTAGTAAAGTGGTATACCATATACCACAGGCTGGTAAATTAAATGCTACTAGTGAGCTTGCAGCACTTATTGTGCCACCCACTTAAGTAGTCCCTTAAAAATGTCTCAGACCTACCATTTCATCCTGTTAGCAGTTTTAAACTGCCAATTCGACTTGGCAAAATAACCCACTTGGCAAGCCTCAAACTCCCTTTTTATTACATATACGTTACCCCTAAGGTAGGCCCTAAAGAGCCCATAGGGCAGGGTGCATTGTAATCAGAAAGTTGGGCATGTAAGTTTTAATATGTCCTGGTAGTGCAAAAACTCACAAATTAGTTTTTCATTACTGTGAGGCCTACCTCTCCCATAGGATAACATTGGGTTGCCTTACTACATTTAACAAGTGCTAACCTTTGATTGGGAACAGGTAGGAAAGTCATGTTTGGTATCTGAGAAATTGTAATTTTAAAACCTCTTTAATGATAAAGTCAGATTTTAAGTCACAATTTTGAAAAAGCCACTTTTAGAAAGTTAGCATTTTCCTGTCCTAACTATTTGGTGCCTGCAGACTGTTCCTGGGTCAAATGACTGTGTACAGTTGGCAGTTGGCTTTTATATATTCTTCCCTTACAGTCACATATTAGAAGGATTAGGTGACCCTGGATGGGCCATCTCAGGTAGGATGGGGCAGAGCCCCCTTGCAAGTCAATAGGGTGTGCCCTGCCTTCACACAAAGAAGTTTACACTAGCCTTATGTGCCTGCAGACAGACTAGAACCAAGGCAGGGAGGCAGGAAATTCCAAGCACGTTTGAAAGGACTCTCAGAGGACTGCCTGCTGCTGTGGCCTGCTATGTACTTCAAAGGGACTAGTTTGCTGCACCAAGAAGGACTTCTCTTCTGCCTGAAGCGTACTCTGAGCTTCAGAGGTCTGCCCTGCTGCTTAAATCCTGCTCTTCTCCTTGAACCCAGGACTTCCAGAAGTGCCTCGGAGGGCTAGTTGGCTGGCCTTATGATCAAAGCCTCAGGAACAGAAAAGGTTCCTACCATCTTGAAACCGCACCTGGGCACTGCTTGAGTGAGTCCTGACCATCCTAGTGGTGCTTCTCCAGTATTGGACTGTTGGACGTGGTGCTAAAGGTGCCCAGATGGTCCAAATCCAAAACTTAGGACTTAAAAACATTGTTGGCAAAAAAGTCTTCTGAAAACTGAGAGGGGACAGGGATCAGCCTGCTTGTTGATCTGCCCAAGGTGCATCAATGGTCAGCCTGACTTTGTGGTAGCTTCCGCTACATACTTCTCAGCAGCAGCAAATCCTATTAAGTGGCTCCTCGCAGAAGGGGTATCCAACCTCGTGAATCCCTCGTCGACTACAGCCTGCAGCTTACTTCCTCTGGAGATTTTTGACTTTCGAAAAAGATACTAAGTCCGAACGAAGGAATCTTCACCGTGACTACATCCAGCAACTATCCAACAATGATGCCTCAGCCCCCTCGGACACTGCCAGCTGCCTTGCATTACCTTTGCAGATATTTTTCTTCAAATTTTCTTCTAAGTCTGAAAGTAGCCGTGGATCGGGCTCAATGCACTTCTTGTATGCGACCCCTGCTCCACTGTGGTTGACCTTAACTTTCGACTTTGCCCTGGTCTCGCACGACTAGATGTCCACGGTGGCTCTTAGATCTTTTAGGTGCCAGTTTTTACCTTACATTTTAAAAATTCATAACTCCACTTCTACTAATTGGATATTTTACATTTTGGAGTCAAATAATTTATTAAAATGTTCTCTATTTTTCTAAATTGGTGTGAAATTTTTCTTGGGTTGTGTTTTCACTTTACTACTGTTTGTTTGCTGCATACATACTTTATACATTGCCTCTCAGTTAAGCCTGAGTGCTTTTGTGGCAAACTACTGTAGTGTAGTTCCTATTTCCCTAATAGGCTCTGCGCATTGGAATGATATAACCTATAGGTTTGACATAGGACTAAGGTCGGTATGTCCCTATCGATTATATTAAACTTAATTACCTGTGCCAGCTAGCTCAGAGGCCACTAGAAACTCCTTGAGAACAAGAAGGGAGTAGTTTCTGGCAACCGAAAAACATGACAACTTTGTTTCCCTTTAGAAGCGGAACATGTCTCAGAATCGTGGAAACAATAGATAACAGTTTCACTCATTCAATCGTGCATGCTTAGTTTCTACAGAGTTACACAGAAAGGAACGACGGGCGTTTCAATAAAAGGGTTTTATTGAACAGTCTTGTTTCTCGTGTAAGAGATATGTGCTGTTATGATCACAAGACAGTATGCAAGATAAATAATGTACAACGTAAGCAGTAGAAATAAATAATACTGCGCTAGCATTATCTTTTAGCATATATTCACGTACATAAATAACATGAGCTAAGAATGCGAGTACTCATACGATGCGTCTCTATGCTAGTTCTACCCCAGTGTACCTAACCTGGTCTAGGTGTAGGGAAAGGTAGAAGTAGGTGGAGTATTCTCTAGTATGGTAGACTAAGAGTATGTTAAGTCTAGTATGCCAAGAGTCCCTCTAGGATCTAGTCAGCTCCATACCTTGAGAATGAGAGAGGTGGGAATCTCCTGCCGGATCTTGGAACTCTAACACCCCGCGAAGGGAGTCAGAACACTGGAAGCTGGATTCGTCTGCGTGCAGGAATGACAGCGTCTTCTCAGTGCGTCAGGCCGGGATACGGGCTCCTCTGAAGTCGAGGTCTCCTCTAACTTGCTTGGGCAAGGGAAGGTATATTTATACCTGGTAGGTGTCGAGGAATGTTAGCATTGACGTGAAGTCGGACATAGGAAGACGTCAGGAATGAACCCTTAAGGTATAACGGTTCATACATAATAGATGAGTTCTTGGCGAAATCAATAGTCCTGTGCTAGGGGAAATCCCGAAGCTTAAGGGTCTGGTTTCTAAGAACTCGTTGTGACGTTAGGGTGGACGGATGTTGGTGACCATGCCTGTATTTGGAGTGCACGGTTAATGCCTAAATAAGGACAGGGATTCTATGCCTATATAAGGGCAAGGCGAATTGTGCCTATATAAGGACATGATTCAGGAAAACCTATATACAGACCCCTAAAACGGAATACAACACCCACTCCATCTTCGAGTGAACGATGATACTAAATGCTAAACATTTTAAATGCTAAACATAAAATTGAGTACCACATATTACTAAAAACATTTCTAAAAGCATTTTTAAAAGAAGCTTAAAAACTGTTGAAATGCCATAGGTACTGTACATTTAAAGCAGTGTTTTCATTCTAAGCATATAACGGAAGTGGAATGCAACGTGAATGAAACAGTAATATATACATATGATGAAATGGTCGATAAGTTTTTACAATCAAAGCCATTTGTATATCATGGAAGTAAAGGAAATTGTAGACAAGTAAGGTGACAATGTGTCCCTGGAAGTATTCAAAGAAGTCTGTTTTATAAGACTAGTTCTACCGTAAGCAGATTGTTCATTCGCCATGTCATTTCATAAATTTAAAAAGAAAAAGTTCAATTCTGGGAAAAATTCCAAGTTTGAAGAATATGAAGGCCAAATTTCATTGTTGCCCTGGTACACTGTGAGCCGAATCAAAGTCAGTGTATGGGTCTGGCGTAAACATTAGATCATCTATGTCCATAGCCAAAATATCATCCACCGTAGTCGGTGACATTTGGAACACCTCGTTCAGAAGGTGAATTGCACAGAGATGAGAAGCATCGCCGTCAGCAGAGGATATAGCGTCCGTTGTTACCTGTGTGCCCGTTGATCCATCTCGTACCTCAGCAGCAGCCGGAAGCATCTGTGAGATCTCAATGAATGCCGCCATCAGGATTGGAAGCCGCTGGGGACAACACACAGCATGGGCCGTTATCGGGTCCAGCAGAGTATCGATATCCGTTGGCATGACTGATGGGAGTGTTAGACAGGTGTCTAGCACGCATTCTTCACCGCAAAACAGGCAGCGTAGAACAGGTAAGATGCAATCTTGCCAGATTGGTCTGAATGACAGGAACAACGTTGTATTAAGTTCCCGTAGACGAGGCATGCCCAAAAGCTGTACTATTCGCTCACGGCATTTCCGTTCAAGGAGGGCTCTCTCCACATCGCTTGGAGTGATGTTGGCGAAGAGGCTTGCCATAGCGTAGTAGGAGGAATAGAAACAGGATTCCTGCTACAAGTGCTAGAATTAACGGCACACCACCAAACACCGAATGTGCGAAGTTTGGGATGATTCCGAGGACAGCCTGGAAAGGTGCTAATAGTCCGGAACAGATGGTCTTAAATACATGTACAATTCCACTTGTATCTGACATGTTAAAGATACGTCCTATCATTTCTACGAAATGTATAGGGCAGTTTGTACGAATTAAAGCTTGTATCTCAGCCGAAGTCCTTGCAACTTGTAGATCATAGGTTTCTTTGGCCGAGGTCAAAGGCACTGATTGTTGTATAAGCATGGCTTTCATTCTGCTTAAAGTATCAAATCGAATAAAAGAGACATTCAACGAAGGCCATAGAGGCGACTCCCTGACTGTGTCTATTGGGGCAAACAATACTTGCATACAGCAAGTGACCCTGGAGTTGACCGTTACTAGATATGGGATGCCTGGCAACATGCCACAGCAACTCTGATCATTCAACATGAGGTAACTCCCATTAGAAAGTTGTCCAAACGTTGGATTAATCACAGCAGCTGGTGTACCCTGCTGGTGGCAGGACAAGTTTGCCACAGAACCATTACAAGCCCCGTGTAAAGAAATGTCCTGACAAATCAGTGAACCGCTTAGTGCACTTAAACACTTCACGATCCCCACTCCAACATCTATAGGTGTAAGGTAAATTCCAGGATGTCTTAATGTATTCTTTACCCAACCTTTCATATTTGCCTGCTTGCATCTGTTTAAGACAATACTGAAACTGGAAAGTAGTCACAGGTAGACTAATTTTGCCGTGAATAAGCCATTCTGTAGCTGGTTTTTCTGCCACTGTGAATGGTAATTTTTCAAGTTTTTCAATGCTCAGTACTGTATACTTTGCTCCCCTTTGTGCCAATTCGATCTGTTTATCAGTTAGATTGTATTCTGCAAACAGAGCCGTCGTGTTGATAAAACGCCAAGGCACATAGCCCGCACGCAAAGATTGCAGCGTCCAGCTTAATAGCATAATAGAACGTAACTAAGACTGGCCTTGCTGTAACATGGCTAAATCTTGTTCCAGTATGTCGATAGCAGAGGATACAATACTGTCCAATGAATAAATTCTGTAGGACAAAGTTGTTAACCCATTGTCGACCACAGAGAGAGTTTTCTCTAAATTAATACGATCAAGTTCACGTATTCGTTCTGCGGCCTCCATCTGTGACACCTTCCATGCTTCATTATAAGCAGCATAAATGCCGGCATATATGAAACGTTTTTGACGCGGTTTTCTTGGTCCAAGCAAGAATTCCCTAAGGTCTGCGTCTTCTTTAAGTAAAGATAAGTGTTGTTTCACATCCTTGAGTGTAGGTTTTTGCAGCCAATCGAGGCATAATTTTCCTACACTGTATGTTGTTACTACCCCCGGATGCTGTCTTTGGACGTATCTTGGGTCTGGCCTGTGAATAGTAAACCCCTGTGTTTTATTCAGGAATCTGTCTTGACAGTTGTTTGTGTCTGTGGGCCAGATCAACCAACATATCAAAGTTAATGAAGTAGCCAGAAGCAGTTCTGTCAATTGTTGGAATTGCATCAGGATTTGTAGAAATCGCTGGGACCAGTTGATCACTTGTTACATTGGTGTAGACAGGTGTATTTGGACGAACTGTTACTTGTGTTTCAAGAGGGATGAGTTCCATAGCATTGTTGCTCAGTCCTTCATCTGTTACTGCTGAAGTCTCGATGGTTATCAGTCTTTCAGTCTGAACCTCTTGGATAGTAGCTGAGAGGAGTGTGTCTGCTACTAGGTCGGAGTCCACGAGGCCTACTATTTAGTATTGGCCACATACTGTGGTTTGATGAGGTCGATGGACACAAATCTTTTCTCCTTTCTTCCAGCAAGGGGCGGCAGAAGTACTGTTCTTGTTCCGTGTACGGCTAGGACAGGTACTGGTTGTCTGTATGAAGGTTCAAATTCCTTTTTGTCCGCAATCTTTTCTCTGACCAGATACCCAACTTTTGGAATCCAGACAGGCCTTGCTGGGACCGCCGTTTGTTCCCCAGTGGTGGTTGGCTGCAGGAATACGTTGCTTTGTTTCGTTCTTATTTCATTTAAGTCCTGTAAAACAGCCAAACGATCTTTGATATCAAAGGGTTTATTTTCCACCACTGTGCCACTGCATTCCAGATCAGGCACCCACATTCTTGTCCCAAATAGGACCTCATATGGAGTGACCCCCCCTAGAGAACTTCTTGGCAAGTTGTTTAATGAGCGTTGGACCCCATAAAGATGTCTGACCCACCCATCATCCGAACCTAATACCCTAGCTGTTATAGACTGCTTTATGTCCCGGTTTTTCCTTTCCACCACAGAATTTCCCTCAGGATGAAAATGAGAGGAGTACCGCAATGCAACGCCCAGACTGGCCATGGCGTCTTTGTAAGCCTGAGAGCTAAACGCAGGGCCCTGGTCAGAATGTAGCGTGCCTATTGCGTATGTGCCGATAAAGACTCGCAAATCTTTTATAACAGTTTGAGCGTCAGCCGAGCGCTGAGGCCATATCCATAGGAACCTTGACTTAGTATTTGTGGGATTGCACTTGTCCATGAGGACGCCTGTGCATAGATAGTCTAATGCTGTCTAACAATGGTGTCTGTACTGGGCAACTACATTCATAGCATGGTGTCTGGTGGCTTTCTCGCTGTAATTTACAGTCTAAGCAGTTATTGATAAATATGTGTATTTCTGTATTCATTCCAGGCCACCAGTACATCTCTTTTAATGTCAATATTGTTTTAGAGATCCCTTGATGTGACAGACCCTACCCCAAATGTGTTTCATAAATCAAAGCTGCTCTACGTTCCATGTTTGGAATTACCCTATCCCCCACTCCAGGGATTCGAGCAAAAGGAACGTTGTTCGCATCAATTACATATGAGTACTTGAGTGGAAACTTCTTTGGTAACGCTGCACCACTGCCTTTGCTCGTAGCATTGACAGCCAACATTATCTCACTGTCTATTTTCGTTTTGAACGAGTGATCGCAGCTACGGAAGCCGTCTGAACAGCCCCGTTGCGGCTTCGTCAGCCAATGAATTCCCTGCAACGTGAACGCCATCACGTTGATGACTCAGGGTATGGATCACGTGAGCCTTTGGTAGTTCGCTTTTAACTGAACTACTTGTTCCCAAAGCGTTTTATGCTTTATTGTGCCACCTTTTGCATCTTTGAACCCGTTTTCAAGCCAAGTTTGTATATATTCATTATACGACTGGACACAGTAGAAAGAATCGCACACTATGAGTGTGGGAATTCTCGATCTGTACTTTCAAGTGCCAGTTTGAATGCTTGTAGTTCAGCTCGCTGAGCTGTGCAATCTCCTAGAGACTGGGTTTTGTGACCATAGGTCTGAAGTTGCCATCTCGCATGCGACCTTTAACGATTTCACACACTGCACTGTAAGCTTGCTTACTCCCTGTTGCGGGTTGTGCGGATCCGTCAGTGTAAATTATAAATTCGTACTGATCGAGAGGCAGAATCTCAGTGGGCAGAGGACATTCATGTTCATATTGCAGGAATGCTTGTGTTTTTAAATCGGGATCAAAAACATATTCAACATCTGTTGCAGCAAGAGAATTAACCCATTGTATCCATCTCGGATGTAAAGCTTTAGCATTTGGAATGCTCGCTTTTGTTACCGCCTCTAAGGCCGGAACTGGGGTTACGACAATAATGCGTTTCCCTTGGGCTAGAGCTCTTTCTTTTGCTACAGCGGTTTGAACTGCTGTCAGAATTTTTTCTGTTCAAGTGAAGCGCATTTCTGCTTGTGTATACAAGTGTGATTTGTATGCAATTGGTACTTTTTCACCCTCATTAAATGTTAAGTAGGTGAATCCGCATTGACCCGAAATTATTCGGATCACTAAATTGCATTGACTTACGCGTGTTTGTAAGTGATTTGTTGCTAACATGTTAACCTGGAGTGAACGCAAGATTTCTGTGTCTTCTTGTGTCCAACTTTTGATTGAAAAATCAGGTTTGATTAATGCGTAGAGAGGTTTAACCCTTTCTGCGTAATTTAGAATGTAAGTTCTTCCAAAATTGAGGAAACCCAGGATGGATTGTACATTTTTCAGCGTCTTTGGAGGTTGGAGCAGCGCACACCTTTCTAAAAAGTTGGCTGCCAAGCTCTTGCCTTCACTTGAAAGCTCATATCCTAGAAACAGGACATTGAGATGGGCAATTCTTGACTTTTTGAAGTTGAATTTGTAGCCCTCAGAGGCGAAGCCCAGTATAATGGTGCTCACCCTGTTCAAGTGTTTATCCAGGTCATCGTCTGTCAGATAGATGTCATCGACATATGACAATGCCTCATTATCATAAATTTGTAGTAACTCCGTTACTCTCGCTGAGAATAACCCCGGGCTGTTCTTGAACCCTTGTGGGAGTCGACAAAATTGACGCTGGGTCCCCATTATTGAGAAAGCTGTTAAGTACCTGCTTCCAGGTGCTATGTTTTGACAAAAGAAACCATTTGAGATATCCAATGTGGTTTTATATTTTTTACGCACAATGTCATTCATTAATGCTGTACTATGTGCATTTTGCACTGCAAATGTTTTTGAACAAGTGTTTAAGTGTCTGTAATCCAAAACTAGACGATATGTATTGTCTGGTTTGGAGACAGGAAACAAAGGATTGTTCATTGAAGAGGTGCATGTTTCAATCACCCCCTGGTATTCAAGTTGATCTAAGATCTCCCTGACCTGTTTTTTAGCTTCTTGCTTTATTGGGTACTGCCTTTGTGCAGTTGGTTCATTTTTTAGATGTATTTTATGGTGAGGTGAATCCTCATCCCATCCTACATGATTTTTATATAATGCTGGGGCCTGGGCAACTGCCCATTTCCTGGCATAAGTATATTTTAGGTGAATTGGAATATGGTTAGAGAAGGCAGGCATAATAATGTCCTCGCCATGTGGGCACTCCCTGACAAATTGTGGTGGCCAGTCTTTTTCTGCTAGAAGTATGTCATAGCCCCTTGAAAGTTTTCCCCAAATGAGTGCTTTCACCTGTCTAGGTATGTCTCCCTCCATCCGGAGTGTTATTTCATATAACTTTTTTCTGGAGTACTAACCCTGGTGTCTACAGTCTCAACTGTAATGTACTCATTCAAGTCCACTATCTCCAGAAGTTCCTTCAGGTTCTGGCGAGCTATTGTGACTTCTGCTGCACTGTCCAGCATTGTCTGAGCCCATTCTCCGTTCTTGAGTAGTGTTCTCAGTATCCTCGGCATGTCTGACCTTCAGACCTGCTACTTTCTTCTTTGAGAATTGAGGTTTTGATTTGTTTTTCGGAACGTGTTTGTCGTCTTTCGATTTCACGCGTTCTTCTCTATGTTCTGACCGTCCTCTTCTTTCCGACGTCTGTGACGAGATCTGAAAGGTACGAGAGGAACGTGTATCAGTATCTTGATACCTGTCAGGCTTTTTCAAATTATCCCTATTCCTGAGGTTATACCTCCTTTCAGAGGGCTCCTTTTGAGGAGACCTACCTCGGGATTGAGAACGTTTCTCGTTTGAATTTTGTTTATTAGTTTCCCACTTCTTTTTAGAAGATGTAGGGGTTTGTTTAATAGAGTCCTTCTCAGGACTTTCAGATAGTTTTGGCTTCACTGGTCTTCCACCCAAACTAATCTCTGCCTAATTCTGCATAAGATTGTTCTATTATTCTGGGTAGCTCAGTTTGATGTTCTGTGACATCGAATTCCTTAATCGTTGGCGGATCGCCACTGCTGCTGCCTCCCCTTTAATATTAGATAATATTATTGTTGAGACCTGGTCGAAATTTTTCAGTAATTTCATACCTAAATTTAGAGCAGGATCTGCCCCGTATTCGTTTTGAATTTGTTTCAGGACATCTGGTATTACTGCAATTGATGGAATACCATGTGTTTTAGTATAGATGGCAGCCAAGACTGAGCCCCAAGTGGTACAGTCTTCCAGTTGTGGTGTGATCCCCATCAGTAAACAGATGGTTAGGATTCTGTGTTTCTCATACGGGCTAGTATTTGGAAATACTGCTTCGATTTGAGTAATTTTTTGAGCTATCCAGAATGGAATTTCCTCACGTTTTGTGGGCATTTTTCCCATGACTGCGTATAGAGTCTGTGGTGTAATTTTTAGTGTATTCCCCTGTTGAGGAGTTTGATTTGGAAGTGTCAATGGTGGTTGGACTGTAAAAGTCTGCATGACATATTGGACTAGTTGTCTGTAGATTTTTATTAACTCTGTAAGTTGAGTAAGTAATTCCTCATCCGTCATTATATCCAGTTCAGGATGAGGAGTGTAGCCGGCTAGAATCGGCCATGTTGCTCCTGGTCTACCTAGTGGACCGAGCCTGGTTATGTTTCTGTGATGTTTTAGGGCGCCTTTAAACCAGAGCTGATGCTCCTGGTATGTTAGTGGAATTTCAATATCCTCGAAAGGAATATATTCCTCTGGTGGATCATCTTCTTTGTAGAAGTGAAACAGTCTTGTTACTGAATTTGATTCAGGAAATATGACCCATGAATAGAATACCTCTGTCTGAAAGGATTCGTGTGCCTCTATCACGAAAACTGCTCTACCGCATCTCGGAGGTAGGCCGTGTTTTATAAGTTTTAGAGTGATGGCTCTTCTTAAGTTTGGAGCGATGTCTATAACACCCTCCTCAGGTTCATTTAAACCTGTAAAGTTAAAAACTGCTATGGCTGGGTCAGCCGCAGCTCCACCGGTTTCGGTCATTTTGTTTTTTGAAAAATGTAGAACAAGTTTCAGGGAAACAAAAAGATAAGGTGCACAATATTTTGGAACACTGTATCCTTCCAAGTTGAACAAACCAAACAACTAATATATAGGGTGCTTCCCTATTTAGTTATGGCGGATATTTAACCCTACCCACTCCGGACGTCTTATGGAGTATGTGAGTAGGGGTCTCTGAGAAAAGCACGAATGAGTTACTCAGTATCTAGCGTTAAATTACTGCCTTACCAAACAGTTGGGCGCCATGTAGTGTAGTTCCTATTTCCCTAATAGGCTCTGCGCATTGGAATAATATAACCTATAGGTTTAACATAGGACTAAGGTCGGTATGTCCCTATCGATTATATTAAACTTAATTACCTGTGCCAGCTAGCTCAGAGGCCACTAGAAACTCCTTGAGAACAAGAAGGGAGTAGTTTCTGGCAACCGAAAAACATGACAACTTTGTTTCCCTTTAGAAGCGGAACATGTCTCAGAATCATGGAAACAATAGATAACAGTTTCACTCATTCAATCGTGCATGCTTAGTTTCTACAGAGTTACACAGAAAGGAAAGACGGGCGTTTCAATAAAAAGGGTTTTATTGAACAGTCTTGTTTCTCGTGTAAGAGATATGTGCTGTTATAATCACAAGACAGTATGCAAGATAAATAATGTACAACGTAAGCAGTAGAAATAAATAATACTGCGCTAGCATTATCTTTTAGCATATATTCACGTACATAAATAACATGAGCTAAGAATGAGAGTACTCATACGATGTGTCTCTATGCTAGTTCTACCCCAGTGTACCTAACCTGGTCTAGGTGTAGGGAAAGGTAGAAGTAGGTGGAGTATTCTCTAGTATGGTAGACTAAGAGTATGTTAAGTCTAGTATGCCAAGAGTCCCTCTAGGATCTAGTCAGCTCCATACCTTGAGAATGAGAGAGGTGGGAATCTCCTGCCGGATCTTGGAACTCTAACACCCCGCGAAGGGAGTCAGAACACTGGAAGCTGGATTCGTCTGCGTGCAGGAATGACAGCGTCTTCTCAGTGCGTCAGGCCTGGATACGGGCTCCTCTGAAGTCGAGGTCTCCTCTAACTTGCTTGGGCAAGGGAAGGTATATTTATACCTGGTAGGTGTCGAGGAATGTTAGCATTGACGTGAAGTCGGACATAGGAAGACGTCAGAATGAACCCTTAAGGTATAACGGTTCATACATAATAGATGAGTTCTTGGCGAAATCAATAGTCCTGTGCTAGGGAAATCCCGAAGCTTAAGGGTCTGGTTTCTAAGAACTCGTTGTGACGTTAGGGTGGACGGATGTCGGTGACCATGCCTGTATTTGGAGTGCACGGTTAATGCCTAAATAAGGACAGGGATTCTATGCCTATATAAGGGCAAGGCGAATTGTGCCTATATAAGGACATGATTCAGGAAAACCTATATACGGACCCCTAAAACGGAATACAACACTACCAGAGGGTTAAGCATAGTTTAATTTAGTGGCTTTTAGTGGTTCACGCTGACAGGGATTGTGGCAGTTGCTTGAGCAGGGCTTCATTCCACTCTTCCAACAACCCAATTTCTCACAGCCTGGTTATTACAAAACAGGGTACTTTTTTATGGTGGTGATATAGTGTATTAAAAGTAGTAATTTTTGTTAAAGTTAAAGGTATATAAATTTCTTGAAAATGGAGAAAGAAGAGCACATTTTACTTGGGCTTGTTGGTGTATCCCTCTGCCATCTCAAGGTGGTCTCACAAATCAACTGAAAATAAAGAGAAAAACACTAACCATTTGTTAACTACGCATTTCATTGAAAACATGGAATTTATGCAATAATTCCGACTCTACCACGTAGCGGAGTCAGCTATTGCACCCACAACCCTTTGCTGAATAAACTTTACCTTTACATGCTTAAAAGCATATAACCAATTCACAAAAGTGAACTTTGAAAAATATCAGGCAATGAGAGAGGTGAAGATTTTAGGGTCACCCCTAACCTAGGGGGAGGGCAAGCAGATGTCTTGAACACAAAGAACATATCATGCTGAACGATTCGGTGATGGTCCCATCCTCCTAGGACCACCCCAAGCAAAGTTATGGGCAAAAATACAATGCCAACCAAAGGCCCAGCAAAGCATTATGGGGCGAGATTCTAGAGTGCAGTGAATATTATAGTATTAGCTCTCAGCTGAGCCGGAGAGCCTGCCCCTTGAGGAATGTTTTGATATTGGATACTATAATATTCACTGCACTCTAGAATATCGTCCCATAATGCTTTGCAGGGCCTTTGGTTGGGATTGTATTTTTGCCCATAACTGTGCTTGGGGTGGTCCTAGGAGGATGGGACCACCACTGAATCGTTCAGCATGATGTGCTCTTTGTGTTCAAGGCATCTTATTTATTGTTTACCTAAAGGTACTGCTTGTTATATTTTCATTTTCACTTTGGTGAGATGACTATATGTATCTTAGCATGTAAAGATAGTTATTTGTTGTTTTACTAAAGGTATGTGAGATTTCTGTTATATTAATACTCATTACATTGAAAACACAATATTTTTGTTTTATTAATATGCATAACATGGAATTCATGCACCAACTCTAGAGTAAGCTATTGCACCCACAACCCTTTGATAAAACAACTTTACCTTTACATGCTAAAAAGCATATAACCAATTCACAAAAGGGATCTTTGAAAAATATCAGGCAACGAGAGAGGTGATGATTTTGGGGTTCCTCCTAACCTAGGGGGAGGACCAAGCAGATAGCTTGAACACAAAGAGCATATCATGCTTAACGATTGTGGTGGTCCCATCCTCCTATGACCACCCAAAGCAAAGTTATGGGCAAAAATACAATGCTAGCCAAAGGCCCTGCAAAGCATTATGCGGCGAGATTCTAGAGGGCAGTGAATATTACAGTATCCAATATCAAAACATGGAGGATGGGACCACCACCAAATCGTTCAGCATGATGTGCTCTTCTTGTTCAAGGCATCTGCTTGGTTCTCTCCCTAGGTTAGGGAGGACCCCAAAATCATCACCTCTCTCACTGCTTGCTGTATTTTCATTTTCACTTGTGTGAGATGACTATGTTCATTTTTGCACGTAAAGATAGAGCTACTTCTTATTTTTTCAAGGGTATGTGAGGTTTCTGTTATATCAATTGGGATGAGACAGAACAGAGTTGGGGAGCGGAGTTTATGATCAATTCTGCAGAATTCCGTGTAGTGGTACTCCGCCAACTACGCCCACCCTTAAAAAACACTGTTTTACAAAAACAAAGAAAAACCAATGGGCTCCAAATGTAGTCTTCTCTGCACTAGCCTCCTCCCTGGCCTATATCTGAATACATTGACATGAAATTTGAAACAAAAACTCCACACTTAGGGGCTCATTATGATGGCGGGCGGACCTGAGTCCGCCCGCCATCGTTGCGGTGTTTGGGACTGCCTTACAGACATGCGGCGGTCCCACCACTGCAATTAGGATGCGCCCGCCACACTGGCGGGCGCATCCAAGGCTTTTAACATTGCGGTCAGTGCTGCTGACTGCAGCACCGTACGCAATGTTAAAATGGCATGCATTTCCCTGCACTACGTGGCAGGCACCACGCGGTGCCTGCCACGCAGTGCAGGGAAATGCCCCCAGTGCAGCAACGCCTCCCCCCACAACAAGGGGGGCCCGCTACAGGCCCCCGAATCCCTTTCCGCCTGTCTTTTCGCGGTCGGATTACCGCTGCGAAAAGACAGGCGGAAAGGGATATCGTAATCCCTATGGCGGTGCCTGCAAGACACTGCCGCAATGCTGCCCTATCTTTTGGTTCCGCAAGGCGGGCAGAAACGGACCGCCTTGCGGAACCGTGGCGGACGGTCTTTGCGTCCGCCACGCTTCCCTGAGGTTTCCCCCCGCCATCATAATCTGGCGGGGGAAAACTGCTGTCAGATGGTGGTCCTTCCGCCATCCTAATCGGCCCCTTACTGTATAACTGCTGAAAAAGTGTGTGTGTGTATGTTCCCTGGCCAACAATGCACAGCGAGTGTCCCTCCTCTGTGGTGATGACGAAGTGATGGAAATGTGTATCGTACACAAGCATACCTCAACGTCCCACTTCTCCTGTGCTCTGTGCCCTGGCCAGGATGTCGTCGTGTTAACAGGATATATATATTTTTTTAATTCTTGTCATTCGCCGCAGCATACATGTAATAGATTATAACATCACAACTGGATTTTGTAAACCAGGTTGCACTAAACAATTTAGGGGCTCATTACGTTGTCAGGCAGAATCACTTCCACCCGACACCGCATCGGTCATTGGACTGACCGTCACTCGGTCGGTGGTCCCGACCGCCCCATTAGGATGCGACCGAACACTGGGGCTCATTAGGATGGCGGGCGGATGACCGCCGCCCGGCCGGCGGTGGCAACTGCCGGACCGGCGGCGGACATCCGCCCGCGATCGCAAGCCAGAAAATCGCAGGTCAGATTAGGATGGCGGTGGTGACCGCGGAGGTGGGAAATTCCGACCGCCGCTTTTCCACCGGTTGCCATCCGCACTCCTGCCTTGCGGACGGAGAAGGACCAGAATAATGGTGGCGGTGCCGATCTGGCTCCGCCGGCACAATTATGATGCTGGCGATAGCCAGCCTTTCCTCAGAGGTGAAACCGCCATGGAAAGGCGGCGGAGAATGTCTTCCGGGGGTCCGTTGCGGGCCCCCAATGTGTTGGGGTGGGGGGGGTGCACTACATTTCCCTGTACCAGGTGGCAGTGCCTGCCATGCAGTGCAGGGAAGTGCAGGACATGCTCCTTTCGACATTGCGGTGGTGCATCAGCAACCGCCGCAATGTTAAAGCCCGCGATCCGACCGCCGCGGTCGGATTTCGAGCAAGGGACATTGTAATGCGACCGGCGGTGATGCCGCGGTCCATGCGAGCGGTCTTTTCCCGCTACCTTGGCGGTCGGGGAGGTTTTCCGACCGCCATCATAATAGGCCCCACTGTTTGGTCGCATTCCTATATTTTACTATGGGAGCATGCATAAACCGGCCGTAATGCATGCTCCCATAGTAAAATGGGAGGTGCAATTCATTCCCTGCACCCCGTGGCAGGCACCTTTCTGTGGCAGCAAGGTGCAGGGATCAACAGGTGGACACCATAGGTGCCCCCTTAGCCTCCAACTGGAGGCCGTGCACCAAAGAGGGCCCTCCTGGGGGCCCCCAAAGATGCTTTCCGGCACGGTTTCCATGTCGGACAGACCGGCATTGAAACCATGTCGGAAACCGTCATCATAATTTCAAGGGTGAAAAGGCTCACCCTTGAGAATATTTGCCGCATTCCGACTGGTGGACGGGCTCTCTGAGTCCATCGGAAATCAGCAGTTGCATTAGGTCAGCAATTTACAGTATCAGTATGATGTTTTGGACATTTGAAGTCATGGTATAACAGTAACATGAACAAAACAGTCTAAAACAACAGCTAGCCTATTCATACGTCATAAACCGTAGCATGGAGGACAAACCTTTGTCAGGGGTAGAGATGCAATAATCATCGGCCCTGACACCACCTTTCAGTGGAGCCATTCTAGAGAGTAAAGCACAAGGCAGATTCTGTGGGTACAATCCTGCTCGCAGCTAAGATAAATTTGTACAGTTGTTTCCTTTTAAAGTGGTATAGTGTCATCTTTGTGACAGTCTTTGAAGGAGAAAATCCACTCCTCCCACATGGTAGCAATAGGAAATTTGTGGCGTCCCCTTGCCTCCTCTCACCAAAGAGACACAGACTCTGCACCAGCCCATCTGATCGCTGTAGCATGCGAGTATGTTATGCTGGACAGGGTTTAGGCTTTCTACCTTATTGTGATGGACCCCCTGGCTATGGTTCACTGATACAACATCGACTCTGTTAACATCGAACTACAAAATTATCGAGTCAACAATATCGTAAACAAAAATATCGATACACAATACACAAAATAGAAATGACACTAACATCGACAAATAAATATCGCCTAAAAAAATATCGATTACAAAAATATAGACGACAAAAATATAGAACACAAAAATATCAATAAAATTAAAATAAAATGAAACACAACAAAAATATTGATATAAACTATATCGACAACACAAACATCGATAAAATAGATATAAACTATATCGAAAATAACATTTAAACATAGAATAATACTATTTACAATAATATAATAAAATAACATGTACCAAATATTTTAAAGAAACAATAAAAAAATGACAATTTAACCACATTAATTAAAACAAATAAATTAAAAATACAAAAACAAATAAACAAACAATACAACATTAAAAATATATCACAAATAACTAAAATTAAAAAACATAAATATATATAATATATAAAAATATATAACACATTTATCTACATATAAGATTAAATGACAACAATAAACAAAATAAAAACAATAAATAAACATAATTATTAAACTAATTAAATTGTAACAGCTAAAAAATTCAAAAAGCTATCTCGACCAATAAATTTAAAACACACAAACCAATAGAAAACTCTAACTAATTAAACAAACACTATAAAAACAATCAAATAATTAACTTAAAATTTACCGTATTACGGACAACCACAGAGGAAGAGCGAACATTTGAGAGAGAAAAGAGAAAGCGAAAAACAACTACACAAAAACTATTCAAAACATCCACGCAATAAAGGTAAGCACAAAACATTGTGACTAAATACATGTAATAAGCTTTTAAAAGTACTATAACATGTTTTCCTTTATATATATCAGATTCAACTTCACAAAAATAGCACCTAGAAAATTCAACACAAAGATTTACGTACACAACAACAATAAAATATAACACAAAGTAAGTATATGACTAAACCAATAAATAACGTAAATTATTTAAAAGTAACAAATGTAATAAAATACCCAAACATAGCTAACAAATGTTTTTCTTTTTAACAGCTTCTACAAAATTCAACAAAACCACAACATCCACCAAGGACACTCCATCAACTAAGGAAAGTTAGTATATTTATTTAATTACAAATAAATAAAAATAAACACTAAATAATATAATTAATCAAATTAACTAAAATTCCAACATATTCTTTTGTTTCACAGATTATACTTCACAATAACTCCACCCAAAAACCCCCAAACAAACATTACGTTCGAAAACAAATACAAAATCAAAATAAGAGAAAAATATAATACAAAGTAAGTGTATAAATGAACCAGCAAATAAACCTAACTATGAAAAAACGATAAATTTAATAAAAAACAAATTATTACTAACAAATAGTTTTCTCTTAACAACTTCTACAAACTTCAACAAAAAGCAACATCAATGAAAGATACTTCACCAACTACATTCAGTAAGTATTTTTTTTCAATTAAATAAAGAGACTAAAAACATGAAATAAACAAATATACTAATATTATAACCTTTTATTTTATATTTCACAGATTACACCTCAATAAAACTCCACCTCAAAAAAGGTCAAAACAAGGATTAACTTCGAATACAAAGACAAAAGCTGCACTACAGAAAAATATAAAAAGAAGTAAGTATATAAATTAACCAACAAATACAACAAACTAATTTAAAAATAATTAAATAAATTAAAAAACAAATATAACTAACAAATATTTTTCTCTTGCCAGCTTCTACAAACTGCAACCTACAACAAATTCATCGAAATAAACATCATCAACAAAAAATAGTAAGGGGTCATTATGATGGCGGGCGGATCGCCACCGCCCGGCCGGCGGTGGCGATCCACCCGCCATCACAACATGATTTACCCCCGCCATATTATCATGGCGGGGGTACCGCGGCAGACGGAAAGTCCGTCTGCCACTTTTCTGCCGGTCGGCAATCCTTACGATTGCCGGCCGGGCGGAGCTGGGGCATAACATGGTGGCGGTGCCTTCCAGGCACCGCCAACCATATTATGTTGACGGGTTGACAAGGCCTTTCCATGGCGGCGATGCCGCCATGGAAAGGCTGGCGGGAATTGCTTTGGGGGCCTGTTGCGGGCCCCCGTGGGGTGGGGGGCTGCACTTGGGGGGTACCTATGGTATCCCCCTTCATTGCCATGCACAAGGTGACAGGCACCGCGCGGTGCCTGTCACGTTGTGCATGGCAATGCACAGCATGCCTCCTTGGCATTGGGGCGGGTGCTGCTTACCCGCCGCAATGTTGAAGATGCAGAATGCGACCGCCAGGGTGGCGGTCGCATCCTAATTGGCGGTGTGGGACCGCCGCACCACTGGCGGCTGGTCCCAGCACCGCTAGGGTGGCGGGCGGACTGAAGTCCGCCCGCCATCCTAATAGCCGCTAAGTATTTCTTTTCCTCAACTAAATAAAAATAGAAACTAAGGGGCCGATTACGATGGCGGTCGGTGTTAGTACCGCGGTGCCGGCGGTGCGGAAAAATGCCTTTTACCGCCCACCAGCAGCGGTCCTCACGGCCGCCATATTATGAAGGGCAAATATGCCCCATTTCCCGACCTCCGCGGTGCAACGCCGACCGCCATGAAATTGCGCCCGCCACCGCGCCGGTGGGAGCCAATGGAGACTCACCGCCGTGCGGAATGACGTCCCGTCCGCTCAACAAATTACGATGCGCCAAACAACCCGTCGAACCGCAGGGGAGAAACCGCCCTTCCAGACACGGCGGAATCTCGACAGCGGAGCGTGAAACGAGACTTCCGGAGCCCTCCACCCGGAGCCGAACGCCATGGATCCAGCACTACACGTCCTCCCGGTGCTGTACGTGATACATCACCAGGCCAACATCGCCCGCCGCGGACGCCGCCGCAGGTACGTAAACAAAACACAATACAACACAAAACAGAACACAAATTCCACGGGCTGAAACAGGGCACCTGGCCACACCAGACACACTGGTGTGGACAGGAACACATCCATCAGTGTACCCACACATGTCTCAGCTGGCACCAATTCACACCCTGCATCAAGCCCACCAAAGTACCGCGAACATAATGTAATGTGTTGCTGACGACACCGCAGCGGTGAGCATGCGGGAAATCCATCGCACAAAGCAGAATGCATGTACAGCAACGGACAGGCCAGAAAGACCACAGGCCACCACCACCACCCACCACCCACAGCTCCGCCGCACACAGCAAGAAACATGCCAATCCCCCCCTGTGCACCCCCATGTCCAACACCAAGCGAGCTAAATCCACACCCAGCAGCACACAACTAACACCTAGGGAGACAGACACAGCAGCATTTGGTGTAGATCAACACACAGCACAGAGGCACAGGCCCAGGGCAACACACACACACACCACACCACCACATACATGGCAAGAAAGCAGAATACAAGCACAAAATGAACATACACACAAGGAACATACAGACTACTGGACACACACCCTGCCAACTCACACAGACATACCCCACACCGACACACAGCCACATACACAGACTACATGCCACCAGCAATGGAGCACAACATAGAGGAAAGCAAAAATGATGTGCACACAAATGGGAGGGCAAGGAGACAACCAACAACCAGGTGAACAGACACATGCAGGACAAGGAACCCAGAACAACATCCACACCCCATCCAAGCACATGGCTGGCACAGTGAGTGAAGTCAAACAACAGTCACCTCAGTGCAACAACTCAGGGAGACAGCAAGGTAACCCATGTATAGGGACAGGGATGAAAGGAAGGACCTCAAGTCAAACAGTGAACAGCAAGTACACATGAGTATCACACAGGGCACATTGGCACACTCAATGACTGCCAAACACAAGTAGGAGTCCCCAAACATACCCCCTCATATCTGCAGCACACAATCCCAATGCCAGACACACAGAAGGGCCTACATAATGTCCAGACAAGATACAGACAAACAATCAAACCCCCTGGGGGCATCCACAAACATCACACACACACAGGGATTTCAGTACCAACGTCTGCACCAAAACAAAAATGGCAAACACAATTCAAAACAGAAACACATACAGAACCACAAAAATAACACACAGCTCCTGTGCAGCCAAACTAGGGGAAGGCAATGGGAGCACACACACAACAGGAGTGCACCACCTCATCAGTCAGGAAAAATGCATGGGCTACATACCACAACACAGACAAGAAGTGCACCATCACAGAACAACACAGACACATCAAACACACAACAGATGCACAACACCACAAAACACATAGCAAACACAGCAGTACATCAGGGGATGTACACTAGGACAACACAAGGCAACATACACCCACAGCACTGAATGCACAACAAGCAGTGTGTGCACACAAACACACAACAGTCCCACACAGCCATGAGTCACACGCCAGTAACACACACATCAACACACACGACAAAGCCACAACCAACACACCGTACAACCCTTGACCACCCAAATGCACACCATGTAAGTAACCGTTGTGACTAGGATGACTGCCCATCACAACATGACTACACATCTACACTGCTAGGCATACATGAAAGCAAGAAAGCACATACATGTTGAGCCTGGTCAGCCTGCCTGCAATCCCGTGTATATGACCCCTCTATGTGTTTGCAGTGCCCACATACCAGGATGCAGTAAAACATAGCCAACAGCAACAAGGAAGGAACATGAGTCTGGTATGTCACAGAAAACAACATCAATGAGCCCACAAGTATCCGAGTCATGAAGAACTGAAGTCCCCGTCACCCCTGTAAAATAAATGATAAGTCAAACAAGCCAGTGGCACAGTTGAAGTGGCACACAGAGCATGTGGCACAGTAAATGTGAGACATACAGGAAAAGCCTTATTCAGTAAGGACAATGACACAACTGACAACATGAGCAACTGTTTTTATTCACAAA
This sequence comes from Calotriton arnoldi, assembly GCA_963921515.1. NCBI lineage: Eukaryota > Metazoa > Chordata > Amphibia > Caudata > Salamandridae > Calotriton > Calotriton arnoldi. The sequence continues at coordinate 1,461,119 of CAWUFW010002140.1, forward strand.
TAGCACTGATAGGAAACAATATCAGACAGGACCAAGGCACAAGATGCAGAGCCTGAACATGAGAAGCTGCACAGGCAGGGGGCAAACTGCAAGGCCAGTGGCCAGTCCAAGGTGCAGACAGAGACAATGAGAAGCTGCACAGGCAGGGGGCAAACTGCAAGGACAGTGGCCAGTCCAAGGTGCAGACAGAGACAATGAGAAGCTGCACAGGCAGGGGGCAAACTGCAAGGCCAGTGGCCAGTCCAAGGTGCAGACAGAGACAATGAGAAGCTGCACAGGCAGGGGGCAAACTGCAAGGCCAGTGGCCAGTCCAAGGTGCAGACAGAGACAATGAGAAGCTGCACAGGCAGGGGGCAAACTGCAAGGCCAGTGGCCAGTCCAAGGTGCTGACAGAGTCAATGAGAAGCTGCACAGGCAGGGGGCAAACTGCAAGGCCAGTGGCCAGTCCAAGGTGCAGACAGAGACAATGAGAAGCTGCACAGGCAGGGGGCAAACTGCAAGGCCAGTGGCCAGTCCAAGGTGCAGACAGAGACAATGAGAAGCTGCACAGGCAGGGGGCAAACTGCAAGGCCAGTGGCCAGTCCAAGGTGCTGACAGAGTCAATGAGAAGCTGCACAGGCAGGGGGCAAACTGCAAGGCCAGTGGCCAGTCCAAGGTGCAGACAGAGACAATGAGAAGCTGCACAGGCAGGGGGCAAACTGCAAGGCCAGTGGCCAGTCCAAGGTGCTGACAGAGTCAATGAGAAGCTGCACAGGCAGGGGGCAAACTGCAAGGCCAGTGGCCAGTCCAAGGTGCAGACAGAGACAATGAGAAGCTGCACAGGCAGGGGGCAAACTGCAAGGCCAGTGGCCAGTCCAAGGTGCAGACAGAGACAATGAGAAGCTGCACAGGCAGGGGGCAAACTGCAAGGCCAGTGGCCAGTCCAAGGTGCAGACAGAGACAATGAGAAGCTGCACAGGCAGGGGGCAAACTGCAAGGACAGTGGCCAGTCCAAGGTGCAGACAGAGACAATGAGAAGCTGCACAGTCAGGGGGCAAACTGCAAGGCCAGTGGCCAGTCCAAGGTGCAGACAGAGACAATGAGAAGCTGCACAGGCAGGGGGCAAACTGCAAGGCCAGTGGCCAGTCCAAGGTGCAGACAGAGACAATGAGAAGCTGCACAGGCAGGGGGCAAACTGCAAGGCCAGTGGCCAGTCCAAGGTGCTGACAGAGTCAATGAGAAGCTGCACAGGGAATGTGTGTCACCAAACTCCGCCATGGTCAGCAACACAGTCTGGTGTGACACGATGGGCAGCACAGGTACCGGTGTGGGAGAGACAGGTCTGTGACATTGATCAACATTCAGAGCTGGCTGTCAGTCTGACTGGGAGCTGACTGTGTGTCGGGCACAGTTGGACCACTTGACTGGGGAGTGAGACGCCCAGCTGAGGAAGAGCTATCAGTGGCCTTGGACGCTGGAGGGCTGCTTGGACCAGGTGGTGTAGTGGCACGTGGAGGTGGACTCAGGCCGACGTGGGACACAGTGTGGGAGGGAGACAGTGGAGGGGTGCCTTTCCACTTCTTGGGGATTCTAAATGGCTTGCCTGTCTTCGTATCAATGGGAAGTGGTGTGGACACAAACGGCACACTCAGCACCAAGGCTGCCGCAGGTGCACACGCTGGACCTCCCTTTGGGGATGTGCTGGATCCAGAAGGACGCTTAGCCTGGCATTGCCTCTGCCCCTCCATCCCCTCTTTACCCTGTGTGCCCCCTACAGTGCCCTCCTGTCCCTGCTTCACTGGACTTGGAATGGGAGTAGAGGTAGTTGGTGAAACAGCCTTGGATACCTTACTATGTGTAGCCTTGCCAGGCCCCACCTTCACAGTGGGCATGGAGAGTGTCTGCATGCCTTTGCGAGACGTTTTTGGGACCACAGAGTCTGTGGCCGGGGATTGCTCTGAGGCTTGTGACCCTGAGTACTTCCTCCTTGAATCATGTGCCTTTGCAACGCCTGACGGGCTCTTCCCTTTGCGCTCTGGGGTTGTTTTTCTCTTTGTAGGGGAAGGTGTCTGTGACCTTGACCGCTTGGGCTGCTGCTGCTGTGTGCTACGTGTGCAGTATCGTGAGGTTGAGGTGTGTGAAGCGTGGTCACCGTCGTCAGACGTCGCCACTGGCATGGGGGTGGACAAAGGGACTGGAATTGGACTACGAGATTGAGCCAGTTGAAGAGCAGCCGCCATTGTGGAGGACATTGTCTGGACAGTGCGGTGCAGCCCACCCACGTCTGAATGGATGCCCTCCATGAAAGCTAACACCTGTGCCAATTTGCGGTCGTGGTCTGACAATGCATTGAGGAGCCCTGTCTGCCCCACACACAGCTGGCGCATAAGGTCCACACACTCTGCACTGATGGCAGCAGGGGGCACAGGGGCAGGGGCAGCGGTGCCTGGAATGAAGGACACCCTTCCCCTCTTTGTGGTGCGAACACGGGCAGCAACAGAGGAAGTGGCTGGGAGGGTGGGCACTGCACGCTGTGTGCTGGAAGATGTAGCAGACTCTCCGTTCCCTGTGTCCTCCAAGATGTCTGCACCACCGCCGTCATCAGATGATGTTGAACTTTGCGTCTCGGGCTGTGATTCCTCCAGCATACTCCTATCCCCCTCCGAGGCGCTGGTCACATCTGTGTCACTGGGATCCTGTGCAGCTGTTGTGCTTGTTTCACCACCACTGGTGTCCGTCCCCTGTCCCTCCGTGCCCACGGGAGATGCTGCATAACAGAGAGACATGTAGGGTCAGCAAAGTGACAGCAACAGGACAAACATATTCAAGCAAAGCAACACTGAGGATGACAAAGTCTACATGTTGCAGGCCACCCCGTGCAATCTCACCATGCAGACACACATCACTACCTCAAACAGTGCGTACAAACATCTAAACACGGCACAGCTGAGCCATGTGATGGGCAGACAGCACAACATCATGCATGTTGGGGCGTACAAACACTAACACCAATGGACCAGGCCTGCAGCACACCACCCACAATGCCATTGAAATTCCCAGGATTGGAAAAACATCAGTAAGTGCATGTATGTAATATCCGTGACTGCCACACCCAGCACAGGGGCCACTTACAACCCACTGCATCACAGTAACCACATCACGTACACCAGCGCAGGTACAGGCATGGTACACATGCAGCCACTCACAGACAAAATCAACCTTCACAGAATACTCACCCCTAGCTTGCTGTTGATGCTCCTTCAAACGTGTGTCCAGCTCAGGCTGTGTCACAGCCAAGATGCGGCACATCAGTGGTGTCAAGCTGCGTCGTGACAACCTGCCACTGCGAGGGAGTATCCCCAGTGTCATCTCGGCAACGTTCTTTGCCAGTCGTGATATGTCGTCCCACCTCTTGTGGCAGTGGGTGCGCCGGCGGTTCGACACTCCCAGAGCCCGCACCTTGCTTGCAATGGACCTCCACACGGCCTTACGCTGGTGTACCTTGAGCTGCAGGTGTGGGAGACAAGAGGGGGAAAACATCAGTGACACACTCTCATGGTAAAACCTCTCTCTCTGAACAGTGGCATGACACGGACTCATCTCCACACGGCAGATATGGGTCATTGATGTACACTCATGCGAACCACACACGTATCACACTCTGTACAGTCAGTGATGTGTCCTTGTCACATTGGGCGTGGACAGTCCATGCCAGGTAGAATCACACAGAGATGGACAACGAGGACCCACACAAACAGTCACATGAACAATAACTGTCCAGAAACATGCATCACCAGATAGCTGTCACACCATATGGATGTGTACACAACACATGTCCATCCACCCTTCATGTCCATGCATTGAATGTGTGGGTTGCATACACCCCCTTAACAACTAGGAAACAGCATGTCAGCCAGTGCATTACACAACCCCACACTCTCAGGCACATACACCATCTGATCGACTACATGTGTGCCCCCCTTGCACTCACACCCCCACTGTTGGAGACTTACCACAACATTTGGGCCACCATATAGCCGTGGGTACTGTGTCAGCACCTCGTCCACCAGGACATCCAGCTCCTCGCTTGTAAATGGACTGGCACGGATCTTCTCCGTCCTAGCCATCACTGTGGACATGAGACGTCAGCGGCGGCAGTGGGCGGTGAGGGGTCCCAGGCAGCAGTCCCTGGAGGCAGCAGCAGGTGAGGGGTCCCAGGCAGCAGTCCCTGGAGGCAGCAGCAGGTGAGGGGTCTCAGGCAGCAGTCCCTGGAGGCAGCAGCAGGTGAGGGGTCTCAGGCAGCAGTCCCTGGAGGCAGCAGCAGGTGAGGGGTCTCAGGCAGCAGTCCCTGGAGGCAGCAGCAGGTGAGGGGTCTCAGGCAGCAGTCCCTGGAGGCAGCAGCAGGTGAGGGGTCTCAGGCAGCAGTCCCTGGAGGCAGCAGCAGGTGAGGGGTCCCAGGCAGCAGGCTCTGTGAGCAGTGGAAATGTGGTGCTCCCTTCCACACATATATAGGGCCCTGGACTCGTTTCAGTGGTCATAGTCTTCTGCCATTGGTGTTCCAGGTCAGCCTTCTTCAAAAGCATCCAATGACCGCCTCCGCGGGGCGGAGCACGCCTACCGCGATTTTTGAATCTGCATCATGCCACCGCGATAGCGGTCCCCATTGGCTGCAAGGGCATGGTTCATGGCGGTGACACACCGCGGGGTCCTGGCCGGCGCTACCGCGGTGGTGCATCTTACAAATGCATCCTATCTCCGCATCCGCTGGGGCGGAGCACGCCTACCGCGATTTTTGAATCTGCATCATGCCACCGCGATAGCGGTCCCCATTGGCTGCAAGGGCATGGTTCATGGCGGTGACACACCGTGGGGTCCTGGCCGGCGCTACCGCTGTTTGATTGCCATAGAGTGACATGGGTGACCGGGATGTGGCTGGTGGAGCATGACAAACGCCATCTGCAGCTATGTGGAGGGCCATCACTAACACCAATGTGTCATGTGCAGCACATGACACACTTGCGTCAGTGGTGGGCATCGACACAGGTACAAATGGTGGTTGGCATGCTCCGCCACCCAATTCACGGACAGTATGTGCGTCCGCTATGGGGAATATGCAGCACCACATCGTACACTCTGTGCGTCATTGTGTTTATGGGGCACGTTTAAGGCACCTACGGACAGTTCTTGTTGTGTGTGGATCAATGGTCATTACTGTGCTACACACAGTGGATACTTACAGTGGCACATGGCACTGGATAACATTGATATGGTCTCCTGTCACAAATGTCAGCCACTGTGTAACGTCTCACACCAAATGGAACACTGTACTCCATTATGTCGATCAATATTTACACACAATGTCGTATCTGCCACCCATGCTGACCACTATCTCACACCTGAGCCCATGTGTTACACTGAAAACCCAGATGAACTCATTCATTCAGCATGACTGTCATCATTGGAAACAGATGTCACCCTGTTGTGTTATTGCTAAGACCAATTACATGCCGCATGTTATGTCTTTGTACACACTGGCAACTCCTGCAGTGTATGTCCACATGTACAGGGGGGCTCGACCTGCTAAAGGATGACGAGTACTTCAGCACCACACCTGGCATCCGTTGCATTATTATTGTTTGTCACTTGGGTAGACGGCCAGAGCAGATGTCTTTGCTACATGTCTGCCACCTGTAACCACAGGGACCTATGTGGTAGTGTCAGGTCTGTGCTCATGTTGTTTGGACTGTTGTATGTGAATCAGTGACATGTACATTTCAACAATGGTGCTTAGCTACACTATGGTTTTTGAGTGTTGTGCTGTGTTCCGGTGCTACTCACCTGCCACCAGTGCATGTCCATTGTTCACATCAGGAATGTTGCGTTGGCAGATGGACTGCATGCACGGTTGTGGATTGTGCTAACTGTATGGAATATAGTATGCGACATTTGTCCACAGGCTATGGGTGTCCAGTTTTGCCCGTGCAATGTGTGTGCACTGATTAGCGGGAATTGTCTGCAATGTTGGATGGTCAGCACAAGTGGCACACGTGTGCAGTGTGTTGCCACCAACACTAGTGTATGTTCATGCTATGGGGTGCTAGCCATCCTTGCTCACCATCTATTCCAGCACTGTGTGGGTTGATCACATCTGCTGGTGTATCAGGATGGTGTGGGCACCCAAGACAGGTGACATGTACCTTGACTGTTGTGCCTGTGACACTCATCCAACTCCGACATTTGGTCAATGTGAGGTACCAGTGTCCCACTACTCATGCACAGACATCATGTTTGTTAGATGTGTGATATTGATTGTATGCTGTGTTGGGCCTGACAGCCTGTGTGGAATGAGGGTCAGGATGCATGTCCCTTGGGACATGTGGTGTAAAATTACATCCACTGTTGTCAGGTGTCTGAGCCAGTTGTCCATATGTAATGCATACAGTCTGTTCATGCGTAGACTTGTTGGCATACTGGTTTGGCATTGTCCATGTAGTGTTGTATGTTTGTGTTGTGGCACTGTTGTGTCTTGAAACAGCTGGATGTGTATCACCATGGTATGTGTTGTGGTGCACATGTGTCCTTGGGCAGTCCCTCCTTGATGCTGCATGTAAATGTCCAAAATGGGGGAAGATTAAGGGTGCATACAGGCCCTGCTGATCACGTCCCTCATCTATTGTTAATGTGTGCCACATTGGCTATCTGTGTGCTTGTAGAGAGTATTGGGCAGTGGGGTAATGGTGGCCTGTTACAGTGGTACACATACTCTGCACAGGCGTGACATCATCTGTCACTGTCCGACTTTGTATTCAAGTCAGTAGCAGATATGGCCTGTGTACTGATGACATTGGCACATGTATGGGTTTGGGATGTGAATGTCATTGAATTTGAGTGTGTTCGAAGTGGCACTGAGTACAAAGATAATCCCAATGATCTATCCACATTGTGTTGTTGATGTGTCCCCTGCAATTATTGGCCAAGGAGGTGTGGCAGGTACAGCAGCAACGTGGAAGCCAGCATTGTCTCTGCTTCACACATATCCTGTGTCATGTACACCCAAGGATGAGTCCAGCTCAGCTCGATATGTGACTCTTGGCATTCACATAGACAGTGTTCGTATTGTGTCTACTGACTGTGCACATCCATGACAGTTGTACAATTAATCTGTCTCATGTTGGGACAACACTGAATTGCACTGTGTGCTTTCAGGGATGACAGTCAATGTTAGCGCCGTGACAGGACAGACTTTATGAATTTGTGCACATCCTAATTTATGTTGCTATGACGTGTCCCCTTTCATCTCACCTAGGAGGCGACCTAATGTGTTTCGTACCTTCACCCTGCTGGCTAACATGGAGGATACCGACATCATAAGGCGATTCCGTCTGGATTGGACAAACCTCCTGGAACTTTGTGCACTATTGGAGCCACACCTGCTTCCACGCAGGACATACCCAACAGCACTCACGCCAACGGCAAAGGTGATGGCATTCCTACATTTCGTGGCTACGGGATCCTTCCAGCAAACTGTGGGCATTGCAGGGGGATGTCCCAACCAACATTCAGCATGGTGCTACGTGATGTCCTGTTGGCTATGATGCAACACAGGGACCAATTCATACATTTCCCCAGGCGGCATGAGTTGGCGGATGTGAAGGGCGAATTTTATGCACTTGGACACGTTCCTAATGTAGTTGGTGCAATAGATGGCACACATGTTTCCCTGATTCCACCCCAAGCACGGGAGCATATTTACCGAAATAGGAAACATTATCATTCCATCAATGTGCAGGTGGTGTGCCAGGCAGATATGGTCATCTCACACGTCTGTGCAAAGTTTCCAGGTTCAGCCCACGATTCACACATAATGCGCAACAGCATTTTACCACAGCTGATGGCCAATCTGGCGCCGGAGCGGGCATGGATTGTGGGTGAGTACAAAGGGTCGAGTCGTGTGCTGTTTGTGTGCCATGCTGTCCTCGGACACATGTCAGACACTCAATCTGTATGTGTCTTTCACACTTAGGTGACTCTGCATATCCCAACGGACCTTGGTTGCTGAGTCCACTTCGCAATCCCAGGACACCAGCTGAAGTGCGCTACAACAATGCCCATGGGAGGACACGTCGGGTCATTGAGCGAACATTTGGACTCCTGAAATCGCGTTTTCGATGCCTCGACAAGACCGGAGGGGCTCTGCAGTACTCACCCGTCAAGGTGTGTCAGATAGTGGTAGCATGCTGCATGCTACACAACCTGGCCGTGCGGAAGGGGATCCCCTTAATCCAGGATGATGATGACCAGCCACAGCCCCCACCTGCAAACACCCAAACGTCAAGTGACGAGGATAGTGGAGAGGAGGAAGGTGTTGGACAGCGTCAGCAGCTCATCAACAACTACTTCACTTGATGGTCAGTGGCAATGTCAATACTGGCTGTTGTCTGATGATGTTGTGCTTGGTGAATATGTGTATGTGAGTTTTGTGACTACAGCATGTTGCTGAGTCAGTGCTGGCTGCAGGTGTGTATGGCAAGGGATCTTTTGACACAGCTACTTGATGTCTATGTTGGTACAGTTGCTCCTTGTGACATGTGCAGATTGTCGTACCTTGATGTGCTGTGTTGTGTGATGGTTGTTAGTCCACCACCTGAGTAGCAACTGATGTTCTGTTGTGTTTTCCTAGGTCCCTTCAGCCTCTACTTGCCTGCGGAGTATCCCTGCTCCTGTGACATTGTAATCATGGGTGTGAGTTAACATACTGTGATGAACATGGAACAGTGACAACTAAATTGGTGCGTTATTAGTGTTTATTTACAGTGGATACATGTGATGTAGATGTGGATATTGACAGATTTGTGAATGGTGAATAACAGATTTGTCAGTGATGGTAGATGAGACAATAGAGTATACACTAGATCAGTATGGCAACACAGTCCAACAGTCATTTGCCATTCCCACGCCATTGTGTGTGGGGACAGTCTGCAGGGTACACAGCAGGGTGAAGAGGGGTGCCATCATGGCTGGCTACTTGACTGGCTTTTGCCAGGTGCTTTGCCACGGGATGCTCCCAATGATTTTTCGGGCGGCCCCTTGCTCTTTTGGCCGGGGGGACACAGGTGCATGGCCAGTGGTGTCTGATGAGTCCCCATGCTCGCTGGACGCAGGGGAGGGTGGGGGTCTGTCATCCTGCGGCACAACGGAGGGAGCTGTCGGTGTTGGCGGTGCCGCATGCCTGTCCCTGAGGACCTCCACTAGCTGGCCCAGGAGGTCCCTGATTTGGCCCATGCAGGCCACGAGTTGGCCCATGCGGTTGTCAATTGAGCGCAGCATCTGTTGTTGCTCACGGGCATCCTGCTGAGCCTGCCTCAACTGTCCCTGGGCGTGTTCATAGGCCCCCACAACTCTGTGAATGTGTGCCAGTGATTCTGTGGCAGGGTCTTCTTCCCTTTGGGTCAGCCTTGTCCTCACACCTGGCCTGCTGTCACGGCCCTGTTGCCTCCCTCCTGTGGGCACCGGCCTACTCTCCCGTGCCTCCGCAGTTGTTGTGATCTGGTTGGCCTGTGGAGCAGGGCGAGTGTTGCAGGCAGCAGTGGTAGTGGTAGTGGTGGTGGAGGTGGTGGTGGTGGCACAGGTCGTTGCAGCAGGGCTCTGCATTGATGTTGTTGCTGAGGGTGGTGGGGCTGTGGGGTCCTGGGACACATTCCGCCCTGCCACACCAGATGGTCCGGGTTGGTCCTCCTCCTCCTCATTATCCAGGGAGTCTGCATCCGAGGGGAGATGTTCGGGAGCTGGTGACTGGCTGTGCTGGTTGAGGTTGTCGTCCTCTGCAGTCAGTTGTTGGTCACCTGTGGGACAGGAAGTAGATGGTAATTGCCTTACACACCTCAGGGTTGCTGTGTTTGATGTCTCTTATTTACATGTTATGCTACACACAGTTGCCTTTTTCACACATTGTATGTCTGCACAGTGATGTGCCTCATGCCATGAAGTGGAGTTACATTCATCATTTCACAATGGTGTGACCTGTGATTGGTTAGCATGCCACACGTCTAGTATTGGTGATTTCAATGTGAGGTTGTCATCTGACAACTGGCATGACTACAAGTTGATGTTCAGCATCTTTGCTGATCACTCTGCCTGGCAGACATTACCTGTGTGCATGGACTAGCCATTGTCATCACATGCATACCGTTGACATGTCCTGTGCTTGTATTTCTTTATACAGCAGACCATGCTAGTTTGGTTTTCCCATGGTCCTTCATGATCAGCACCCATGTACGCTACAGAGGGAAGTCTGGGTGATGCATGTCAGAGGCCCATTTTCTTGGACATATTTGTTGAGAGTCACTGTTCTGTTTCTGTCACAGTTACGTACGCTGAGCTGTCTGCATCCTGTCAATGGCTGTGCTTTACTTTTCTATTTTTGGGTGAAGTAGAGCCTCATGTTGTCATGTCTCCCAATGCTTTTGTTGAGTGATGGTGGTGTGCATGCACTGTCTGATTACCTGTGCAGTGTCACTTTGGTTTTTACTTACAGACACATGCTTCTGGGTGGGGTGCCCCAACCTGCTGAGGGGTGGGAGAGGGGGCCTGTTGTGTGTTGTAGTGCTGCCTCCAGATACACATTCCCCATCCCTGTGAAGATGGCTACCTACCTGTTAGGTGGTGGGGGAGCGTTCAATGGCTGACACATGCTTCTGGGTGGGGTGCTCCATCCTGCTGAGGGGTGGGAGAGGGGGCCTGTTGTGTGTTGTAGTGCTGCCTCCAGATACACATTCCCCATCCCTGTGAAGATGGCTACCTACCTGTTAGGTGGTGGGGGAGGGTTCAATGGCTGACACATGCTTCTGGGTGGGGTGCTCCATCCTGCTGAGGGGTGGGAGAGGGGGCCTGTTGGGAGTTGTAGTGCTGCCTCCAGATATACATTCCCCAAACCTGTGAAGATGGCTACCTACCTGTTAGGTGGTGGGGGAGCGTTCAATGGCTGACACATGCTTCTGGGTGGGGTGCTCCATCCTGCTGAGGGGTGGGAGAGGGGGCCTGTTGGGAGTTGTAGTGCTGCCTCCAGATACACATTCCCCAACCCTGTGAAGATGGCTACCTACCTGTTAGGTGGTGGGGGAGCGTTCAATGGCTGACACATGCTTCTGGGTGGGGTGCCCCAACCTGCTGAGGGGTGGAAGAGGGGGCCTGTTGGGAGTTGTAGTGCTGCCTCCAGATACACATTCCCCAACCCTGTGAAGATGGCTACCTACCTGTTAGGTGGTGGGGGAGCGTTCAATGGCTGACACATGCTTCTGGGTGTGGTGCTCCATCCTGCTGAGGGGTGGGAGATGGGGGCCTGGTGTGTGTTGTAGTGCTTTTTGTCTGTACACATGCATCCCAGTTGGTTTTGTTTAGCTTTGTGCTTTTTCAGGTTGAGTGGTGCTTACATCTGTGTGACCTGTTTTGGGTATTGTGGGTCAGACGAATGTCCTTTGGCCTAGGGGTTGTAGGTTTGAATTTGTGCAAGACGGTACATGGCAATGTGATGTTATACATTGGTTTGTACTTACCAGCTTCCAGTCCCCGCGGATTCCTTCAAGACTCTCTGGATGTAGGATTCCAAGGACCTTCTCCTCCCACGGACTGTATGGTTTGGGTGGGATGGGAGTGCCTCCACCAGTCCCGTCAGCCAGCTGACGGTTCTTGGCCCTCTTCCTCTTCACCACGGTCTTCAGGTCATGCCACCGCTTCTGTATTTCCTGCTTGTTGCGGGGGTGGTCCCTACTGCATTGACCTTATTGACTATCCTCACCCACATTTGGGTTCTTGTGGCTAATGGGGTGTGTTGGACCATGTTGCCATAGAGTTGTGGTTCAACTCTTATTATCTCATCTACCATGACTGCAAGCTCTGCATCAGTGAATTTTGGCATTTTGTGTGGTGCCATGGTGTGTGCTGTGCAGATGTTCTGTGGTGCAGTTGTGTGGGTGTTGTGGGTGTTGTGGGTGGTGTAGGTGGTGTGTGTGTTGTGGTGGTGCTGTGTGCAGGTTTGCCTCTCCTTTGTTCTCTGGGGTTGGGACCTTCAGTTGTGGAGTGTAGCAAAGGATTGTGGTCAGGGAGGGGCTGGTTTTATGCTCGGCTATGGGGGGTGTGGCAAGCTGGTATGTTGCTGTCAGGTGTGTTGTGTGTGTTGTCCTGTGATTGGTTATTTTGAATTTCTGGGGCTGTTGTCATTGGGCACTTTTGGTTTGTGTTGGGACAGGTCTACTTCAGTGTGTGCATTGTTTTTTTTTTCTTCGGTTTTATTCAACGTCCGCCATTTTTTTTGCGGTTCCTCCGCAGCGGTTCCTCGGCAGCGGTGGCTATGCTGCGGCCCTTCCGCCGCCTATCGGATTCGTCACTGTTCGCGCACGATGCGGTCGGATTCATAGGTGGGTACCATGGTGGTAGCGGGGATGTCATAATGTCACGGGCGGTTACTCCGTGTGCATGGCGGCGGTTCTTGGCTTTTCCACTGGGTATCCGGCCGTTGCGGTCGGATTTTGAGCTGGTCCGGCGTGTGCGGGCGGTTTTCGTTGTCTCCCGCCGCCGCGGACGGATTGTTGTGGCGGTTCATCGTAATGTGTGCGGCGTTTTCCCGGTGGCCATGCGGGCGGTTTTTGCCGCTACCATGGCGGTCGGTATGTTTTTCCGACCGCCATCGTAATCGACCCTAAATAATTAAAATAACAGAATAAAATGTAACACTTGAATAAAAATAAAATTTTGCTTTCAAACCAACAGAAAAAAGAAAAAACAGTGGATAAACATCAAAAATCGAGAAAAAATATCCATCAAGAAAATCAAATCAAAATACATGTAAGTATATTTTCAAATATATTAATTATACAAAATATTTACTATTCAAAATCGTATAATTAATAAATCTATATATAAATATATTCACAGATACACCAAAAAATGGCAGAAGGAGCAAAATTCATTACTTCACAAAAGGGAAAACCACTTCTGTGCTACATGGGCTACACTTACAAACAAGAGAAAATGACTGAAAACAAAACACATTCGAAATGCAGTAAATATTACTCTAACTCTTGCTATGGGAGAGCCACTACAATAGAAACCAATGTAGTAAATGTCAAAGAACACAACCATCCCCCCAATGTAACTGAAATTGAAGTTAGAGATGCTCTCGAGACAATCAGAGTAGCAAGTACAAGCTCCCAACAGACAAGTACCCAAATACTTTAAAACGTGTTAACTAGGGTACCGAACTAAAAGAGCTACAGCTAAAACACCGCCCACCCCCCAAACTTTTGCAGAAATCCAAATATTACCAGAATACACCATCACCCACAAAGATGAAAAATTCCTTCTACATGACAACAGTCATGAAAAACGAATTATCATCTTTGCAACAAACAACAACTTACAAAAACTTAAAAACTGCGACGCGTGGATGATGGATGGCACATTCAAAGTTTGCTCCAACCCTTTTTATCAACTATATACTATCCACGGCGAATATGAAGATACTAACATCCCCTTCATATACGCACTACTCCCTAATAAACAAAACACCACATACATAGAGCTCCTAACAATATTAAAACAATATACCGACAACTACTTTCCGCAAAAAATCATAATTGATTTTGAACAAGCAATGATTCAATCAATTTTAAAAATATACCCACACACTGCAATACAAGGTTGCTACTACCCCTTTAACCAAAGTATCTGGAGACACCTACAAAAATCTACTTCAAGTATAGATTACGCCACCAATATCAACTTTGCCTACCAAATTAAAAAATGAATAGCCCTAGCCTATGTACCAGCAACTGAAGTAGCAAACCATTATAACCTACTTCTTGAAAGTCCCTTCTATCAAGCAAATGAAACTAAAATAACTCTCTTCCTAGACTACTTCGAAGACACTTGGGTGGGAAGGCTACATAGATCAGGGCACCGTAGACAACCCAAGTTCCAAATACCTTGGTGGAACGTCTACCACAGTACTCTAGCTCAAAAAGCTAAAACAAACAATGCAGTGACAGGATGGCACAATGCCTTCCAAGCCACAATAGGAAGAGGACAACCAACCCTACATAAACTTATAGAAGCTATCAAAAAAGAACATAGCTATCAAGAGCTAAGGCTAGAACAATCCCTAACTAAAATCGGCCCTAAACTAAGTAAACAAACTAAAACGATGTATGAATACCTACAACACAAAACTACACTATTTGGAAACACCAAAGGCCTAGAATACCTAGACATGATAGCTAAATCTATACTGTAAAGAAAAAACAATGCTAAACACCATAAACATTTTTAAATTTCCAAACATTTAAACAACAGAATTCTACCATTTTTAAATTAATAATTATAAGTATGTCATGTAAAATTTAAAACATAACACAAATATATATGACAATATAATTTTTAAAATAAAAAATAAACCAACAAATCAATGTAACTAAAAACATTTCCCACCCATAATAATAAAAAATAACTTACAGTTATGTAGCAGTAGACAATCCTTGAAATCGAATAAATCCATAGAAGATAAATCGAAACACAAATCCATTTGGAAAGAGAACCCCCAAAAAAATGCAAAAATACAACTGTAGAAAAAAGACTCCAATGACGAAATCCTCATAAAAAACGAAACTCTCAACAACCCTAAAATTAGTTTAAAAAAAACGCAGAAATTAAACTGTAGAAAAAAGGCTCCAACAACGCAATCATCTCAATAACAAAACTCTCAAAAACCCGGAAAATTGCTTTAAAAAATAAAAACGCTCCAACAAACCCGAAAAATAAAAGTAAATGTAAAACAACTTGTTTTAAATAAACAAGATCCATTTTCCTTTTTTATTAAAAACAAAACGCGTCGACACCACCATCCGTTCACGACTCGGAAAACCTGTAAAGAAAATAAAAGAACACCCACCCACAATAACACGTACAAACCCACAAACAACAATAAACACAACATAACAGAATTAAGCAACACATAACTAACACTACATAATACTCTACTCCTATCCAACACTACGTCAAACACATAAAACACTAAACTACCAAAACAAGACCTAACTACACCAAAAACGAACAAATAACGTTCTAACAAACCTAATTACACTACCACTACCTCACCCCTACCCTAAAACTACCTTACAAGTAAATTAAATCAAACTTACATTAAGCGACAAAACGCAGCTCCCAACCGCGAGGTTCCGTCTTCGAAAATGACCTAAAAACGAAACAGATAGATAGAAAAGTGAGGAAATGAGAAAAAATTGGTCGCGTAATAAAAATGAAAAAAATACTTATATTTTAGAAATATTTCTAAAATGCTAAAAAAATGTCTATTTTTATTTACTGTCTAAAAAATTACAAATGTTACAAAAATATTCAAATAATTGTAAAATAATATTTAATATATATTAAAATGTATGTTTATTTCATGTACTGTAAATGTAACAAAAATACAAAAATGTATAAATAAAAAATATATGTGAAAATATAATTTGTTGTACAATTTGTAAATCATTAATATATTAAATATTGAACTGAAAATAATATTCAATATACTAAATAAAATATACAAAATAATTGCAAAATACCTATATAATTATATTAAAAAATAAAATTATATCAAATGTAATAAAAAATTGTTTAAAAAAATGAATACAAATGTTTACTTTTTCTCATAAAAAATAATAAACAATCAAAGTCAAACTGTTTATAATAAATAAACTAAAAATATGATTACTTTACTATTACATGACTATACTTCAAAAAAGGTACCATTTTTTTAAATGTATAAAAAAATATGTATGTAAAAAAATATTTTTAATTTTTCAATTATACAAGAAAAATGTATGTTAAAAATATATTATACTTTATAATGAATTTTGAACAACATCAAAATACCTGAATCATGTTTTTAATATTGTGAAGAAATGTATAACAAAACCAAATAATAAGAAATACAGTGTAAAACAAAAAAAAGATGTATTAACCAATAAAATTATTTACAATAATAACTAACTACATCTCGTTTCCTATTTAAATGTACATTCAAACTATGAAAATAAAATAAATAAAAAATAAAAATGTACTATTCCTAACTCCCAAACCAACTAAACTCAGTAAAAATGCTGAAAAATAAACCATAATAAATTACTATCCCAACTCCAAAACCAACTAAACTCAAGGACAGTGCTGGATAATAAAACATAATAAATTACTATTCCAACTCTAAAACCAACTAAACTCAGGTAAAGTGCTGGATAATAAACCAAATTAAGGGGCCTATTAGGATGGCGTGCGGATGTCCACCGCTGGGCCGGCGGTGGCGCTCGCCGGACCGGCGGTGGGCATCCGCCCGCGATCGCGACCAAGAAAACCGCCGGTCAAATTAGGATGTCGGTGGTGACCGCGGCGGTGGGAAATTCCGACCGCCGCTTATCCTCCGGTTGCCATCCGCACTCCTGCCTGGCGGACGGAGCAGGACCGGGATAATGGTGGCGGTGCAGAGCAGGCTCCGCCGGCAGAATGATGCCGCGGTAGCCAGCCTTTCCTCAGCGGTCAAACCGCCATGGAAAGGCATGCAGAGATTGTCTTCCGGGGGCCTATTGCGGGCCCCCAATGTGTTGGGGGGGTACCAATGGTCCCCCCCTACATTTCCCTGTACCAGGTGGCAGGCACTGTGCAGTGCCTGCCACGCAGTGCAGGGAAATGCAGGACATGCTTCTTTCGGAATCGCGTCGGTGCTGCGTGCAGCAGCAACCGCCGCAATGTTAAGGCCCGCGATCAGACCGCCGTGGTCGGATTTCGACCGCGGGTCATCGTAATTCGACCGGCGGTGATGTCGCGGTCCATGCGGGCGGTCTTTTCCTGCTACCATGGCGGTCGGGGAGGTTTTCCGACCGCCATCCTAATAGGCCCCTAAATTACTATTCTAACTCCAAAAACCCCCAAAAAATTAGGGAAAGTGCTGGATAATAAACCAAATTAAATTACTATTCCAACTCCACAACCAAATAAACTCAGGGAAAGTGCTGGATAATAAACCAAATTAAATTACTATTCCAACTCTAAAACCAAAAAACTCAGGGAAAGTGCTGGATAATAAACCATAATAAATAATTATTCCAACTCCAAATCCAACAAAACTCAGCGAAAGTGCTGGATAATAAAACTTAATTAATTACTATTCCAACTTCAAAACCAACTAAACTCAGGGAAAGTGCTGGATAATAAACCCAATTAAATTACTATTCTAAATCCAAAACCAAAAAAACTCATGAAAAGTGCTGGATAATAAAACTTAATTAATTACTATTCCAACTCCAAAACTAACTAAACTCAGGGAAAGTGATAATAAACGATAATAAATTGCTATACCAACTCCAAATTTATGAATTAAAAAAAACATTTTTTTACAAACACAATTTGTTTAATATAATTCAAAATTAATAAACTAATCATATCTCGCTCTTTAAATTTTTTTTAAATAAATTTGAAAATATATAAAATAAATTACCCAAAAACAAATTTTACCTCAAAGTTTTGTAATTTTTCAAACATTTTAAAATGATAAAACAATATTTAAAACTTCAAAAATTAGTTTAATAAAAATGTATTTAAAAACCACATTAAAAAATTACTCCCTACCCTTATCCCCTACAAACACAACATAACACTACTAAATTTTCTCAAAAAATTATAACAAATATTTAAAATTCATAAACAATATTTTTAAAATATTCGCCACCCTTATCCCTCACAAACCCCACATCCCACTCCTAATATGCTTTTTGAAATGTAATTTTTTTTTAAATATTGTTTTTTTAAATTACTCCCCACCCTTATCCCCTATTAATCCAACATCCCACTACTACATTTTATCAAAAATTATTTTACATTTTTTTTTAAAAATTCAAAAATTTGTGTTTATATTACTTCCCACCCTTATCCCCTATAAACACAAATCCCACTCCTAAAACTTTACAAAAATTTCAAAATTATTAAAATATTAATCCCAAATTTTTAAATTACTCGCCACCCTTATTCCCCATAAACCAAACATCCCGCTACTAAGGGCCGGATTCTGATGTCGGTCGGAAAGCCCTACAACCGATTCGGTCCCCTAGAGCTTTCCGAGCGACTCGCGCTCCGTGGCTCCGAGCGACCGAGTACGATGCCTTAGAGCGCTGACGGTGTTGGGTCGCTTGGAGTCCTATTGAAGTCAATGGGAGCCTGTTGTACGGCTTGTACATAGGCTCCCATAGCGAAAAAAGGTAGGTCGTGGAAAAGGGCGACCCCTGTCGCGGGGACGCCTCGGCGCCGACGGCGCCGTGCATGCATGTGAAGGGGAGACCCTTGGATCCACCCTGTAACCGAGTCGTAGGGCTCCGGGTGAAGGGGGGCCCGGGACGGCCCCCCAAAGTCCGCTTCCCGATGCCGTCTCCAGTCGGAGGCTCCGACTTGCTCCGGTCGCTCGACGCGCTCATCGTACTTGCTCGCTCGGAAATCGGCACTATTGCGCGGTGAAGTCGGAGTCGTCCAGACGACGTCGCTGACGGGTACGAGTCGGTCAGAGCGCGAGGCTATCCTCACATCGTACTTGCTCGCTCGTAAAGCGGTAGGAGTCATTCAGAAATCACACGTACGAGACGGAGTTGCTCCTGACGGATGGCATCAGGAGCTTCTCCGACTGACATCGGAATCAGGCCCTAAATGTTTACAAAATTTAAAAAATATTTAATTTCTTTTTTTTTAAAAATACTTCCCACCCTTATCCCCTATAAACCCAACATCCCGCTACTAAGGGGCCAATTCCGATTCGGGCCGGAAAACATACCGACCGACTCGGGACGGGAATGTTGTCCGACCGACGCGTACCGGCGCTGCCCGACCCGCGTAGTACGATGAAATGCATGTGAATCACGACCGACTCGTACGGAACACAAGCCGAATGACCGAACCGCACGGAAACCAGCTATCCGGCCGAGAAACTACGCGAATCCAACCGACCGACACGCACCAGGAATGAACCCGACAGAAACGTACCCGCAAACTCCGACCTGCGCAGTACGATGCAATGCGTGTAAAACCAGACCGAGTCGCACGGAGCCCAAGCCATACGACCGACACGCATACAAAACCGAGCCGAAGCAACCCAATACTCCGCGACTGACGCGTACGCCGCACATGAAACCCAGCAGGAACACAGCTTGAAAGACTCGGAGAAGCCCGCACGAGCCAACTGCAGCATCCTACTCGGTCAGAAGAACGTCTCCTACATGCCTAAAAAACACTAAGGAAAAAATACAAAAAAAAGGGCCAAACAAGCAATGACAAAGTCAATAAATACAGGGGGAAAAAAACATGGAACAAGGACATACCCCCAACTCCACCCATATAAAGGCCCCAAATCCCTACCATGATCCTTTGCAAATTCAACTGACCTGCCAGCACAGAACACCATCAGACAGCAACCACAGATACACTCACAACTCATCCATCACACAAGCCACACACCATTAGCACCTCACAAATAGCACCCTCACATACACCCAGCAAAACCTACACTCACCCACCCTCACTTGCACACTCACACACACATCAATCCCCACCACCACCCATCACCATGCCCCCAAAGAAGAATCCAAAGTTCCTAGACAGTGAATTGGAAGTCCTGGTAGATGAGATCCTCAGGGTAGAGCCACAGTTGTTTGGTACATTGGTCCAACAGACCCCCATGTCGCAGAAAACCAAGATGTGGGAGAGGATCATCGACAGGGTGAACGCACAATCACCATGTTTGCGCACAAAGGAAGACATCCAGAACAGGTGGTATGATGTGCGCAGGAGGGTCAAGGACCTGCTCAAGAAGGATTACGCCTTGAGTCAGCGCACCGGGAGTGGCCCTCCTGCCAAACCAGTATACCTCAGGCCCTGGGAGGAGAAGGTGCGGGCCATCCTACCACCAGTGAGCGTACATGGACTATCAAACATCCCAGAGCCTGGTGAGTACACAACCAATATACACAATATTGTGTGACAATACACACACATCACTGTCAAGGGGATAGTCAAACCATGCACCCTTAGCAAATCCACAGCAACCAAAAGATAATCATCCCAAGATGTGTATGTTAGTCAGATAAACACAATACATGCCATCTCATAGTGATATGTAACTCTGTCATGACATGTACAAACCTAACAACAAATAGAGCAAGGCAGTGGCACAAATCTAACCAACAAACACAGTCAGATATTTTGCCACCAGTAGAACACCACCTCACAGGGAAGCTCACTGAAAGGAAGGAATTCTGTGTATGCTGGTGAAGTGAGTGTAGCCAATAGCATGATGGGAGTTGTAGTCACAGATATTGGTCACCCTCACAATTGGCCCATCAACACCACTCTGAACCATGCTCACATCACAGGGAGTGGAAAAGAACTGACAAGATGGCTGACACTGGGTACTGCTGTGGGGAGCACAAGGCCCTGCTGGGAACTTTGCAACAACCAACAGCAGGACACCACTGACTGACATCCTGAAAGCCAACTTGCACTCCCTGCAATGGAAGCACGTTCCATGGTGGGAAATCTGGCTGGGTGGGAAGGAGGACTGACAGCTCTGACCATAGTTACCAGCAGCTTTTCTCACACACCCCCTTAATACAAACTCCACACAACTCACCTGGGAGAATGCAATGCCTCACACTCTAATTAAATATCCCACAAAGAACAACCACACTGGGTTATGCTGTGTGAAGCACAGGGACACTTTTGGGACTTGTAGCCAAACAAACGCCAGGACAACACTGTCAGCCATCCTGTCAGCACAGGCACACTACCCCACAGGGAAGCAGAGTCAAAAGGAAGGAAGTATGTGCATGCTGGGAAGGGGCGTGTAGGCAATAGCATGATGGGAGTGGTAGTCACAGCTCAACATCCCCCACCCACATGGCCCAGCAAGCTCACACTGAAGCATGCACACCTCACAGGGAGTGAAAAGCCACTTCAAAGATGTCTGACACTGGCCTCAGCTGTGGGGAGCACAAGGCCCTGCTGGGAACTGTGCACCAATAAACAACAGGACCACACTGTCAGCCATCTTGCCATTGCTGTCACACTCAAACACAGTGAAGTCCACTCAAAAGGAAGGAAGTATGGGCATGCTGGGAAGGGGGTGTAGGCAATAGCATGATGGGAGTGGTAGTCACAGCTCAACATCCCCCACCCACATGGCCCAGCAAGCTCACACTGAAGCATGCACACCTCACAGGGAGTGAAAAGCCACTTCAAAGATGTCTGACAATGGTGCTCTGTTGTGGGGAGTACCAGGCCCTGCTGGGAACTGGGCACCAACCAACAGCAGGACACCACTGACTGACATCCTGAGAGTTAACCTGCACCCACTGCAAGGGTGGCATGCTTCATGGTGGGATAACTGGGCTGGGGGAGAAGGAGGTCCGGATGTCAACCAAATACCACCAATGCTGGTCATGCACACACCTCAACATCCACATTGAAATGCATCAGGTTGGCAGGACAATGAGCCACACCAATATCAACCTCTGACTGTGACAACTTAGGACAATGCAATGTACAGGGCCGCATCCAGAGGTACAGTCACAACTGTCATGTGTTTGAACCATTGATGGCTGCAGAAACATAACATACATTGTGTGTCTCTTCCAAAAACAGGTGATGATGGGGACACAGCAGCAGATGAGGAGGAGTCCCTGTCCCAGGCTCCGGGGGACCCTGAGCTCTCTGGTGTGGAACAGCCTCTGCCCTCATCGGATGGCGAAGACCAACCTGGCACCTCCGGTGTGAGTCATCATGCAGCACCAGCAGGACCACCATCTGCACCCCCTGCACCCATTCCTCCAACATCTGCCAACACACAGACCACCCCGCCGACAAGGACAGACCAAGGACACTGAATGACAACAGCACAGGGACCCCAGCCCACCGTGAAGCAACGGACAACAACCCCAGTACCAACCCCCAAGGGGGCCTAGGGTCACCTGTGCGTGCAACGCAGCTCCCGCACGTGTGGCCAGGGGTGGTGGGAGGGGTGGAGGCAGAGGTCGCTGTTTGCAGAGGGTCTGGACTGCATGATGACCCACAACTGGCACGCATTGCTGATGCGTACCAGAATAGCACCGGAGAGGTCAGCCAGGTAGTGGGGATCCTCAAGGACATTCAACAGCAGCAGGCTGCCCATCATGCCCGCTTGGACTCCCACATGTCCCGTGTGGAGACACACATGTCCCGTGGAGACACACATGTCTGGCATGGAGTCCAAGTGGGACACATTGGAAGAACTGACAGCGGTGCAGAGGGACATATTGACATGCCTCCGCCAGATTAGCACCAACATGTCCACACCTCCCTGTGTGCCCACAACATCTGGTGCCGCAACAACTGCAACTGCCACAGGGAGGGAGGATGACTCTGGTGGAGAGTCCTCTGCACCGCAGCGGCCTGCACGTGAGGGTCCCCCAGAAAGAAGAGGGGTCGTCCGAGGAAGGACAACTGAGAGGCCGATGGCCATGTACATCCCCCAGGAACCCAACACCTGTTCTGGAAATTCTCCTTTGTGTGCAAACTGTTCACCCTGTCGAATGCAACCCAACTCTCCCACATGACATGGGGAGTTTAATTTGGACTAATGTATCAGATGACTGTGGACTTTACTCAGGACATTTCTGCTACCAACACTTCCAACTCATCTGGGAACTTTGGATTCCAATACCAATGTACAGCACCCACCATCCTGTGCACTATCCTCACACATGTATGTAAATAAACTCACTAATACACCATACTTGCCTCTGTTGTGATTCCAACGTTGTTTTTGTCATGGAGATGATGATCTGCTAAATGACACTGTGCATGCTAACTGCTACAGCAAGTTCAACACCGTCATGTGAGTCATGGCGACGCTGACACATATGAGGGAGACACACCACTAGGGCTACACAACACATAGACACCAGGGCCATCTGACTCATCGCCTACACTGATGTTGCCAGGAAATACAGTGGAATGCACAGACACCACACCTATTCAGAGTCTGTGTTAACTAGCCCACAGGTGCAGTAAGCAAATGTCAGTCAGATGTGTGACCACAGACAACGCACATCCCAAAGTGAAGCACAGGTTTATTACACATTTGTAACATGTTGTTTCCACTACAAATGCAAGGTAATCCCACGTGGCAGTGGCCACACAGTCAACAAGTGTAGAAGAAATAAAGTCCAGGGGTGTGTGGCACATCACCTGTAGGGAAACGACTGCTTCCACCCTGAAAGCTGAATCATGGTGTCGGGGGATCCGAGTTGACCAAACAACTCTGAAAGTACCCTGTGAAGGACAGACATGACACACAGTCAAAAGCACTGAAGAACAGGACAGAACTGCAATACTCATGCCCAATACATGTCACAAGATACCTACACAAAACCAAGTTAGCATGTCAACACTGTTGGGGAGTACAGACTACCTGTAAGGACACATCGCTGCACGCATCCAGTCAAGTAGCACATGGCCACACTCAAACAGCACCAGAGCACCACCCACACATATCATGCAAACTCACATCATTGACATGACATCTCTGGATACTCACATTCAGCTGAAGAAGTTGGTGATGAGCTGTGTGCGGACATCACCCTCATCATCATCATCATCATCACTGGCATCGTGGCCCAGGCCAGGATCCTCCACAGGTGGCGGATGTTGGTCATCGTCATCCAGGATGAGAGGCAACTCCTTCCGCACTGCCAGGTTGTGTAGCATGCAGCAGACGATGACAATCTTGCACACCTTTGCTGGGGCATATGGGAGGGCCCCTCCTGTCTTGTCTAGGCAGCGAAAGCGGCTCTTCAGGAGACCAAATGTCCGCTCGATCACTCTCCTGGTCCGACCATGTGCCTCATTGTAGCGCATCTGGGCTGGTGTCACAGGGTTCCTGAGGGGTGTCAGCAACCACGGCATGTTGGGGTATCCGGAGTCACCTACATACAGACAATTGCACATTAGCTGAGTTGGAAAAGAGGGTGGAATACAACATTGCAGAACACACACAATGGTACAAAGTCAGTACACACCGACAAGCCAGGCACGCTGGTTCTGCATCTGTGACATCATCCTCGGGATGCGACTACTCCTCATCACGTAGGCATCGTGTGCCGAACCGGGGAAACGGGCACACACATGTGAGATGCTCATATCTGCAAGACATACCACCAGAGCATTGATCGAATGGTAATGTTTCCTGTTCCTGTATGCCTGCTCATGTGCCTGTGGTGGTACCAAAGCCACATGTGTCCCATCAATGGAGCCAATGACATGTGGCATCCTCCCCAGGGCATAGAAGTCACTCTTGACGTCAGTGAGTTGTTGACGTTTAGGGAAATAGATGTACTGGTTCAGGTATCTCAACATTGCCTCCAAAACATCGCGTAGCACACGGCTGAACATGGTCTGTGACATCCCACCAGCAGACGCCACAGTGTGTTGAAAGGTACCGGTGGCAAAGAAGTGTAGGGCTGCCATCACCTTCACCTTGGGGGTCAGCGCTGTAGGGTATGGCCGGCCAGGTTGCAAATGTGGGGCCAACCGCACCGCCAATTCCTCAATCAGCGCCCTGTTGAAGCGGTACCGTCGGATGCAGTCACGTTCAACCATCGTTGCAAGGTCAGGGAATGGTCTATGGACAGCTGGTGCCCTGCAGTGCATAGGTGAAGAAAGAAAGATTGTCAGTCACCCCACATATGTGGCATTGACCATACTCAATATCACATGATACATCATTACGAGACACAAGTACCTGATGTGTGTGCCGTTCTGTATGGACATATATGGCACCTACATGGCCAACATCTAACATCACAGTTCAACATGTGTTGACAACAAGTTCCAGGTTGTGCTATGGGAAATCATTAGGCTGTGTCACAGTACCCATGTACTGCTGTCACGTTCCAAACACACACCACAGTGACATGTGAGGACAGATGTGCCACAGGCATCACAGCTCATTGACAGGTAGATTCCCAGGGACCCTGTATTGCCACATGGACACTGGCATGACATGGCGTATCATGTACACGTCAGCAAAACAACCATGACTCCCACAGGTAGTGGCCCCTGTTGCCTCTGCAGGACAGACATGGACGTCTGTGACACACACACGCACAACATCAAAGTCCATGCACAAACAACGTGGATGTGGAGACTGTCTCCCATTGTGCACATGGAATCAGAGACATCGGAAACACAACATGCACACAGACTGTGGAGGGCCATCACTATTGTGGCAATGGGTCACCCTGTGACGTACATACCTTCCCACATGGGACTCAGGGTGTATGTGACATGACATACACATACACAACCTGGAAATGTGACCATGCCACATGCTCTGAACTGAACAGTTGCACATCACAGTGGTCATGTGCACAACACACAAAGGATTCTGTCCCCATGAACACGTGCACAGCCTGGGAGTGGCTGCCCCCAAGTGCCACCAAAAAAACCACATGTTGACCCCCATACACACACAGGTAATGCAGCCTTACATGCCTTAGGATACAGTGTGGACAGGCTGTGGTGTTGTAGGTGTGCCCCTGAGTCCCTGGCAAGTAAATGTGGCTGGCATACGTTCACCAGTGACAACCATGGTGACATATGCGAGTGACTTGTACAGGGACGCGTCGTACAGCAATGGACCGATCCGTGTGCACGCATTGGCCATTGCATATGATGTGGACGGATGCGTGTTGTCATCCGAAATACGCGTTGTACAGCAATGGACCGATCGGTGCGCACGCATTGGCCATTTCATATGATATGGACGGATGCATGTTGTTTTTCGAAATACGCGTCGTACAGCAATGGACCGATCGGTGCGCACGTATTGGCCATTGCATATGATGTGGACGGATGCGTGTTGTTTTTCGAAATACGCGTCGTACAGCAATGGACCGATCGGTGCGCACGCATTGGCCATTGCATATGATGTGAACGGATGCGTGTTGTTTTTCGAAATACGCGTTGTACAGCAATGGACCGATCGGTGCGCACGCATTGGCCATTGCATATGATGTGGACGGATGCGTGTTGTTTTTCGAAATACGCGTCGTACAACAATGGTCCGATCGGTGCGCACGCATTGGCTATGGCCTGACATGGTAAAGGACGCGTTTTCGAAGCTTGTACGAGTCGGATGCAGTGAATTCAGTTGGCCACCCACAACAATGTTGCAAATTCATGGGTGTCATGAAGTTAAACTTTTGAAGGATGCTGTGGGCGTGTATAAGTGGTGCGATTCCATGGATTGGCCAGATTCAGAAGATGCAAACGACTTGGACCTATCACTTTGGACACATGGGACAGTATCTGCCTCTGCAGCACACATATAATGCTGGCTGTTCCCCTGAGAGCTCACTTGCCTGCACTACATGCTCCAGGACGACATCTGCCACCACCACAGCTGCTGTCTCTGCATCCTCTGGCTACTGCAATGGCACGTACTGTGGATAGAGCCCCAGCCTTCAGCACTGAGGAGAACCAGGCCCTGCTGGACAGCCTCCTTCCACAGTACAGCAAGCTGTATGGGAAACCAGGGGAGCAGGTGAGTGTGCTGTCCACTGCCTTACTAATTGTGCATGTTGTCTGACTAGCAAGACGTACAGTGTGTACACCAGTGGCTAGCATGCTCACTGAGTAGTTGTCACCCCCAAAGTGTGTAGTCACATGCACTGAACAGGTATAGTGCAGTAACAGTGCATTCCAACAAGGTTTGACTTCCCAGGCAATGATACCATTTAGTAACTGCTGGCAAACTGTTCATAGCCATAGTTGCACTACCTGTGTAGATCATATGCCCCTGTGATTGAGACATGTATATCCAACTGTGTGATGCACGGAAATGTTGCATGTGTAGTAATGGCCTTTTCACTTTGTCATCCTCACAGGTTGATGCCCACCAGAAGCAGGAGATCTGGCTGACCATCGTCCGGGCAGTACGATCGGTGGGGGTCTACAGGCGCAGGATCCGCAACTGCCAGAAGAGGTGGCAGGACCTTCGTGGCTGGACCCGGAGGATCGCAAGGGTCCAGCTGAAGCTGTCGCCTCCTCGCAGGAGGGGCGGACACCGGACCCTGACCCCCCACATGCTCCGGATCCTGGCGGTGGTCTTCCCTGACCTGGATGGGCAGCTGAAGGCCAGACAGCAGCAAGGAGGGGTAAGTGCTAGCCTCAACTGTGTACTATGACTGACATGCTCTATGCACTCCTTTAGCCTGGTTCCACTTCCACAGTACAACTGTCATGTCGTCCTGGACTCATGTCCCTCACTTGTGTCATGCCCCCTCCTCATCTGATACACAGGTGTGGCCCTTACAGTCTGTGACTTAGGTCACTTGGGTACTGTGTACTTGCAGTTACCTGTGGTTCAAGTTGGGGACAGCATCAGTTACATGAACTTTGTGGTGGGCTGCATGGGTGGTACAATTGCTCACAATGCCTGTGATCTGACATGTACTCTGGGTATGGCTTTGATGTGTGTTCCAATTGCTGCTCTGACTCACCACATGTCTGGGGTATGTGCCACACACCCATGCTGCTGCAGAGACCAAGGTAGGAGCCTCAGAAGTATGTACATCATGTGTGTGACACATGCATAGCCACCTGCCTAGTGTTCAGGCTAATACCATGTTGCACATGGACCAGGACTGTAATGCCTACTCCGTACATCGAAGGCACTCTGTTCTCCCACTCCCGTGTGTCAGCATACATATTGGGCATTGTGAAGAGTGCACTCAGGTGTATGCCTCTGTGTCACCGTGGTGTGGCCTTGCTATTTGGACTCCTGGAGTGTTTAACAATTTGGGGTGGCCAGCCATCTGAGTTGTGACTATGGGATCTGCACATAGGTTAATGCATAGGTCTCTGATCCCTTGACTGTGCACGATGTTGTATGAAACATTGAGGTGCAGGCAGCTTTGGTTCATTCTCATCAGACGGTGAAGTGCACATGTGTATGGATTTGTGTTTGCAGTCACTCAAATGTCTCATTTGATTGACGTGGGATCATCTCAGTCCTCATGATGTGGGTGGCCAGGGGTGCACATGTGCACCTGTCAGCTACAGGGCTTACATTTCAAAAACTTCCATGATTGTGACACAGTGCAGACTGGTGTTGTGTGTATGCACTGCCCCTGTGACAGGAGACAGTTATGACTGACTTGCCAGACAGGCCTGTGCCATGACATTCCAATCGCAAAGGGTGATCCAGCAGTGGTGTGATATGTCCTGCATGCACACCATTGTCGCATTGTCTATCAGGACATGAGGACATCATTGTGTCTGGTGATGGAACCAAAACACGCATATCAACAGAGACTTTGCCCATCACTTTTCCTGACACATGTACTGAGTCAGTGGCAGGAGATGGCATGTGTTTGGAGTGACACATTTCCATATGTTCTCTTGGATGTCCAACAACTGTGTATGTGGTGCATGTGTGCACATATGATTAGTCGCATACAACAGGCAGCAGACAGATGGGTGCATGGACAGGTAGGATATGTGTGGCATGACTGACTGTCAGGCAGACAATGGGCTTCTTCAAATCAGTGTCAGCACTAATTGCAATGTCTAGCAAATGATGGCAGGGCTTGCTCTGTGATGTGCTGTACTTACTGTGGTGTGTGTGGTCAGTACAGGTGACTAATGTTGCTCTGTTTATCCTGATTGTTTGCAGATACATCCACGGCCACAGGAGGAGACAGCTCCACGGACCAGGAGGAGCGGCAGAGCCAGACTGGGTCCACTGCAGGGGAGACCGAGGGACCCAGTGGCACGGAGGGTGAGGGGAGCCACACTGAGGAGACCTCAGCTACGACCACCTCGGCTGGGGAAAACAGCACTTCCAGTGAGGACTCCCTTGTGGAGGCGGGTGTCAGCAGACCAGAGGCAACGTCAAGCAAGTCTGTCCCCGCCACCACCACCATCTCCACCCTCCCATCTGCTCCCATCCCACATGTCCGTGGAGGCTCCCGTGTAGGGAGCGTGTCTCCTTCATGCCAGGCACCGCACCCCCTGCCTCTGTCCCCCCTGCTGCCCTGAGTTTGGAGTCTGTGGACTTGCTGAAACAGATCCATGTAGGGCAGACATCAATGCTGAGTGTCCTCCATGCACACACGGGTCTTTTGACACAACTGGTGTCATTCATGGAGGGCATGTCATCTGGCATGTCTGCCCTACATCGGACCAATCAGTCCATGGCCTCCTCACTGACGGCAGCAGTGTCCCTCCTGCAACAGTCCCTCACCCCTCCTACCTCTGCCCCATCCACAATCCCCAGCACCCTACCTGTCCCAAGCATACACACACCGGCACCGGCACGCACCAGCACAGACACAAGCAGCACACAGACACACAAGCCAAAATCCAGACACACACGCACGCACAGTCAGGGGACTGATACCTCACTCACAGGGAATGGGGCCCAGACACACACACACACGAATCCACGAGCACTCCGCAGTCCTCAGATACCTCTCCCTCCAAAACCCCTTCCCTTGCCTCACCTGCAACCCCCCCTCCCAGAAGCTCTTCCTCTGTGAGCTTGGCCTCTTCCCCACAGATACATCTGACACGAAGTCCAGGCGGAAGAGGCGACCACCACACCCCTCACACCCGGACACCCTCCCCCAGGCACAGGCAGACTGAGGACCCCATTCGAAAGTCCCCCCGGACCAGGAAGGGCAAGACACCACCACCACCACGCAGCTCCACCACACAGTCTCTCTCCTCCATCCCCCAGGCCACCACTCCACAGGTTCCAGCGCCACACCCTGCCCCAGGTTCCCCCACACACCGATACCGCATCCCCAAACTGCTTAGGCCCCCCCCCTACCACTTGCTCTTCCACCCCCAAACCAGACGCTCTGCCTGTTTGTGCCACTGGTGTGGAGACCGGGTCCCCCCTCTGTCCTGCCCACCTCATCTGCCCCCCTTCCACTCCCTTGGAGCCATGCACTGCAGTGGAGTCCACAACCACCCCGTCTGACTCGGGCACTGCAGTGGGGACCCAGTCCACTCCATCTGACCGGCCCACTGCATTGGGTCCCGTTGCAGCACCCACACCATCTGACTTGTGCCCTACAGTGGTGCCGGCCCCCACTGAGTCAGACACCTCCACTGCAGTTGCCGGTGACACTCCTGCACCCACCACCCCTTCACTGCCTCCTTCTGGCATCCCCTGATCCTGTCCCTGCGGTGCCTGGCCTGCCCCTTGTATGCCCCTCCGAGGGGGATGTCCCCTGTCCGTACCAGTGCAGGCAAGCAATGGGTGACAAGTTGTCACATATCACCCTGTTGGGACTGTGTATTTGGACTGGCCATTGGCCTTAGTTTCTTTTGGACTTAAAATTTTAGTTTAACATTTGCTGAATAAAGCCTCTTTTTGTTTACTTGTGGTTTTTCTTTGGATGTACATGATGTAGATGAGTATCATCATGCATTTGCAGTTGTAATAGTGTTCAGATCAGGAAAATGAAGTGTTGCTGTGATGGACTCCATGTGGTCCATGGGATATGTGTCCTAATGTAGTCTGGATCTATAGCATCCTTTGCTGCAGTCTGAGGGTGTAATGTTCAGCATTTGACACAGGGATGTACGTTTTGCATTTGTGAATTAACATCTTTGGCTTACACTGATGCACATCTGGTGGGCTTACCTCTGTTCAATGTTTCTATTTCCCTGACTGTGTGCCCATCTCCACTGGACATGCAGTTTAGCACATCAATGTTGAAGGACTCATCTGTGTATACAGTGCAACTTGCTTGACACGTGTTTTGGGTGTATGCAGATGACTGACGTGACACTCCCGTACCCAGGCTGATGTGAGCAGAGCCTTCAGTGTGTTGTAGTTGTTGACTCACTGACCGAGTGTTCTGCTGACATGTTTGAGTCGTGCACAGACAAGGTTTGGCACAGCGGACCTTCCACAGGAGTGGAGTGCCCTCATGGCAGTGTGTAATCCCGTGACATTGCCTGGGCCCATGTTGTGTGTTGTGTGAGCATGTCTGTGTGTGTTCCCTTCCCTTTTCCTACACAGGCTGTGTCCCTAGGGATGTTCCTGTTTGTGATGCTTGCTGAGTTGTCCTGTGTTCATCCAGCATCTTGGACCTGGTTTCTCCGGGATGTGGGTGCATGGCAAACTAATGTTCATCAGGTTGTCATCCCTAGTTGTCTTTTTTGTCAGGGCTGGGGATGTGGGTAAACGCAGATGGGACACAGTCAGGATTCCCCTTGGCACTTGTTGGTTACACAAGTCATGTAATTTACAGTTTGTGGTAGCTTTCAGTGATTGTGACACGTTGTGTGTGTGACTGCTGCCACTCCTCAGGGTCAGAGCTGCTATGTTGGAAGTTGTCTATGTGTGTTCTTTGTGGGTCACCTTGGCTTCTTCATTGGTGTGTGACTGTGGCCGGGATCCCATTGATTGGGGTGGATTTCACGTCATGCCCATGTACGGCGTACTGTGCAGTGTGTCAGACATTCACGAGTCTTGTTGACTGGCCATGTGTGATGGGTTTCGCACCTTAGTTCCCACCACCACCCCTGGGATTGTCATGGGTGCATGTGCAATGTCACCAGTCCATGTGAGCTTCACTGCTGCACATTGGTGGAGATCAAGGTGTGTGGTGTTGAGTGTGTGCAAATGTGAGTTGTTGCACGGCTAGACCCCTACCTCCATATTGGCCTTGGCTGACAGACCGTGCTGATTGATTTGTGCTTGTGTAGGTGTGATGGTAGTTAGTTGCTCAGGACACATGGCTGTGGTTCACAGTGTGAACGACATCTACCTTTGTCATCACAGTGGGATTATCATGCAGGCTAGTGTCACCACAATGTGGGGTCCCTGGGGGTAGTGCTGTGGTGGGTCTGACTCTTGCTGTGTTAGTTGCTGTTCCTACAAGCTTGTGTGACATGTGTAATTTGGGCTCCCTCTCATCTAACAATGCCTGATTGCCCACATAGGGGAATCCGATCCATGAGTTACTTTTGTATGGCACTGTATACACATCTGTGTAATTGGAATTCAGGCCTCTCATGTGTTGTGTGGTTGCCTGGGGACACTGGCACACCCCCCCATCACCTGTTGTGTTTGATATGCAGTGTGAGGCTGCCTGTTTGTGTTTGTACATCTGCACCACTGCATTGTCATATCTTTAGTGTGCCATTGGCTGTATGTTGTTTGGAGGATTTCCCCTGCTGTCCCTGGGACTCCTAGGTCATCAGTCAGCACAATAATCATGGTTTGTATGTCCCATTGCTGCCATGGTATGGTATTTGTTCACCTCACATCTACAGTCTCCACAGGATATCTACATTTGTGTGTCCATTGGTGCAGATATGTGGGTCTGCATTATGATGGTCACTTCTGTCATTGTGTAATTGATAAATGTTGACAATGTCAGCCCCCATGGGTGATGTTTGTCTGCACATGGCCAAAGGTATGTTTTATTTGCACTGCACTGTTTGCCTCACCCAATCTATGTTGCTATGGGACACAACCACTACTTTGCCACTGATGTGTTTGTTGTTGTGTGACCAGGAATCATCCATGCTGTTTGGCAGTTGCAGCTTTTTCCATGACAACACTTACCTTTTGGTCACTGTGATGATGGGGGTTTAGACCCCATTGCCACAATGTTCAAAATGTGCTTCAACTATGGACCCCACACTTACCTTTTGGTCACTGTGATGATGGGGGTTTAGACCCCATTGCCACAATGTTCAAAATGTGCTTCAACTATGGACCCCACACTTACCTTTTGGTCACTGTGATGATGGGGGTTTAGACCCCATTGCCACAATGTTCAATTGGGCTTCAGCTATGGACCCCACACTTACCTTTTGGTCACTGTGATGATGGGGGTTTAGACCCCATTGCCACAGTGGTCATGGTCTGCTTGCATTGTGGAGGCCACACACATTTATGTGTGACACATGTGATAGGGGGTCACATTGTATGTTCAATGTCATGTTCAGTGTTGTAGGCATTTGACACAGACTACACACGCTTGTCATGATGTTGGGGTGATGTCTTTTTCTGACATTCCTTATGTTGGAGTATGCTGGTTGTGTCATGCATTACCCGTCCTATGAGTGGGGATGGTAGTAGTGACAGGCATCCAGGCCCACATGAGTAGGGGTGGTGGTAGTGGTAGGCATCCAGGCCCCCCTGAGTAGGGTTGGTGGTAGTGGTAGGCATCCATCCCCCTATGAGTGGGGATGGTAGTAGTGACAGGCATCCAGTCCCACATGAGTAGGGGTGGTGGTAGTGGTAGGCATCCAGGCCCCCCTGAGTAGGGGTGGTGGTAGTGGTAGGCATCCCTCCCCCTATGAGTGAGTATGGTAGTAGTGACAGGCATCCAGGCCCACATGAGTAGGGGTGGTGGTAGTGGTAGGCATCCATCCCCCTATGAGTGGGGATGGTAGTAGTGACAGGCATCCAGGCCCACATGAGTAGGGGTGGTGGTAGTGGTAGGCATCCAGGCCCCCATGAGTAGGGGTGGTGGTAGTGGTAGGCATCCAGGCCCCCCTGATTAGGGGTGGTGGTAGTGGTAGGCATCAGGCCCCTATGGATGTGTATGGCATTGGTGATAGCCATCCCGACCCTATGGTTCTGCTGTTGCTAGTGTACGTCATTTCTGCATCCCTATGTGTATGTGACATATGTCGGGTACGTGCCGTTTGTTTGTGTTGTGGGTGTTTGACTTACCGTCTGCGCCGTACGCGTCCGTACCGGTTCCGGTAATAGATGTAGAGTATTGGTAGGACCTGTCCGATGGGATTCATGGTTGGGTCGTCTCGTTCGGGTTTCTCGTGGCTTCGACTTGTACTCGTCGCTGGCTTGTTCGTCTCGTAGCCGTGGATCGTCTTGTGGCGCGAATCGGAGCTTATGTACAGCTCTCCCGGATGCTCTGACGTGCCGGACGTAGCGACGGGTTCGGCGCGTACGGAAGGCGCATCGTACTAGTCCGGCCGGAAGGTGCTGTATATTTGCTTCCGTGCGACTCGATTCGGCGTTTACGGATTCGGCTCGGGCGGGGAACAGGAGCTGGAATGGGTAAGTACGGCTCGCTCGGAATCTGTGCTGTTATGCGCATCGTACTTGCTCGTTCGGACGACTGTTCGAATCGGTCGGGAAACACGCGTTCGGCTTGGTTTTTTTCCGGACGAATAGTGTTAGGTGCGCTTCCGGCCGAGATCGGAATCGACCCCTAAATGTTTACAAAATGTTAAAAATATTTTAACATTTTTTTAAGTTACTCCCCACCCTTATCCCCTATAAACCCAACATCCCGCTCCTAAAACTTAATAAAAAAATAAATACAAACATTTAACATAATTTTTTTAATATAAAATATGTAAAAACTAATACTAAATTAATGATAAAAAATACCAACATTAAACAACAACAACAAAAATCGATATTATTTACAACTATATTTTTAACATCAAAATTTACAAAATCGATGTTTCTGCATTATATTAAAATCGATATTTTTAACAACAACAAAAACTTACCTCGATATTTTGCACCATCGATATTCTTGATTCGATATTAAGGCAATTTGATATTTCTACCTCGATATTCTGTCTCTTAACCCCTGGCTATAAGGAAGGCTAAGTCCAACAATTTGCTTACTGCTCTTCCAAATTTAGGGGCCTATTACGATGGCGGTCGGAAAACCTCCCCGACCGCCATGGTAATGGGAAAAGACCGCCCACAAGGCCCGCGATATAACCGCCGGTCGCATTAGGATGTTCCTTGCTCGAAATCCGACCGCGGCGGTCGGATCGCGGGCCTTAACATTGCGGCGGTTGCTGCTGCCTGCAGCACCGCAGCAGTGTCCAAATGAGCATGTCCTGCATTTCCCTGCACTGCGTGGCAGGCACTGCACAGTGCCTGCCACCTGGTACAGGGAAATGTAGGGGGGGGACCATGGGTACCCCCGCAGTGCACCCACACCCCCCACAAAACATTGGGGGCCCGCAACGGGCCCCCGGAAGACAATCACCGCATAACTTTCCATGGCGGTCTGACCGCTGAGGAAAGGCTGGCTACCGCCGGCATCATAATCCTGCCGGCGGAGCCTGCCCTGCACCGCCACCATTATCCCGGTCCTGCTCCGTCCGCCAGGCAGGAGTGCGGAAGGCAACCGGCGGAACAGCGGCGGTCGGAATTTCCCACCGCCGCGGACACCACCGCCATCCTAATTTGACCGGCGGATTTCTGGCTTGCGATCGCGGTCGGATGTCCACCGCCGGTCCGGCGGGCACCACCGCCGGCCCGGCGGTGGACATTCGACCGCCATCGTAATAGGCCCCTTAGGACGCTTCTACAGCCCCAGTACATAACTCTCTAATTTGTTTTATTCTTGGTGCCCAGTTGCAGACGAGAGAAGGGAAGGCTCTTCATCCCAGAACTACCGGGCAAGATGGAAGTTCCATAGCATATGTTTCATGTCTGCATTCAGGTTATGAAAGAGTGGGCATTCAGAAGAGGTAGCTGTGTAACTTTTTCTACGTGTAGCTGGAGTTAAATAAGCTCATGGGGTATGTTATACTGTATATATTGAAATATGCCATTGGAGGAAATTTTATGCAGGTGGTCAAGCGATCTGTCCCATTCTTTCTGTGTGAAAGGGTGGCCAGCATCTGTCTCCCACTTAGTGCAACGATCAGTCAAAGGATACAAAGAATTTGGTTTGTACTAGTGAAGGGAAAAGTTTATCTTTGAGTAAATAGGAACATATCTTTTCCCAGGATTCATCTGTTGGTGGAGATATTTCCCTACCAGAAATGTAGGGGGACTATTTACTACTTAAAGAGGGGTTGGGTTGGTTAGATGTACTACTGAGTAGTTTTTAGATCTTACATGCAATATAGCCTCCGGGTTGCATACTTCTAAGAGCCGGAAAGAAGGTGGTGTAAACTAGTGGGCCTAGTTTGGAGATCTTCACTCTGATCTTCAAAAAGTCATAGAAGTCCAAGTTGAGAAGGGAATGCTTCTGTTGAAGCAACAGATAGGGGTTCAGAACTTGCATAAAGGTCTGCCACCAGTGAGATCTCTCTCCTAGTCCAGGTTAGGATTATTGCTGTGGAAACAGTTGATTGAAGCATCTTATTGTACCATAGTGAGATTGAGTATGATTTATTAATATTAGAAGATAGAGCTTTGTCTACCCATAGAAGGGCTTTAGTAACATCATTAATAATGAGTCTTGATTGATCATAGGAGTGATAAGGCATAGTTAGGTTCCAAATTAAGGGAAAAGGGTTACAAATATTTCATTCAATAGTAAGCCAGACAGGGCTGTTGGGGGGATCTGGCTCAAGCCAGGGTGTACCCTGAGCTGCTAAGAGTGCCGATTGGTAGTTGAACCAGTCTGGTAGGTTGCTGCCACCAGTTTTAGTAGGAGACCCATGTTTTTTAAAGCTTATTCCGAGTTTCTTCTTACACCATAGGAACTCAGAGGCAACTTTATCCAATGACAGGAAAAAAGATTTGGATAGGCAGATAGGGAGCATGCTAGCCAAGAAATGAACTAGTAGGGTAACCATCATCTTCAAAATTTCTAATGTGCCTCACTATTAAATATATTTTTGAGACCCCACCATCGATAGTTATTTGTTTCTCAAGAGTTTTATGTTTGTTTAGCGGTATGGAATCCACAAGATTATTACAGAATCAAATACCCAAATATCTGATTGACTTAGATTACCATTGAAAATGTGAGTTTCCAATAAAAAAGGGTTGGCAGTGAATACATAGGGGCAGAACCTCAGTTTTATCCATATTCAGGGAGTAGCCGAAAAAGCCTGCAAATTTGTTGATTAAAGTTATTGTAGGAGGCTGGCACAGTATATGGTGTATACCTATTGGTGAGGTACCGTGCACTGAATCCAGGCAACCCTTAGTGATAGTAGAAGTGGTCCCTGATAACCAAAGTTCCCAAGAGGTAGCTGTGGAGAGAGCTAAGGCTTATTCAGGGGGTGTAAAGTGGGTACATTACCACACAGTCAGTCAGTGAAGCTTGCACACAAGAAAGAACCACACTAGTGTTTTGAAAAATACCTTGTACCCTCGGTCTAAGTCCACTCTCTCCCCGCAGCTCCGCTGTGCCGTCTCTGCCTCCAGACCCCGACCTCCTCCTTGGGAGTTTCGAGGCTGTTGCCCGCTCCTGCGCTTGCTGCCCGCTCCAACTGGGACCAGACTGCCTGCAACCACCGTAACCTTTCTCAGCCGTTTTTTTTCTTAATTTTTCCTTGTTGTGCCACTGTTATTGTGCCCATCTGTGTCTTGCTCTAATTCCACCACTGTTTTTATTTTCTCGGCCTGCCTGTTCCTTTCGCCTTTCGCCGCCGCTGCCCCTGCGGCCCCTCCCCCCCAGAATTCCCCCCCGGAATTCCCCCCGGAATTCCCCTGCTCCCGCCTCTCCTCCCTCCCACCTTCCCTACTTAATGGCGGCCGCTGCGGGGTCGCGCTGCGCGGTCGCGCCACCGGCGCGCCAAAGGCAAGCCCGTCTGCGCCCGTCCGTGACCCGACCGCAACCAGCGCCAGGAACCCTGGACCTCCCCCTACCCATCGCTACGACACCACCACCCTCCTCGCACTCAACCCTGGAAGACTTAGAGAATGCCAACAGGCCTCGCCGAACACGACCCACGGCCAGTTCTCCTGCCTCCACTGCCGCCAGACCCTCACCGAAACCCCGGCCTCCAACACCGGCAACGCCAGCACCGGCGACACCCTAAAATGCATCCTCCTCAACGTACGCTCCGTACACAAACACGCCATGGAAATCTGGAACCTACTCTACTCTCTCTCGCCCGACATCGCCTTCTTCACAGAGACCTGGACCAACGCATCCTCCCCCCCCGACATCAGCACCGCCATCCCAGACGGATACAAGATCCAGAGGAAAGACCCCCCCCCAACCACCCAGGAGGGGGCCTCACCATCGCCCACAAGAGCACCCTACGCCTCACCACCTCCAGAAAAACCTTCCCCTCCGCTGGACACCTGCATTTCCAGATCCAGACCACCCCCAAAGCCACACTCCGAGGAACCCTCATCTACAGACCCCCCGGCCCCCGAACACCCTTCGCCACCACCATCACCGACTTCATCTCACCCCACGCCATCGCCTCAACAAACTACATACTCATTGGAGACCTGAACTTCCACCTCGACAACCCCAGCGACCCCAACTCCACTATTCTTCGTGACAACCTCGCCAGCATCGGACTTAAACAACTCGTCAACACACTGACCCACAGAGCAGGACACACCCTCGACCCCATCTTCGCAGCAGGAAACAGCATCCAAATCAGCCACACAACGCAGCCGCCATGGACCGACCACCACTGCGTACACTTCGCCATCAACAAACCCAAGGCACCCAAACCAGCCTTACGCCCACCACGAAGGAACTGGAGCAAGGTTACCGACGAGCAACTTAACTCCACCCTCACCCGAGACAACCACACCTGGGCACACGACGCAAACGACGCAAACGACGCAGTCAGAGAACTCCACACCTGGATCTCCAACTGCGCAGACGAGCTCGACCCGCTATGCAACCCCGACAGACAACGCCCCAGGAAAGCCGCCTGGTTCTCCACTGCTCTCCAAGAAGCCAGACGCACCTGCAGACGCCTGGAGAAGAACTGGAGAAACACCAAGACAACCGAAAACCACACCACCTACAAGGACGCCATGACGGACTAGCACAACCAGATCAGAGCCACCAAGAGGAACTTCATCCACAACAAAATCTTGGCCTACTCCACCAACTCCAAGGAACTTTTCAGTGCCATTCAAGAATTCACCAACCCACGCAGCGAAGCCACAGACATCACCCCATCCCAAGACCTCTGCGACAAGCTTGGAACCTATTTCCACCTCAAGATCACAAACCTCTACGACAACTTCATCGACCATCCACGAGGCGCCACAGACGGCCCCCCAGAAACACCAGCCAGCCCACTATCTCCAACTGGACACCAATCACGTCCGAAGACACCGCCTCAACCATGAAAAGCATCCACTCGGGGGCCCCCACCGACCCCTGCCCCCCTCACATCTACCACAGAGCCGCGGCCACCATCGCACCCGAACTACAACGCACCATCAACACCACCTTCAAAACAGGCACCTTCCCAGACGACTGGAAGCGCGCAGAAGTCAGACCGCTGCTCAAGAAGCCCACAGCTGACCCCACCGACCTCAAGAATTATCGGCCCATCTCGCTCCTCCCCTTCGCAGCCAAAGTTGCAGAGAAAACAGTCAACAGGAAACTGACACGATTCATTGAAGAGAACGCCGTCCTCGACCCGTCCCAATCCGGATTCGAAGCAACCACAGCACAGAGACCGCCCTACTCGCCGCCACAGACGACATCCGCACCCTCCTGGACCAAGGCCACTCCGCAGCCCTCATCCTACTCGACCTATCAGCGGCCTTCGACACCGTCTCCCACCGCACACTAGTCGCCAGACTACACGACGCAGGCATACAAGGAATAGCCCTGGACTGGATCCGATCATTCCTCACCGGATAAGCCAAAGGATCAGACTCCCACCCTTCCTCTCTGACCCCACAAAAAATCACCTGCGGAGTCCCACAGGGTTCATGACTGAGCCCCACCCTCTTCAACATCTACATGGCCCCCCTCGCAGCCATCGTCCGACAACACGGCCTCAACATCGTATCCTACGCCGATGACACCCAGCTCATCCTCTCCCTCACCAAAGACCCCACCACTGCCAAACTCAACTTCCAGAAAGGAATGCAAGACGTCGCGGTCTGGATGACCAACAGCTGCTTGAAGCTCAATGCCGAGAAGACAGAAGTCCTCGTCCTCGGTACCACCCCTTCTGCATGGGACAGCACCTGGTGGCCGACCTCTCTAGGAAGCCCACCTACCCCCTCAGACCACGCCAAGAACCTCGGCACCGTGCTCGACTCATCACTCACCATGAACCGACAGGTCAACGCCGTCACCTTCAGCTGCTTCAACACCCTCCGCATCCTCCGCAAGACCTTCAAGTGGATCCCCCCTGAGTCAAGGAAGACAGTCACCCACGCACTCATCACCAGCAGACTGGACTATGGAAACGCACTCTACGCTGGCATCAACAAGTCCCTACTCCGCAAACTCCAGACAATACAGTACACCGCCGCCATACTCGTCCTCGGCATCCCCCGACACGAATACATCAGCCAACACCTATGAAGTCTCCACTGGCTCCCCGTGGAGAAAAGAGTCACTTTCAAAATCCTCACTCACGCCTACAAATGCCTACACAACAACGGACCCAAATACCTCAACGACAGAATCAACTTCCACGTACCCAAAAGAAACCTCCGATCTTCCAACCTCGCACTGGCCGAAACCCCGCGCATCCACAGAGCCAGAGCAGGCGGAAGATCCTGCTCTCACATTGCAGCCAAGACCTGAAACGAGCTACAGGCAGACATCAGACGCGCCCCCTCCCTGAACACCTTCAGGAAGACCCTCAAGACCTGGCTCTTCGGCTAAACATATCTGCGGACCCCCCCCTCAGCACCTTGAGACCCTCACGGGTGAGTAGTGCGCTTACAATTCCCTGATTGATTGATTGTATTTATTATACACCAGCACTAAAACTACTTTGGTTAGTAGTTTTAGGTTTAACTGAGACAAGGTTTTGGTCTTAAGTTTAAGTTTTGGTCTTAAGTTTAACTTAACTTAAGACCAAGAACTTAACTTAAGACCAAAACTTAAGTTTAACTGAGACAAAATCCTAACTGAACCACGCCGGGATGGATGTACGAAGGAGCACTCTCCCTCATACAGGTGGATAACACAGCTAATGAGCAGCTGTCCAAGCTAAGATACTTGCTGGATTTATAGAGGTTGATAATACCAAACTTTTCCTTTTGATACATTTTGGATGTTAAGTACAGATGATGAGCCCTGATGAAGTCAGTGATGTTAATGCATCGATCTGACGAAACACGTGTTTAAGGGACTACTGATGAAACGAGGATCATAAGAATAAAGCGGTCTGGAACACAAGAAGAATTGAATGGACTCAATTTGTTGTACTTGACTATTATTGGAGTGGTTTGCTCGGGACTATTATTACATTGTTGATGCTGGGTTTTCCAGCCATTGTGGGAGTGTTAGTGGCCGCTCTCTCCCTTTGAGCACCACATGATTTGAAATACGTCCGGTGATTTCGGGAAGAATAATTAGGTTTGCGCAGGTGGCCCAGCCACACTCTACTGTTGAACAAGAAGGAGACAGGATACGCCTCCTCCTGAAGTGTCAGAACCCCTCCAGCACAAGAGAGCAGTGTAGCTCCTAGAGTCATTACCATCCAAGATGATTACATCGAGAGTGATCAGGAGGACCAGACAGAGGAAGGAGAATTGGTGCACAATACAGTTCCCCGCGGGAGCGGAATGGGATGACTACATCGCTCTGTCTTCACCATCTCCTTCACCTTCTCCAGCCAATTCCCCATCGGAGGACATCAGGGGTTCCATGAGCTGTTAGAACGAGCCTCGAAGAGATTTGTTTTACCTCTCCCTACGAGACAAGCGGAGTGCTTCCTATATGTTTAAAAGAAATAATTATTATTTACTTGTCATAGCCATACAATATTCCAAGGTATACTGTAGTGATGAATGTGTACATGGGCATTATGCAAACATAACCGAACAGTGACAAAAGAAAAACAGGGAAGGGGGAAATGGCACGAACGCAGGTTCCTATATGATTTTAAAGATTCAACCAGCAAGTCTATAAGGGCAATCCCACTACATTTGGGAGGAGGGACTCAAACTTATGAAAAATCCAGCTTCAGTACCCGCAGTAATTCCAAGAATGGACAAAAAATATAAAGCCCCGTAGTCGTCTCCAGCATGTCTGATTGGGCACCCAAGACCAGAGTCAGTGGTCATGCAGGCGGCTCAAAGACGTTCCAGAAACCCTCCGGCTTGGTGTTCCGCTCCTCCCAATAAGGATGGTGGAGAGATGGATGGTACAGGAAAATGTTTTGCAGTAATGGCGGCCACTTCCATCAAAGGGTCAAACGCATAAGCCATCGTGGGCCGATATGACCGCCAGATGTGGTCCGACCTGGCACCTTTTCTGGACCATCTTCCTGAAGATATGAAGGAGGAGGCGACACAGATCCTTGAAGAAGGGGCTAGAGCAGCATCAGAGATCATAGATGTAGCAATGGACATCTCATCCATTGCTTTCATACAAATGGCTGTAGCAATTGTTCTGCACAGACAGGGCTGGCTGAAGGCTACCTCTTTCCGCCCGGAGATCCAGTAAAAAATAATGGATATGCCATTCGATGGTGAAAAACTCTTCAGAAAGCATATTGACGACGCCTTGCAAGGCATAAAGGCTGATACAGAAATGGCACGGTCCCTAGGAACCCTCCAGCAACAATGCTTCAATTGATTTCTAGGGGTAGAGGAAGGGGTCAGTACCAGCAAAGGCCTACCTTTAATCCTACAGATACCAACCATACCAGCAACAGGGATATTCTCAATATGCAAGTCAGCAGCAGTTTCGGGCATCTATTGTGTCATACAATCAGAAGTCAACTCGACAGCGCCCTCCGACAAGAGGAAGGTCACAGGACAATTCCAGACATCTGGTGGCATTTTGCTTCCACCAGCCACCTCCACCAGCCACCTCGTTCCAGCACAAACCTCATCAGAATCACTACCTGTCTGCTTATTACCATCAATGGCTCAATATAACAACGGACAAATGGCTGTTGGACATTATTCATCAGGGACACACCCTGGAGTTTGTCCAGAGACCTCCTGCACTCCCTCCAGTCCAGAGAAAACATCAACATCTATCTCTGTTGAAACAGGAGATTGCGAATCTTATCCTGAAAGGGGCAATAGAAGAAGTTCCACAGCAACATCGCGGAAAAGGATTTTATTCAAAGTGCTTTCTGATAAAAAAGAAACAGAGTACCAAATGGAGACTCTGTTGATGATCAACAAAGGAGACTTTATGACATCTCTAGATCTTTTGGACGCTTACTTTCACATCCCCACTCACGTCAAACATCGACGATTTCTTCGGTTCGAGGTGGCAGGGTGCCACTATCAATTCAAAGTGCTGCTTTTTGGTCTACAATCAGTGCTAAGGGTTCTCACAAAGTGTATGGCGCCAATAGCAGCCTATTTGAGGCAACAAGGACACCGAGTTTATCCATATCTCGATGACTGGCTAGTGAAAGGACTTACATACTACTCCCCAGAAAGCTCCACATGGGCCTGTCGGCAGCTCTTCAGAAAGCTAGGTCTGCGAATAAACACGGACAAATCATCCCTCATTCTATCGAGATCACTGGTGCTTCTGAGCGCAGTGCTGGATACTAAAAGGGTGAAGGCTTACTCTTCGAAAGAATGCATCCAGAAGACCTTGCGCATAACAGCACAAATAAAGGCAAAAAAGTAAGTTTTAGTGAGAACATTCAAATCCATGCTGGGGATGCTTTCCTCGTGCATTCAGCTGATTCCACACTGCTGGCTGCACATGAGGCTGCTTCAAGAACAACTGGATATCCAGTGGATCCAAGCTCAGGGCACATTCGAAGATCCCACCACTAGCAATCAAAAAATTCAAGAATCCCTGTCATGGTGGAAGATAAAGGAAAATCTATCTACCGGACTAGCCTTCGAGCCCCACACTCCCAGTTTCCTAATCACTACAAACTCATACCTGCAAGGATGGGGATCACATCTTTAAGAACTGGAGATTCAGGGACCCTGGAATCTTCAGGAAGCACAGATGCACATCAACTCCTTAGAGCTAAAGGCGTTGTTTTTAGGATTACAGGCCTTTCTTCTTAGAATCTGCGGCTGCGATGTTCTATCTGCTCAA
Organism: Calotriton arnoldi; assembly: GCA_963921515.1. Classification (NCBI taxonomy): domain Eukaryota; kingdom Metazoa; phylum Chordata; class Amphibia; order Caudata; family Salamandridae; genus Calotriton; species Calotriton arnoldi. The sequence continues at coordinate 1,505,128 of CAWUFW010002140.1, forward strand.
GCAGGGAGGAACGAGATTGCACGTCCTGTCCTCACAGGAGCAGGAAATCTGGCAGTGGCTCCTAAAGCACAACATCGATCTTCAAGTGGAATATGTTTCCCAAATTCACAACACGCGGGCAGACTCTTTGAGCAGGTCCTCGAGCCAATCTCATGAATGGGAACTGAATCAACTGCAGATCGAAAAAACTTCAAAAGATGGGGAACCCCAAGGTTGGATCTGTTTGCAACTCAGGACAACAGGCAACGCGAAAGGTTTGCAAGCAGATTCCTTCAGAAAAGAATATGGGGGAATGCTTTTCAGCTGTGCTGGACATGTATGTTCGCTTATGCATTCCCACCGTTCCCCCTCATACCGAGGGTACTTCGCAAAATGAAGTCAGAGCCGTGTCATCTCATCCTAATAGCTCCAGCATGGTGGAGACAATTTTGGTTCTCAGAACTGTTAAGGATGTTGGTGTCCCCTCACATCCGTTTATCGCTTATTCACAATCTAATATCCATAAAGAAAGGGCAGGTACCACACCCGCAGATAGGATTCCTGAATTTATCCGCTTGGTACCTCATCACCAGGAATTTGAATCCTTGAACATTCCTCAAGATTGTAAAGACATCGTGAGTCACTCAAAAGCGATGGCCACTAATAAAACTTAGGCCGCGAATTGGAAGAGATTCTGTCATTGGTGCATAGACAACTCTGTACATCCATTTCAATCTACTCCGGATAAGATATTACCATACTTACTCCAGTTAGCAAGGGTGGGAATGGCCCATTCCTCTTTTAAGGTACTTTTGGTGGCAATCTCGAGATATCTTAGGAAACCCGGTCAAATATTGCTTCGGTCTTCCAGAGAGATAAAAGAATTCATGAAGGGGCTCTTAAAGGTGTTCCCGCCGATAAAACGTCTAGCAGTTTCCTGGCTATTAAACATGGTCCTTGCTCAACTGATGTGGTCGTCGTTCAAACCTATTCCCTAGGCGGACATCAAGTTTGTATCCTGGAAGACAGCACTCTTGCTGGCATTCATGTCAGCCAGGAGAGTAAGCGAAATCCAAGCATTCTCAGTCTTAGAACTCTTTATTCAGTTCTGGAAGGACAAGGCGATTCTGAGAACAAATCCAAAATTAATTCCGAAAGTCCCAACTTCTTTCCATCTAAATGAGCCTATTATACTACCAACATACTTTCGGGAGCCATCATCTCCAGCGGAAAGGTCTCTTCATATGCTAGATTTCAGATGCTCGTTAAATTTTACATTGAAAGAACAAAAACGTTTAGAAAATCGGATACGTTACTTATCTCCTTTGCTCCACCCAGGAAAGGATATGCTTTGTCAAGAAGCAGTACATCCCGTTGGATATCATCAACTATTGCTTTTTCTCACGATTAGGCTGGAAACCGCTGTCGTCAAAGGTAACAGCTCATTCAACAAGGAAGATGGCTACCTCCACAGCATTATTTGCAGGAGTGTCGCTCCCAGACATCTGTAGAGCAGCGACCTGGTCGAATGCCCATACCTTTACCAAGCACTATTGTTTGGATACAGCATGGTAACGAGATTCAGCGGTTGGGCAAGCAGTGTTACGTCGGCTGTTATATTGAGGTACTTCTTATTTCATAATACTTAAAATTATTGTTATATTTATGTATGTTTCTATATGAGTATTAACAGTTTGTAATACGTTGCGCTCCTTATTTCCAATATACAATGCATATTTTCTATTTCTATCAAAAATAATAATTAAAAAAAGAGGAACCTACTTTTTCAAGGGAAAATGTGTCCATGCCTTCAACTGCTTTCCTATTAGGATACTGTACTGCTTACTATTCTGATTCAAGCATGTGAATCTATGAAAGATTCAATACTGGCGAAAAAACAAGTTACTTACCTATACACTGTGGTTCTCCAGTATTAACATCTTTCATAGATTCACAAGCAGCCCGCCCGCCTCCCCGTTTTCGGCTGGTCACTTTTACCTCATGACGCTTAGGTTTTGATTCACACTTGTTATTGAAATCTGAGGTATGGTGGCTCTGCAGGGGCTTTTGTTCTCAGGGCTGGCACCTCATTGGCTGAAGTTTGGGCCTTTATAAAGAGGACAATGGGTTAGGAAAATTCAATTGCTTGTGCATTGGTTTCTGTGTACTACTTTATGTACTGCTATTTAAAGTACCGTGAGACTCCCACCATGACGATGGGGAAGATTCAAGCATGTGAATCTATGAAAGATGTCAATACTGGTGAACTACAGTGTACAGGTAAGTAACTTGTTTTTTACCAGAACCAATTTAGGGGAGAAAGCACAGTTGCTGGGGTCCTGATTAGCAGGAACCCAGCAGACTAGGTCAAAAACCCATGACATCAGGCAAAAAGTGGGGGTAACCATGAAAGCAGACCCTACTTTCCTACACAGTCGAAGTCCAATGAAGTCCAAGTGTCCAGACGATTGAAGTATGATGTAGTTTCAGGGTTGAGTCTGGTCCCACAACGAATCTGAGGACCCATCCACAGGGGAGCCCTTAAGTACCCTAAGGAAAGGGTTGGGACGACTCTGGGGTCCCTCCCATAGGATGGGCTGGACAGTGCAGAGGAGACTTCCATGCCCTTTGTCCAGATATGCGCCAGAGCGAGAACCAAGGGTTCCTGAAACAGCTCAAACCGGCGTATGCAAGGTGGGCACCAAATGTACCCTTCAAACCAGTCTGGTGATGCTGGCAAGGACCCCCACCCCAGCCCAATACCCTAAGTCCTGTCTGGGAGGTGGGCACACTTTCCTGTGACAAAAAAACTATTGTTTCACCTTCCCCTGCTTAAGCTCAGCTCAGGAGCTGGAGGGCAGATTCGTGTCTGTGGACGGCAGCAACACTAGATTGCTGGAAGACCCTGAAAGGCTGTCACAGGGAATACAGGGATGTCCCCAAGGGAACCCCCCAGTACATGGGATCATACTTTTAGCACCAGAATTTGTGTTGTGGTAATATTTCAACATGTTTGATACCAAACATGAATGGGTGCGGTGCAGCCACTATATAGTTAAATATCTCGTTATGACTGATGCCCTCTATGTGTATCAAAATGGCTGACTGCACTTACAAAGCCTGGAGAAGTGACTCCCGGGTTTGGAGGGGTTTCCTACTCATGCAGGGGCACCCTCACACTTATACCCAAGCACCCTGCCCTCAGGACTGAAGAACCTGCAATAGGGGTGGCTTATAGGCTTTAAATGTAGTGACCTCAGAATGATATAAGGAAACTTATATCTGTCATGAGAGGTACAAGCACCAACTCACACAGGCTGCAATGGCAGGCCTATAGTCACAGTTTGAGTATGCTCCCATGGGTGGCACAATACATGCTGCAGCCCATGGGAAACCCCTAGTGTACCTATGCCCTGGGTACCTTAGTACCATATACTAGGGACTTACAAGGGTTCACCAGTAGCCAATTGTGGATGTACAACAGTACTTACCATGGTCAAATTTTGGGAAGAAGCACAGTGACTGGGATCCTGAATAGCAGGATTCCAGTCAGACTAGTCAAAAACACACTGACACCAAGCAGAAAGTGGGGGCTAACCATGAAAGCAGATCCTACTTTCCTACATAAAACCCTCCAACAAACAAACCTCTTGCCCAGTTGAGTCTTCATTTTCTAAGTGGAAATATCTGGAGAGTCCATCTGCGGTGGCATGATTACTCCAAGGTCTATGTTCGACAGAAATATACATCCCCTGTAAAAAAATGGACCACCTCAAAAGCTTGGGATTTTCACCCTTCATTTGTTTAAGCCATAAGAGGGGTTTATAGTCTGTCTGAACAAAAAATTGAGTACCAAACAGATATGGCCTCAACTTCTTCAAGGCCCAGACCGCAGCAAAGGCCTCCCTCTCAATAGCTGACCAATGCTTCTCCCTAGGGGTCAACCTTCTGCTCATAAATGCTACTGGTTGGTCCTGGCCATCTCTATTAAGTTGTGATAATACTGCACCTACCCCTATCTCAGGAGCATCTGCCTGGACAATGAAGGTTTTGGAGTGATCAGGACTTTGCAGGATGGGAGCAGAGCACACAGCCTGCTTCATGTCATCAAATGCCTTCAGACAGCCAACAGTCCACTGAACTTTCTTAGGCATCCTTTTGGAGGTGGGATCATTAAGGGGAGTCACTATTGATCCATAGCCCTTAACAACTGTCCTGTAGTTCCCAGTCAGGCCCAAGAAAGCTCTGACCTGAGTCTGGGTAGTGGGAGCAACCCAGTCCATTATGGCCTGGACTTTGTTCTCCAACCGTTGGACCTGGCCTCCACCTACGAGGTGGCCCAAGTACACAACCTTGCTCTGCCTTATCTAGCACTTTTTGGCCTTGATAGTGAGGCCTGCAGGGCCTCCAGAATGTTCCTGAGGTGGACCAGATGATCCTCCCAGGTGGAGCTAAAGACAGCAATATCATCTAGATATACTACACTATAGGCTTCCAGACCTGTTAGGAATTTGTTCACCAACCTCTGAAATGTGGCAGTTGCATTCTTCAAGCCAAAAGGAATCACAATAAATTGATAATGCCCACTATGGGTTGAAAATGCTGTTTCTGATTCGGCATCCTCAGAGAGTCTGATTTGCCAGTAACCAGCAGTCAGGTCAAATGTACTGAGATACTTGTCAGAGGCCAGAGTATCAATCAGCTCATCTGCCCTGGGAATTGGATTCGCATCAGTCCTAGTGACTGCATTGAGACCTCTTTAGTCTACACAGAACCTCATCTCTCTCTTACCATCTTGGGTGTGAGGGTTTGGCACAAGGACTACAAGACTAGCTCAAGGGCTATCCGAGGATTCAATAGCCCCCAACTCCAGCATCTTTTGGACCTCTGTCCTGATGCAATCTCACATGGTCAGGCTGTCTGTAGATTTTACTCTTGACAGGCAGACTTTCACCTGTGTCCACTTCATGGGTACACCAGGTGGATTGACTGGGAGTCAGAGAAAACAAGTTGGGAAACTGATTGATGACTTGCATACAATCAGCTTGTTGCTGGTCAGTGAGCCTGCCTGCCAAGGCTACTCCATCAACTGACCCATCAACAGGGTCCTGAGAGAGGAGATCAGGGAGAGGGTCACCTTCTTCCTCCTGTCCCTCATCAGTTGCCATGAGCAAGCTCATGTCAGCCCTGTCAGGGGGGCGTGGCCGGACGGGGGGCATGGCCGGACGCCGATGGAGACGGGAGCCTAAACCTGAGCTCCCGCCGGTGATTCCCCATCCAGTGTCATCCTGCCCGATGTAGAGGGGGCCCAGACACAAGCGACATCCCCCCCAACCCCGGAAGCACTGGGGAATTAATCGGCACCGGGGAGAAAGCCGGCGATTGCCGCGAACGGAGAGAAAAATGCACCTAGAGGAGGGACCGCAAGACTGAGCAAAATGGCGGCCGCGGTCTGACTGGCAAAGCCGGACGGCAACAAGGAGGCCCTGGATACGAGGAGGCGCAGCAGTCACCCGCCACAAGCGCATGGAGAGTGGATATCCACGTTACCAGCACAATAAGGAGCCTCTTGGGAGACAGGTGCGGGCGAAGTTAGCACAGAGACGGCCGCGGGTGCACTGCGGCGGCCCTGTGCGGCGACACAGAGAGTGCCTCGCAGCGGGAGGGCTGGACCCCGGAGCGAGAGACCAGAGCGCGGTGGCCTGCTTTGTGCTGGGGCGGGCTCCTGGACGGACCGCTGCGTGCAGATTCTCCTCCCAAGAAAACAGAGACTTGCGGGCTAGTAGCGGAAGAGCGGAGTGAGGCCAGGCGGGACGGCGGCCGAGTCCGCGACCAGGCTGGCGGTGCCCTGAGGAGGCTAGAGCAGCAAGGAGGTAGTAAAGAGGACGGTGCGGGCGCGAACGGCGCACAAGCGATCATAGGGACATTGCCGATCCTCCCCCTGTGGCTATTGGGATCAAGAGCAGGCAGCAGTCACAATAGATTGCGGGCCGGACAAGATGGCGGCCGTGGCCTGAGACGGCACAGGCCAGAGGAGACGGAAGGCCTCAATAGGGCCGATATTGCATCGCTGTGTACTGGGTGAGGCGGGGATACGGAGCGTCCACTGACTGATACTTGGCAAGACGGCTGGGAGGAGGAGAAGCGGGGGGTAAGAAGCGCGTGGGCTGTCGCGAGCGCCTGGAGGTACCGTGCAGGGCCCGGAGGGAATTAGATAACGGCCTGGGAGCGCTGGGGTGCCTGCCGGTCGGCAGAGAATCCTGCTCCACCGCAGAGCCTCAGGGATAACCTGCACAACAAGATAAGGGACTACCCGGGAGTGGGTGACAACAGGGAGGCCCACATGGGCTGTGAGAACTGCACAGGCACAACGTCAGAAGGAGCAAAATACGCGCAGCAAAGTGAGAAAAAGCCTTGGCTGCATTGAGACCTTTCCGGCGAGGATGGAAACAGAGGCACCAGTCTGATGACCCTTATTGTAGAACAAGCAACAATAGGAGACAGGAGAGAGCCGGCGACGGGAGAGTGCAAGACAGCGTGAGACCCTGGGGACAGACTTGAACGAGCCTGCAGGGTAACTCCGGGCTACGGATGGAGAAGAGAAGGGTGAAGGGCAATACAGGAGTGGAAAGGCTATAAGCGTTATCCAACATCAGTGGAAAAGCAGAGACTTGCGACCAAGGCCTATACGATGACGCGGGTACCGAGAGACCTCCAAGCAGGAAGCACCCAACACCTTGGGGAGAGTATCCAAACGACGGGACACAGAGCAGCAACATGAGTCGACAGGAGAGGACTCAAGGGACGCCCCCCCCCCCGAGGACATGGTCACGCAGGGATAAGAAGGAAAACCAAGAGGACCCGTCCCTTTATGATATATTGCAGGCCATAGAACTGTCGAGAACAGCGGTGGAAACCAAAATTGATACACTGCGAGAAGACCTGGGCCTGCTCAGGGCGGACCATAGGAAGCTGGCAGACCGGGTCGCGGCGACGGAGGGGAAGATTCATGATCTGAAGCCTCAGGTAACTGCGTCTGCTCAAAGGTTCACCGAGATAGAAAAAAGAGTCCAAGTATTGGAACTCAGAGCGGAAGACGCTGAAAATAGAGCAAGACGAAACAACCTGCGCATTATAGGCCTGCCAGAGAAAATTGAAGGGAACAACATGGTAGCCTACTTGGAAAACTGGATTAGAACAGAGGTGGCGGAGGAAGGCCTGTCCCCATACTTTGCCCTGGAGTGAGCGCACAGAGTCTCTGCTAGGGCGCTCCCGCCTGGAAGGTCTCCGAGACCAGTAGTAGCCCGACTACTATTCTATAAAGACAGAGACCATGTGTTGAGCCAAGCTCGAATTAAAAGCCAACTCCGAATTGAAAACAGCACTGTGAGAATCTTCCCCGACTTCTCAAGAGAAGTACAGAAGCAAAGAGCATCTTACACCGCAGTCAAACGGAAGCTAAGGCAGATGGGAGTACAGTACTCCATGGTGTTCCCGGCCAAGCTTTGGATGGTTTCTGAGGGAGGAAACAAATTCTTCAATACCCCACAGGACGTGTGGGACTGGGTCAATGAACAAGCACCACCGGAGAGAAGAGAGGAGGGACTTGAGAAATGAGGACGAGACAACGCGCGGGCCACAGGAAGTAAGGGGAAATCCAGGAGCCTTCCCACGGCAGAAGAAACATGACGAGACAGAGAGAGAGCTGTAGCGGCGATAGCTTCCCTGAGTGCGCAAGGGACAAAGAGCGTCTCCTCAATGTCGGGGGAGGACCCAAGAGAATCAGACTCGGACACTAGCACCAGCACAATGGGGGAAACCAGTCAGACTCTTCCCGAAATTACTCCCAGAATGGCGGATGATATTGTCTGAAGGCTATCAGGACACGCAAGTACACATGGGGAGGTGACAGAGGGGAGTCCACAGTACATCGGGAGGGTACTAACATGAGGTGAAAGGGGCCCTGACACTGGGAACTGAATGAGAATTGTAACATGCACTGGGTGGGGGGGAACCAGGGGGGGCGGGGGCACGGTTTTCCTCTGGGTGGTCACTGGTATCGCCGCTACCCGAACTTTGGACAATTGTTGTATTAGCACACGAGTGCTTAGTTTGGATGGGAGAGAGCTTCTCACTTGTCCTGGGGAAGGGGAGTTGGGGTGTTAAAATTGTTTTGTGTTATATAATGGGGGCGCTGCTGTCAACCAAAGAGGGACATGAGACATGGCAGAAAAGGCAGCAGGGTTCGGAGGAAATCATGGAAGGCCTGTCCCATGAGGGGCAGAGGGGGAGAGAGAAGATAACTAGCAATGATGAAAAAGACGTCCTATAACCTGTTATCCTGGAACGTTAGGGGTATTCACTCCATGCATAAGAGATATAAAATATTCTCTCAATTAAATAGAATGGGGGTTCATATAGCAATGTTGCAGGAGACTCACACACTGGCCGCAGAAGGAGCTGCGCTACACCGGAGATGGAGAGGGCAAGCATACTATACGTCGTACTTTGCGTTTGCAAGGGGGTACTAATGTGGATACGAGCGGGGGTCCCCTTTCAGCACATAGATCACAAGATAGACCCAGAGGGTCGATACGTGTTAAGTTTCGGGGAGGCTGGACGGGCAAGACATTACGCTAATTAATATATATGGGCCGAATGTAGACCAGAGCCGCTTTCTGGAGCGGATGTCCGGAGTCCTAGCGCCCTACATGATAGGCTCGGTTGTTATGGGAGGCGACTTTAATTGCATCGCAGACCCGGAGCTAGATCGATCACACCCTCCGCTCCGAGACTCCACAGTACATAGGATAGCCAGAACCTTTCGGGGATGGCAGACTCAGTGGGGGTTAATAGACATATGGAGACTCACCCACCCTCTAGATAAAGAGTACTCCCACCTCTCACATGTCCATGACCTGCACGTCAGACTGGATACGTTCCTATGTTCACCTGACATACATGCACTACTCCAAGGGGCGGAATACCTGACTTGAACTGTCTCGGACCACAACCCATTACTTGCAAAGGTACAGTGGGGAACACAGCAGCAGCCCATACCTACCTGGCGCCTCAAGCCGGAGGCCCTAGAGGACCAGGTGTTCTTACAGGAGGTTAGGGGCCATATGTATCACAACATACTTTACTGATAATGCCTTCTCCACTGATTCTAGGGGAGCGGAATGGGAGGCCTTTAAGGCAGTCATTAGAGGACGGTGCATGGCAACATCCATTGGGGTACGAAGGACATTGATCACAGATGTGGAGAGGGCGGACCGAGCGCTTAGGGAAATAGAACTGAGACAGCCTGAACGCCATGAGCTGAGACAGGAACTATTAGAAGTGAAAGAGGAGGTGGCAGTACAGGAGGAACGACTGAGGTGCTTTGACTTCAAAACATACACAGATAGGACCCATGCAGAAAGGGATAAAGCAGGCAGACTGCTGGCATGGCTTGCCAACTCGACCAGATGGGGAACACCATTATAGAACTTGCGGACCAGGCAGGGCGTCCGTTATATAGATAGAACGAAATAAACGCCAGATTTCTGGACTATTATGAACAACTTTACAAGAGCACTGGGCCCAGAAAGGTGGGGGAGATAGAAGAGTACCTGGCGGGACTCCCACTTTACACACTGTTAGACCTGGCATCCTTGGCGTGGGTCTCCCTTCCATTTTTTTATGATGCCTCCTATGTTACTGATCTGTTTTTGCTGGTGTTAGATGCTTTGGGCACTGTGCCACTGCTATTCAGTGCCACAGTGCAAGTGCTCCTATGATAAATTGTGTTATGTATTAGTGACTCCATGATTGGATGATTGGTTTACTTGTCAGTCCCTAGTACAGTGCACTGAGTGTGCCCAGGGCTTGTAAATCCAATGCCGCTGGTGGGCTTGCAGCACTGGTTGTGCCACCCACAGAAGCGGCTTATAAAATGTGTCTCAGGCCTGCCATCGCAGAGCCTGTGTGCAGCCTAGGGCTGCCATGTCGACTTGGTGAGTGCACCCACTTACCAGTCCCTAAACCTTCCCTTTACTACATGTTGGTCACCCCTAAAGTAGGCCCTAGGGCAGGGTGCATTGTAAGTATAAGGTAGGACATGCCCTGGTGTGTGTGGCATGTCCTAATAGTGAATTACAGCCATTTTCGTTTTTCACTATTGCAAGGCTACCTGCTCCCCATAGGCCAGAATGGGCAGACTGACTATTACACCTTATAGTCAGAACTGACCCAGGGAACATGGTAGAAAAACGAATTTAGTATGCCTGAACTCAGAATGATAAAATACATCTTTTAGTGAAGTTGGTTTTAACATTCTGTGTTTGAAAATACCACTTTTAGAAAGTGGGTATTTTCTTGCCTAAACTTCCAAGCCTGCCTCTGCTAGGTTGTGTATTCCTTGTCTGGAGATTGAGTGACAGGGGCTGGGGGTGGCTACAGGAGACAGGGTGAGTCAGCACAGGGCTGAATAGAAAGATCTGCATCCAGAGTGGATGGAGGAGTTGCACCTGGGTCTGAATAGGGCTGTGCCTGCCTTCCACAATGCTGGCTCCACCTCCTGCCGGGCGGCTGAGCACCCTGCCCCACATTCTGAAAGGAAAGAAGGAGTCAGAAAAACAAAGTGCTCCAGGACTGACCAGAACTGGTTTTGGACTAGGCAGAGGCCTCTCTGCCTTCAGAGAACAAAGGAAAACTGTGTATAAAAGGGGACCCAGACCCCTAGGAAATTAGATCACTTTGGGAAAACAAGAAGAAACCTTTGATGAGGAGCGGAACCAAGAAGAAACTGAGGAGAAGACTATCCCTAAGCTAGAGGGATCTGCCTGCAGTGGTTGCCTGACTGCCAAAGGAAGGAGAAAGGACTTTGTGTGCACTTTTATTTCAACTTGTGAAGGATCTCCAAGGGCTTGAGAAAAGAGCTTGCCTCCTGCTGAAGTCTCAGGGACAACAGACTTCAACCACCAGCTCCCCAAGTATCCTTTGGAAGTGCCTGCTGCTGTTTTGGGCCTTCTGAAGGGACTGCGTGTCGCAAGGAGCTGGAAGCGCGACTCAAGAGGGAGAAGCGTGTCGCCGTCGCAGCCGCTGCCGTCGCATCACGGAGATGACGCCGCTGTAGCTGTCGCATTGCACCGCATCTCGAGAAACGTCCCGCAACACCGAAGAAGCGTGTCGCCGTCGCAGCCGTCGCATCGTAGATGTCGCCGCTGTAGCTGTCGCATTGCACCGCATCAAGAGAAGAGTCTCGCATCGAGGAAGAAGCGTGTCGCCGCCGCAGCCGCTGCCGTCGCATCGTAGATGTCGCCGCTGTAGCTGTCGCATTGCACCGTATTGAGAGAAGCGCCTCGCATCCACGGAGAAGCGTGCCGCTGTCGGAGCTGCTGCCGTCGCATCACGAAACAAGGGTGTCGCTGCTGCAGTTGTCGCATCGAGCGGAAGTGTCTCGCAACGTCGGAGAAGAGGGTCGCCGCCAAAGCCGCTGTCGTCGCATCACGGAACAAGGGTGTCGCCGCTGCAGCTGACGCATCGAGTCGAGACTTCTCGCAACATCGGAGAAGCGTGCCACATCAGGAAGAACTTGACGTCTTTATTTCTTTGCACCAGAACTTTGTCGCATCTCCATCTCTGCAACACTTTTGTTGTAGAAACGTGACGCATCGTAAGGTACATTGACTCAAAGTGTCGCATTTTAAGAACTTAAGAGAACTAAGCTAAACCTACCATTTTAAGTACAGTATTGTGGATTTTTGTCGTTTATGGTCTTGTGTTAAAACTATATAAAGAATACTTATTTTTGATATAAACCTTGTGTGGTGTCCATCTGTAGTGTTGTCCCTACATTACTGTATGTGTTCACAAATGCTTTACACACTGCCTCTGAGATAAGCCTGTCTGCTCGTGCCAAGCTACCAAGGGGGTGAGCAGGGGTTATTTTAGGAGTGTACCCCCTACCCTGACTAGAGGCGAGGGTCCCTATTTGTCACAAGTACCTACCTGTGCCAACTAGAGACCCCCAATTCTAACATTGGTGGTCAGCGGTGAGGATTCTGGACTTGCATTTGTGACTCATGTACAGTGATTGGTGAACACTACTAGTGAGTGCAGACCAAAACGCGACCACATACTTTTGGTAGATTTTTTTCTGGGACTTTCCATTTTTAGCCAAGTTCAGCAATCATGAAACCAGCATCCATAGCATCTGTTGATTTTGATTGGGAAGAGGAGAAACTAGAATGCTACAATGCGAAGCAGCTGAAGCACTTCTGCAAAAGATTTAATGTTGCAATTACCGGGCTCACCAAGAAGGAGGAGTTCTATAAGGCGCTGAGGGCCTGGGTAGAAGCAAGGAAAACCCCTGAGAATGAGGAAGGGGATAATGATGCAGATGTGCAGCTGAAAGGGCCATTGGGTCCAGGGGAAAGGAAGGCACCTTCCCCAGCAGGTAGCAGTGTTTCTGCCAAAGGTCTGTCCACAGAAGAGCTGGAGGACAGGGAGAGAAATAGGATGCATGAGTTGGAGCTGGCCAAAATGAATGGGCAATTGGAAATTAGGAAACTGGCCCTGGAACAAAAGAGGATACAGCTTGAGCATGATAGAAGTTTGAGGGAGTTGGATTTGAAAGCTAGGAGCTTAGAAATTACTCCCTCTGGTGGCAGCACACCGTCAATGCCTGTGGAATCTAGAGTGTATATTCCTAAGGATGTGGTCAGAGAGTTTTTTAAAAATGATGACATTGGGCAGTGGTTCAAGGCCTATGAGGTAGCCATGTCTTCCCACCGGGTCCCTGAGAAGGATTGGGGAGCGGGGTTGTGGGGACGGTTCCTTAGTGAGGGGCGGGACACACTGCTAGATTTGCCTTCTGATGTCCATAATTCATATCACCACATGAAGGATGCTTTAATGTCTAGGTATGGTTTAACTCCTGAATTGTATAGGCAGAGGTTCAGGGGTTGCAAGAAGATAGAGAACAGTACCTGGGTTGAATATGTCACTTTTTTCTGCAGAGCATTGGATGGTTGGGTGAAGGGAAGCAAAGTTGATGATTTTCAGGGGCTCCTTGATTTGATTGCATGGGAGCACTTGTCAAGTAACTGTTTTCCAGAGCTACGCCAGCACCTGATAGATAGCAGGCTGACTATCCCTAGGAAGCTTGCTGAGAAGGCGGACCGCTGGGTCAGTACCAGGGTCCACAAGGGTTACGTGGGAGACTCAGCCAAGGGTGGGCAGGGTCACCAGCAGAAGAGTGGGGGGGACAAGGGTAAACAGAGGGAGTTCCAAAGAAGGCCCCAAAGTAGTCCCCAAGGGAACCAAGGAAAAGGTTCCCAGCCTCCCCCCCAGAAACCCACAGGGGCCCCGACAGGTCCACCTGTTCAAAGGGGACCCCTGAGATGCTACAAATGTGGGGACCTGGGTCATATAGCGAGTGATCCCAGGTGCCGCCAGTTTGGAAAGACCGCACCCCCTGGTGCAGCCCCCCGGCAGATGGCTAGTGTAGCCCTGGGGGAGGAGATGGATGCCCAAGAGGGGTGGGGTCCCGCACAGATGTCCCTTGTCTCATTAGGAGACTGTAAGGTGGTCCCCAGGACCCCGCTGCCTGACAACACTAAGAAATACAGGCAGTGGGTGACCATCAATGGCCATAGGGTGGAGGCTCTTAGAGATACAGGAGCCAGTGTGACAGCTGTCAAGTGTCACCTGGTGTCTCAAGAGCAGGTTGTCCCCCATGCATTCTATCCAGTTGTTGCCGCTGACAACACAGAGAGTCACTGCAAAGTGGCTCAGGTTCCCTTTGAGTGGGGGGTCTCTGGTACTCTTCAGGTAGCTGTGAGGCCCGCCATGCCTGTTGACTGTTTGTTAGGGAACGACTTGGAGAGCTCACCTTGGGCGAAGGTGGAGCGAAGTGCTCATTTAGAGATGTTGGGTTTGCCTGACTGGGCGTTTGTGACCACCCGGTCCATGGCAGCAAGTAAAGGTGCTCAAGAGGACCTGGAGCCTGAGAGGGAGGCCCAGGTACCTGCCGTCACGAGAAGAGGCAGGGGGCGCAGGAAACCGGCCCCCGAAGTTCTCACGGTCCAGGAGGAGGCAGACCTTGAGGGGGATGCCCTGGAGCCTACAGGGGAACAGGTAGCTGAACTGGGGGACCTGCCTGAGCTGACCCATTGGCAGCAAGAAGGAGGACCCTCCAGGGAAGAATTCTGCAAGGAGCAGAAAGAATGCCCTTCTCTGGTGGGTCTGCGGCAACAGGCTGCAGACCAGGCAACAGGTGATCAGTCTGAGTCACATTGGGTCTATTGGGAGAATGATCTCCTGTATACTGAGCCTAAGGTTGCTGAGCCTGGGTCAGCCCGTGTGATGGTGGTACCCCAGTGCCTCAGAGCCTTCCTACTGGGGCTGGCTCATGATGTTCCATTGGCAGGACATTTGGGGCAGGACAAGACCTTTGAGAGGCTTGTCACCCACTTTTATTGGCCCCAAATACGCAGGAGTTCAGACACTCACTGCAGGACATGTCAGACTTGCCAGGCAAGTGGAAAGAGTGGGAGGAAGCGCAAGGCTCCTCTCCAGCCATTCCCTGTAGTCAGCACCCCCTTTGAACGGGTGGGTATTGACATTGTGGGGCCACTGGACCCCAAGACAGCCATGGGCAACAGGTTCATCCTGGTCTTAGTGGACCATGACACCCGGTACCCGGAAGCCATACCTCTGAGGACAGTGACGGCCCCCGTGGTGGGACGAGCACTGATGGGAATTTTCTCCAGAGTGGGATTCCCTCGCGAGGTAGTGTCTGACCGGGGGACCAACTTAATTTCCAAATATATGAAGTCCCTGTGGCAGGAGTGTGGGGTAACCTACAAGTTTACCACTCCTTACCACCCCCAAGGAAATGGGTTGGTTGAAAGGTTCAACCGAACCCTCAAAGGCATGATTATGGGTCTTGAGGAACCTATGAGGCGTAAGTGGGACGTCTTCTTACCATGCCTGCTCTTTGCTTACCGTGAGGTGCCACAGAAATCTCTAGGGTTCAGCCCCTTTGAGCTTCTCTATGGACACCCCGTGAGAGGACCTCTAAGTTTGGTCAAAGAAGGCTGGGAGCAATCTCCCAGGAAACCTCCCCAGGATGTATACAGTTACATGCTGGCCTTTAGGAACCAAACTAGGCGTTTCAGGCAACTCGCTGAGGCGAATCTGGAAGCCAGCCAGGAGGAGATGAAGCGGTGGTACGACCAGAATGCCACTCTGGTAGAGCTTCAGCCTGGTCAGAAAGTGTGGGTCATGGCCCCAGTGGAGCCCTGCGCGCTCCAGGATAAGTGGACCGGACCCTTTGAGGTTGTAGAACGCAAAAGTCCGGTTACCTACTTGGTGGACTTGCGGTCTCCCAGGAACCCCTTGAGGGTCCTGCATGTCAACCGCCTGAAGCCCCACTTGGAGAGGTCCCAAGTGGGCATGCTCTTAGCGACAGATGCTGGGATGGAGGAGGAGACCGAGCCTCTTCCTGACCTCCTGTCAGCAACAGAGCAAGATGGGTCAGTGGATGGTGTCAACCTCTCTTCCACCCTGACCCCTGAGCAACAGAATGACTGCCGCCAGTTGCTGGGACAGTTTTCTGATCTGTTCTCCCTGGTTCCCGGTGTCACAGATTGGTGCATCCATGATGTGGACACTGGGGACAGTACACCTGTGAAGCACAAATCTTACAGGGTGACTGACAGGAGGAGGTCTCCAAAATGCTTGCGTTAGGGGTGATTGAGTCCTCTAACAGTCCTTGGGCCAGCCCAGTGGTCTTGGTCCCAAAGGCTGCCGCACCGGGTGCCACACCAGAACTCCGGTTCTGTGTGGACTACCGAGGGCTCAATTCAGTCACCAGGACTGACGCGCACCCCATCCCCAGAGCTGATGAGCTCATAGATCGGCTAGGGGCTGCCCGGTACCTCAGCACGTTTGACTTGACGTCTGGGTACTGGCAGATCGCCTTGACTGATGGGGCAAGAGAGAGGTCAGCATTCTCCACACCAGATGGGCACTACCACTTCCGGGTGATGCCCTTTGGGATGAAGAATGCCCCTGCCACCTTCCAGAGGTTGGTCAACCAGGTGTTGGCTGGACTGGACTCGTTCAGTGCCGCCTACCTGGATGACATCGCAGTGTTCAGCGCCAGTTGGGAAGAACATCTGCGCCACTTCTGGGAAGTGTTGATGGCGCTGCGGAGAGCAGGCCTCACGATCAAGGCGAGTAAGTGCCAGATCGGGCAGGGTTCCGTGGTGTACTTGGGACACCAAGTGGGGAGCGGCCAGGTGGCGCCCTACAACCCAAAATTGAAACCATCCTGAATTGGGAACCCCCAAAACCCAGACAGAGGTGAGAGCCTTTTAGGACTCACGGGTTACTACAGGAGGTTTGTCAAGGGGTATGGCAGCATCGTTGCACCCCTGACAGAGCTGACTTCCAAGAAGCAGCCCAGGAAAGTGATTTGGATTGGCACCTGTCAGAAAGCTTTTGAGGCCCTGAAAACTGCCATGTGCACGGCGCCCGTGCTCCTGGCACCCAACTTCTCCAAAGAGTTCGTAGTATAAACAGATGCTTCAGAGCATGGTGTGGGGGCTGTTCTGTCACAGATGAATGAGGAGGGCCTAGATCAACCCGTAGCCTTCATCAGTAGGAGGTTACCACCACGGGAACAGAGATGGAGTGCTATTGAGCGTGAGGCATTTGCTGTGGTCTGGGCACTGAAGAAGCTGAGACCATACCTGTTTGGGACTCACTTCCGGGTTCAGACAGACCACAGGCCCCTCAGATGGTTGATGCAGATGAGGGGTGAGAATCCAAAGCTGTTGAGGTGGTCCATTTCCCTACAGGGGATGGATTTCACGGTGGAACACCGCCCTGGTACAGAACACGCCAATGCTGATGGTCTGTCCAGATTTTTCCGCCTTAGTGAAGAGAACTCCCTGAGGTAGGGTAGTTCTCCCCACATTTCAGCTGGAGGGGACACGTGTTAGACCTGGCATCCTTGGTGTGGGTCTCCCTTCCATTTTTTTATGATGCCTCCTATGTTACTGATCTGTTTTTGCTGGTGTTAGATGCTTTGGGCACTGTGCCACTGCTATTCAGTGCCACAGTGCAAGTGCTCCCTATGATAAATTGTGTTATGTATTAGTGACTCCATGATTGGATGATTGGTTTACTTGTCAGTCCCTAGTACAGTGCACTGAGTGTGCCCAGGGCTTGTAAATCCAATGCCGCTGGTGGGCTTGCAGCACTGGTTGTGCCACCCACAGAAGCGGCTTATAAAATGTGTCTCAGGCCTGCCATCGCAGAGCCTGTGTGCAGCCTAGGGCTGCCATGTCGACTTGGTGAGTGCACCCACTTACCAGTCCCTAAACCTTCCCTTTACTACATGTTGGTCACCCCTAAAGTAGGCCCTAGGGCAGGGTGCATTGTAAGTATAAGGTAGGACATGCCCTGGTGTGTGTGGCATGTCCTAATAGTGAATTACAGCCATTTTCGTTTTTCACTATTGCAAGGCTACCTGCTCCCCATAGGCCAGAATGGGCAGACTGACTATTACACCTTATAGTCAGAACTGACCCAGGGAACATGGTAGAAAAACGAATTTAGTATGCCTGAACTCAGAATGATAAAATACATCTTTTAGTGAAGTTGGTTTTAACATTCTGTGTTTGAAAATACCACTTTTAGAAAGTGGGTATTTTCTTGCCTAAACTTCCAAGCCTGCCTCTGCTAGGTTGTGTATTCCTTGTCTGGAGATTGAGTGACAGGGGCTGGGGGTGGCTACAGGAGACAGGGTGAGTCAGCACAGGGCTGAATAGAAAGATCTGCATCCAGAGTGGAGGGAGGAGTTGCACCTGGGTCTGAATAGGGCTGTGCCTGCCTTCCACAATGCTGGCTCCACCTCCTGCCGGGCGGCTGAGCACCCTGCCCCACATTCTGAAAGGAAAGAAGGAGTCAGAAAAACAAAGTGCTCCAGGACTGACCAGAACTGGTTTTGGACTAGGCAGAGGCCTCTCTGCCTTCAGAGAACAAAGGAAAACTGTGTATAAAAAGGGGACCCAGACCCCTAGGAAATTAGATCACTTTGGGAAAACAAGAAGAAACCTTTGATGAGGAGCGGAACCAAGAAGAAACTGAGGAGAAGACTATCCCTAAGCTAGATGGATCTGCCTGCAGTGGTTGCCTGACTGCCAAAGGAAGGAGAAAGGACTTTGTGTGCACTTTTATTTCAACTTGTGAAGGATCTCCAAGGGCTTGAGAAAAGAGCTTGCCTCCTGCTGAAGTCTCAGGGACAACAGACTTCAACCACCAGCTCCCCAAGAATCCTTTGGAAGTGCCTGCTGCTGTTTTGGGCCTTCTGAAGGGACTGCGTGTCGCAAGGAGCTGGAAGCGCGACTCAAGAGGGAGAAGCGTGTCGCAGCCGCTGCCGTCGCATCACGGAGATGACGCCGCTGTAGCTGTCGCATTGCACCGCATCTCGAGAAACGTCCCGCAACACCGAAGAAGCGTGCCGCCGTCGGAGAACTGCCGTCGCATCACGAAACAAGGGTGTCGCCGCTGCAGTTGTCGCATCGAGCGGAAGCGTCTCGCAACGTTGGAGAAGAGGGTCGCCGCCAAAGCCGCTGTCGTCGCATCACGGAACAAGGGTGTCGCCGCTGCAGCTGACGCATCGAGTCGAGACTTCTCGCAACATCGGAGAAGCGTGCCGCATCAGGAAGAACTTGACGTCTTTATTTCTTTGCACCAGAACTTTGTCGCATCTCCATCTCTGCAACACTTTCGTTGTAGAAACGTGACGCATCGTAAGGTACATTGACTCAAAATGTCGCATTTTAAGAACTTAAGAGAACTAAGCTAAACCTACCATTTTAAGTACAGTATTGTGGATTTTTGTCGTTTATGGTCTTGTGTTAAAACTATATAAAGAATACTTATTTTTTATATAAACCTTGTGTGGTGTCCATCTGTAGTGTTGTCCCTAGATTACTGTATGTGTTCACAAATGCTTTACACACTGCCTCTGAGATAAGCCTGTCTGCTCGTGCCAAGCTACCAAGGGGGTGAGCAGGGGTTATTTTAGGAGTGTACCCCCCTACCCTGACTAGAGGCGAGGGTCCCTATTTGTCACAAGTACCTACCTGTGCCAACTAGAGACCCCCAATTCTAACACACACTATCGGAGGAGGATGCAGACCAGTTGGGGGCGGAAGTTTCTGAGCATGAAGTTAGAGTGGCCATAAAGGAATTAGCTAGAGGTAAGACTCCAGGCACAGATGGGCTCCCGAAGGAGTTTTATGCTGCCTACGTGGAGGAGTTAGCCCCTAGATTGGTAGAACTATATGCAGAGGTTGGGGAAAGAGGTATATTGCCACAAACTACCCGGGAGGCAGTTGTAATCCCACTACTCAAGCCAGATAAGCCCCCTCTCGAGTGCACAGCATACAGACCCCTGTCTATGTTAAATCTTGACTTCAAAATATTAAGCAAACTGCTGGCGACAAGGTTGCTCCCACACATGACTTCCCTAGTCCACCGGGACCAGGCGGGGTTTATTCCAAGTAGGAACACGACTCTGAACATACGGCGTCTTCTTGCTATACTGGACCTGAGTAAAGAAGAGGAACCAGATGGAGCGATATTCACAATAGATATAGAGAAGGCATTTGATAGTCTGCAATGGGAGTTCTTGTATGCCGTACTGGCAAAAATGGGGATTGGGCAAGGATTTATAAAGTGGGTGCGGCTGCTCTATGAGGGTCCAGTGGCTAGGGTTTGCACGGGTCGCACGATCTCGGCACAGTATCGGGTAGAGAGGGGCACGCACCAGGGGTGTCCCCTCTCCTCTCTATTGTTTGCCCTGGCTATGGAGCCTCTGGCGTGTAGGGCGAGGTCCAGGAGAGAGTATAAAGGCCTACAAGTGGGAGGACAAACACACCACATAGTGCTATATGCTGACGACCTCCTGCTCTTCTTAAAAGATAAAGAGGAGGAACTAAGAGGGGCTAGGACCATGATGGAAGAGTTCGGCCAAATATCAGTACTACAGGTCAATTGGCAGAAGTCTCGGCTGTTTCCGGTAACGGAGGGCACTCCGCCTCCTGCAGAGATGGGAGAGCTGCAGTGGGAAACCCGCTGTTTTAGATATCTGGGAGTGAAGATTTTCCACTTCATGCGTGATGTGCAAGAGGGTAACGTAGGAGGAGCGCTTAGATCATTGAAAGGCAGTATGGCCTTTTGGGGAGGACTCCCTCTATCGGTGGCAGGAAGGATCTCTTTGCTAAAAATGGTGGCTCTCCCCAGGTTGTTGTATTATTTTACCACACTCCCAGTGTGGATACCGGGAGCATGGTTTCGAGAGCTGGATTCGTGCATCTCAGCTTTTGTATGGGGCACGAGCAGAAGGAGAGTGGCTCTATCCACATTAAAAAGGGCGCAACTGGAAGGAGGCCTGGCAGTCCCAGACATGGAGACGTACTATCTAGCAGGGCAACTGCAGAGATTCACACAGTGGGTGGCGGGAAGCTTGGCGCCGGAGAGAGGGAGGCTTCCCTTTGCCCCGGAGAGGGGGGATGTGCTTGGCACCCTGATGGGGACAATTAAGCTGCGACAGGTATACACCAATGAACACAGGGTGATCCGGCATTGTTGGAGCAGATGTCTGCAAAAGACGAAGAAAAAACGCCCGTACTCACCAGAGCTGCCACTTGCACTGCTCGAGGTGCTCCCGCATGGGGGCAGTGAGGGAGGATAGAGGAGTGGGAACAAGCAGGGGTGACAAAGATTGGAGACTTGTATGGAGATGGCGAATTACTCACTTTTGAGGACTTCAGCACAGAATGGGATATCCCACAGGGACATTTTTTGCTCTATGGGGCAGTCACAGGGGCAATGCGAAGACATTGGGGGGCAGGGACGATAGAGCCACCGACTCATGCTACCTGCGAATACATAGGACTGGCAGGGGGCACCATAAAGGCTGTCACATGCCTTTGCAGGGCCATCAGATGCGACTCTACGCACCCGCTCGAGAAGCTGCGGACTAAATTGGTGGAAGACCTGGACAGACCATTAGAGGACAAAGACTGGGAGAGCATACTACAACGGGCCACCAAAGTTTCTCGCAATGCGAGGTTCAGCTTGATTGGCTTTTACATGCTGCAGAGGGCATACATTACCCCTGATAGAATCAACCAGTTCTTCCACAGGGACGATGCGGAATGCCCACGCTGCAGAGAAAAGGGAGCAAATTTCATGCACATGATGTGGAGTTGCCCATCTTTAGAGAATTACTGGCAGGAAGTGACAGGGGAAGTGGCGCGGATTATAGAGCGAGAAGTACCACGCACGCCAGAACATGTTTTACTAAACATGTTTCCTCACACAGCTAAGACTAAAGTCACTGATAAATTTCAAGCCCTTGCATTCATACTAGCAAAGAGAGAAATAACCAATAAATGGAAAGCACCAAATGGCCCCAGCCTCCATAGATGGAAGCGAGAGCTGGAGAAATGGGCAAGCTGCGAAGGCAGAATTCTGCTCAGGAATGCGAGAAAAGGCATAGGCAGGGTTGAGAGAGCCCGAGCTTGGGAGGTATTACTGGAGGAAATGAAAAATGATGATCAAGAATCTGAACCTGCCACCCCCGTGGGAGCATCCAGACAGGGGAGCCCCGAGAGGCGGGAACATGAAGAGGGTATGGAGCAAGTGCTAGAAGAGAGGAGCCCATAATGGGTGGGATCCACAAGTTCGGCAGGGAGGGCCCACATGATACTGATATACAGGATACATGGTCACAGAGTAACTCAGAAGGATATAGCATAATACTCTAGGGAACAGCAGCGCAGGGGAGGGTGTGGGGATTGTTGGGGAAAGACAGGGAGGGAGGGGAGTGCTTGCACAGACACACATTGGGCAATGGCTTTAGGATTAATTATATGTTACAGAGCGCACGAGTATTTCACGCAGCCAAACATATGTAATGTAAGGTGAAAGAACATGATATGGAATATGTGAATGTAATGTTGAAATTCCATGAGCAATGTTGAATACAAAAGGCAATAATATATGTTTAAATTTTTTTATTTTTTTTTAAATGTCAGCCCTGTCAATAATAGGGCTTAGGCGGTTCACATGAAGAAGTCCTTGAGGACTTCTGGGAGTGCCTTGGTCAACCAAGTAGGTAACCTCACCTTTTTTCTCAAGGATAGTGTGGGGGCACTCCACTTGTCCCGGAGAGCTGCTGAGGCCACAGGCTCCAACATCCACACTTTCTGTCCTGGCTGGTAAACAGTCAGTACAGCCTTTTGGTCATGCCAAGCTTTCTGAAGCTCTTGGCTGGCCTCAAGGTTTTTGCTGGCCTTCTTCATGTACTCATCCATACGTGAACGCAGGCCCAGGACATAGTCCACAATGTCCTGTTTAGAAGTTTTGAGAGGCTGCTCTCAGTCCTCCTTAACCAGACACAATGGACCCCTAACTGGATGTCCAAACAGAAGTTCAATAGGGCTGTAGCCCACCCCCTTCTGAGGAACCTCTCTGTAGGCAAAGAGAAAGCAGGGTAGTAAGGCATCCCATTTTCGCCTGAGCTTTTCTGGGAGTCCCACAATCATACCAGTTAGGGTCTTGTTAAACCTTTCAACAAGCCCATTGCACTGTGGATGGTAGGTTGTGGTAAACCTGTAGTTTACACCACACTCTTTCCACATGGCAGTTATGTAGCTAGACGTGAAGTTTGTACCTATGTCTGACAAGACATCTTTATAAAACCCCACACTGGAAAAGACTCCCAGAAGGGCACTAGCCACCACAGGAGCTGTAGTGGTCCTAAGTGGAATAGCTTCTGAATACCTAGTGGCATGGTCCACCACAACTACGATGTAACTGTGTCCAGATGCTTTTGGAGGGTTAAAGGGACCAGAAATGTATTTCCCTACCCTATCAAAGGGAACCCTAACCACTGGAAGTGGAATTAAGGGGGCCTTTGTAGTGCCACCTGACTTACTACTGGCTTGGCAAGTGACACAGGAGCGACAAAACTCCTTGGTATCTTCAGACATGTGGGGCCAGTAAAAATGAGGGACAAGCCTCTCCCAAGTTTTGCTTTGACCAAGATGTCCTTCAAAGGGAATGTCATGTGCCAGAGAAAGAAGAAAACCCCTGCAGTTCTGAGGTATAACCAACCTCCTGATGGCACCAGGCTTTGGGTCTCTACACTCAGAAAAAAGAAGCCCATCTTCCCAATAGATCGTATGGGACCCATTGACATTCTCTGCCTCTTCAGCCGAAGCTTGCTGTCTGCGCTGTTCAAGAGAGGGACAGGATTTCTGCTCTAGACTCAAGTCTGCCCGAAAGGGCCCCCTGCCCCCAAGAACTCTGCCGTGTCAGGCCCAAGTTCCTCTAAGACAGTTCCTTCGCAGGGGCTAGGATCATTTCCATCAGGAGAATGATCCTCGCTGGGAGTCTGGGAGTAGGATAATTCCTTACTCTTCCTCCTCCTTCTCTTAGGAGCTAGCTGGTCCATTTTTCCAGGATCAGAGATCCCTCAGTGACTAACTGTTTGGCCTGAGCCCTAGTAACAGCAAATGCACTGGCAGAGACTCCCATCATCTCTGCATGTGTCCTGAACTCCACTTCAGACCAGGCTGAAGTTTCTAAATCATTGCCCAACAGACAGTCCACAGGTAGGTCTGGGGAAACCACAACTCTTTTAGGGCCAGTTACCCCTCCCCAGCTGAGATTTACAACTGCCAAGGAATGATCAGTCGTGACATTGCTTGCATTGGTCACTTGGTAAAGTTGATCAAGTATGATTTGGTCAGGAGACACAAGTTTGTCTGTCACCATGGTGACACTGGCCCCTGTGTCCCTGTATGCCACTGCTTCCTGACCATTAATCAGTGGCTGTTGTCTGTACGTACCCAAGTTAGTGGGACTTACAAGTAAAGTGGCAAGTTCCATGCCACTGTCACAGACAAGGATAGCTGGAGTGGGAGTTCTGACTAGGCCAGAACCCACTTCAGAATCCAAGGTTAACCCTACTAATCCCTTGGGGGGCACTACTACTACTTGTATTAGTGCTCGGGATGCTAGTTGCCTTAGGGGCAGTAGTAGTAGGTTCTTTGGTGTTAGCTTTAGAGAAATTAGCATTCCTTGTTCTCCTTACACAGGTAACACCAAGGTCTCTTGCCAGAGGAAGAGGAGTTTTGGGACCCACCCCCAGAGAAAGATGTTTGGGGACCTTGCAAAAACTCCTTTTTGTCTTTACCTTTCTCCCCACCCTTCCCTTGGGCCTTTGAAGAATCTTGCTTCTTCTGGTCACCTCTTCCACCATTGTTTTTCTGCTTCACCCTGGGGCGGACCCAATTGTCTACATTCTTTCCCAATTCTTGGGGAGAGGTCAGATCAGAGTCCACCAAGTACTGGTGCAGCTGCTGATTTTGACAGTTATTATGGATGTGCGCCCTCATCACTAAATTGTACAGTCCCCAATAGTCATGCACATTATTTCCAGGAAGCCAGCATCCCAGAGCATTAATAGCACTATCTACAAAGTCAACCTAGTCTTGGGTGTATGCCTTCTGTGTGGCACTGAATTTAACCCTGTATTGCTCAGTGGTTAAAACAACCCATCTATGAGGGCACTCTTGAAGACAGTATAGTTGTCAGCATCTTCAGTGAGAAGTTTGTCTCTGCCTTTGCTAGCAAAGGAGAGCCACAGGATAGCTGCCCACTGCCCTTGAGCGACCTTCTGTACTTTATAGTCCCTCTCCAAGGCAGTGATCCATTTAAGGATATCAACCCCTTCCTGGTAAGGAGGGACTATCCTGCTCAGGTTCCTAATATCAAAAGATTGCTCCCTGACCCTAGGGACACTAGTGCTGCCACCATTGGACTTTGGTCCCAATTTGTTCCTAGCCCTCTGTACTTACAAGGTTTCCTTATCAAGGGCCAGATGCTCTTGCTTGATTCTGAGCTTGGCTCTCTCAAGCTTAAGCAGGTGGCATTCCCTCTCTAAAGAGTCCTCCTGACTAGGGATGGCAGTCCCTATGGAATTGTTAGAGGCATTGGAATTAACAGAGGAGGACCTAGACCTCCCCTGCATTCTCGGCACCCTCCCAGGAGGAATAAAGGGGGACCTACCTCGAGGGACACTCTGTACTATCTGTACTATTCCCTGGGGGATCAGAGTTCACCAGTGTTGAGCTATCAGACTCCTCCTGGTCATGCTCAGAATTAGTGTCACTGAGGTGAACTACCCCTGACCCATCTTCTGGAGCTATCCTGCCCACACTGTTCTAACCGTCTGACCTCTCAGCTTTCTGGAGGTCATCCTGCAGCAGCAGCTCTAAGAGTTTCTGAGTGTTAGGGTTGCTACCGGTCTTTAACTTCCTTGATGCAGCCAAGGTCCTACGTTCCTGGGACTTAAGACCACTGTATCTAGCAGATTGGGACCCACTGGCTTCCCCAACTAAAGACATGGTAAACTAGGTGTAGTGTGGAGTTCCACCTACCTACCCTAGTGGAAACTAAACTTCAAAAGGATTGTGGAGGGGGCGTGGCCTGGAGGCAAATGGAGTAAGACGTGTCTCGCCTGCTCTCCGGTGCCCCGGGGCCTATCGGACACCATCTAACGCATCAGGACTGCTTGGAGGCAATGTATTGCTAACATAGTGGTGCCTACCCAGCCGACCGTACCAAGAGGGGACTGATTGCACACTGTGGGCTGCTGTCTCTTTGTCATGCTGGAGCTCGGCATCTCACCTTGGTAGCCCTGCTGCCATCTTGCCCTATGGCCTGCGCACCGCTGGGAGGTAGGGGAACCCCGACTACCCCCTGCTACTGAGAGAACCTGCGCCGTTGTCTTGAAAGGAAGAGCTGCCCTCACTCTGGCGGCGGCTGGGGCCACGCCATTGAGGCACAGTGGTGGAACATGGAGTGGCGCTGGAACCCGGCGCTGGGGCCTTGACTGCGGCGTCCTCTGGCGGAGGTGTAATCATCAGTGGCCCGGAAGCCTCAGAGGCCTACTACACGACATCGATATCCTGTGTGGGGCCCAAAAGACAAGCTACCTTACCTGCAATCGAGGAGGGAGTGCATCTGCTTCTCTCTTGGGCCCGCTGGGGGCAGCTTCAGCCTTGCCGCTCGACGTGGCACATCAGTGGAACTGAGAGACTGCTGGGACGGAGGAGCCCGGCCAGTGTGTGAACTCAACGGGGACGCTCGACCCGTGGCCCAGACCCCGGGGTGGTGCGGCAGCGCATATCAAGTGCACTGGCGACTGGAGGTGTGGAACTGGGCCCACACAACTCAACGCACCATCAGACCACACTCCTCTCTGGACTGACGGGCTGGGTGGGGCGCACCAGTGAAGCGGAGCCTGCCCGCCCGATCCCCCAGGGGCCCTCTGCTCGTGAAGACGGTGTAAACAGGTGAGAGGTGAACATGGGGGTTCCCTAAGGTCCCTGGGACCAACGCGACGGGAACAGGATGGAGGCGCTCTCGTCTGCTGGTCTGCCTCACATCTGTCTGCAGCGTCAGGGGCCAAATTTCCGGGGCCTTCCAGACCGTGCAGCTTTGATTTAAGGAGGGAGGCCCTCCCTTCTGTTGGGGACCTGAATTGTTTGGAGGCCTCTAGGTTGTGACTGGGACCTTGGGGGTCGATAAACAAATATTGCCCTCCCAACCGCTATACAAACTGGGGGGCTCTTAAGCCATACAACAAGGGACTTCAGAGTTGTGCTTCTGGCTGGAACAACTGTGGAGGTGAATACCGACCCCCCAGGAGTAATTCTGGCAGGGAGGGAGCAGCCATGTTGGAAGACACCTATCCTGTAGCATCACATTGCGCACTGACCTGTAGAGGGGCCCTGCATAAGTCAGTGTAGGAGCACCCTGGGCTGTCATGGGCCTCCCCGGTGTAGACCTCCGCCCACTCACGGGTCCAACACCCCCAGCCCTACGGAGTGGGCCGCCCTGTTCAGCGGGGCCTCCTGCCCTGCCTAGTAACAGCGCAACTGAGCAGAGTGGTGGAAAAGGCCACACAATCACTGAGGACCTGCAGCACTGTCACTGCCTTTCACGGCAGCCTGGAAACCAGGGAGCCAAGAATAACTTGGCCACAGCTATAGCTAAGAACCTGCCCATACTTCCTTGTCTCTGCTACACTTTACCTGCCGACATACACCTAGAGGCCCTGTGGACATGCTCTAAAGCCGCAAAAGACAACCCGGTGATGACCCTCTGGTCTAAGGCGGTGCTCACTGAACCGGAGGTGCTGCCCTCCCCTCCGGGTCCCGACGATGGAATCCCCATCTTCGATTCCGGTCGCGCAGGGCTAAGATCCGTTTGGACATCAGCTCCCTTAAAGCTGAGTTTGAAGCATGCCTGAGGGATATTCGAAAAGAGGTTACTGATATAGGAGAGCAAGTAGACGATCTCGAACTTACCGTAGATGCCAGGTCAGAAGATCAGGAGACGCTGTTGTGGCAGGTGACAGCCGTAGAAGAACAAAACATTGAGATCCAATCCAAGCAGGAGGATTTGGAAAACAGAAGCCGCCATAATAATATACGCATACGAGGAGTACCTAGAGGAGCGGAGGGCAACAACATCATGTCCTACACTGCTGATCTCCTTCAGGAGATACGAGGAGATGACGATGCCTCTCCACCGACCCTCGATAGGGCACACCAGGTGGCCACAGCACCGGGGCTGAAAGATGCAGAGCCGGACATCTTGACTCGGGTGCACTTCTTTACTGAGAAGGAAGCAATATTGCAGGCTGCCAGGGGCAAAACTGAGCTAATCTTTCGAGGACATTCTGTGCAACTGTAACGCGATCTGTCCCCATCACACTGTGGAAAAGATGAGAATTTTAGCCGGTCACTGATAAACTGCGTGAATTGGGAATTTGATATCAGTAGGGTCACCCCTTTGCCCTGCTGTTCCTTTGGGAGGGTAGACGTAGATCATTGAGATCACTGTCGGAGGCGAAGCACCTGGTGGGTCTCCCTGCTGACACTTGCAATCGAACTGACCCCCCAACCCGAGATCCCCCTGGAACGGCCCTCCGACCAGCTTGGACCATGGTTAAGCCAAAGGGCCCCGTTAAAAGACAGATGGAGGTATCTACACAGGAAACCAAACAGGACATTATCCATCATCTCCGAAGCCTTGGGGGAGGACCCTCCCCAACACGATCCACTGCAAGTTCCCCTTGAACCAGCTCCTCTCCTCATCTGTTTTGACTGTTACACACCACCAATGCTGTCCTGTGACTCATTTACATCTTAACTCCTCTGGGCCTCGTTGGCCCCGTAGAGTTTCATCATCCAGACTTCATGGAGACCTTTGCTTCCCCTTGGATGCCCCCCCCCGACGACCACCTCCCCCCCAATGAGCCTAGAGCACCATGTGCTGGCTTCTATGACGAGTGGAGGTCATTGTTGGGCCCCGTTGGCCCATTGTTGACTTTGGTTGTACTTTGTTTCTCTTTTCAGTCAACCCACACCATGGGCGGGCTCTGCCACAACGGGCATGGGTACTGCTCCTCAGCAGGAGCGATGGAAGGTATAGATGCATGCGCTACTGTTTCCCCCCTCCACCACAACTTTCAGGAGACGCTCTCTATTTGGGGTTAGGCCTGGGGTCTTATGGATCTGCCCTTCTCTGGGGATTGAAGGGGTGGCCTCGCCTTCCCTTACTCTATAGATTCGGAGCGCTCCTTAGAATTAGTCCCCTATCTGTTGTAAGGCCTGATTCATGCTTCACCTGCAGCTATGCTAATGGCGAGCGGTAATAAATTGCTATCTCTAAATGTACGGGCCTAAACTCCCCTAACAAGCGCAAACAAGTATGGTGATACATATTACACCATGCCCCCGACGTTCTCTTCCTACAGGAGACCCACCTACTGAAGGCGGACTGCCAGCGCATGGTGCACCCAAGGTACCCAAAATGCCACTGGGCATACACCAACACGAAAACACTTGGGGTGGACATCTTCTGTAAGGCAGGTTTCTACACTTCGGTCACTAAAGTGGTCCAGGATGGGGAGGGACACTATCTTGCGCTTAAACTCCTCCAGGGGCAGCGAATATCTATGCGCCAAAGACCTCTCAAGACACATATCTCAGACAGGTCTTAAAAGAACAACTTGAGTTGGTGGAAGAAGATATTTTAGTGTGCGGGGATCTTAACTTGGTATGGGATCCCACCCTTGATTGTAGCGGAGCCACATTCCAAAATGTGGGGGCTATGTCGCAGCGTCTTAAATGCGATATTGAAAACTTGGGATTCATTGATGTGTGGTGTTCCAAACATCCAGACACGAGGGATTACTCCTTCTTCTCCCACGTACATGCTTCTTATTCCCGCATTGACTATGCCTTTGTTATCCACTCTCTCCTTCGCCGTCTGTGCACTATAGAAATTTCAGATCACGCACACATAGAACTGACATGGGAGGGTAGTAGCCATAGCGCAAAGACCCCACTGCCCTGGCACTCACCCCCACATTTATTGCGAGATCCGGCAGATGTTGCAGGAATTCGAAAGGCATCACTGAATATTTTTCCCTTAATGCCCTCCTGGAACTCTCACTGCACTCTCTCTGGGATGGCTTTAAGGCCACTATTCAAGGCGCAATCAGCTTCTATTGCAATCGCCCGAGGGAGGGAATCCAAGCTACTGGAATCAAACCTCACGGCAGACATCAACCAGCTGAAATAACAAGACAAAACTAAACCCTCTTGTCGCACTAAATGGCAGCTCGCTGTCTTATGAGGCCAGCTTCGCACACATTGGACGGGGAAGGCGGAACAGGCGCTCCTAGTGCTGAAACAACGCTACTACGAGGGGGGTGATAAAGTGGGTAGATTTCTGTCTGTAAGCGCCACCAAGCGCAGGCTAAGACCCACATTGCTGGGCTACGGTCAGAAGATGGGAGTTGGGTGACAGCTGAGAGAGATAAACTCCAGAGCTTCCATGACTACTATCAAATGCCATATTCACAGGAAGAACCGACTTTGAAAATGATTGAATCATACCTGGGTACCTGTGAGTGGGAGCCATTGCACCCACATCACCCAGACCTCCTGGACAAGCCGATTACCCATGAGGAACTCCGGACGGCGGTCAGGGCCCTCCCTCTGGGGTAAGACCCCTGGGCCTGATGGCCTCCTGGTCTCTTTCTATCGCACTTCCTACCCAAACTACAGGATTACCTGGTACGGCTATTTAATTCTTTCACATACGAGACGGGACTTACGTCCACGATGACCTAAGCTGAAGTCTCTCTCATGCATAAAGCGGGAAAAGACTCCACCCTTTGCTCCTCATACCGTCCTATAGCCTTGTGTAATACGGACACAAAGTTATTTGCTAAAATACCTGCACAACGACTGGCACCCTACCTCCCGGGCCTCATTGACCAAGTCGGCTTTATATGCCACAGGCAGAGAGCAGATAATGTTCGCCGTATAGCGCACTCAGTGGAGACAGCACAACGTCATAACATACTCGCATGCCTTCTCTCGCTTGATGCAGAGAAGGAGTTTGATAGGGTAAACTGGTCTTTCCTCTGCTATGTCTTAGAAAAGATTAGGCTCAGCCCAGGACTGCTTTCCAAGATAATGGCTTCGTACACAGCACCAGCAGCCAGGGTCAGAGTCAATGGGCAGCTTACAAAACCTGTCACTATCCTGCGAGGCATGCGACAGGGGTGCCCGCTATCACCCTTATTGTTTGCGCTAGTGGTTGAGCCCCTAGCCATCATGATTCGCAACACAGATGCAGTGAGAGGCATTCCCTGTGGGGGGCAACAACACAAGATCAGCCTTTTTGCAGACGACTTACTCCTCACACTGACACAGCCCGAGATCTCTCTTCCAGGGGTGGTGCACTGCCTCCAGGCTTACGAGGAAGTATCGGGCTTTAGAATAAATATGACCAAGTCTTCAGTTCTTAACTTAAATATCCCGACTCAGGACCTCCCGGCCCTACAAAGATTAGTGCCCTTTCAGTGGTCTCAGGATTCCATCAAATACTTGGGCCTCAATATCACCCCTACACTCTCCTCCTGATCTCAGGTAAATTGGCCTCACTTGCGTCGTGCCATCCTGGTAAATTTCCAGAGATGGAAGCCCCTATATATCTGCTGGCTGGGGTGTGTAAATGTCATAAAAATTAACATTCTCCAGCGCAACCCCTACCTATTCCAGACGTTGCCCACACCAATACCACAAGATGATATCTTGCGATTGCAACGCGATGTCTGGAATTTTATCTGAAATGACAAGTGTCCCAGAATAGCGAATGCACTGCTGATGCTCCCGCGGGATAGGGGAGGTCTAGCGTGTCCCAATCTTTAGTCATACTACTGGGCAACCCATTTATGTTATATCTTGGAGTGGGTGGTGCAGGAGAGTGAGAAGCACTGGATCCACATGGACCTTGCAGTAGCATGCCGTCCATTGTGGGACATGGTATGGCTGCCCAAACATTCCCAGCCGCGAAGTGCATACATCACTACCCCGACCCAAACGGTACTTGATATCTGGGATATAATTGGCTCCAGAAAAGGGCCTGACTACCTTCCCCTCCCCAAACACTAATTTCACGCAACCCTTAGTTCCCCCCAGAGCTCTCTCCCCCTGCGTTCCGCCATTAGAGCGAGGGGGAGTGGCGGGCGCCTAGTGATTTATTTGCGGGGTTAATATGAAGACCTTTGACCAGTGTAAGGTAGACTTTCAGCTTTCGGACACCTCACGGCTCCAGAATTGCCAACTACGCCATTGGGCCCTACACCCCTCAGTATATCCTGCAGCCATCTGACCTCATATTCTCTTTGAAACACACGTTTACAGGCTCAAAGGGTATCCAACACTTACCGAGTGCTACAATGCTCCAGACCACTGCGCACACACACTAATCAGTCAATATGGCAGACTACTTCACAGGTAGATATTTCATCCAAGCAATGGGAGACTCTGTGGCAAGATATACCCAAAACATATCGAAGTATCTTGTTGAAGGAAACAGCTTATAAATTGATGTTCCAATCGTATCATACGCCAGCTCGACTCTCTGCCATTTATCCGGGAACCAGCCCTCATTGTTGGCACTGTGGGGAAGAAGTGGGAGACTTTCAACACATTTAGTGGTCTTTTAAGGTTAAAACGCTCTATTGGAAAGAAATCTTGGGCCACATTAAGAATGTTATAGGCTATCCTCTCCCGTCCTCATATCTCACGGTCATCTTAGGCATTAGACTCCCAGACTTACGAGCCATGACACATGCTGATTGTAAACATATTAGCTATCTTCTCCTAGCGGCGCCCCAGGTTATAGCACTTATATGGAAACAGACAACCTCCCCCCCTCTCTAGCTCAATGGTTGGCCCGCGTCCGGCACATTTTACCTATGGAACGGATATCACACAACTTAGCAAAAACAGAGAAGCAGTTCCAACACGTATGGAAACCTCTAATCCAGTACTTTATGCACATAGAATTCACTTGCTTTTGCCCTTTAAAGCTTGGATCACTTCAGCTTTTTGACTAAATTGCCACCTATACTCCACACAGCTGCTGCAGGAGGCTGGCTTAGTATATGGTGCACACTTATGTAAGTGTAGCACCCTGCACTAATCCAGACAACCCCTTTAGTGATTTTAATGGTCTTAGACAACCTTAGAAAGCTCTCTAAGTTGTAGCTGTGGAGAGCAGCCTTAAGGCTTAGTCCAGAAGGAGTGTAAAGCAGCTTAGTTTACCAGTACTTAATCTTATGGTGTAGGTTAAGTGAAAAAGAACCACACAGTGTAGTTATAAAAATATGCATTTATTATAAACACTCGCTAACACATTGCAATATCTCCTACCCGGAGATATAACCACAATACACACAATACTTCGATAATAGAACACGTAAGTAGCACAATTACACAGTCATCTCCAAGGGGAGACCAAACCATACACTAAAAAAGTGGACTGCGAACCACGAACTAAGTCGGGACTGGACCCAGAAGATGTAGAAGAGTCAGGGACCCAAGGAACCACCCAAGGTAAGTACCCAGGAACCTCAAGGAGGCCGTGTGCAGAGTGGAAACACGACCGAGTGCTCAATACAAGTGAATGGGTAAGTTGTGGTTGCAGTTTTAAAGAAGGACTCTTCCCAGCGGACCCTGAAGAAACCCTGTGGAAGATGGAAGGTTGGAGAGTCACCCCACCCGTGGATACCCCAGGAACCAGGATACCTACACCCGGGAAGCCGGGTGCATAGCTACGAAGTGACGTCGGAAATTGCCGTAGACAACAATTGTGGATTTCAGTGAAGATGCCACTGGCGAAGAAAGTGAAAGAGTCCGGTGGAACCCGAAGGTGGATTCAAGATGAGAGGTGCCTGCAAGCAGAGAGGACAGAGTCTATGCCACTCAGGCGTGATCAGGAGGCACGTAAGCCGAATGCCCAACGATGTCTGGGATGCAGGAGAGCTGACGGTGCCCTTGAAGTTGCAGCTGTGGGGACCAGGCAATGCTGTGGAAGACCAGGAGCCGTTCATGAACTGTCCCACGTTGGATGTCAAGAGCTAGGGGATCAGTGTCCGGCAGAGGCACCAACAAGCCTTGGCAATGGCAACCAACGTAGTCGGCAAAAAAGGTGCAGTGTCAGGACCAGCAAGGTCCAATTGGCTCACCATGAGCAGGTAAGTCAGAGCAACCCCCAAGCAAGCAGGGCAGCACCCTGGAGTCAAAGAAGACCCTCAAGAGGACCCACGGGCCAAAGGCACAAGAGTCGCAAGAGGACTTCGAGCAGCTCACCAGAGGATGTAGGCCCACAGTGCAGAGGATGTGGTGTGAGTGAATATCTTGGTTGCAGGAGATGCTTGAGGCTGGAGGTTCTTGGAGCCCGAAGATCTCTTGTGAAGAGAGTCAACAAGCCTTGGCAACGGAAAATCGACGCGGTGCACAGGGGTACTGCTCCACCGGTTCCAACGAGGGATACTGGTTTTAAACTTGCTGTGAAGACAGTGTAGGCCTTGAGGGAGTTGTAGAATTGCAACCAGTGTTGCTTAACCTTTCAGATTCTGTAGGAGCTCAGGAACAGCAGACCAGCCAGCTTTGTTGCGGTGCCTGCAGGTGCAGAAAAATGACTCCTTCCCTTCAAGGGAGATTCCTTCGAGTGTCTTGGAAGTCCACAGGCTTGTAGAAGAACCTGTATGGAGCACAGGCTCAGACGACGCAGAAGACCGGCAGGACGACAAGACCAGGAGCAGCAGAAGCCTTCCTAGTTGCAGTCTTGGTTCCCAATGCGAAGTCCAGCGAAGTCCACAGTGCCCAGACGGATGAAGATTAAGTGGTTTCGGATCTGAATCTTGTCCCACGATGAATCTAAGGAACCACCCACAAGTAAGTCCTTGAGTAGCCTAAAGAAAGGGTTAGGACGATTTATGGGTCCCTCCCACAGAAGGGGCTGGACAGTGGGCAGGATACTCCCATGTCTTTTGTCCATTTTTGTGCCAGAGCGGGATCCACCAACTCCTTGAACTAGTTTCAACTGGAGTATGCAGGGAGGGCACCAAATGTGCCTTCAAAGCAGCCTAGTGGTGCTGGCAAGCGCCCCCATCCTGTCCCACTACACTAAGTCCTATCTGGGAGGTGGTCACACCTCCCTGTGAAAGGAAACTTATTGTCCTGCCTTCCCCTGCTCAAGCTTAGCTCAGCAGCAGGAGGGCAGAATCGTGTCTCTGGTCGGCAGCAGCCATAGTTTGCAGTCCGGGTCTAGAAGACTGCTACCGGGAACACTGAGGGCCTCCCGGAGGAGCTTTACAGTGCATGAATCATACCTCAACACCGTTTACGGTGTTGGGGTATGATTCCAGCATGTTTGAGACCAAACACAACAGGGTTCGTTACAGCCAGTTTAGAGATAGCCATTGCGTGATGACGCATGGCCACTCTATGTATCCTAATGGCTGATGCACTTACAACCTGGGAGAATGGACTCCGTGGATTGTAGGGGTGTCCTGCTCATGCAGGGGCACCCTCACATTTATAACCGAGCACCCTGCCTTCAGGATTGAAACGCCTGCCTTATGGGTGACATATAGGTTTTCAGTGCCGTGACCTCAGATATAAGGAAACTTATATCTGTCGTAAGTGGTTCTAGCACCAGCTTACACAGGCTGCAATGACAGGCCTGTAGTCTCAATTTGAGTGGTCTCCCACGGGTGGCATAATACATGCTTCAGCCCATGGGGGGCCCCTGGAGTACCTATGCCCTGGGTACCTTGGTACCCAATAGAAGTCAACGGGAAAGTCGCTGTTGCAGTTTTGAAGAAAAAGGACCCTTCCCTGTGGACCCTGAAGAAACCCTGTGGAAGACAGAAGGTTGGAGAGTCACCCCACCCGTGGATGCCCTGGAGACCAGGTTACCTACACCAGGAAAGCCAGGTGCATAAGGGTGAAGAGACGTCGGAAACCTCCATAGATGACAATGGAAGACTTTGAGAAAAGTGCCTCTGGAGAAGAAGGTGAAGAAGTCTGGTGGAATTCAAGGGTGGATTCTTGAAGAGAAGAATCTGCACGCAGAGGGAACAGAGTCTATGCCACTCGGAGGTGACCAGGAGGCACGGAAGAGCAATTCCCACCGATGTCGGTTGATGCAGGAGTGATGACAGTGACCGTGGCGCTGCAGCTGTGAGGACCAGGCGACGCTAAGGAAGACCAGGAGCCATGCACGAGCTGTCCCACGTCTGAAGTTGAGAACCAGGGGGGTCGGTGCCAGGTGGGAGCACCAACAAGCCTTGGTAGCTGCAACTAGCGTGGAGAACAAAGCAGGAGCAACGTTGGGACCAGCAAGGTCCAAGGGACTCACCACAACCAGGAAAGTCAGAGTTGGTTCGAGCTAGTAGGGGAGCCCACGGGAGCAGAAGAAGACCCTCAGGAGGACCCACAGGCCAAAGGCACAGGAGTCACAAGAGGACCTTGAGCAGCTCACCAAGAAGGAAGGCCCACGGTGCAGAGGATGCAGTGAGGGCGCTGTCCTTGGCAGAAAGAGATGCTGGAGGCTGGAGCTTCTTGTAGCCCAAACGTTTCTCTGGAGTGCAAATCCAACAAGCCTTGGCAACGGCAAGTCGACGAGGGGCACAGGGTTCGGCCCCAGCAGTTCTCACAAGTGATACCGGCCTCAAAATTGCAGAGAGGACGGGTCAGGCCTCGAGGGAGTTGCAGAACCACCACCTGTGTTGCTGAGCCTTTCGAAGTCTGTGGGACGTCAGGAGGAGCAGACCGATCAGCTTTGTTGCCGTGCCTGCAGATGCAGGTGAGTGACTCCTTCACTCCAAGGGAGATTACTTCGGATTTCTTTGAAGCCCACCAGTCTGTTGAATATCCTGGAAGAACACAGAAACAGACGACAAGGAGGACCTGCAGAACAGCAAGACCAGGAGCAGCAGGAGTCTTCCTTGGTACAGTCTCAGTTCCAGGCGAAGTTCAAGTGTCCAGACAGTCGAAGAGTGATGTGGTTTCAGGCTTGAGTCTTGTCCCATGACGAATCTGAGGAGCCACCCACAGGTAAGCCCTTAAGTACCCAAAGGAAAGGGTTGGGACGATTCAGGGGTCCGTCCCAGAGGAGGGGCTGGATAGAAGGGAGGATACTCCCATGTCCTTTGTCCAGTTTCACACCAGAGCAGGAGCCAAGGGCTCCCTTAACTGGCTTAAACTGGAGTATGTAAGGAGGGCAAGAAATGTGCCCTTCAAAGCAGTCTGGTGGCACTGGCAAGCCCCGTCACCCCAGCCCAATACACTAAGTCCTGTCTGGGAGGTGGTCACACCTCCCTGCGACAGGAAACCTATTGCTTTACCTTCCCCTGTTTGAGCCTGGCTCAGCAGCAGGAGGGCAGAATCGGGTCTGTGGTCGGCAGCAGCACTAGCTTGATGGCAGACCATGAAAGGCTGTTACCAGTAGTAAAAGGGGTACCCCAAGGGAGCCCCCCAATACATGCGATCATACTTCCAACACTGGATTCGGTGTTGGGGTATGATTCCAACATGTTTGATACCAAACATGACCGGGTTCGGTGCAGCACTATAGTTAGACATCTCGTAATGACTGATGTCCACTATATGTATCAACATGGCTGACCACGCTTACAAAGCCTGGAGAATCGACTCCAGGGTTTGTAGGGGTGTCCTTCTCATGCAAAGGCACCCTCACACTTATAACCAAGCACCCTGCCCTGAGGTTAAAGAGCCTGCCCTAGGGTTGACTTATAGGTTTTAAGTGCAGTGACCTCAGATATAAGAAAACGTATATTTGGCGTGAGAGGTGCAAGCACCAATTCACACAGGCTGCAATGGCAGGCCTGCCTGTAGTCACAGTTTACCTATGCCCTGGGTACCTTATTACCATATACTAGGGACTTACAAGGGCACACCAGTAGCCAATTGTGGATGTACAAGTGTACTTTCCATGGTCAATTTAGGCATAAAGCAGAGTGACTGGGGTCCTGATTACCAGGATCCCAGTCAGACCAGTCAAAAACATACTGACACCAAGCAAAAAGTGGGGGTTACCATGAAAGCATATCCTACTTTCCTGTACCTCAGCTATAAGGAAACGAATATCTGTTGTTAGAGGTGCAAGCACCAACTCACACAGGCTGCAATGGCAGGCCTGTATTCACAGTTTAAGTGGACTGTGGGTGGCATGATAAATGCTGCAGCCCATGGGAGACCCCTGGTTTACCTATGCCCTGGGTACCTCAGTACCATTTACTAAGGGTACACTAGTAGCCAATTGTGGAGGTACAAAAGTACTTACCAGAACTATTTAAGGAGAGAGAGCACAGTTACTGTGGTCCTGATTAGCAGGATCCCAGATGGCTAGGACAGAAACACACTGACACCAGGGAAAAAGTGGGGGTAACCTTGAAAGCAGATCCTACTTTCTACACAGTTCTGAAACAGTAAATCTCCAACCACAACTTCCCCACTTTATCATATGGACACTGACTCAGGTATCACCTCTGCACACGGGCACCTAGCAACATTAAGTTACTTAAATGTGGTGGCTCCGTGCTCTCCGTGGTCCCTAGTTCCTTGGGTGGTAGTCTTGGTTTGGTACTCACCTCACATTCTATTTTATTAGTATATGGTTTGCCCCCCCCACCCCTATAATGGTCCACGTGTGCCATGCTTTATTTACCTGTTTCGAAGTATATTTTATTGTGCATTGATATCTCCGGGTAGAAGTGCTCCCTGGCTGCAATTGCCCGCCTGCCGTGTCGCCTTTCCCGGCCCTGCACAGCGGCTCCCGATTAGCCAGTTCATTGATCCTCCTGGGGGCAGCCTGCGGGCCGGCCACCCGGGAGACCTTCTGGGCTAAATGCCTTTTCGTCTGCAGTGCTTGCCTCCTTGGGTGCCAGTCCTCATGACCACCCACTTGACCCTTGGGGCTCCTCCTTCTAACAACAGGATCAGTCTGGCTGCCTGGTGACTTGGGTCACGCTGGAGCAGGTGAGGGGGAGGGGGGTGCGCACTGACTCAGTCAATTCTCCTGTCGCGGCGACCTCGTGGCTGGGCGTATGACTGCGGTGCGACCTGCAGGGGACTGCGCCTGGGCTGAGGGACCCTCAAAAATTCAAAAGAGAACCATGGTTAAGAACGGCATAGTGGTCTAGTGGCATGGAGGACCAAACCTGCACTGTTCCACAGGCCTTGATCGTCCCTGCTCATCGGGCCCTGGAGAGGCTCATGCATTGAGGTCCTTCTTGCCTGGACTAGGGTAAGGATAATGCATATTGTGGCCCTGCACATTCACTGTGAGATTCCCCTCCTCCCGGGATAGCATGCCAGCTATTTTCCTTGTATACCACCATACACTTGATGGCTTATGAGAAGCACATTCCTGGGCACTGTCCTTAACCTGGACGACGCTGCGAAGTGCACCACCCCCCTGCACTGACCTCTTGCGGACTACCGAGAATTGTGTCCTGGAATGAGGGGTGGGGGGGGGTCACAGAAGTAGAGGTCCTCTGTGTCCACATCGGGGCAGGGCGACGGGTTGGGGTGGGCTACATCGACTTCTCTACTCTACGGACTACTTCAGCCGACTTTGGTGTCCAGGTCAGGCATATAGGCTTTCACCCCATAGTGGAGCACACTGTACTGACGAAGTCCCAGTCTTGCTCAAACCAACACCAACGGACTCCTCTCCTTAAATCGGAGAAATTCCTCCAGCTCACCTTCATTGATCTGGGGTAACCCTCCTTGAGTCTCTGACCCATTTGGCCATTCTTGACCAGTCACCTTGCCCAGTTGCCACTACACTGAGAAGGTGCCACCCTTCTCCCCTACCAAACCATGGGTCGCCTGAAGTCCGTTACTTCGACATTGAAAACGCAGCAACAAGACCCTCCCTCCACAATTCCGGACACCATCCAGCAAGAGCATCCTGACGCAGCCCCCACAGAATAGAATAGATCACAGCCTAACAATCATTGAAAACTCTCGCAAATCCATGGAGATAGCTCTGGGGTACCTTGTCACTGAACTGACCATCCTTAGAGATGACCACCGAAAACTTGCAGATAAAGTGACTGAAAGGGAGAAAACTCTGCTGATGGTCCAGTCTCAGACCTCCGACAATACACAAGCCATTCATGCTTTACAAGACCTGATCCGCACGCTCGAAGAACAAGCTGATGATGCTGAAGGCCTCTCCCATCAAAGCAATGTACAAATACTTGGCTTAATGTAGGGGGTGGAAGGGAAAGACCCTGTACAATTCTTAGACCCCCCCCCCGGACGCCACCTCAGCTCATGCTGGCAAAACTCCTTCACTACTGTGACCGAGACGCCATCCTACGTGCGGCTCGCTTGAAGGTCCCCTATTATTGGAGGACAAACGTGTGATGATATTCCCGGATTACACAATCACGGGACAACACCAGCGCACCACGTTTCTTGAAGCCAAGCAATGCCTCCGACAGCAGGGTGTTCAATGCTCCCTACTATTTCCTGCAAGACTCAAAATCATAGATGAAGGCGAGACTCATTTCTTCACAGACCATAAAGAGACATGGGAATGGCTAGACAGAAACTTTGATGCTTCCTTGCCATGTTCCTCTAGACCACCCAGACCAAAACGTAAATTGGGAAAATGCTCATGAAAAGATCATCCTCCCCCTGCACTGAAATCTCCTCCACTGACTGCCCCAGACCTGGAGCAAATAATCGAAAATCGACGACAAGCCCTGGCAGCTGCCACACACCTGGGAGCAGAGACTGCTCTCTCTGATTAATACAGCTACCCACACCTCTTCTCTATCGATGGCGATTTGGACTCTTCCCAAGTCTCCACCCAACCTTCACACGCTCTCCCGCTGGTGACACCTCAGACTTCAGAAAATATAATTTAATGCTATTACCTTGTTCCTTCTACTAATGTCACTATTCACTCAGCTATATTGCGTCATTGTTGCTTCTGTGCTTTGCCTTTTCATAGCGCTCTTTGCCGTGTACACAAGGACGAGGCGCGGACGCGCCATCCACAATCCACTGCAACCACTATGCTGGGCCCCGCTCCACTAACTTACCACCTATAGGGTGACCACTCTTATATTACACCATGGTTGCCCCCCACTTAGTACGACTCTTTCACACCAACACCCAGTTTGGGTGTTCCGCCTGTTGGGGAAGAATATTTCTGGTCACAGTTACATGTTTCTCCCTTCTCCATCACTGTCCCTGGTTAATCACCACAGAGGCACATAACACTAACAAGATGTCACAGCTATGGGGGTATGGTTGGTGTAGTGACCTGCTGGTCACTGTTCTAGTTGTTTGATGTACCAGCCACTCCCTGTGGACTGGCTTATACCCCACCCCACACCCATCCAACACAGGCGTCACAGGACATGTGACCCTGCCAATAAAAGGGGCCGGGCACACGTGCCTTGGGCCAGTTCTACACACTAACTAACCGTGTCTGTGTCCTCATTACGTATGCATGGGGGCCTAGGGACCCACACCATTACAGTTGGGAGGACACGCCAAGGCACGCACTGCCTACACGTGATGTCATCACCATCATATCTCACACTTCCTACGATCACATCACTAACATCCACCAGATTCCTCATCCTTAATGTGAGGGGCATGCATACCATGCGTAAACACTATTCCATTAATTCTTACCTTAAACGGCATCAATCCCCACATTCTCTTCCTCCAAGAGATGCACACTACCCTAACAGAATTACCCCGCCTCCAAAGGTGATGGTGAGGTTCCATCTAGGCCACCATGTACTCAGCATACACTAGGGGTACATTTATATGGGTCTGCCCGGGAATTTCATTCCAAGTACTGGACACTGTAATTGATAAGGATGGGCGATACGTTCTTCTGGAAGGACGCCTCAACAGCCTCCCCGTTCTTCTCGGAAGAATATATGCACCCAACGCCGACCAGGATGCCTTCTGGACGACCCTTTCTGGTAATCTATCCCAGAAGACTCATCTCCCTTGGATTTTGGGAGGCAACTACAACTGTGTCCTCAGCATACAATAAGACCGCTTCCACCCACCCCTTCCACGCTCCCCCCTATACCCAGGCGGGCTGGTTTGCTGATTGGGTGTAATACTGGGCGTTGGTAGACATTTGGAGAGCTCTAAATCCCACAACTCATATGTATTCCTTCTATCCCACACCCCACGATTTGTTTGTCCGATTGGATCATATATTATGCTCCCACACGCTTTCATCTTTCTTACATGCCGCAGTCTACCTGAGTCGGGTGGTCTCAGACCACGATACACACTGTAGTTTTACATTGGGGTATCCCTCACCCGCCCACCCCCACCTGACATCTGTCCCGTGAATGTTTAGAGGACCCATTCCCCATATTCCCAAAGTGCCCATATTCGCGCTTTCTTCATTGAAAAAGACGGCACTGCCTCCAACAAACTACTTGCATTGGATGCCTTCAAGGTTGTCACCCGTGGCATTTGCCTTCAGGAAGTGGTCGGAGTCTGCTGTACGCTAGCCAGGGAGATCACAAAAACTGAACAACACATACCCCTGTTGGAACGGCAGGCCAAACAAGACCCCTCCCATCGTCCAGCGTTGGAAGAGGCTAAGCATGAACATGCCTCTCTCAGATCGCTAATGCTGCTTCAATCTCATTGCATACATTTGCAAAACACACATGAAGGATAATGAATTGGGTCGCCAACTTGCTTGGCTAAGCTGCCAGGAACACAGGGAAATCCCCATCCTCGAGCTGCGCTCCCCTTCGGGTGTAGTGCTACGTACACAGCACGACATCCTTACTGCATTTCACAGTTACTATTCTCACATGTACAAAACTTCAGGAGACCGCGGGAGTGCCATTGACCCATTTCTTTAACAACTTCATATTTCCAGCATCGACGAGAGCACCTGAAGTGACTTAGACGCGGTTATAACTCCAGCAGATGTCAAACAGGGAATTCAAGACTTAGCCAGGAATAAATCTCCTGCCGTTCACGCCCGCCCATCTAATACAACGGCTCATTGCTGGAGAACATTGGATCTCGGCTAGCTACCATGTAGAACGAGGCCCTTCTACTGGGCGAATTACCATCCTCCCTTCGAGAGTCACTGGTAGTTTCCATTCCCAAGCCCCACCGAGACCCTAGCAAAGTAGCATCCTACCATCCCATAGCTATCTTGGGGGCAGATTATAAAAACCTGGGAAAGTTATTATCTGCTCGATACACTCAAATCCTGCCAGATCTCATCCACCTGGACCAAAACAGGGTTGTCCCCGGACTCAGCAACTCCCACAACCTTTGGCACCTTTTCCATGTTCAGGAATGGGTGCAGGGTCACTATCCTTTATCGGTGCCTGGTGCTGGACCTGGAGAAGGCCTTTGACTCCTTTATCTGCTCTTACCTTTTCCATATCTCATGCGAATGGGTATAGGTGCTCATCTAAAATGCCTACACATGACTTCTGTATGTGAGGCCCCTCTCGCAGGTTTAAGTGGGCTGTCTCCTATCGGAGGCATTCTCAGTAGAACCTGGTACTGTTAGAAACGGGTAGCGTGGTGCAGAGCGGGCGGGCCAAGCTCCGGAGGAAATGTGTAAAGCATCTGCGCAGCACACTCACAGGCGACACACCAGGCACACTACAAAAGGAGACCACACCAGGTTAGGTGGAAAAAAACAGCATATGTATTATGCAGAACATGTTAGGATATTATCACAGGTGCAGATAACTGTGCCAACCGGCACCGGGTAGCAGTTCACAGGGGGACTATTTACAAGGCAGGGCCAATCGGGCCACTGCCAGAACCATCACCAGGACAAAGAAAGAATAAATGTAAAGTCCATCAGCATTAGGACACATTGGCATCAGACCTGAAAGGAAAACATGCTTGCAGGCCATGAGGCGTCACCTGAGGCATAAAGACGTCGTCCGGCATTGGGGAAAAAGCATTAACATTGAATGCAAAACCATCAGCAGTCAGCCTTAGGGGAAAAACATTATCAGTAACATAGAGCATTAGGCCGGAACAACCACAGTAGGCATAGACCTGTGAACATCACATTAAACATGCCCATTAGCATTGGCATAATCATAAGCATAGATGCAACATTAGGCAGGACTCCAACGATATAAGCCTGCGGGGGAAAACATTATCATTAGCATTAGGTATAAAAGCACACTAGGCACATCCTGAGCCTGGGGCATAAAACATGTGAACAAAG
The DNA here is from genome assembly GCA_963921515.1 of Calotriton arnoldi. NCBI lineage: Eukaryota > Metazoa > Chordata > Amphibia > Caudata > Salamandridae > Calotriton > Calotriton arnoldi. The sequence goes on from CAWUFW010002140.1 coordinate 1,548,871, forward strand.
GGCATATTAACACATTTAGCATGTGGCTCCTCCTCCGCAGGAACCCAATAGGCCTACCATCAGCACTGCAAACCTGAGGGAAAAGCTTTAAGTAGCATCCTAGGTACAAATGCATTATGCAACCATATTATGCCATAAATCATATGGGGCAAAAGGCCTCGCCAGCATAACCGCAGTTCGCCCCAGTCGGGGGCACAACACTGAGACTGGCCCCAGGCCAACTGGCCTCTCTCGGGGGCTCAAATGCCCTATGTCCCACACAGTCAGGGTTGGCTGCAAGGGCGGCGAAAACAAAGGTGCGCAAAGCGCTAGGGTCCCTCACTCCTCTCTCTTTCCCTTCTGGGTAATCCAATGCCCCCAATGCGTGGCAGCTGCCCCCTGTCCTGCGGGGTAGCTGGGTAAACCCAACAAGCACTGGCGCCAACAATGCAGCGATGGGAGCCCCACTCCGCCCTCTAACAGGAATCTGCCCACAAGAACACTGACACGGTGGAGCCCCTCTTCTGAGACTCTAGAATTTCCCAAAATGCCTCTGTTGTGCAGCTGAGGGAGGAAACAAGTACTGGGCACGTTGGAGCCCCCCTCCTAGGGGACTCTAAACACAACCAATGCCCTCCAAAGAATACTGGCACCGGGGGCGGGCACCGACAATGTGCCCCGACATACCCCCCAACCACAGGATGACTGAGCCCCACTCACCGGCAGTCTGAGGCCCCTCTGGATGTCTCTGCAGTCTCCGGGCACCGGCAATGTGCTCCGACAGGTCCCGCTTCTGGGACCTCTCCTGGCTTCACCCTCAGCGGAGCCTTCTCCTCGTCAGCAGCGCGGAGGGGCAGGCACCGACAATGTGCCTCGGGCCCCTCCGCCGCAGGACTCCTCCTTGGCAATTTACATATAGCGCTCACGAGGCGCTAGGCGGCAGGAAAGTTCTTGGGCTGAAATTAAGTTGTAGCGCCCACAAAGCGCTAGGTCCCACACCATAAAGTGGTAGCGCTCCCCTTCACTGGCAATGAAATATAGCCCTCCCGAGGCGCTAGGGAGCAGGCAGGAAGGCACAGTCACTGGAAATATAGCGCTCTCGCAGCACAGCACTGCAGATGTCAGCTCCTCACCTCCTGGGCAATAAGATAAAGCGCTCTTCTTCTGCTGGGCACAGTTATAGCGCTCTCGCAGCAAGCAGAGCACAGTCAATGCAAATATGGCACTCCGGCAGCCCAGCGCTGCAGGACCCAGGCACCTTCTTCTCCTGGGCAGGGCTGGAGGTAGCACTCTCCTGGTGCAGGAATAAGGTTGTAGTGCTAAGTCCCACAAAATAAAGTTGCAGCGCTCCTCTTCCCCTGTGGCACAGTTATATCGCTTTAGCAGCACAGCGCTGCAGGCATCAGCTCCTCTCTTCTCCTGGGCAGACCACGTGCTCACAGGGTGCTAGGCAGCAGGCAGCTGGCAGTAAGATATAGTGCTCACCAGGTGCTGGGCTTAGGACGGCAGGAGAGCAGGCAGGCAATACTGGGCAAGATCAGCAGGCAGTGGGTACTCATCAGAACAGGACAGCAGCTCCTAGAAGCAGTCATCTCCCATTAAGTGGCACTCCTCCTGACACAGCAGTGTTCACTCCAGTAAAGGGCTCTCACTGGCCCTGTGGACAGCGGAGGGGTGCAGATGGGCACAGGGGCCAGCACACAGGCCCATTGTGGCGGTACCTCCTGGCAGAGTGTCCCCTCTCATTCAGGTCCACGCTCAGTCTGAGCACATGGAGGCACAGCCCCCTCACCCCACCTACCAGAAAGGGCTGGAAGCTTCTGGAAGGTTCCCTGGGAAACCGGTCCCAACTGGTTTAGGGGAGGTGTAGAGCACCCTGGGTGCCAGACTTCCCTCCAAAAGCTGGGGGTGCTGGGAAACAGACAACTAGACCGCCAACTCACCTCAGACAGGAGGCACATGTGCAGACAGGAAGGGCGTCCATTTTAAAAGTAACATTTTACAAAGGTGCATTTCTACAATGGTGGAAATAAAGGTGCGTACACCATTGCACAGCATTTATTATTTTCAGTTCAGACACACCATGTCAGTAAAAAGGCTAGGGGGAAAAGCGAAAAATTCAGGGAAAAAGGGCCAAGTCCAACAGGTACGCAACAAGGGTGCCCACTTTAACTCCTACTTTTTGCGATGCCCATGGAGCCTTTAGCTATTTGGCTCCGTGCACAATGGGGTATCCCCCTCGTGTAGCGGATGCATGTGGTGTCACTATATGCAGATGACCTTCTTCTGTTCCTTCGAGACATCCGAGATGACCCCACTCCCATCCATATCATGCTGCAATTAATCACTGGGGTGTCTTAACTGTAGCAAATCCTCCATTTACGCACTGCAAAATAACCTCACCAAACATGAACTCGTCAGAGACGGCACCCCCCTCCCCTGGCACAACTCGGCAGTCCAGTATCTGGGAATTCAACTACATCACACCCTAGCAGACCGTTTTGATGGCAACTTACGTCTGGTAGTAGCATCACCAAATACCTTGATATCCTTCTGGACGAAGCTGCTGGTGACTACCACATGGAGGACTGCGCTATCCTGGCGATCCTGCCTTGTTTTTTGGTATTACTTCACTAATCTCTGAGTGACCCCACCTCCCATGGGCTTTTTTTTAGGGAACTTGACTCCCTATTAACTAAACTTATATGGGGAAACTACATTTGCCAACCTGCGAGGGCGGGTTGGATGCCTCCTCCTTTAAAATGTATTTTCTAGCAGCCCAGTTAAAATGAGTCACCAGATGGGTTGCTGGCCGAAACCTCAGTGAAACTTGTCATCACTCTCCTCCTCTCACCCCCACCGCAATAAGAGGCCTTTTACTCCAGCAGACAAGGTCTGTTCCACCACTTTTACTTCAGGTACAGGTAGCTTCCAGCTGCATGCGCAGGATTGGCGATCTTACGAGACATGCCCTCCCATACACCCCAGGGTTCCCCCTGGTGGGCCTTCCATGCTACCCAGGCTCGTATTCTGCCGCAGCACAGCGTGGCTGGCAGGACTGCTCGCTCCTCACAGCCAGTGACTTGTTTGCAGACGGTCACCTACTCTTTTCCCCCCAACTTCATTCAGACTTCAACCTCCCTGTCATTCAGTTCCTTATCTATCGCCAGCTTCACAATACATATTTTAAGCTATGGAGAACTAGGGACGAAGAAAGGAAAGGGGGGCCGCTCGCCCACCCCCGCACGTATGGCGGGGCGCCGGCCCCCTCCTTCCCCTGCACTCTCGGTGGTGGGCGTGCCCCTCCGCCGCGTCTTGATGACGCGGCGGGCGCGCCCCACCGCCGATTGGTGCTGGCTCCTGCATTGACCCGGAAGCAATCTAATTGCTTCCGGGTCAAAGGAGGGGAGCCAGAGTGGGCGGACCAGTTGTAACTGGTCTGCCCCCAGAGGGGTTAAAAGGCCAGGGGAGCACGGGAGGCGCCCTCTTGTTCCCGCATTCCCCAGGCTTGCCCCGCGCCTCGTCAAGGCGCAGAATAATCTTTCCCACCCACCAGCCCCTGAAGCTGTTTGTGTGTTGATTGTATCATTTTAGGTTCGTTTTCACTGTAGTTGTGAGTTGGTGTGAGTTTTTTCCTTAGGCCTTTTTTCCCGTTTACAGGCTGTAGTATCAAGTTATGGTTGCACAGTAAGGTTTTGTGCGAACTTTGTCCTTAGGCCTTTTTTCCCGTTTGCAGGTAACATAATTGTCGTATTTATTGATAGTCCTTGGTCAGGCGGTAAGGTCATGATCGGTGAGCAGTCAATTTAAGGTCCTTAGGGGGCGTCACCATTCTTGAATGGGGTCGCCCAGGGGGAGGGGCAAGTGGTCTCTCCCAGAACTCCAGGGGCGGTACATCCGCTTGGTTGGATGGGTGCGGGGGAGGGGGGAGTCACGCTTTCTTTGGGCTGGTTAGCCACACCGCACGTGCACGATGACGTCATTAACCCCTTCGGTGCTCATGACGAGCTGGACTCGTCATGGCACACAGTGCTCGTGTGCTCATGACGAGTCCAGCTCGTCATGGAACCCAGCACAGGAAATCCCTCTGGTGCGGGCACCAGAGGAATTCCTTTAATCCCCTAAAGCCTCGGGAGCTGGGGAAGAGCTTCCCCAGCTCCCGAGGCCCCCCTGGTTTCCCTGAAATGACGATCGGCGCGCACGTCGCGCTGATGTCATTTCAGTGAAACTGAAACTGAAATGAGCCAAGAGGCTCATTTCAGTTTCAGTTTCTACGTGCTCAGGGGCTATCTCAGCCCCCTGAGCACGTAGAAACTCAGGAGAGGTATCGTTGGAAAGGGAGAATCTCCCTTTCCAATGGTACCCCTCCCTAGTAGATCCCTGCTTGGGGATCGCCCCAGGAGGGCAATCCCCAAGCAGGGATCCACCCACTAGGCACCAGGGAGGGGGGAGCGGCCCCTTGGGCAAGGGCCTTTGCTCCCCCCATACAATTTTTGGCATGATTAGTCTTTCTGCCCCCCCTGGGGGGTAGATGGGGGCAGTAGCCCCCAATCTGCCCCCCCGGGTGGGTAGAAAGCCCACTAGACACCAGGGATTTTTATGGCATGTTTATTAGGGGTGGGGGCTGCCCAAAACGGGCATGCCGATGCCCTCACCCCCCCCCGGCCACAAAATTAGTCTTTCTGCCCCCCCTGGGGGGCAGATGGGGCAGCAGCCCCCAATCTGCCCCCCCGGGGGGGCAGAAAGCCCACTAGATACCAGGGATTTAAAAAAAATATATAGTTAGGAGTGGGGGCTGCCCAATATGGGCATGCTAATGCCCCCACCACCCGCCGCAAAGTTACAGTCTTTCTGCCCCTCCTGGGGGGCAGATGGGGGCAGTAGCCCCCAATCTGCCCCCCCGGGGGGGCAGAAAGCCCACTAGATACCAGGGATTTTTTTTAAATTATAATTTGGGGTAGGGGCATGCCAATGCCCCCACCACCCGACGCAGAGGTACAGTCTTTCTGCCCCTCCTGGGGGCAGAAAGCCCACTAGACACCAGGGTTTTTTTCCCCTCGATACATTATGGGGTGGGGTTGCCCAAGATGGGCATGCCAATGCCCCCACCCCTCCCCCATGAAATTCCAGTCTTTCTGCCCCCGGGGGCAGATCGTGGCAGTGGCCACCAATCTGCCCCCCGGGGTTCAGAAACACCCTAGATGCCAGGGATTTTTTATAGGCCCGGGGTGGGGGCTGCCCAGAATGGGCATGCAAATGCCCCCACCCTACCCCCAAAGAAAAAAAGACTTTCTGCCCCCAGGAGGCAGATGGGGGCAATAGCCCCTGATCTTCCCTCCCCGGGGAGGGGCAGAAAGCCCACTAAGAGCCAGGGATTTTTTTATATAGGTAGGGGTGGGGGCTGCCCAGAATGGGCATGTCAATGCCCCCACCCCAAAAAAATGCTACAGTCTTTCTGCCCCCCTGGGAGGCAGATGGGGCAATAGCACCTTATCTGCCCCCCCGGGGGGCAGAAAGCCCACTAGCCACCAGGGATTTTTTTACAAAGTTCGGGTTGGGGGCTGCCAAGAATGGACATGCCAATGCCCCCACCCACCCCAAAAAGATGTCACTGTCTTTCTGCCCCTCCCAGGAGGCAGATAGGGGCAGTAGCCCCTGATCTGCCCCTCGGGGGGGGCAGAAAGCCCACTATGTGCCAGCGATTATGCTGGCTTTTTTATACGCAGGGGTGGGGGCTGACCAGAATAGGCATCCCAATGCCCCCGACCCCCAAAAGAATAGCCACAGTCTTTCTGCCCCCTCGGGGGCATATCGGAGCAATAGCCCCTGATTTCCCCCTCCCCAGGGCGGCAGAAAGCCCAGTAGGGACTGACTTTTTTCGGAATGTGCCTACCTGTTGAATTTGGTTCCTAGCTCTGCCGGCACCTAGGGAAACCTAGCAAACCTATACATTTTTTAAAACTAGACACCCAGGGGAATCCAGGATGGGCTGACTTGACTGGCTCTCACCAGGTTTTGTTACCCAGAATCCCTTGCAAACCTAAAAATTTGTCCAAAAAAACACATTTTCCTCATATTTCTGTGGTGGAAAGTTCTGGAATCTGCGTGGATGTACAAAATTCCACCCACCCCGCGTCCCCCAAAGTCTTCCGTGAAAAATTGTACCTCACTTGTGTGGATGGGTCAAGTACCCGCGACAGGCAAGGGCCCAAAACGTATTGAGGAGACATCAAAATTACCTATCACAAAACAACCTGGTTTTGCAAGGGGGTCACCTGGGTTTTTGGCCCCGGGCTCAGCGGCCATCTTGGGAATCTACCAAACCCACACATTTCTGAAAACTAGACACCTGGGGAGTCCAGCGAGGTATGGCTTGCATGGGTCCCCAAACGTTTTCCTACCCAGAATGCCCTGCAAACCTCAAATTTAGCAGAAAAAATCACTTTTTACTCAAATTTCTGTGTGGGAAAGTTCTGGAATCTGCGTGGATCCCCAAATTTCCTACCACCCTGCGTTCCCCCAGGGCTCCCGATAAAAATGGTACCTCACTTGTGTGGGTAGGCATAGTGGCTGAAACAGGAAATGGCCCAAATCGTATTGTGGAGACATCAAAACTACCTATAACAAAACTACCTGGTTTTGGGGGGGGGGTGGCACCTGGTTTTTTGGCCCCGGGCTCGCCGCCATCTAGGGAAACCTACCAATCCCACATGTTTCTGAAAACTAGACACCCTGGGGAGTCCAATGAGGTATGGCTTGCGTGGATCCCCCAACGTTTCCCTACCCAGAATCCCCTGAAACCCTCAAATTTAGCTGAAAAAAACATATTTGCTACATAATTTTGCGTGGAATCACCGTGCTGGCACAAATGTCCTACCACCCAGCGTTGCCCTTGTTTCCCCGAGTAAAATGATACCTCACTTGTGTGGGTGTCCAAAGCAGAACTGGCTACAAACGTATTTTTAAAAAAATGTAGCGCTTAGAATTCTCGGTGCTATACCCTAAATCCCTATGTTTTGGGCTCTTCCCAGTCACAGGCCTTTGGCCCACCCAACCAAGTGAGGTATCATTTTACTCGGGAGAACAAGGGGAACGCTGGGTGGTAGGACATTTGTGCCGGCATGGTGATCCCACGCAAAAATGTATGGAAAAAATGATTTTTTCAGCTAAATTTGAGGTTTGCAGGGGATTCTGGGTAGGAAAACGTTGTGGGACCCACGCAAGCCATACCTCGCTGGACTCCCTGGGTGTCTAGCTTTCAGAAATGTTTGGGTTTGGTAGTTTCCTAAGATGGCCGCCGAGCCCAGGGCCAAAAACTCCTGGGACCCCCCTTGCAAAACCAGGTTGTTTTGTGATAAGTAATTTTGATGTCGCCTCAATAGGTTTTTGGGCCCTTTTCTGACGCGGGTACTTGACCCACCCACGCAAGTGAGGTATCATTTTTATGAGGAGACCTGGGGGAACGCTGGGTGGGAGGAAATTTGTGGATCCACGTAGATTGCAGAACTTTCCCACACAGAAATTTGAGAAAAAAGTGATTTTTTCAGCTAAATTTGAGGTTTGCAGGGGATTCTGGGTAGGAAAAAGTTGGGGGACCCACGCAAGCCATACCTTGCTGGACTCCCCCAGGTGTCTAGTTTTCAGAAATGTGTGGGTTTGGTAGGTTTCCCAAGATGGCCGCCGAGCCCGGGGCCTAAAACCCAGGTGACTCCCCTTGCAAAACCAGCTTGTTTTGTGATAGATCATTTTGATGTCTCCTCAATACGTTTTGGGCCCTTGCCTGTTGCGGGTACTTGAACCACCCACACGAGTGAGGTTTTTGGCCCTGGGCTCGGCGGCCATCTTAGGAAACCTACCAAACCCACACATTTCTGAAAACTAGACACTCTGGGGAGTCCAGCGAGGTATGGCTTGCGTGGGTCCCCCAATGTTTTCCTACCCAGAATCCCCTGCAAACCTGAAATTTTGCTGAAAAAATTCACTTTTTTCATACATTTTTGTGTGGGAAAGTTGTGGCATCACCGGGCTGACACAAATTTCCTACCACCCAGCTTTCCCCCAGGTCTCCTGATAAAAATGGTGCATCACTCGGGTGGGAGGTCCAAGTCCGCGCGACAGGCAAGGGCCCAAAACGTATTGAGGCGACATCAAAATTGCCTATCACAAAACGACCTGGTTTTGCAAGAGGGGTCCCATGACGTTTTGGCCCGGGGCTCGGCGGCCACCTAGGGAAACCTACCAAACCCACACATTTCTGAAAAGTAGACACCCGGGGATTCCAGGGAGGTATGACTTGCGTGGATCCACCAACGTTTTCTTACCCAGAATCCCCTGCAAACCTGATATTTTGCTGAAAAAATCACTTTTTCGCACATTTTTGTGTGGTAAAGTTGTGGAATCATGGGATTGACACAAATTTCCTACCACCCAGCGTTCCCCCAGGTCTCCCAATAAAAATGGTACCTCACTCGGGTGGGAGGCCCAAGTACCCGCGACAGGCAAGGGCCCACATCGTATTGAGGCGACCTCAAAATGGCCTATCACAAAACTACCTGGTTTTGCAAGGGGGTCCCATGACGTTTTGGCCCGGGGCTCGGCGGCCACCTAGGGAAACCTACCAAACCTACACATTTCTGAAAAGTAGACACCCGGGGGATTCCAGGGCGGTATGGCTTGCGTGGATCCACCAACGTTTTCTTACCCAGAATCCCCTGCAAACCTGATATTTTGCTGAAAAAATCACTTTTTTCGCACATTTTTGTGTGATAAAGTTGTGGAATCATGGGGCTGACACAAATTTCCTACTACCCAGCGTTCCCCCAGGTCTCCCGATAAAAATGGTGCCTCACTCGGGTGGGAGGCCCAAGTACCCGCGACAGGCAAGGGCCCACAACGTATTGAGGCGACCTCAAAATGGCCTATCACAAATTTCAGGTTTTCAGGGGATTCTGGGTAAGAAAACGTTGGGGGATCCACGCAAGCCATACCTCCCTGGAATCCCCGGGTGTCTACTTTTCAGAAATGTGTGGGTTTGGTAGGTTTCCCTAGGTGGCCGCCGAGCACGGGGCCAAAACCCAGGTGACCCCCTTGCAAAACCAGGTCGTTTTGTGAAAGGCCATTTTGAGGTCGCCTCACTACGTTGTGGGCCCTTGCCTGTCGCGGGTACTTGGGCCTCCCACACAAGTGAGGCACCATTTTTATCGGGAGACCTGGGGGAACGCTGGGTGGTAGGAAATTTGTGTGAGGCCAGTGATGCCACACTTTCCCACACAAAAATGTGTGAAAAAAGTGATTTTTTCAGCTAAAATTGAGGTTTGCAGGGGATTCTGGGTAAGGAAACGTTGGGGGATCCACGCAAGCCATACCTCCCTGGAAGCCCCCGGGTGTCTACTTTTCAGAAATGTGTGGGTTTGGTAGGTTTCCCTAGATGGCCGCCGAGCACGGGGCCAAAACCCAGGTGACCCCCTTGCAAAACCAGGTCGTTTTGTGAAAGGCCATTTTGAGGTCGCCTCACTACGTTGTGGGCCCTTGCCTGTCGCGGGTACTTGGGCCTCCCACACAAGTGAGGCACCATTTTTATCGGGAGACCTGGGGCAACGCTGGGTGGTAGGAAATTTGTGTGAGGCCAGTGATGCCACACTTTCCCACACAAAAATGTGTGAAAAAAGTGATTTTTTTCAGCTAAAATTGAGGTTTGCAGGGGATTCTGGGTAAGGAAACGTTGGGGGATCCACGCAAGCCATACCTCCCTGGAAGCCCCGGGTGTCTACTTTTCAGAAATGTGTGTGTTTGGTAGGTTTCCCTAGGTGCCGGCAGAGCTAGGGTTCACAAACTACAGCTAGGCACTTTGCCAAAAAGGGTCATTTTTCACTGCGAAATTGAGGTGTGACCACGTTGCGTTTTGCGCCGTTTCCTGTCGCGGGCACTAGGCCGACCCACACAAGTGAGGTACCATTTTTCTCAGAAAACTTTGGGGAACGCGGGGTGGGTGGAAATTTGTGGATCCACGCAGATTCCAGAACTTTCCACCACAGAAATGTGGGGAAAATGTGGTTTTTTGGACAATTTTTTAGGTTTGCAAGGGATTCTGGGTAACAGAACCTGGTGGGAGGCAGTCCAGTCACCCCATCCTGGATTCCCCTGGGTGTCTAGTTTTCAAAAATGTATAGGTTTGCTAGGTTTTCCTAGGTGCCGGCAGAGCTAGGGTTCAAAAACTACAGCTAGGCACTTTGCCAAAAAAGGGTCATTTTTCACTGCGAAATTGAGGTGTGACCACATTGCGTTTTGCGCCGTTTCCTGTCGCAGGCACTAGGCCGACCCAAACAAGTGAGGTACCATTTTTCTCGTAAGACTTTGGGGAACGCGGGGTGGGTGGAAATTTGTGGATCCACGCAGATTCCAGAACTTTCCACCACAGAAATGTGGGGAAAATGTGTTTTTTTGACAATTTTTTATGTTTGCAAGGGATTCTGGGTAACAGAACCTGGTGGGAGGCAGTCCAGTCACCCCATCCTGGATTCCCTGGGTGTCTAGTTTTCAAAAATGTATAGGTTTGCTAGGTTTCCCTAGGTGCCGGCAGAGCTAGGGTTCAAAAACTACAGCTAGGCACTTTGCCAAAAAAGGGTCATTTTTCACTGCGAAATTGAGGTGTGACCACGTTGCGTTTTGCGCCGTTTCCTGTCGCAGGCACTAGGCCGACCCACACAAGTGAGGTACCATTTTTCTCGTAAGACTTTGGGGAACGCGGGGTGGGTGGAAATTTGTGGATCCACGCAGATTCCAGAACTTTCCACCACAGAAATGTGGGGAAAATGTGGTTTTTTTGACAATTTTTTATGTTTGCAAGGGATTCTGGGTAACAGAACCTGGTGGGAGGCAGTCAAGTCACCCCATCCTGGATTCCCCTGGGTGTCTAGTTTTCAAAAATGTATAGGTTTGCTAGGTTTCCCTAGGTGCCGGCAGAGGTAGGGTTCAAAAACTACAGCTAGGCACTTTGCCAAAAAAGGGTCATTTTTCACTGCGAAATTGAGGTGTGACCACGTTGCGTTTTGCGCCGTTTCCTGTCGCAGGCACTAGGCCGACCCACACAAGTGAGGTACCATTTTTCTCGTAAGACTTTGGGGAACGCGGGGTGGGTGGAAATTTGTGGATCCACGCAGATTCCAGAACTTTCCACCACAGAAATGTGGGGAAAATGTGGTTTTTTTGACAATTTTTATGTTTGCAAGGGATTCTGGGTAACAGAACCTGGTGGGAGGCAGTCCAGTCACCCCATCCTGGATTCCCCTGGGTGTCTAGTTTTCAAAAATGTATAGGTTTGCTAGGTTTCCCTAGGTGCCGGCAGAGCTAGGGTTCAAAAACTACAGCTAGGCACTTTGCAAAAAAAGGGTCATTTTTCACTGCGAAATTGAGGTGTGACCACGTTGCGTTTTGCGCCGTTTCCTGTCGCAGGCACTAGGCCGACCCACACAAGTGAGGTACCATTTTTCTCGTAAGACTTTGGGGAACGCGGGGTGGGTGGAAATTTGTGGATCCACGCAGATTCCAGAACTTTCCACCACAGAAATGTGGGGAAAATGTGGTTTTTTTGACAATTTTTTATGTTTGCAAGGGATTCTGGGTAACAGAACCTGGTGGGAGGCAGTCAAGTCACCCCATCCTGGATTCCCCTGGGTGTCTAGTTTTCAAAAATGTATAGGTTTGCTAGGTTTCCCTAGGTGCCGGCAGAGGTAGGGTTAAAAAACTACAGCTAGGCACTTTGCCAAAAAGGGTCATTTTTCACTGCGAAATTGAGGTGTGACCACGTTGCGTTTTGCGCCGTTTCCTGTCGCAGGCACTAGGCCGACCCACACAAGTGAGGTACCATTTTTCTCGTAAGACTTTGGGGAACGCGGGTGGGTGGAAATTTGTGGATCCACGCAGATTCCAGAACTTTCCACCACAGAAATGTGGGGAAAATGTGGTTTTTTTGACAATTTTTATGTTTGCAAGGGATTCTGGGTAACAGAACCTGGTGGGAGGCAGTCCAGTCACCCCATCCTGGATTCCCCTGGGTGTCTAGTTTTCAAAAATGTATAGGTTTGCTAGGTTTCCCTAGGTGCCGGCAGAGCTAGGGTTCAAAAACTACAGCTAGGCACTTTGCAAAAAAAGGGTCATTTTTCACTGCGAAATTGAGGTGTGACCACGTTGCGTTTTGCGCCGTTTCCTGTCGCAGGCACTAGGCCGACCCACACAAGTGAGGTACCATTTTTCTCGTAAGACTTTGGGGAACGCGGGGTGGGTGGAAATTTGTGGATCCACGCAGATTCCAGAACTTTCCACCACAGAAATGTGGGGAAAATGTGGTTTTTTTGACAATTTTTTATGTTTGCAAGGGATTCTGGGTAACAGAACCTGGTGGGAGGAAGTCAAGTCACCCCATCCTGGATTCCCCTGGGTGTCTAGTTTTCAAAAATGTATAGGTTTGCTAGGTTTCCCTAGGTGCCGGCAGAGCTAGGGTTCAAAAACTACAACTAGGCACTTTGCCAAAAAAGGGTCATTTTTCACTGCGAAATTGAGGTGTGACCACGTTGCGTTTTGCGCCGTTTCCTGTCGCAGGCACTAGGCCGACCCACACAAGTGAGGTACCATTTTTCTCGTAAGACTTTGGGGAACGCGGGGTGGGTGGAAATTTGTGGATCCACGCAGATTCCAGAACTTTCCACCACAGAAATGTGGGGAAAATGTGTTTTTTTGACAATTTTTTATGTTTGCAAGGGATTCTGGGTAACAGAACCTGGTGGGAGGCAGTCCAGTCACCCCATCCTGGATTCCCCTGGGTGTCTAGTTTTCAAAAATGTATAGGTTTTCTAGGTTTCCCTAGGTGCCGGCAGAGCTAGGTTTCAAAAACTACAGCTAGGCACTTTGCCAAAAAGGGTCATTTTTCACTGCGAAATTGAGGTGTGACCACGTTGCGTTTTGCGCCGTTTCCTGACGCAGGCACTAGGCCGACCCACACAAGTGAGGTACCATTTTTCTCGTAAGACTTTGGGGAACGCGGGGTGTGTGGAAATTTGTGGATCCACGCAGATTCCAGAACTTTCCACCACAGAAATGTGGGGAAAATGTGTTTTTTGGACAATTTTTTATGTTTGCAAGGGATTCTGGGTAACAGAACCTGGTGGGAGGCAGTCAAGTCACCCCATCCTGGATTCCCCTGGGTGTCTAGTTTTCAAAACTGTATAGGTTTGCTAGGTTTCCCTAGGTGCCGGCAGAGCTAGGGTTCAAAAACTACACCTAGGCACTTTGCAAAAAAGGGTCATTTTTCACTGCGAAATTGAGGTGTGACCACGTTGCGTTTTGCGCCGTTTCCTGTCGCAGGCACTAGGCCGACCCACACAAGTGAGGTACCATTTTTCTCGTAAGACTTTGGGGAACGCGGGGTGGGTGGAAATTTGTGGATCCACGCAGATTCCAGAACTTTCCACCACAGAAATGTGGGGAAAATGTGGTTTTTTTGACAATTTTTTATGTTTGCAAGGGATTCTGGGTAACAGAACCTGGTGGGAGGCAGTCAAGTCACCCCATCCTGGATTCCCCTGGGTGTCTAGTTTTCAAAAATGTATAGGTTTGCTAGGTTTCCCTAGGTGCCGGCAGAGCTAGGGTTCAAAAACTACAGCTAGGCACTTTGCCAAAAAAGGGTCATTTTTCACTGCGAAATTGAGGTGTGACCACGTTGCGTTTTGCGCCGTTTCCTGTCGCAGGCACTAGGCCGACCCACACAAGTGAGGTACCATTTTTCTCGTAAGACTTTGGGGAACGCGGGGTGTGTGGAAATTTGTGGATCCACGCAGATTCCAAAACTTTCCACCACAGAAATGTGGGGAAAATTTGGTTTTTTGACAATTTTTAGGTTTGCAAGGGATTCTGGGTAACAGAACCTGGTGGGAGGAAGTCAAGTCACCCCATCCTGGATTCCCCTGGGTGTCTAGTTTTCAAAAATGTATAGGTTTGCTAGGTTTCCCTAGGTGCCGGCAGAGCTAGGGTTCAAAAACTACAGCTAGGCACTTTGCAAAAAAGGGTAATTTTTCATTGTGAAAATATGGTACGTCCACGTTGCATTTTGAGCCATTTCCTGTTGTGGGCACAAGGGCTACCCACACAAGTGAGGTACCATTTTTATCGGGAGACTTAGGGTAACACAGAATTGTAGAGCAACTGTTATTACCTATTGACTTTCGATGCATTTCTGCCTTCCAAATGAAAGACAACGTGTAAAAAATAAGTCATTTTGAAAAATGACCTATAATTCTCATGCTAGTATGGGTACTCCCAATTTCGGAAATGTGCAAATATCTACTGTTTCTAAAATCTACATTTTGTTCCCATTTCAGAAATACATAGGTGTCTTTCATAACAATTTTTCCATGTATACATTTTCCCAAAATAATTGCTATATACCCGGTACATAATAAAAAACCATTGCAAGATGCTGCTCAATTATTGGCTCTGGGTTCGTCGGGTTCTTGGTGAACCTACAAGTCCTATATATCCCCACAACCAGAAAGGTCCAGCGGATATAACGGTATATTGCCTTCAAATAGCTGTCATAATTAGAAGAAGTTACAGGTGAAAACGTTGACACAAATGGCTGTTTTTTTCAACTAATTTTCAATTTTTCCTTTATTTAACTGTTAGTTTCTATAAGGAAAACTTTAAGGATCTACACAAATGACCCCTTGCTGAATTCAGAATTTTGTCCACTTTTCAGAAATGTATGGCTTTCCAGGATCCATTATTGGTTTCATACCCATTTCTACCATTAACTGGAAGGAGGTTGAAAGCACAAAAAATAGCAAAAATAGGCTATGTCCCAGAAAAATGCCAAAACGGTGTAAAAAAGTTGGTTTTCTGACAAAAGTCTGCTTGTCCCTGAAAGCTGGGAAGATGGTGATTTCAGCACCACAACCCCTTTTTGATGCCATTTGCAGGGAAAAATCAAGACGCTTTCATCTGTAGCCCTTTTTCGCATTTTTCCCAAAAAAAACAAAATTTAGCTGTATTTTGACTAATTTCTGGGTCCCCTCCAGGGGAATCCACAAACCCTGGGTACCTTTACAATCCCCATGATGTTAGAAAAAAAGGACGTAAATTTGGCATGGATACCTTATGTGGTCAAAAAGTTACAGGGGCCTAAGCGCGCACTACCCCAAATAGCCAAAAAAAGGCTTAGCACAGGAGGGGAAAAGGCCTAGCAGCGAAGGGGTTAAACGGCGCAGAGTGCAAGGGCCCCCCCTTTTGGTTAATGGAGTTCATGGAGCGTACGGGGGTAACCGGGAGGGGGGGAAGTACCCTCTCGGTAAACGGGCCCTCTGCGCATGCGCACTCATACGTGAGGGCGTAGCTGGTTAATAAGGATTTGACACCGGTTAGCGACCTTGCCGTAGGCCCAAAACTAGGATATGCAGAAAAGTAATAAGTATGATGTTAGATTCGGTTAGGAAACACGCTGTATTAGACATTTGTTAAGGTTAGCCATTGATACCTGTCTACATTGATTGTAATCTAATGTCTAATTTTTCTGCATAAAATGCTTGTGTAAATATTGTTTATTTCAAATTTTAATTTGTTTTCATGTTTTAATAAATACGGCCGGGAGGTCGCGAGACCCCCGCCTTCCAAAGAAAACTCCTCTCATGTCCAATTGCTTTAATTGTTTAACTGTGGTAGTGCGCAAGACAGGGAGGGGGATAGTCGGTAGTCCCTGACCATACCCCTCACCCATACTGTGATACAAGCATTTTCATGTATTACACCGTGCTTACTTAACCCCGACGCATCTCAGCAGGCATTTTCCTACAGCAGGCCTGTCCTGCCCGCACTGCCAATCGGATGAGGCTGCTCTTCAGTACATGCTATGGTCCTGCCCTGCTCTTCACACCTTTTGGCAAGGTATACATAACACACTATACAACGTCACTGAACTCACCGACCTTAATTCTTGGGAGTCATGCACCCTAGGCATATCGAAAATGTAGAAAACAACACATTGTCTGCACCCGGTTTGCAAACCTAGTTTTATTATTAGCCAAGAGAACACTTACTCTGTACTGAAAAGCACCTACTGCCACGTCTTTGGAGGCACTTCGCGGTGCGATGCGAAAGTGGGAGATCGGGGAGGGTACAGCTCTCCGTTACGAAGAAGCATGGCGCATTCGTAGATGTCCCATCTCTCCTGAATGGGACATACTTCTCTCCTTACCACCCCGGAAGATCCTCCCCCAGACACTACTTCCCCAAATCTCTCTATGGAAGACACTTAGACATACACTCTCCTCTCCACTTTTATAAGCCACCCGAGACCCCGCAGAGTTAAAGCTCTGTGCCCCTTACTAATCCTCTAAATACCCCCTTGCCATACATGAGCTACAATATTGGCCACCGAGCCTTCAACATCGATGCCTTGCGCTGCTCCTTTCCCTTACCACACACGATAACTCACATTGCTCACTATAACTGCCTCTGATCTAGTCCTACTCCCTGTTAGTCAACTAGTTCATTCTCTTTTGTTATTAAATTTTCAGATGGGATTTAATGTTCTGATGGGACTGCAATTGTCATTTGTAATGCATGTAACGCTTGCTAAATTTAAGTGATTCCTCCCACTGCTATTGTTATTCATACTTATGCATCTACATACTGTAGGAAGCTGGCTCTGTATATACTATTCCAAAGTAAGTTATAGTGTGCACAGAGTCCAGTGGATCCCCAGAGACTTTACAGAGGTTAAAGTAGATAATACCTTACTCTCTTTTGTGATAGTGTGATTGAGCAGTTAGGCTTATCAGAGGGCTATGTTAAGTATTTGTTGTACACAGGGGGCGTGACCAAGCCGAGCAGCAAGATGGCCGCTCACTAAGAGGGCTCTGCCGGCCGAGCCCACACATCCATAAAAAATCCTGCCTTAATCTCGAAGCCCACACAGCACTGCACACGGTATGCTTGCCTGGAGGAGGCGTGAGTGGAATCCTGGGTCTTCGGTGGACGGAGGAGGTGCCGTCTACTCTACCGGCGCGTTAAGAAACTTCGGGCCTGCTGCGGCCTAGTGGACGAAATCCCGAGGCGCGTCTGGGACTAGCCGAGCAGGCGCTACTGCCGACACGGTGCCCCAGCTGCTCGCTGGTGCTGGGGGCCAGCGGTCGTGGCTCCGTGGGAGTGCCCTCTCGGGTCGCGGGCGCCCTGCTGGGGGCGGTCTTGACTGCCAGCTAGGGTGGGAGCAAAGTGGACCGGCTGGACCCGATATGCTGGTGAGTCCCGCAGAACGGCCCTGACCTGCACTGCGCAGCCAGCGGCCCCCGGCGGGGGGGTGCGGCGCGGGGGTCCCGGGGGCTTGCCACTCCGCCCTCTCTCTATCCTGAGACCGTTGCAAATATCGGCAGCCTGACGGGCGGCACATTTGGGACAGTGCAGGCCCTGACACTGAAAAACTGCGCCGATATCCCCACAGTGGCTATCGAGGAGCTCCATACTGTCGCCATTCTGCATGGAATGGCGACCGCAGAAGATTTACGACAATCACACTGCTGATCACTCACTGGGGCACCCAGGGACTGTTGTGTGGAGTTGTGGTGCACCCCCGGCTGCAATATAAGGGCAAACTAAACGACGGCAAGCCCCAACGCGTCAGAGAACTGCGGGCTGCGATACATACATAAGGCCGTCTACTACTTGGGGATACACTGGGCTGGCGAAACATCCAGAGGCTACGTGGATCGGCCGGAACTATCAAGACATATCCCGAGCCTGCCAGTGCCACTGAAAAAGAGACCAGCGCGACTGGGGGCCCCTGCGCGCCTGCCTACTCGGCGTTCAGCCTGTAAGTTAACATAGCCATGGGTAAAGCAGATATTAAACAGCCGAAACTGACAATCGACAAAAGATCAACACGCCAACTGGAGAGTGGGCCCACAGCTGCCGGTGTGACTGGAGAAGCTGAGATGGACGCTACATAAGAAGACGACCTAAGATTCATGCTAAAAGACGTGAAAGCCAGCCTGCAGGCAATCGACTCAAAGTCAGACTCCCTGGCGGCCCGCATGGACCAAGTAACTCAGCGGGTTGAGAAGCATGAAACCCATTTTGATGCCCTTGAAACCAGAGTATCTGACTCAGATGACCGTCAAGAAGAAACACATGAACAGATGCTACAGATGGACAAGGTACTAAACCTAATGAAGTCAAAAACGAGGATATAGAAGCTAGATCCAGACGCAATAATGTCAGAATTACTGGAATCCCGGAGACGACAAACATACCAAACTTGAAGAATGTGGAGACCATGTTGAATGACCTCTTTGGCAGCGAACTCTCTAGCATGTTCCTCGTTGAATGGGCGCATCGCTCTCTCGGCCCCAAACCACTGACCGGGGCGCATGCGCGCCCAATTCTTGCTCGTCTTCTAAACTACCGCGACCGGGACACAGTTCTGAGGATGACCCACAAGCACGGATCGGTGCAATATCAGGGCAACACAATATCCTTGGAACCAGAATTCACTCAGCTGGTTCAGGCGGTGCGCTGGGAATTTGTTCCAGCCAAGAAACTGCTCCAACAATCAGGAACTAAATACGCTCTTCTATACTTCGCAAAGCTCAGAGTGCAAGCTGAAGGCAAATCTCTCAGTTTCACGGATGCGAGAGCCGCGCTGAAATTCGCCAAGCAGGCGGCAAAGACACGAACAGGCCCGAAGCCAAAGACACGAACAGGCCCGAAGCATACGGGTGGCACATCGCCAGAAGGCCACCTGAGTGACAATGATTGAGCGCACTGTCTCTGAACTTCAGCACGGTTTGGCTTTCATCATAATACGAAACACTATTGCTAAGGGTTCTCTTCATATATGTTCTCGAGACTGGCCTAATTACAACTCACGCTAGGCCTATCTGACATCTTGTTAAAATGCTGTGTCATTAACTCCTACTCACATAGTCAATGTAGAATCATAATTCGAGATCTCTTAGGGCTTGGCCAGCCAGCCTTAACTGGCAGGCAGGGGTGTACGCCGGCGACTCCTCGTTCCCCATGGGATAATTCCTGTGTAGCCTTTCGGCTATTCTGCAATCACTGTTTTGTTTGGGAGTAATGGGGGGATACTTACTCAACCTAATTGGGGGGTGGGTTCAGTTATTGTTGTTTCATTCCGCAAAATGTCCTGCTGAAAATGTTGTTGTTGCATGGTTCCACCAAGATACAAGACACACGACGCCGACCCATAGGCGTTCACTGCCACGGCACACACTCCTACACGCCTCGTCTCACACACAGTCGATCACATACTGGGCCAGTCGCTCCCGACCTAGACCTGAAACAGTTCTGCGCAGGCTAGCATGAATTCATTGAACTGCATTACCTGGAATGTGTGTGGTCTGAATGACCATAGAAAAGCGTGACTAGTACATTCTTATCTGACCAGGCACAAAGTAGACATCTGTTTCCTACAAGAACCCCACTTGAATGACACGTCCCAGTCCAGGTTGAAGTCCAATAGGTGGAGGGACATTCACACCTCGACCTACTCTAATTACTCACGGGGGGTTGCGATCCTAATTCGCAGAGGTCTCCCATGGACAAATGAACGAGCTACAATAGACCCAGAGGGCCGCTACATTATATTAAAGGGTGGGCTTTATGGGCAGCAAATAACTTTAGCAAATACATATGGGCCAAATACAGACGATCCTGAATTTTTTAATCGGGTGTGGCAGGGGATCCAAACTCTGGGAAGCTCTGCGATACTCTGGGGTGGTGACTTTAATGTTGTTTTGTCGAAACATGCAGACAAAGTGGGCGCACCTCGTACTCATCATCCACAATCGGCCGCCACACTTTGCACCGTAATGGACGATCATTGCCTTGGGGGCAAAGTTGGTATCAGTACCAGCCATAAAAAAAGCTTCATGGGGTGGAAGAAGCTTTATAGCTTGTGCAGCAAGAGCCTGGAATGATCTTCCCTTTTACTTGAGAAACTCCACTGATTTGCTACTTTTTAGGAAGCAACTGAAAACATGGCTTTTTAATTTATAACTTGTGTCTATATCTTAATGCCCAGAGGAAAGCAGTTAGCGCCAGGACACCCTTGGGTAACCGTTTGCACTTTAGAAGTACCAATAACATAACATAACATAGTAGACACTTGGCGCGCACTACATCCGAATGCTAGAGAGGGCACCTGCGTGTCTCAGCAACATAGAGCCTGGTCCAGATTGGATTTTTGGCTCACGACCAGAGACATCCACTCTTGGGCCAATGAGGCCATACACTACCCATGCACACTGTCGGACCACGCACCAGTGGTGCTCAAGCTCCAAATCCAGAGACCATACATACAGCCCTTCACATGGGGTCAACCCCCAAATGCGCTGCTAGATATGGTATTTAAGGAAGAGATCCGGAACAAAATAATAGAATACTTCGAATACAACACAGGTACAGTGGACTCAGTGGGCACAACTTGGGAGGCCTTCAAAGTTGTAATTCGCGGGGCTTGTATAACCCTGCAGTCAGGGGTTCTGAGAGACATCCGTAACTGCCTCACGAAAATAGAGGGAGAGATCCAAAACTTGGAATGTCAATACTTCCAATCCCAAGCACCTGAAGTACTGTCTAAAGTGCGAGAAAAACGAACGGCATTCCAAGATGACGCTGAAAGGGAAACCAAATTCCTACATAGACACGCACAGGCCCGTAAATACGGGGAGGGAGACAGGCCTGGAAGGACGTTGGCTAACCTACTAAAACCGCCCAGGGGCTCCTCTTACATCACTGAGCTCCATTTCCCTGACGCGCCACCGGTCCATTCACCAACGGAAGTTCTGGGCATAATGAAAAATTTATACACCCAACTATACACCTCAAAGACAGCCCTATTAGACTCAGAAATAGAGGGATACCTAGACTCATTAGAGCTATTGTGGTTAAGTGGGGCGCATCGTGAATATCTGAATGAACTGCTGAGGATATTCAGAGGGTCATCCAGAGTCTTCCTGGGGATAAGGCCCCCGGGGCGGACGGGCTTACCTCTGTATTCTATAAAGAATATGCGTCTCTGCTGGCCCCTCGCCTGCTGGAGGTATACCAGGAGGCGCTATAAAAAGGGTCACTTCCACCATCAATGCGCGAGGCAGTCATTATTACGCTGCTCAAGCCGGGCAAGGACCCAACCTAATGCGACTCATACCGCCCACTCTCCCTAATAAATACAGATAATAAAATATTCGCTAAACTACTGGCGAACAGACTGCAGCCGCTGCTTCCTCTCATCGTGAGGCCGGATCAATCTGGATTCGTGCCAGGCCGCTCCACTTCTCACAACTTAAGGACAATCTTTACGCTGATGCATTATCTTGCCCCACATGTCTCTGCGATTGCAGGACTACTAGATGCCACTAAGGCATTTGATTCATTAGAGTGGAAATTTGTCTTCATACTCCTAACTCGGATGGGAATGAGCCTTACCTTTATACAGCAAATTAAACTCCTATATGCTTCACCCACCGCCAGAGTGAAAGTAAACGGTCTAATTTCTGATCCTATTACAATCTCGCGGGGCACCCGCCAGGGGTGCCCACTATCCCCCCTACTGTTTGCTATCGCCACAGAGCTGCTAGCAGCTAGACTGAGACAACACCACGCGAACAGGGGTATAGGATTCACTACTAGGGGCCTGATTGTGTCTATGTACGCAGATGACCTCACTCTCTATGTCATAGACCCCGCGGTTAACTTCGCACCTGTCACCAGAGAGCTCGTGCGATATGGGGGTATTTCAGGGATTCACATCAATTGGTCCAAATCTACGATCCTCCCGCTGACGAATGGTACTGTTGCCTTTGAATCTGAGTTCCCGATAGCCTGGGCGGATGGACCAAGACGTTATCTGGGCATCTGGATAAGCAGGGACATACAAGAGATCTGGACGGCTAATTATGGCAGGGTAATGGCATGGATAGGAGAAAGAACCAAAAGATGGAAGAATTTGCTCCTGTCCCTCTCAGGTCGCATCGCGATTACAAAAATGATAATCCTCCCTAAACTACTGTATCTCTTCGTAAACATTCCCATACCCATAACTGCACAATTCTTCAAACGCTTAAAATCAAGCATGGTTGAGCTAATCTGGGCAGGCAAACAACCTAGGGCATCTTGGGAACGTCTTACACTACCACTAGCACAGGGTGGCCTTGGAGCTCCAGATTTTGTGCTATGTGCCTATTGTGCTCAGGCCCAATATTTACACTTCTGGAAACACCAAACGCCATTTCAACCACATGTTGCCATTGAAATAGACAGGGTTACCCCCTTGCCTCTGTCAACAGCGTTGTATCAAAGCTATAAACGCCCCCAGCAAGAAATTGACACCACAGAAACCCTACGCTGGGCTTGGGGTGGACTTTGTAGAAGGGAAAACCTGGACGGCATATACACACCATCTATCCCACTAGCCAACAACCCACTAGTTCCCCCGTTAATGGAACAGAGTGCAAGGGTGCGCGCACACCAGAATGGTTTAGATACATTCAATTATCTGTACCCCGACGGCCAATTCCACACTCTGCAGCAACTGTGCAGTTCGTCACAGCCATCGCCACTAGACACGCTACTGTACCTCCAGCTCCAGGCAGCATGTCGCGCAAGATATAATACATTCCCCGCTGCCCTGCCGCCACTCCCAGCACTGGAACACATGCTTACTGAAACATTGGCCCGCAAATTGATCACCCACATCTACACTATCACGCAGCGCGAATCCCCGGTCATCACACCTAGTTCGCGCATCGCTTGGGATACAGACTTTGGCATCGCCATCTCAGATGAACAATGGACCTTCTGTTGCGGTCAACTAGAGCAGCATTCCCTGAACTACCGCCTCAGACTAATACACTTCAAATTCCTGCACCGCTTATATCGCACCCCGATACAACTGCACCGCAACGGCCCGACACGAAATGCTGGTGATGTGGGACATTACAGGCAACTTTCCTGCATCTGGCTTTGGAGTGCCGGCTCATAGCTGGATTCTGGGTTGAGGTCTTAAAACACATAGAGGGCATAACAGATCAGAAATTGACAAGAACCCCCCTGGTGGCGC
This sequence comes from Calotriton arnoldi, assembly GCA_963921515.1. Classification (NCBI taxonomy): domain Eukaryota; kingdom Metazoa; phylum Chordata; class Amphibia; order Caudata; family Salamandridae; genus Calotriton; species Calotriton arnoldi. Next base: position 1,571,975 of record CAWUFW010002140.1, read on the forward strand.
TGTTGGGATACGTGCAAAACATTCCAACAGCAGGGAGGCTACTCACAGCGCTCCTACTTCTGCTGGCAAAAAGGCGAGTGGCCATGCACTGGGGGAAGACAACCCTCCCAGCCATAAAAGCCTGGGTAGCAGATGTTATATATTGCAGAGATCAGTTGATATGTTACTGGGAACTTATACCGGTCCGCTCTCGCTCCAAAGACATTAGGTTCCCATTTACATGGTGGCTCCGTTCCATAGATGGGGATGCGCTATAGTGGGCACCAGACAAGCACGACATGCCCTGGTCCGTAAACACCACGATTCAAACACATTAACTGGCTGGATGCTGGCCTCTGGCAGCAGACATGGATACATACGGGTCCCGTTTGTGAGAGATCCGCTTGACGACTTCTACGCTTGGCCGGTTAAAAGGCCGGGTGCTCTGCATGAACATGATGTGGCAAGATCCAGCTTTCTTGACTGTAGATAACCAAGCCTATGTAAAACACATAAATGTCGGATAATATAAACAATGTATGTCCTGTAATGCACTTGCACTAACAATGTTGGACAAATCACTGCGGTTGTTTTATGTTATGTTAATAACTGTAAAACTCAATACATAATTTTTTTTTTTAAAGTATTTGTTGTACACACTCAGGCAAGAAGTGATTACACACACTCAAAGACTGAATTCAAAACCAATTGTTTTTGTATAAAAATATTACTTTGTTACTTTTTTTTAGAACCAAGAGAAACTCAGTTGCAGGTAAGTATCAGTTTTAAGATAGCAAAACTTTTCAGGTACCGTAAAATGTGTTTACAAAAGCAGTAGAAATACTTTACAGTGATACTGAAAATACTATGTGGTGTCAAATCAACAATAGCAATAACTTAGCAAAGTAAAAGATAGGCACTTAGGGGCTGATTACGATGGCGGGCGGACTAGAGCGATACAAAAGGGGATGATGGACGGAACGCTTGAGCCAATCAAACACTCACCCCCAGTCAACTGATCTGGGTTTAATCCATCATCATTCTTTAGCTCACTCCACCACCCCAGTTCAGACATGGCCATATGCAAATCAGTCTGACCCTGTGCCTCATGGGAACAGTCCAGCCCGAACCGCCAAGCCATGTCTTCCCTGGACCGGAAACAAGCATCCTAGACCGGTTTCTGGCATTTCAGCCGTCATCAGCCAGGCTTGCCTGAATCCAGTGGCAAAGTGAGTAAGGGACCCACGTCTGGGCATACCCCCGCCAACTCAGGGCGACCAAAGCGATACAAAAGGGGATGATGGACGGAACGCTTGAGCCAATCAAACACTCACCCCCAGTCAACTGATCTGGGTTTAATCCATCATCATTCTTTAGCTCACTCCACCACCCCAGTTCAGACATGGCCATATGCAAATCAGTCTGACCCTGTGCCTCATGGGAACAGTCCAGCCCGAACCGCCAAGCCATGTCTTCCCTGGACCGGAAACAAGCATCCTAGACCGGTTTCTGGCATTTCAGCCGTCATCAGCCAGGCTTGCCTGAATCCAGTGGCAAAGTGAGCAAGGGACCCACGTCTGGGCATACCCCCGCCAACTCAGGGCGACCAAAGCGATACAAAAGGGGATGATGGACGGAACGCTTGAGCCAATCAAACACTCACCCCCAGTCAACTGATCTGGGTTTAATCCATCATCATTCTTTAGCTCACTCCACCACCCCAGTTCAGACATGGCCATATGCAAATCAGTCTGACCCTGTGCCTCATGGGAACAGTCCAGCCCGAACCGCCAAGCCATGTCTTCCCTGGACCGGAAACAAGCATCCTAGACCGGTTTCTGGCATTTCAGCCGTCATCAGCCAGGCTTGCCTGAATCCAGTGGCAAAGTGAGCAAGGGACCCACGTCTGGGCATACCCCCGCCATCTCAGGGCGACCAAAGCGATACAAAAGGGGATGATGGACGGAACGCTTGAGCCAATCAAACACTCACCCCCAGTCAACTGATCTGGGTTTAATCCATCATCATTCTTTAGCTCACTCCACCACCCCAGTTCAGACATGGCCATATGCAAATCAGTCTGACCCTGTGCCTCATGGGAACAGTCCAGCCCGAACCGCCAAGCCATGTCTTCCCTGGACCGGAAACAAGCATCCTAGACCGGTTTCTGGCATTTCAGCCGTCATCAGCCAGGCTTGCCTGAATCCAGTGGCAAAGTGAGCAAGGGACCCACGTCTGGGCATACCCCCGCCAACTCAGGGCGACCAAAGCGATACAAAAGGGGATGATGGACGGAACGCTTGAGCCAATCAAACACTCACCCCCAGTCAACTGATCTGGGTTTAATCCATCATCATTCTTTAGCTCACTCCACCACCCCAGTTCAGACATGGCCATTCCCTTGACTTGTGTCACCACCTACAGTTCAGCATCTAATGCTGTCAAAAAAAGCATAAACAAACATTGGCGTATTATAAACAGTAATAACAGAAACTGGGAGAAACCATTGTTTTCTTTTAAAAGAGGTCGCAGCATCAGGGACACTTTGGTCAATACACGCCCAAGAGAAACTACAATTAGAAATTTTCCTACTGTGACTGAGGCGTGGGGTTTACCCAGAGTAACAGGTCATTACCCGTGCTCCAATTGTAGTGTTTGTCACCTTACACGGCATTCCAATACTTTAGACCTTGAACCGAATAAGGTGTGGACACAAAGAGCACATACTAATTGCAACTCCACTAATGTGGTATACTTAGTAACTTGCCCGTGTGGGTTGCAATATGTGGGAATGACCACGCGTAAAGTCAAATTACGCATATGCGAACATCGCAGCAATATCAGGTGTGGCCGAGAGACTACCAAACTGAGTGAGCATTTTCTGCAACACAATCATACAACTAATGACATAAGGTGGACTGTGATAGAACAGGTCACCAGCACTAGAAACACCCAGAAAGCACTGTTTGAGAAAGAACAAAGATGGGTGTACCGTCTTGGGACTAATACCATTGGCTTGAATGATCATATTCCCTGGGCAACGGTTATGCAGAATTAATCTTCTTGACCTTTGAACTTGGATGAGGTCACGTGTCCTACAATGGCTTGATGGGAGTGTTTTCATATAAAACAGGGACTACTTTCACTCTTCATCCTTATTAGCCCCTTTCCCTTTGATCATTATGATTTCCTCTCAATCTCTGTTTTTTACAGTGAATCTATCACTGTTTTTTAAAAAAATTTTTAAAAAATTTTTGCTTCTTAATTGGTTGCTTTCGAATTGGTTGCGACCGCTCTCTTTCTCCCACTTTCTCGTTTGTACAACCCCCTGTAAGTTCTTTTTGATTATTGAGTTTGTTTTGTGGGGCTGAATGTGCCTTTCTAATACATAACACTGGGTCTTTGTACCTTTGTTGTTTTTTTATAAGTCTTTTCAGTTGTTATTTCCTCTAATTGACAACACTTGTGGCAGTCCCGCTACTTGAAGGTTAATGCTCCTTTTGTCTGCTGTATTGTGGAATAAGCTCGCCACTATCACCATTACCTCCTTTGTTCTGTTTATTATTCAGTCCATTCCGAGCGGGACACTGACGCAACTAATTGTTTGTTAATTTTTTGTTGATGCTCCATGTTGAGTATCAATTTTGCTAGTCACACATATGAGGTGGGCCTATTTTTACATTGGTATGGAGAATCGTTTGAATCATACGAACGTTACCCTGACAACGCTCGCGCTAGCCTCCAGTCACTGGACACGCTATTCTCCTTCTGGTTGGAGACATGTGGTACAACCTTTTAAATATCCCCCCTACAGGCTTGCTTTTACAGTTATTGTCCGTGTGGATTGGCTATTTCGTTAACTTGTTGTTGAGGCTCCATGTTGAGTATCAATTTTTGCGAATCATACACATGAGGTGTGCCTATTCTTACATTCATATGTATAATTGTTTGGGATTACACGAACGTTGCCTTGACAACGCTTGCGCCAGCCTCTAGTCACTGGATATACTATCCTCCTTCTGATTGGAGACGAGTCGAACAACCTTTCAAATATCCCCCTGATTGGCTTGCTTCCTATGTTATTGTCCGTGTGGATTGGCTAGGTTGTGATCTTGCAACCTAACTCTGATGCCTAGGGGTTTGGTGAGTCTTACCGCTGGAACCACGCCCACCCCGCGGTTTCCGCTTGTTCCCCGGGCCTTTATTAACAGCGTTCATTTGGACTACGGTTGTTCCTCGGGGTCCGGTTATAGAGATTGCATTCAGGTTCCAAACGGGTGCCTGGCGGACAGGGCGTGAGTAATACCCCACAGAAGTTAAGTATGCTCCTGTGTGTGGTGCCCCCTCTTTTGTGTGTCTTTCCTCATTCATGGTTTGTCTTTTAGGGTGTGCCAAAGCGCCATCACCCATCTCCCGAGACCCATGGTGCTTTGAGAGTTAGCACTTTTTGTAAGATTTTTCGTTTATTTAGTGTTATTATTTTGCCCTATGAGCACTATTGTGTATTCTGTTTTCTGTTTTGGTCCATGTTTATGTGGACCTGCTAGGTATAGCACACATATAGGTCAGTATTTTAACAGGGCATTTGAACACTCCTTTGCCCACCATTTGCTTTAATAATGCACGCCATTTAGCGCGACGAGGGTTTTCGACCTTTGTTCGCATCACGGGAATCATGCGAATTGAGTAGGTGCACGAGATCACAAATTTTGACACTCGTGTCCATGTTATGGTTACCTCAGCACCTCGATGAGCACCCGACTATGTTATTCTTGCTATGACATTCATCTAGGGCGTATCGCAATAACCTGATGTTGTTCTTTGTCTCCTATGTGTATGTTTGTCATTTTTTATCTTCACAGAATAAACTCGGTTCCTCTCTAAATTGAGGGAATCTTTCTAGTGTTTTGGGATAAACATTTTTAACACTAGTAACCCTTGGTTAGGGTGGGCCTTAGTGCGCCCATACCGCCGGGTTCATTCACTATAAATATTGGTCCTGACGAATGCCTGACGATATGTCCCTGAAAGGCAGAAACATGTTGACCTACACCTGGGGATAAATCTGGACTTTTAATTTGGTCCTTTATCCTACACTTGTTTTTAACTAAGTCTAATTGGCAAAATAAATAAAAGATTTTTTTGACACAAGTTAGACTTTTTAACATTCACTTTTTTCACTCTTCACCAATCACTGAACCAGCTCCGCAGTAATTCTGGCGTTGTAGCACACTAGGGTGGCATTCGGCCACTCCTGGTGGGGCCCGATGATGAAGCATGTCACCAACCAGGTTGGTGAGTGAGGGCTTTCTGAATAACCTAAAGAGGTTTTTTCTATTAGCAAACGCTACAGTGAAGAAGGATACATGAGTGCTCTTCTCTTTAGTGTTACACTCCTCTGTTGTTTATTTGACTTAGTTTGAGGGGAGTAGGAGTGTCCTTTATTTTCCCTTCCTCTCCTATTGTTATATACATAATCTGCAGCGCATAGCTGTGAGAGTTGTCTGAACATTTAAAATATGAATAAGAATTGATCTGGCCTATCTAGTGACTATACCTAAGCATATTATTATTATTTTTAATATTAGATTTTTTGTGCTCTGTCTACATTTATTTGTATCATGATCTAAGGGCCAAAGATGGCTAATTTCGGTCTCACATACTCGGAATCTGAGGTTGATGCTATTCTGGCACGCCCATCTCTATTTGCTGATCCCTCCATCTCACAGGCTATCACTCACACGAGTGAATGGGACCAACTTTCGGAACTAAAGAAAAACAGAATCCGTACTATTCTACATGGGACCATTCTGACGGAATATCTGCGAACTAACACAGCCCCTAGAGGTCTATTGGTAACTAATGCACCAAGGATTTTTCTTGAAGATGCTTTGTTTAGGAAAGAATGGGCCATGATCGCTTGGCGTTGTACACGCGACTGGCTTGTTCTGATTATAAAGACAGCAGTCAGACTGTCAGAAGCAATAATGGTGGAAATTGTTCAAACCGAAACCCACTTTAAGACCACACTCACTGGATATAAAAAAGATTGGATGATATCAATAAAGATATTAATGAATATAAGGATAACCTCACTCAAACTAAAGTAGCACAATTTCAGAAAGATGTCAAGAAATTTGCTTTCACCAAGGTTTATCCTTATGCGGATGAAGCTTATACTCCTCCTAACAAATCCTACTCTGGCACAGAAAGTTCAGAAGACAATTCTTCCACTAGTAGTAATTCTAGCAGTGGGAGCTATAAAAACAAACAGAGGGGAGGCATGAGAGGCAGGTTTCATCCTTTTTCAGCAACCCATGTGGCCACAGTATCCGTTGCAAGGAGGGGGTAACATTCATCCTATGCATTATCAACACCCACATATGCCCCCTATGGGCTGGAACCCGGGTTTTGCATCGAATCCGATGTATCAGCCTAACCCATATGGGCCCCCTTTTTAGAGAGGGCCAGGAGAGGAAGAGGCAAGAGAAGAGGGCAGACACAAGTACGGTGGGGACAAGACGATGCAGTGGGCAACCACACTCGGAGCAAACAACCACAAGCAGGTACGAGTGCTCAGGGAGTCTGATTGTAAATCTTTCAAATGTGACTCTATCGGACGCTCAAACCAGAGTACTAGAAAAGGGTCTGGGTTTTGTTCCCACAGCCCGACTGGACAAATTTCGCTTGCATTGCGAACTTTCGAATTTTTTCCGCAAACTTAAGTTGAAAGCTTTTTTTTGAAGGGAAGGAAAAAGATACTCAGAACCAGAATGCAGGGGACACCACCCTGAGAATAAAATCGTCTTTTATTCCTCCGCCTCATACTGTATCAGCAGAGATTACTGCCTTTGAGCAGGCGGTCTTCAATGAGATCGAGAATCTTGCTGAACCAACCACTTTCAAAAATCTGAGTACAATTGAGTTTCAAGCTCTTGACCAATTAAAAAGTAACACCACTATCACCATCAAACCTGCAGATAAAGGCGGAGCAGTGGTAATTCTCAATACCACTGATTATGAGCAGGAATGCCTACGATTGCTGAGTGACACAAAAAACTATCAACCACTCACCACTGACCCATCTGTAGAACTAAGAATATGCATTAAAGACCTGGTTCTGAAAGCAGTGGAGGACGGGCACATTTCGAAACATGAGGCAGACTTTCTGACGGAGGGTAATGGCATCGTACCATATTTTTATACGCTGCCTAAAATACACAAAGATAAGACACCTCCGCCGGGTCGGCCAATTGTCTCTGGTATTGGCTCCCTTCTGGAGCCGCTGTCACGTTTTTGTGACCATTATTTGAAACCTTTAGTCCAGCAAACGCCAACCTATTTGAAGGACACAAAAACCTGCTGAATATTTTACAAAACTTACAATGTAACATGGATGAAACTATACTGGTGACACTAGACATTGAGAGTCTCTATACAAGTATTCCCCAGGACGATACCATCAGAGTCCTGGGGGAAGCTTTGAATACCATTACCTGGAAGTATAATACTCCTAAGGAATTCATCCTGAAGTGCGCTACTTTAGCCCTGAAGAAGAACTTCTTTGAATTTAAAGGGCAATTGTACCTTCAGTCGACCGGAACTTCCATGGGCAGTACTTTCGCCCCGAGTGTGGCTGGTCTGTATGTTCATGATTTTGAACACAAGTATATTCAGGAGGCCAGCAACCCCTTTATCTCTTCCATAGGTCTATGGAAGAGATATATTGATGACGTTTTGATAATTTGGCAAGGATCTGAGGATTCACTCCGGGCCTTTCTTCTTTGGATTAATACGCTTGATCTAAATTTAAAGTTCACCCATACAATTGGCAGACAAGAAATTATTTTCTTGGATGTGGTGATCTCTAAACTCGATGGATATTTCTCGACTAAGACTCACTACAAACCGACTGCTAGAAATAACCTTTTAGAGTTTACTAGCTTTCATCCAAGGGTTTTGCGGGAGAATCTCCCGTATGGACAATTTCTGCGTTTAAGGAGAAATTGTAGCCAACTGTATGACTTCCGACAACAGGCTACAGACCTCACTACTAAACTGAAAAAGCGTGGTTACCCTGATTTGATACTTACGAAGGGTTACAAAAGGGCAAGACATCAACCCAGGGAAGTCCTTCTTGAAGATTTTCCGAAAGAGTCTAGTGTAATTCCCTTGACTTGTGTCACCACCTACAGTTCAGCATCTAATGCTGTCAAAAAAGCATAAACAAACATTGGCGTATTATAAACAGTAATAACAGAAACTGGGAGAAACCATTGTTTTCTTTTAAAAGAGGTCGCAGCATCAGGGCCATCGTAGCGGTGTTTGGGACCGCCGGCCAGACATGCGGCGGTCCCACCACTGTGATTAGGATGCTTCCGCCATACTGGCGGGCGCATCCAGGGCTCTTAACATTGCGGGCGGTGCTGCTGGCTGCAGCACCATACGCAATGTTAAAAGTGCTTGCACTGCATTTCCCTGCACTACGTGGCAGGCACCACGCGGTGCCTGCCACTTGGTGCATGGAAATGCAGGGGGGTACCATGGGTACCCCCCCAGTGCACCCCTCCCCCACAGTGGGGGCCCGCAACGGGCCTCTGAATCCAGCCTCCGCCTTTCTTTTTGCGGTGGGATGACCGCTGCGAAAAGACAGGTGGAAAGGGATTCCGTAATCCCTACGGCGGTGCCTGCAAAGCACCGCCGTAATGCTGCCCTGTTTCCTGGTTCTGCAAGGCTTGCGGAAAAGGACCGCCTTGCGGAACCGTGGTGGACGGACTTTCCGTCCGCCACGGACACATTGGGATTCCCACCGCCATCCTAATTCGGCGGTGGGAATTTCCTGTGTGATGGTGGAAAGACCGCCACCGCCGGTCCGGCGGTGGCGGTCCTTCCGCCATCGTAATGAGCCCCTTAGGGCCAGATGTACGATGTGATTTTGCATGCGCAAACGGGTTTGCGAACCCGTTTGCGCATGCAAAATCACTGTTGGTTATGTACAATTCCTAAATAGCGAGTCGGAATTTATTTGCGACTCGCTATTTAGAATTGCAGTCGCAATTAGGAAGGGGCGTTCCCTTCCTAATTGCGTCCGCAATTCTATGTGTGAATATTTTGTGACCGCAATTGCGGTCGCAAAACACTCGCAAATTACCACCCTCTTCAAGAGGGTGGTAATGCAGTCGCAATTTGGAAGGGGTCCCCCGGGAACCCCTTCTACTTTGTGATTGTCTCTAAAAATAGGGGCCACTGCCTGCCCTTAAAAAATGAAACGAAAATGTTTCATTGTTTTTTTTTAAATGCATCCCGTTTTCCTTTAAGGAAAACGGGCAGCATTAAGAAAAAATAAGCTGCTTTATTAAAAAGCAGTCCCAGACATGGTGGTCTACTGAGCCCAGCAGGCCACCATCCCTGGGAGGGCTGGCATTCCCAATGGGCTCACAAATTGCGAGAGCCTCGCAATTTGCGACTCCATTGGGAATCGCAAAACAGTGTAATAACACTGTTGTACATTTCATTTAGCGCCTCGCAATTTGCGACTCGCAATGAGTCGCAAATTGCGAGGCGCTAAATGAAAGGGTCGTACATCTGGCCCTTAGTGCAATACCAAGAAATGCAATGCACTCCAATGGGAGGAAAACAGTTTTGTACATTTACCGGTAAGTACTCGACTTACACATCCAGTCTTCAGGGGTTTAGACCAACCCTGGGCAAGGGTCATATCAAGGTAGGGACTGCACCACCGACGGCACTGTTGCAGCTGGGTGCAGAGGTCACTGGGCCCAATATTAGTCAATCGAAACTGGGGGCACCAACAGAGGTGCTTGTTGTCGGTAGGTACCTGCAGTTTCAGGGCACAGGCCCCGGGGGTTTAGGCAAGCACAGGGGGGCCACAAGGCAGCACCAACCATACACTACCAGCAGCACAGGGGCGGCCGGGTGCACAGTGCAAATCAGCCTCGGGCGCCCAATGCAAATAAATGGAGAATCTTAGTCGCACAAAGAGGCTGCAGGCTCGGACCAGGAGGCTGGATGAAGGTGACCAACAGCTGGGAAGGTAAGTAGAGTTGTCAGTGGACACCTGGGCACCGTCGGCTGGGCTCCCCAAAGTCGGAGTGCTGAGGATGCAGGGGTGCCTTGGGACATTGGAACTTCTTTACCGGAGTCGGTTGCAGTCAGGGGGACCCTTCATGATGAGGCTGCAGGCTTCTTTGTGGAGTCCAGGAGAGGTCCGCCACCGATGGTTTCAAGGTCAGGATCGCTGAGGAGACTTCACTGGGCAGACTTGAGCCGTGGGCATCGGGTTTAGAGTGGGTAAGCAACGCGGTTCCAGCTGGATCCAGAGTCCTTGGAGTTGGTTTCTTGTGGACATGGTCACTGTCCTCGAAAGATCTGGTCTTTGTTGAAGAGCAGGCAGTCTTCCTCAGGTTTCTGGAAGTCACTGGCTGTAGGACGGGCATCATCTTCTTTGCAGTGTTTAAGTGGGAGATAGGCCGAAAGGTCTGGGGCCAAATCAGTAGTCGTCTTCAAGCTTGGCTGCACGCTATCTTCTTCGTCCTTCTTCTTAGGTCGCAGGAATCTGATCAAGTTCGGGGTGCTCCTAAATACTAAATTTAGGGGCATTACAGGCACTGCTAGGTAGTAGCCAATGGGCTACTTAACTTTAGGGTGACTACACCCTTTTTATGGCCCCTCCCTTTGAGGAGGGGGCATCCCCTAACCTGATTGCTAAAATCCTTACATGCAATATGGAGGATTTTATAAGGAGGGGGGTTACCTCGGTCTGGGACACCTTAGGGGTGGTCCTGGCAGAGAGAGGACACACCTCTCCTGCTTACTAATTTTCCTGCGAACCTTGCAGCCAAATGTGGGGCTTGGTCAGAGGGGCGGGCATCTTCACTAGCCGGAGAGGCCCTAGCTAGCATAACAAAGGCAGGAAACCTTTGAGGCTCACCGCTCCGAATGTTGTTCCTGCTTGCGGATAGGTGAAAAGCACCTCCACCCCAAGCAGGCTTTGTTTCTGACCCACGATAGCACAAGTGCTCCCACCTCAGGGGGTCAGAAACATGCCTGAGTGTGGCAAGCTGTTGCAGACCAGTCAGCTGTACACTAGGGAGTTGGTCGTTTTTCAAGGGGAATCTCTAAGATGCCCTCTGAGTGCATTTTACAATAAATCCAACACTGGCATCAGTGTGGGTTTATTGTGCTGAGAAGTTTGATACCAAACTTCTTAGCATTCAGTAAAGCCATCATGGAGCTGTGGAGTTCATAATGACAACCTCCCAGCCCATATACTCAATTTGCTTAACTGCACTTACAATGTATAAGAATGGGCTTAGACACTGTAGGGGCATATTGCTCTTGCAGCTATGCCCTCACCTATGGTATAGTGCACCCTGCTCCAGGGCTGTGAGGCCTGCTAGAGGGATGACTTACCTATGCCACTGGCAGTGTTTTGTGAGCATGGTACACAGGATGTGTGCCATGTCAACTCTTAAGTGTTGCCTGCACCAAAACACACAGGCTGCAATGGCAGTGAGTATGTGTTTGGTGAGGAGTCTCTGATGGTGGCACAATACATGCTGCAGCCCTTAGAGACCCTCTTTGGTCACAAGGCCCTTGATACCAGTGGTACCTTTTACAAGGGACTTATAGGTGTGCCAGAGGTGTGCCAATTATGGAAACAAAGGTACAGTTTTGGGAAAGAACAAGGCACTGGGAACCTGATTAGCAGATACCCAGTGCACATTCAGTCAAAGTGTATCAGAAATCAGGCAGAAAGTGGGGGGTAACCATGCAAAAAGGGGCCCTTTCCCACACAACCCCCCCCCCAAACGAAAGAGGATGCACCCTTGGCTAAATACATCGATTTTTTCTTAAAACCATTTGTGGTTGAGACCAAGGCATATATTAGGGATACAATGGATTTGATATCCAAAATTGAGAATTCTGTGTTTGACGGGGGCCAACAATTGTTGGTCACGTTCGACATTGAAAGTTTGTATACTAATATTCCTCAAGAGGAGGCACTTGCTGTCCTCAATATGGTATTAGGCAAAAGAATAAGATCACACCAGGTACCGACGGATTTTATAGGTGCTTTGGCCAGGATATGCCTTAAGAATAATTTTTTTGCTTTTAAAGAAGACCTTTACCTACAAGTCAAAGGCGTGGCGATGGGGTGTTGCTTCGCCCCTGAAATAGCCAATTTGGTTATGGACTGTTTCGAGACACAATACATCTTTTATGACTCCACCCCGTTCAAATCGCACATAGCACAGTGGGTGCAATTTATTGATGATATTTTCATGGTATGGACTGGAGATCAGGAGTCCCTAGAACAATTCCACCTTTGGTTAAATTCACGCACGCAGGATTTAAGATTTACTAAAACAGCTAGCAATGAAAAAATCAATTTCTTAGACGTGTGGATAGCCAATAATGACGGGAAATTAGAAGTGAGCCTTTATACCAAGCCCACAGATCGCAACACATTGCTGCATTACACCAGCGGTCATCCCAGAAATCTAAAAGAAAACTTGCCCTATGGGCAGTTTTTGAGAATCAGGCGGAATTGTTCTAACAAAACTGATTACTTCAAGAATGCAGAAACTTTACAGCATAAGTTATGTGAGAGAGGCTATCCAAAGAAATTGGTTCGAGCAGCTTTAAAACGGGCCTGGTTTACACCACGAGAAGATCTCTTAACCCCCAGAAACAAACAGGATTCAAACCCTATGACATGTGTACTTACATATAATCCCAAGGCTAATAGAGTTAAACAAATCATTTTACGGAATTGGAGGCTGATACAACATTTAAATATTCCGAAGCCCCTCTTTTCGTTCCGAAAAGGTAAAAATATACGCCAACATTTGGTGAAGGCCTCACGTACACAACAACCCAAGAAGGACCTCAGAGGCATGTTGGGTCTTTCACCTCTGGTAGGGCATTTTAGATGCAATAATTGCGTTGCGTGCCCCCAGACTAATGACTCTAAATCCATTATGCTGAATAATAAAAAACATATGCAATACTGTTTTTCGAATTGCAACACCAAAAATGTAGTGTATTATCTCACATGCCGATGTGGGAAGTCTTACATTGGGCAGACCACACAGGCAGTGAAAATGCGAGTGTTGCAGCATAAATCGAGAATACGTTGCAGGACACAGGGGGCGCCACTAGTTCAACATTTTGTAGAGCTTGACCACAATGAAAATGATTTTACTTGGCCGGTACTCTTGGTGGTGAAGTCACATGACAAAGCGAGTCTTCAAATGAAATTGAACAGACTTGAGGCCTGTATGATTGAAAAATACCAAACAGCAACAAACGGTCTGAATGACCGAGATGAGATCTGGGCATTGATTTAAATTATGTGGAGCCAAGGATAGTCTTAGATCGATCTAAGGGATGAATTGAGTTTTCTGTACAGAGGTATATGGCCTGTTTATATATCGTGACACACAGTTGTGGTTCATATTGTCAAATTGTTTTGCTGTACATTTATGTGTTTGTGATCTATGAATATAGATTGTAAGTCCGGATTGCACACGGCATGCTGGGGATGCAGGGTGTTTAAATCAGGTGTAGGTGATTGTCCTATCTGCTTTCATGTACGTTTGATGTGGAATTTTTTTAATTGTGCGCATTTTTCTTTTTCTTTTTACTTTGTATACATATATCGTGTGCTTTTTGCCCATTTGGTAACATATGGTCATGCCTCCACGTGGTTTACTGGTCCTTGAGTCTGCTCTTTTTGTGGGTTTAAAACCCCATGCCAACCGGCATTAGTGTGTTCGGCATTTCTTCATTTTTTCGCCGTCACTTTGCTACTATGCTATTGGGTCCTTAGTTTGTTTGAACCGAGGATTTTAGGTTTCCATGACGACCGGCACGAGTTGTTTTGGTGTCTGTTTTCCCTGTCGTTTAAACTCGCGGACGTGACTGGGACGGGATGACATAACTAAGGATTCCCGGTTTGAATAAATGTGAGCGCATGCGCACGATATGTTGAAACGCCTATGCGGACGAAGTTACGGAGCCGTTATTCCGCTACATGATCCGTAGCGATAGTTTGAGGTAAGAAGGGTATCATATACTGATTACTCGTGTTCCCGGCATCTCTCTTTATAAACCAGGTTATAGATTATGTTTTTTGACCTTACAGCGGGAATCGTACAACGCGAGGAAGAGCCCGCAAGCAAGGATTTATTGCGGGTTGAAACGCCGACATTGTCAAAGTTACGGAGTCGTTTCTTGTTGAATGTTAAATACCAGTATTTTGAGGTAAGAGGGGTGACATACATAAGGAACTCACGTTTATGGTAATATACTTTGCAAGTCAGGCCACAAAGTATGTTTTTTGGTTTCACAGCAAGGATTGTTCTGCTTAAGGAAGTGAGCACACATAAAGACCCTTTGGCGAAGAGAGGAGAGGTATGTATGGCCTCCACACTCGTGTGTTTGTGACTTTGTTCCAGGAATTATGGCTTGGGAGAAGATTAGTGTTTAAGAACACGCTCTGATATTCTTAAACAACCTCTTTACAGGTCTTTTAACCCTATGATGCGGTTCATTTGTCAGACAAAGGGACACACCGAGTTTGGAATATAGCCATTAGTGGCACACACCTCGTGAGTGCTTTCGGATGCGATGTGTATTTATTATTATTTTATTTTTATTTTTATTTATCTACACGCAATAATTTGTTGGTGTATGCGGTGTTGGTGAATGGTACACGTAATTGATTTTTAGTTTGGGTCATCTTGTTCATTGATCACGGCATGGTGGGGTGGTTCCCACATAGTAACACCTTGCAGTAGTGACACGATTTTAACTACTGAATCCTTCACTGCACATTATTTTTGTTTACCTCCATTGTTCTACCGATATAAATCTTTGCTTCCCTGCATGTTTTGAGCCCAGCATGCCCTGTGTAATAGAGAGGACAGTTGTTTAATTATTTTTGGTACAAATATATATATTTTGGATTATTTTAGGTTGGTTCCTTTACCCGTGTCCTGAGGAGGCCCGAAAAAAATTGGGGGCTGAAACGCGTCGACAGTTTTTGGCGAGAGGAGTCCATTTTAATATGAGAACTATTATTATATTTTTGTTGCACACTAGATAAATGTTTGCAGAGGTGTTGTAACCTCGTGTGCATAGAGGGCTACCTCACAGTGGATCACCCAGATTCAATGTGTGAACACTGATGTTTATAATAAGTGGGTACTGGCAACTAAAATTTGATGTATGTCTCTCTTTTTTGTGTTCTTCTATATATGTTTGTGATGTTAATGTTTTCATTTATATATATTTTCTATGTATTTTTACACTTTATAGTCTGAAAATGAATAATGATTGATCTTTCCAAAGAATGTCTTCGTGGTATGTGTATTGTTTAAATGTGTTTCTCATAAATTGAATTGGGCCATGTATCAAGGATAGGGTAATTTGATGTACCCTATCAGTAAGTAAATGATGTGATATTAGTTCCTCCATACCATTTTTCTGCATTATAATTATGGAAACAAAGGTACAGTTTGGGGAAAGAACAAGGCACTGGGAACCTGATTAGCAGGTACCCAGTGCACATTCAGTCAAAGTGTATCAAAAATCAGGCAGAAAGTGGGGGGTAACCATGCAAAAAGGGGCCCTTTCCCACACAACCCCCCCCCCCAAACGAAAGAGGATGAGACTAACCTTTACCAAGAGAGTATTCATTGTCTAATTGGAAGAAGCTGAAAAGTCCATCTGCATTGGCATGGGCAGTCCCAGGTCTGTGTTCCACTGTAAAGTCCATTCCCTGTAGGGAGACGGACCACCTCAAGAGTTTTGGGTTTTCACCTTTCATGTGCATAAGCCATCTGAGAGGTCTGTGGTCAGTTTGAATCAGAAAGTGAGTACCAAACAGGTCTGGTCTCAACGTCTTCAGGAACCAGTCCACAGCAAAGGCCTCCCTCTCAAAGGCACTCCAACGCTGTTCCCTGAGGAGTAACCTCCTGCTAATAAAAGCAACAGGCTGGTCTTGGCCATTATCGTTGGTTTGGGATAGGACTGCTCCTATCCCTAGCTCAGAGGCATCAGTCTGCACAATGAACTGCTTAGAGTAGTCTGGAGCTTTGAGAATTTGTGCTGAGCACATTGCTTCTTTCAGGGTGTAAAAACCCTTTTGACAACTAACTGTCCAGTATACTTTCTTGGGCATCTTTTTGGAGGTGAGTTCTGTGAGGGGTGTCACAATGTATCCATATCCCTTCACAAACCTCCTAGAGTACTCAGTCAAACCAAGGAATGCCCTGACTTGGGACTGGGTTGTTGGAGCTTCCCAGTCCAGAATTGTCTGGATCTTGGGTTCAAAAGGTTGCACTTGGCCTCCACCTACAAGGTGGCCCACGTATACAACAGTACCCTGCCCTATCTGGTATTTGGATGCCTTGATAGTTAAACCTACAGACTGCAGGGCCTGCAAGACCCAGTGATCCTGCCAGGAGGAGTTGAAGGCAGCAATATCATCAAGATATGCTGCACTAAAGGTCCCCAACTGTGGGAAAGTAGGATCTGCTTTCGTGGTTACCCCCACTTTTTGCTGGTGTTATTCTGTTTTCTGACTAGTCTGACTGAGATCCTGCTAATCAGGACCCCAGTCACTGTGCTCTCTCCCTAAATATGACGATGGTAAGTACTTTGGTACCTTCCGAATTGGCTACTTGTGTACTGTAGGAAGGTAGGATCCTTCTGCATGGTTACCCCCACTTTTTGCCTGGTGCTATGATGGTTTCTGACTAGTCTGACTGGGATCCTGCTAATCAGGACCCCAGTCTCTGTGCTTTCTCCCCTAAATTGGTATGGTAAGTACTTAGGTACATCCCAGATCGGACACTGGGGTACACTTATCAGACCCTAGTATATGGTACTAAGGTACCCAGGGCATTGGTACACCAGGGGTCCGGCATGGGCTGAAGCATGTATAATGCCACCCATGGGAGACCACTCAATTTGTAATTACAGGCCTGCCATTGCAGCCTGTGGAAGCTGGTGCTAGCACCATTTACGAAAGATATAGGTTTACCTATATCTAAGTTCACCAAACTTAAAACCTATAAGTCACCCCTAAGGCAGGCCTTTCAATCCTGAAGGCAGGGTGCTCGGTTCTAAGTGTGAGGGTGCCCCTGCATGAGCAGGACACCCCTACAGCCTACGGAGTCCATTCTCCCGGGTTGTAATTGAGACAGCCATATAACATATAGAGGGGCACTGCGTCATTACGCTATGACCATCTCTAAACTGGCTTTAAAATTGCAACGTGACTTACCCCTTGATTTGCATTGGTCCCGTGGTCTTGTTCCCACTTTGCACACGGCCTTCGTGGGGCTCCTGGTTACTTACCTGGCGTGGTTCCTTGGGTCCCCGGCACTTCTATGTCTTCTGGGTATAGTCTTGACTTGAGTCGTGGTTCGCATACCACTATTTATGTATATGGTTTGATCTCCCCCGGCGACCACTGTGTATTGTGTGCTATTTACCTGTTTCTATTGAAAAGTATTGTGTGCATTGTGTATATCTCCGGCTAGGAGATACCTGAATGTGTTAGTGAGTATATTATAATAAATACATATTTTTATAAATATACTGTGTGGTTCTTTTTCACTTAATCTATACCTATAAGATTACGCTCTGGTAAAACAAGCTGCTTTACACTCCTTCTGGACCAAGCCTGAAGACTGCTCTCCACAGCTACCACTTAGAAAGCTTTCTAAGGTTGTCTAAGACCACTAAAATCACCATAAGGGTCGTCTGGATTGGTGCAAGGTGCCCATTTACATAAGTGGCACCATATACCAAGCCAGCTTCTCACATGTACCCTTCTAAGTCCCTAGTATATGGTACTAAGGTACCCAGGGCTTAGGTACACCAGGGTTCTCCCATGGCCTGCAGCATGAATTATGCCACCCATGGGAGACCACTCAAACTGTGACTACAGGCCTGCCATTGCAGCCTGTGTGAGCTGGTGCTAGCACCACTCACAACAGATATAAGTTTCCTTATATCTGAGGTTACAGCATCGAAAACCCATATGTCACCCTAAGGTAGGCCTTTCAATCCTGAAGGCAGGGTGCTAGGTTATAAGTGTGAGGGTGCCCTGCACGAGCAGCACACCCACTACAACCCCCAGAGTCGATTCTCCCAGAGAATATGCCAATGGACCCATGCCGCCAACAAGCGAACCAGTAGGATCGCAGCCCTGCCAAATAAGCCGAACATTGCATTTAAAAAATGCGATGGATCCAATCCTGGAGTCGGGAAAGCGGGATACGCTGGATCCGGGACAGCATGCTCTGGGGCTGTTCGTGGAGGTAACAAGTTTGGCTCCGGCTGAGGCATCAGAGATTTAGGGACCAGACCGGAGGTGGGGAAACCGTATTCTAATGTATTCTAATGTAACAAAAGAAGTTTGAGTGGGATTATGTTGTACAGATCATTAATTTAGACTGGATCATGGAGTTATGCCATAACTCCGTATGGACCAGACACCATTGCTTTTCTTGAGGATTTGTATATTGTTTCTGAAAAATTAGGTGACTTTTGAGGTAGACCTATGGAAGTCATATCTGTATAGGTGTTTATGAATGCTTGAATACATACACCCTAGATAAAATTACCACATTGAAGATTCCAATTATATTCAAGGACAGGTTTTAAAAAATGATTCCAGTTAACCAATAAATATGCACTGTCAACTCTCCATGAATAATACCCTTCGCAAAAACCATTGCAAATGATAATGATAGCAAGTATTATTAAAAGGAAGCCCTCATTATGTTTTCTTTAACATTTTTATGATCGGCACCTGATAGGTAATTGTAGGGCACCACTGTATGCTTTCCCAAGTGTAGGAAAGTAGGATCTGTTTACATGGTTACCCCCACTTTTTGCTGGTGTTATGCTGTTTTCTGACTTTCTGACTAGTCTGACTGGGATCCTGCTAATCAGGACCCCAGTCACTGTGCTCTCTCCCTAAATGTGATAATGTTAAGTACTTTGGTACCTTCCCAATTGGCTATTGGTGTACACTTCTAAGTCCTTAGTATATGGTACTAAGGTACCCAGGGCATGGGTACATCAGGGGTCTCCATGAGCTGCAGCATGTATTATGCCACCCATGGGAGACCACTCAATTTGTAACTACAGGCCTGCCATTTCAGCCTGTGTAAGCTGGTGCTAGCACCATTTACGAAAGATATAGGTTTCCATATATCTAAGGTCACCAAACTTAAAACCTATAAGTCACCCCTAAGGCAGGCCTTATAGTCCTGAAGGCAGGGTGCTTGGTTCTAAGTGTGAGGGTGCCCCTGCATGAGCAGGACACCCCTACAGCCTACGGAGTCCATTCTCCCGGGTTGTAATTGAGACAGCCATATAACATATAGAGGGGCACCGCGTCATTACACGATGACCCTCTCTAAACTGGATGTAACGAACCCTGTCATGTTTGGTATCAAACGTTGGAATCATACCCTCACACCATAAACGGTGTGGGAGGTATGATTCCATGCACCGTAAAGCTCCTTTCGGAGACCCTCTGTGCTCCTGGTACCAGTCTTCCAGACCCAGACATCAAGCTAGGGCTGCTGCCGGCCAGAGACACGTTTCTGCCCTCGTGCTGCTGAGCCAAGCTCCGGCAGGGGAAGGCAGAACAATAGGTATCCTGTCACAGGGAGGTGTGACCACTTCCCCGACAGGGTTTAGTGTATTGGGGCAGGATGGGGGCGCTTGCCAGCACCACATAGTCTGTGTGCTGGGCACACTTGGTGCCCTCCATGCATAGTCCAGTTCAAACCAGTTCAGGGAGCCGTTGGCTCCCGCTCTGGCGCGAAACTGGACAAAGGACAGGGGAGTATCCTCCCCCTTGTCCAGCCCCTCCTTAGGGAGGGACCCCTAAATCATCCCAACCTTTTCCTTAGGGTATTTAAGGGCTTACCTCTGGGTTGGTTCCTAGATTCGTCATGGGACAAGATTCATTACAGACACCACTTCTTCTTCAACCGTCTGGGCACTCTGGACTTCGCTCTGGGCATCAAGGCTGCAACTGGGAAGACTCCTGCTGCTCCTGATCTCGTGGCCCTGCTCGTCTGCTGCAACATTCATGCCTGTGCACTATACAGGAAACTTCCAAGGCCTGTGGGCATCCAAGACACCTGAAGGAATCTCCCTTTAAGTGAAGGAGTCACTTCCCTGCATCTGCAGGCACTGCAACTAAGCTGACCGGTCTGCTGATCCTGGGCTCCCACGGACTCTGAAAGGCTCAGCAACACAGGTGGTGGTTCTTCACATCCCTTGAGGCCTGCCCTGTCCTCTCACCAAGTTTGAGGCCAGTATCCCTCGTCAGAGCCGCAGGAACCTAACCCCAGTGCACTGCATCGACTTGCATTTGCAAGGGCTTGTTGGCTTCCTTCAACCAAGTTCTTCAGGCTCCAAGTAGACCCTACCTCAAGCATCTCTAGTGACCAAGATCTTCGTCCTCACCACAACTCTTGCATCGTGGGCCTCCATCTTTGGTGGAGAGCTCGAGGTCTTCTCGCGACTCCAGTGCCTCTGGCCTGGGGATCCTCTTGAGGGTCATCTTTGAATTACGCAGGCTCCCTTTATTGCTCGGGGCCTACCCTGACTCCCCTGCTTGTGGTGAGTCTCCTGGACCTTGCTGGTCCCGACATTGCACCTTCTTCAACTTCCACATTGGTTGCAGTTGCCAAGGCTTGTTGGTGCTCCCGCCGGACATCGACCCCTCAACTCTCGACACCCAACGTGGGACAGCTCGTGTACAGCTCCTGGTCTTCCACAGTGTCGCCTGGTTCACACAGCTGCAGTTTCAAGGTCACCGTCATCTCTCCTGCAACACTCGACATTGGTGGGCATTCGTCTTCCGTGCCTCCTGGTCACTCCTGAGTGGCATAGACTCTGTTCCCTCTGCTTGCAGGTTCTTCACATCTTGAGTCCACCTTTGGGTTCCACCGGATACCTCCACCTTCTTCAGCAGCGGCATCGTCCTGAAGTCCTCCATTGAGTTCGACGGCGGTTTCCGGTGCCACTTCACACCTATGCACCCGGCTTTCCTGCTGCAGGTATCCTGGTTCCTAAGGTATCCACGGGTGGGGTGGCTCTCCAACCTTCTGTCTTCCACTGGGCTTCTTCAGAGTCCACTCGGAAGGGTAATTCGTCTTTAAAATTGCAACGCGACTTACCCATTGATTTGCATTGGTCCGGCGGTCGTGTTCACAGTCTGCACACGGCCTCCGTGGGGCTCCTGGTTGCTTACCTCGGTTAATTCCTTGGGTCCCCGGCACTTCTACGTCTTGTGGGTATAGTCTTGACTTGAGTCGTGGTTCGCATGCCACTATTTATGTATATGGTTTGGTCTCCCCCTGGTGACCACTGTGTATTGTGTGCTATTTGAATCACTGACAGAATATCGACTACAGAAATATCGACAACAAAAATATCGGAGCAAAAATATCGATGTCCACAATATCGAAGTCCTATTTAATTATGGTAAGTACAAAAATATCAACAACAAAAAAATATCGTCAAAAATATCGTTGTTAAAAATATCGTTTTTTTTATATTTAAAAAATAATGTAAAATAAAGTAAATAATACATATAATTAAAAGAAACATAGTTAAAATTATTTTAAAATGTTTAAAATTATAACTAATACATATAATGTAAAAATAAATTAAACATATATACGTATAAAATATAATATATATACTTACTTAATAATATTTATAAATAATTATTTTAATAACTTATAAATTGTTAAAAAACATTTAAAACTTATAAATACATATATACAGAAAACCAATAATATAAATCAAAATATAAAAAATATATATAACAAATTAAATAATTACAATATTATTAATCTTTTTAAAATAAATTATACACTACATTAACTAAAACAGTAGAGAAAATATTGGATAGCGGAGGGGATAAAATTACTATTCCCACTCCAGAGAGTGTAACAGTAGGGAAAGTGTTGGATAGCGTAGGGGTAAAAATTACTATTCCCACTCCAGTGAGTGCAACAGTAGGGAAAGTGTTGGATAGCGTAGGGGTAAAAATTACTATTCCCACTCCAGAGAGTGCAACAGTAGGAAACGTTTTGGATAGCGTAGAGGTAAAAATTACTATTCCCACTCCAGTGAGTGCAACAGTAGGGAAAGTGTTGGATAGCGTAGGGGTAAAAATTACTATTCCCACTCCAGAGAGTGCAACAGTAGGGAAAGTGTTAGATAGCGTAGGGGTAAAAATTACTATTCCCACTCCAATAAGTGCAACAGTAGGGAAAGTGTTGGATAGCGTAGGGGTAAAAATTACTATTCCCACTCCAGCGAGTGCAACAGTAGGAAAAGTGTTGGATAGCGTAGGGGTTAAAATTACTATTCCCACTCCAGGGAGTGCAACAGTAGGGAAAGTGTTAGATAGCGTAGGGGTAAAAATTACTATTCCCACTCCAATAAGTGCAACAGTAGGTAAAGTGTTGGATAGCGTTGGGGTAAAAATTACTATTCCCACTCCAATAAGTGCAACAGTAGGGAAAGTGTTGGATAACGTAGGGGTAAAAATGACTATTCCAACTCCAGAGAGTGCAACAGTAGGGAAAGTGTTGGATAGCGTAGGGGTAAAATTACTATTCCCACTCCAGAGAGTGCAACAGTAGGGAAAGTGTTGGATAGCGAAGGGGTTAAAATTACTATTCCAACTCCAGAGAGTGCAACAGTAGGGAAAGTGTTGGATAGCGTAGGGGTAAAATTACTATTCCCACTCCAGAGACTGTAACTGTAGGGAAAGTGTTGGATAGCAGAGGGTTAAAATTAACATGCTTAGCAATTTAATATTTTTTTAATTAAATAACCAATTAATAATTAATTAATAAATTAATTATCAATACCAATAAATAAAAATTAATAATTACTTTATTATAATTAAATTACTTCACACCCTATTCCCCTATTAATCCACAACCTGCTCCTAAAATAAATGAACACAATTAATATAATAATCAACTAATCAATTAATAAAAATTAATTACCAATTAATAATTAATTAACAATAAATTAATTATCAATACCAATAAATAAAAATTAATAATTACTTTATTATAATTAAATTACTTCACACCCTATTCCCTATTAACCCACAACCCGCTCCTAAAATAAATTAACACAATTAATATAATAATCAATTAATCAATTAATAAAAATTAATTAACAATTAATTAGTTAACAATAAATTAATTATCAATACCAATAAATAAAAATTAATAATTACATTATTATAATTAATTTACTTCCCACCCTATTACCCTATAAACCCACTACCCGCTCCTAAAATAAATTAGCACAATTAATATAATTATCAATTAATCAATTAATAAAAATTAATTACCAATTAATAAATAATTAACAATAAATTATCAATACCAAAAAATAAAAATTAATAATTACTTTATTATAATTAAATTACTTCCCACCCTATACCCCTATAAACCCACTACCCGCTACGGAACTAAAACGCAAAATTGAATTAAAAATAATTAATATTTTCTAAAAATTATTATTTAATTTACTATAATTAAATTACTTCCCACCCATTTCCCCTATAAACCCACAACCCGCTACGGTACTAAAATGCAAAATTTACTTAAAAAAATTTATTAACTTCTAGAAATGTAATACATATATTTTTTAAAAATACAATACTTAACAAAAAATATAGAACACATACATATAAAATACATACTAAAATACATAACACTAATATAAACATTGATATTATTAAGAACGATATTTTTGCAAACGATATTACTGACTTCGATATTAACAAAACGACATTTCTTACCTTTAGGTCGATATTCTGGTCACCGATATTCTTGATGTCGATATTCTGTCCCTTCGATATTTCCAACTCGATATTTCTGTAGTTCGAAAAAAAAACCTCGATATTATGTCTGTGCACCGTGCTATTTACCTGTTTCTATTGAAAAGTATTGTGTGCATTGTGTATATCTCCGGCTAGGAGATACCTGAATGTGTTAGTAAGTATATTATAATAAATACATATTTTTATAAATATACTGTATGGTTCTTTTTCACTTAATCTATACCTATAAGATTACGCTCTGGTAAAACAATCTGCTTTACACTCCTGGACTAAGCCTGAAGGCTGCTCTCCACAGCTACCACTTAGAGAGCTTTCTAAGGTTGTCTAAGACCACTAAAATCACCATAAGGGTCATCTGGATTGGTGCAACGTGCCCAATTACATAAGTGGACACCATATACCAAGCCAGCTTCTCACATGTACCCTTCTAAGTCCCTAGTATATGGTACTAAGGTACCCAGGGCTTAGGTACACCAGGGTTCTCCCATGGGCTGAAGCATGAATTATGCCACCCATGGGAGACCACTCACACTGTGACTACAGGCCTGCCATTGCAGCCTGTGTGAGCTGGGGCTAGCACCACTGACAACAGATATGTTTCCTTATATCTGAGGTCACGGCACTGAAAACCTTTATGTCACCCTAAGGTAGGCCTTTCAATCCTGAAGGCAGGGTGCTAGGTTATAAGTGTGAGGGTGCCTGCACGAGCAGCACACCCACTACAACCCCTAGAGTCGATTCTCCCAGAGAATATGCCAATGGATCCATGCCGCCAACAAGCGAACCAGTTGGATTTGCAGCCCTGTCATATAAGCTGAACATTGCATTTAAAAAATGCGATGGATCCGATCCTGGAGGCGGGAAAGCGGGATACGCTGGATCCGGGACAACATGCTCTGGAGCCGTTCGTGGAGGTAAAAAGTTTGGCTCCGGCTGAGGCATCAGAGATTTAGGGACCGGACCGGAGGTGGGGAAACCGTATTCTAATGTATTCTAATGTAACAAAAGAAGTTTGAGTGGGATTATGTTGTACAGATCATTAATTTAGACTGGATCATGGAGTTATGCCATAACTCCTTATGGACCAGACACCATTGCTTTTCTTGAGGATTTGTATATTGTTTCTGAAAAATTAGGTGACTTTTGAGGTAGACCTATGGAAGTCATATCTGTATAGGTGTTTATCAATGCTTGAATATATTCACCCTAGATAAAATTACCACATTGAAGATTCCAATTATATTCAAGGACAGGTTTTAATAAATGATTCCAATTAACCAATAAAAGATGCACTGTCAACTCTCCATGAATAATACCCTTCGCAAAAAACCATTGCAAATGATAATGATAGCAAGTATTATTAAAAGGAAGCCCTCATTATGTTTTCTTTAACATTGTTATGATCAGCACCTGATAGGGAATTGTAGGGCACCACTGTATGCTTTCCCAAGTGTAGGAAAGTAGGATCTGTTTTCATGGTTACCCCCACTTTTTGCTGGTTTCATGCTGTTTTCTGACTAGTCTGACTGGGATCCTGCTAATCAGGACCCCAGTCACTGTGCTCTCTCCCTAAATTTGATGATGTTAAGTACTTTGGTACCTTCCCGTTTGGCTATTGGTGTACCCTTCTAAGTCCTTAGTATATGGTACTAAGGTACCCAGGGCATAGGTACACCAGGGGTCTCCATGGGCTGCAGCATGTATTATGCCACCCATGAGAGACCACTCAAAACGTGACTACAGGCCTGCCATTGCAGCCTGTGTGAGTTGGTGCTAGCACCACTTACAACAGATATAAGTTTCCTTATATCTGAGGTCACTGCACTTAAAACCTATAAGACACCCCTAAGGCAGGTCTTTCAATCCTGACGGCCGGGTGCTAGGCTATAAGTGTGAGGTTGCTCTGCATGAGCAGGACACCCCCTACAAACCGCAGAATCGATTCTCCAGACTTTGTAAGTGCGGTTGTTCGACCTGGCATCTTTTGGCTTGTTTCCCCTGTCTTTTTGCTGTCTGACCTCCTGGTTTTGACTCTGTTTTTGCTGGTTTTTGTGTCTCTGCGCACTTTCTCACTGTTGTTCAGTGTTAAAGTGCAAGTACTCCTATTGTAAACTGTATTGTGGATTGGTGTTTCCATGATTGGCTTATTTGATTTACTGGTAAGTCCCTAGTAAAGTGCACTGAGAGTGCCAGGGCCTGTAAATCAAATGCTGCTAGTGGGCCTGCAGCACTGATTGTGCCATCCACACGAGCAGACTTTCAAAGGGTTCTCAGACCTGCCACTGCAGTGTCTGCATGCAGTTTTTACTACCATGTCGACTTGGAAAGTGCACCCGCCTGCCAAGCCCTAACCTTCTCTTTTAGGACATGTAAGTCACCCTAAGGTAGGCTCAAGGTACCCCTATGGGCAGGGTGCAGTGTATGTGAAAGTTAGGACATGTACTGGTATGGGTTACATGTCCTGATAGTGAAATACAGTGTATTTCATTTTTCACTATTGAAAGGCTATCTGTCCCATAGGGTAGAATGGGAGTTTACTTATAACATCTTAGGAGTATTTCTTCTCATTAGGACAAGATAGAGAAATTGAGTTTAGTATGCCTGAACTCAGAATGTAGAAATGCATCTTTTAGTAAAGATGATTTTTACGTTCTGTGTTTAAAAATACCACTTTTAGAAAGTAGGTATTTTCTTGCTTAGATATCCTGTGTGCCTCTCCATGGGTGGGGTGACACTCTCTGCCCAAAAAAACAAAGAGAAACTGAGTATAAATATTGGGGCCTAGACCCCAGGACTTTAGAACTCACTGGGATCAAGGAACCTGCCAAGTAGAAGAGCTGGAATTGCTGCCAGGAGGAGTACTGCCCCTTTGCTGTTTTGTTGCTTTGCTGGGTTGGCCTGCAGTTGCTGATTCTGCCTTGGGCAATGAAAGGACTGAACTGAATTCTTCTTCACTTGTCGCTGAGTATCTCCATGGGTTTGAGATAGAGCTTGCCTCCTGTTCACGAAGTCTCAAGGACAGCAAAGACTTCACTTACCTCTGGCTACCGCCTCTGGAACTGTGGGTTTCAGTTGCCACAGAGGGGGAAAGCAGCCGACACCGCTGCTGGCTCCATGTCCTGAAAGGACCACAAAAGGCACCGCCGCACTTTGCACCGCAACACTGGTCTCACCAATAACGACGATCATCGTTGCCACAGAGCCGCTGCTTGTACCGCAACCTCCGGGCACCGCACTCTGCACCGCCTCGCTTCACTCCGCCGCCCTGGTCTCACCGACTTCAAGCTGTGAGGATGGGACTTGCGTTTGCACTTGACCTTCAGTGATTGGTGTACACTACTACCATATTGCAGACCACTACGTACCACATACTGTTTCTTTTTTGCCTATTTTTGATCTTGCCATTTGTTGAGAACTTAAACTTTCTATTGCATCATGCCTTAGTCAAGAGCATCATCCGTTGCATCCTTGGAAGTGGCCTTTGAGGAGGAGAGGTTAGAAACCTACAACATGAAGGAGCTGAAGGCTATTTGCAAGAACCTCAAAGTCCAAATCAGGGGCCTCACCAGGAAAGAGGCGCTACAAAAGGCATCTGGGTAGCAGCCAGACATGCCAGTGAGCAGTCTGGAGATCTCAGTGTGGAGGCGGAGGAGCCTATTCCTAGGGGTGGATGTGCTTTTGGGAGGGGGGAACCCTCCAGGCCAGGCAGCAATGGCTTGTCCCCAGAAGAGCTGTAGGACAGGTGGGAGGCAAGGAAGTTTGTACTAGAAAAACTCCGGCTAGAGAATGAGCAGGAAGACAAAAGAATAGCCATGGAAGAAAGGAAGATGATCTTGGATCGTGAGCGTGGTATTAAGGAGCTGGAGCTAAGAAGTAGGTCCAGCACAGAGGGTGCCAGCAATTCCTCAGTGCACTCAGATATAATTGTACACATCCTCAAGAATGTAGGCAAGGAATTCAAGAAGGGGGATGACGTACAAAGGTGGTTTCAGGGTTATGAGACATCTATCCACATGAATGGGGTCCCTGAAAAGAATTGGGGAGCAGGATTGTGGTCTCTTTTCCCAGAAGAGTTGAGGGAAACTTTAGTGGCTTTGGGTAAGAGGCAGAACCTCACCTACGCTGACATGAAGGAGGCCTACTCACTAGGTATGGTCTCACTCCTGACAAAGTACAGGGATCAGTTTAGGTCCAGTAGGAAAACTGATGCAAACACTTGGTTGGAATGAGTAGATTCTTTTTGTAGGTCACTGGATGGTTGAGTGAAGGGCAGTAATGTGACAGATTTTCAGGGGCTCTACAATTTGATTGCGTGGGAGCACTTGTCTAGTGTATGTTTTTGCAGTGCTGCGCCAGCAGTTGACTGATAGTAAGCTGACTGACCCCAGGAAGCTTGCTATGGAGGCGGACCGCTGGGTGAGTACCAGAGTCCACAAGAAGGTGTATGGTGGGAGACTCCGCAAAGGTGGGCAGGGTCCCCAGCAGAAGAGTTGGGGGGACAAGGGTAAAGCACAGGAGTTCTCTAAAGGGCCCCAAACTAATACCCAGGGTAAAGGTTCCCATCCCCCAGGAGATAAGAAACAAGGGGTCTCTTCAGGGAAGCCTGCAGAGACCGGCCCCCGCAAGTGCTATGACTGTGAGCAGGTGTGTCACTTGAAGGGGGACCTCAAGTGTCCTAAGAGGGCACAGCCACCCACCGGTGGGCAGTCCAAGGTGTTAGCTAGTGTAGTGCTTGGGGAGGAGGGGTACCCATAGGAGGGTGGGGATCCCGCAGAAATGGCCCTTGTCTCACTAGGGGACAGTGAGATGGTCCAAGGAAACCAGGTGCCTGCAAACACTAAGAAGTACAGCGCCTGGGTGACCATCAATGGGAGAAGGGTAGAGCCTCTCAGAGATACTGGAGCCAGTGTGACCTCAGACCGGTGTCACCTGGTCTCTGAGGAGCAAGTAATCCCCAGGGAATTCTACCATGTAGTTGCTGTGGACAACTCAGAGCGCCAGTGTAAGGTGTCACAGGTTACCTTTGAATGTGGGGGGGTCTCAGGTCCCTTGAGGGTGGTTGTTAGCCCTACCATGCCTGTAGATTGTCTGCTAGGTAACGACCTGGAGCAGTCCTTGTGGAAGGATGTTGAGTTCAGGTCTCACTTGGAGATGCTTGGGTTTCCAGAGTGGGCATGCATGACCACTCGGTCAATGGCAGTCAGTAAGGGGGATCAAAAGGACCTGTAGCCTGAAACAGTGGCCCACGTTCCTGCCTAGAGAAAGGGCAGGGGGTGTGGGAAACCCACCCCTGAGGTTCCCATGGTCCAGGAGCAGGCTGACCTTGAGGGGGACGCCCCGGTACCTACAGGGGAGCAAGTGGCTGAACTGGGGGACTTATCTGAGCTGACCCATTGGCAACAAGAAGGTGGTCCCACCAGGAAAGATTTTTGCAAGGAGCAGAAGGAATGCCCTTCTCTGGAGGGTTTGCAGCAGCAGGCTGCAAACCATGCAGCTGGTGATCAGTCTGGATCACACTGGATCTACTGGGAGAATGGTCTCCTATACAGCAAGCCTAAGGTTGCTGAACCTGGGTCAGCCCGTGTGCTGGTGGTACCCCAGCGCTTCAGCACCTTCCTACTGGGTCTGGCTCACAAAGTGCCTTTGGCAGGACATTTGAGGCAGGACAAGACTTTTGACAGGCTTGTCACCCACTTCAGTTGGCCCAAAATGCGAAGGCAGTCCGATGCACATTGCAGGTCTTGCCAAACTTCCCAGGCAAGTGGTAAGAGTGGGAGGAAGTGTAAGGCTCCTCTTCAACCTTTTCCAGTTGTAGGAACCCCTTTTGAAAGGATTGGGGTGGACATTGTGGGGCCACTGGATCCCAAGACAGCCATGAGCAACAGGTACATCCTAGTCTTGCTGGACCATGCCAACTGGTACCTAGAGGCTAGCCCTCTCAGGACAACGACGGCGCCAGGGGTGGGCCGGGCGTTAATGGGGATCTTTTGCCGTGTGGGTTACCCCAGAGAGGTGGTATCTGACCGTGGGCCCAATTTCGTATCCAAGTATATGAGATCCCTGTGGGAGGAGTGTGGTGTGACCTACAAGTTCACCACTCCTTACCACCTACATGGTAATGGTTTGGTGGAGAGAAATTCAACCAAACCATAAAGGGCATTATCAAGGGTCTAACAGAACCTATGAGGCGTAATTGGGACATCCTCTTACCATGCCTGCTCTTTGCATACAGGGAGGTACCACAGAAGTTATTAGGGTTCAGTCCCATTGAGCTTCTGTATGGGCACCCTGTACGAGGACCTCTCGGTTTGGTCAAAGAAGGATGGGAGACAGCTCCCAGAAAAACTCCCCAGGAAATATTTAGCTACATGTTGGCCTTCAAGAACCAAACTTCATGCTTCAGGAAACTCGCTCAAGCGAACCTAGAAGCAAACCAGGAGGAGATGAAATGCTGGTATGACCAGAATGCCACTCTGGTAGAGTTTCAGCCTGGCCAAAAAGTGTGGGTCATGGCCCCAGTCGAACCTTGTGCCTTGCAGGACAAGTAGACTAGGCCTTTTGATGTGGTGGAGCGCAAAAGTAATGTCACCTACCTGGTGAATTTGCAGACTCCCAGGAATACTTTGAGGGTCCTCCATGTGAACCGCCTTAAGCCTCACTTTGAGAGGTCTGAAGTGAGCATGCTCTTGGCAACAGATGATGGGGTGGAAGAGGAGAGTGAACCTCTCACTGACCTGTCTACCAAGGAGCACAATAGGTCAGTGGATGGTGTGTTCCTCTCCCCTACACTGACCCCAGAGCAGCATAGTGACTGTCGGCAGTTGTTGGGGCAGTTCGCCACGCTGTTCTCCCTGACCCCAGGTGTTACTCACTGCTGTACCCATGACGTAGACACTGGTGGCCCCCCTGTGAAACACATGATTTACAAGTTGACTGACCGGGTTACCACCTCCCAGACTAAGGGGCCGATTCCGATCTCGGCCGGTAGTGCTCCGAATCGGATTCGGATTTACCGGATCCGATTCGGAGCCCTGTTTCCCGACCGAATCGTACGCGGGTCCGGCCGAGCGAGTACGATGCAAGCGCCCGCAAAATCGCCGACCGACTCGTACGCGGCTTCAACAGGCTCCGACCGACTCGCACGGACACGACTCGCACCGCGCTATGGAGACGTTTCCCGGCCGGGGTAAGTACGATGCGCGCCGCGGGCAGTCCGACCGACTCGCGCCGTCCGGCTCGAAAGAGCTGTCGGAGCCGTACTTTGGGGGTCCGCGTCAGACCCCCCTGTATGCGTAGGCGCGCGAGTCGCACACAGGGGGGACCCATGGGTCCCCCCTACCTGTGCATGTACGCCGCAATGCGCATGGACGCGTACCCGCTGTAGGGGGCGCCCTCGTTCGCCTCGCACCCATTGAGTCAATGGGAGCCCGCGTACGCGTTGTACGACCGGCTCCCATTGACTTCAATGGGAGTCCGACCGAATCGAGTCCGATAGCATGCGAATGCATCGTACTCGTCCGGTCGGACTGCTAGGGTCCGATTCGGTCGGAAATCTCTCCGGGTCCGGCACGGTCGGAGAGATTTCTGGCCCGAATCGGAATCGGCCCCATAGTGTATTGGGCTGGGGTGGAGGTGCTTGCCAGTGCCACCAGACTGCTTTGAAGGGCACAGTTTGTGCCCTCCTTGCATACTCCAGTTGGAACCAGTTTAGGGAGCTGTTGGCTCCCGCGCGAAATTGGACAATGGACATGGGAGTATCCTCTCCTCTGTCCAGCCCCTCCTCTGGGAGGGATCCCTGAATCGTTCCAACCCTTTCCCTAGGGTACTTAAGGGCTTACCTGTGGGTGACTCTTCAGATTCGTCGTGGGACAAGATTCAGATCTGAAACCACTTCCACTTTTACCGTCTGTGCACTTTAGACTTCGGTGGACTTCGCCTAGGAACCGAGACCGCACCAAGGAAGACTCCTGCTGCTCCTGGTCTCGTCGTCCTGCCAGTCATCTGCGTCTTCTGTGCCTGTGCTTCATCCAGGTTCTTCTCCAGGCCTGTGGGCATCAAAGACACCCGAAGGAATCTCCCTTGGAGTGAAGGAGTCACTCCCCTGCATCTGCAGGCACCACAACTAAGCTGACCAGTCTGCTGCTCATGACGTCCCACAAACTTCAAAAGGCTCAGCAACACAGGTGGTGGTTCTGCAACTCCCTCGAGGCCTGCACTGTCATCTCAGCAAGTTTCAGGCCAGTATCCCTAGTCGGAACCACTGGAACAGAACCCCTGTGCACAGTGTTGACTTGCCTTTGCCAAGGCTTGTTGACTCTGTCCTCCAGAGATCTTCGGGCTACAAGACGCTCCAGCCTCCAGCATATCTTCCTACCAAGGTCTTCGTCCTCAGTGCATCCACTTCACTGTGGGTTCACTGTGGGCCTGCTCCTTTGGTGAGCTGCTCGAGGTCCTCTTGCCACTCCTGTGCCTCTGGCCTGTAGGTCCTCTTGAGGGTCTTCTTTGGCTTCAGTGGGCTCCCCTGCTTGCTTGGGGCCTGCTCTGACTCTCCTGCACTTGGTGAGTCGCTTGGACCTTGCTGGTCCCAACGTTACGCCTTTTTCGTTTCCCACTTCTGTTGCTGCTGCCAATGGCATGTTGGTGCTCCCGCCAGACACCGACCCCCTGGTTCTCAACTTCCGAGGTCGGACAGCTCGTAAACGGCTTCGGTTCCTCCACAGCGTCACCTGGTCCTCAAAGCTGCAGCCACAAGTTCACCGTCAACTCTCCTGCATCTTCCGTCATCGGTGGTCATTGGTCTTCTGTGCCTCCTGATCACTTCTGAGTGGCATAGACTCTATCCCCTCTGCTTGCAGGTACTTCTCTTCAAGAATCCATCCTTGGATTCCACCGGACTCTTTCACCTTCTTCACCAACGGCATATTTTCTGAAGTCCTCCATTGTAGTCTACGGCGGTTTCCGACATCACTTCGCACCTATGCACCCGGCTTCCCTGGTGTAGGTATCCTGGTTCCTGTGGTATCCATGGGTGGGGTGACTCTCCAACATTCTGTCTGCCATGGTGTTTCTTCAGGGTCCACTGGGAAGGGTCCTTCTTCTTCAAAACTGCAACCGCGACTATCCCATTGACTTGCATTGAGTATACAGCTGTGTTTCCACTCTGCATCTCCGTGGGTTTCCTGGGTACTTACCTTGGGTGGTTGCTTGTGTCCCCAGCTCTTCTGAGTCTTCTGGTCCAAGTCCTGAATTCGGTCGCAGTTCGCATTCCACTTTTTTAGTATATGGTTTGGTCTCCTCCCTGGAGACCACTGTGTATTTGTACCTACTTACCTGTCTTCCTTTGAAATATTGTGTGTATTGTGTTGATATGTTTGGATAGGAGATATACCAATGTGTTAGTGAGTGTGTATAATAAATATAACTATTTTTATAACTACACTGTGTGTTTTTTTCCGTTTAATCTACACTATATGATTAGTTCTGGTACAACAAGCTGCTTAACACTCCTTCTGGACTAAGCCTGAAGGCTGCTCTCCACAGCTACCACTTAGAGAGCTCTCTATGGTTGTCTATAAGACAACTAAAATCACCATAAGGGTTGTCTGGATTAGTGCAAGGTGCTTCACTTAAATAAGTGTGCACCAAATACTAAGCCAGCCTCCTACAGCAAGGAGTACAGTCAGTGTTCAAATTGCTGTTCTCGCTTGCGTCCTTTTGTTGACCTGGAAATCTGGAAATCCATTTCCGTGTTTTTCCAAGTGGGAACAATGGTGCTTTGAGCACAGCTAATAATTCACACTTCAAAGGCAGACAGAAGGTTGTCCTGGAGCTCCATAACCTGCACTAAATTGTATTTGGCATTTCGTACAAGCTTCCTGTTTATCTTGTTCTGGTAGGCAAGTGACTTTGCCATGTTTGTCTTTGTTTTGTCTAAGTGTTTCTTGTTTGTCAAACCCATGCTTATTCCATTTTCTTTGGAAGGTATGTGTCTGTTATTCTTTTTTCCCAACTTTGGAAGAAGTTTTACTTCTGTCCTTGTCAGGAGTAAATTTCCAAACTTTCTCAGTATGGGGAAAGATTAGAGAAAAGCTGGTGAAAACTCATAAAACATGCAAGTTAGTAGTTTTCCACAGACTCAAAAGTGCATTCAAACCCTGAAACTATTTCTTAACACTACCTCCAGCACCCAATATGTAGATCTGTGGAAATGTGACAAAATAAGGGAATTGCTAGAATTCAAACCCAACTATATATTAGCCCAGGCATAATCAGAGAGGCTATTATCAGAGCTCTTATATAATGAGATTGCTGCCATAATTTGTCGCCAACCTACTTGCCACCAAAAGGACAAGTGAATGTTTTTACAGGACAAGTAGATTTATGAAGCAACCTGTCCCATGGACACATAGATATTTTATTAAGTTCCACACCCCATAATCAACGAACAATGTCTCCATGAAGAGGCCATAAAGCTTCCTGTTGTTCCTCTTTCTTCGCTGCACCAGCAGCAGATAAGTATTCCCCTACATTTTCTCGGACTTTCTCAAAGGTTTCCTTAATGTCTGTTGCTCTCTTTTCGGTGCTGTTGTTAATTTTTACTAGCCTTGTCGCGCAGGCCTCACCGTGCTTTCCTTAGCATCCGCCCTGGTCGCGGGATCAGTTTTTCCGTCTCCCCTTGTCACTACCTACCAGCTTGGGGGCTGCGACTTGGTGCTACGGTCTTCCGACCGCTATAGGGCCATGTCCTCTCAGGACCCGCTCCATCACTGCTCATTGTTGCACCCCTGTGCTCAGTCAGTCAGACCTGTGAAGTGACCGGCAACCTGCGCAGTGACCGGCAACTGCTCCATCTGCTTTTTGCTCATCCCAAATCTTGCGATGGAGATGGAGGAGTGGGTCCCTGCCTCAGGGATCCTGGCGTGTGATGCCCCTCACGGCTTTATCATCAGTCGAAAAGGGGTGGCTCAGGCTCCACCCACTTAGACCTTCGCGCTGTTCCTGCTCCTCTGACCCTTATTAGGCCTCAGCCTTTGAATAAGTTTTGGATCAGTTACCCAGTGGGGTAAGATCTGGTCGGCAAAGCCAACACACTACCTAGCTGGGTCATAAGTCTGCCCTACCACCGCCCCAAAATGAATGAAGGGGACAAAACCTATCTCCAGGAAGAGGAGGTGGAGTATGTATCTTGGGGTGACCACATTGCATTGTGTAGGCGGTAGTCGCCTCGGTGCATAAGGATCTGGCATCGGCACTGGCGCCTCTGGCGAACAAGCTCCTAGAGCTGGCGGCCAGCTGCCCAGAACCCCTCCCATAGAGGGACAATCAACCCAGACCCTTTGGGTCAGTAGAACCTCCAACGCTGCCCTCACTACCAAACAAATGCCCAAGGGACCCCACTGAATCCAGGAATGCTTTTCACCAGCCCATAAGCAAGTTTCTCGCCAAACAGTTTCCACAGCTAGGGCATTCCAGGGATGCCCATGATACCTTCACCGGGGGCCCTCCTTCTTTATCACATGACCTGAATTACCTCCCCCAAAATCAGATGCCGCTAAGGAGCCCAACTCAACCTGGTGCCCCAGTTCTGATAATTCTGCCTCCATGAGTGCTCCTGTTCCCATTGGGGACCCCTTCTGGAAGACACGCTGGTCCCGGGAGATATACATCACCCCCGCTCTACTGAATGGGTCCCAACGTAAAAAGTAGCAGACTACGTGTGAAGGAAGTGGCCCGATTCTGGTCACTCGGGTCACCAATGACCACCTCTCCACCTTCCAATAAAATGAAGAGTCGGTCAGACAGTAGAGAATACAAACCAATAATAGTTTATTCAGAGTACACTCAGAGCAGAGCCCAATCTGCCCAGTCGCTTAGGAGTGCTGCAGAGGGACTGACTTCAACAAGCATAACGATACATTATGTACATTTCAAAATCAATGAAAACACGCCCACCATGGACTTTTCCAAAGAGATGCAGCTGGACAGTAAATTACAAAGGAGTAAGTTTCAGTTCTGAGGCCGGGCACACTTTATCTGCTATTCAAGGTCATTCTGCCTGTGCCCGCCGCTAGACAAGTGGGAGAAGGCTTACATCTAAAGGAAAGGTATGCACTAATAAGAACAGTGCATTCATTAGTGTGGCAGAACTCAAATTGAATAAACATAACCTAGAGAAGGCCGTTTCTCGGAAATGGCAAAGAATTAGTTTCGATCATGACACAAAATGGCGCCTGTACCCAAAATTGTGCCGCGAATGCTAACTTATGTAAAACAATGCAAGAGCATAATTTTTATTCCTACACGTGGTAGCCAGACTTCACAAGCCTTTGGACAAGGAAGTCTGCAGTAGACTTTAAACAGAATACCCACGCCCGTCCTTAAAGGGGAAGGTTTCCTCCCTCCCTAAAATGAAGGCCAAAATTGCCACTTTCCTGGCAAAATACATAAAGGACCCCAAAAAAGGCATTTATTGCTCATGGAGGTCATGCCAGGATAAACTGTTGACCTGGCGGGACTGCTAACTAAGATCTTGGATATTGCCAAGACAAAGCTGTCGGGATCTCTCATCTCACTTGACACAGTCCAGCTGGCCCCAACAAGCAATTATTTTCTTGGGCAACGGCAGTTGTGCGATATCGACAGAGAGATGCACATCGCTCCTCATCAAGATCGAGCCAAACTTGGAGACCTGCCTTCTACCGAAGCGGGCCTGTGGCTTTGGGAGGCCTGTTTGGTGATCCCTTCCTAAAGGAACTAGGGATGTTCATGTCAATATTCACATCTTTTGACAGAGCCCAGGCTCCTATAAAAAGCCCTAAAGTATTCATTTGGGCCAGCAGAGAACAGGGGTGCTCATTCAGCCAACATTTCAGCAAAGCTCCCCAGAGTGGCCAGTACCCAAGATAGGATACTGGTAAGATACAGCCAGGTTCAGCGTTTTTTTCTCCTCACATGGTGCAGGACAAGCACGAAACAACAAGAGCAGGTCCTGAGGGACGTCCAACGCCAGTAGCTATGTCAGTGAGTGTGACTTCCCCAAGTCAAATCATGGTGGGGCAGATTGGCTTCTTTCTTCCACAACTGGTGTCAGTTAACTACAGATGCGTGGGTGCGCCAAACTGTCACAGGAATTCACATAGATATCTATGGGTCTCATTTTCAGCAAAAAAAACCCTTGGCCTTTGTTTTTTTCCGACAAACAGGCCCAACTCATTAAACAGGATGTGGAACACTTAAAGTTCCAAACGGGTCATTATAAAATTCTCCCTCCACCCCAAAGGCTTCATCAGCAACATTTTCATAGTAGAGAAGAAAGACAAGCGCTTTCATCTAATCAAAAACCTGTGGGATTTCAATGAATAGCTGGTATATTGCCACCACTTCAAGATGGAGTTCATCCATCTGCTGGGTGGCATTCTCCACCCCAGGAATTGGTTGTTTGTCAAGACTTCAAAGACGCTTACCTCTCGATTCCGATCTTCAGACCTCCCTCCAGTTAACCTGGAAACACCAAGGGCCATATGTATCAAGCTAAATTGCGATCACAAACCCTGAAATTCGCAGAATTTCAGCGTTTGCAATTGCAATTTAGCAGTGTGCAATGTATCACACAAAAACCCACTCGCAAAATACGGAATCGCAAAATTTGCGATTCCCTATTTTGCGAATGCATTTAAGGAATCGCAAATTGCGATTCCTTAAATGCAATGTAAGCACAAAAAAGTGCTATTTGGCCTTAAGGAATCGCAAATTACCACCAACTTCAAGTTTGTGGTAAATTGCGATTTCTTTGAAAAATGCACTTTTTTGCATTTTTCAAAGTGCCATGTGGCGCACATACATGCCCTTAGGGCATGTATGTGTACCACATGTGCAAACATGCACATTTCAGGCGTGCAACAGGGTGTCCTTTTGACACCCTTGCACCCTTGAAATTGCATTCGCAATTTGTGAGTACCTAATGGGCACTCGCAAATTGTGAATGTCTTCCCATTCATTCCTATGGGCCTCTAGGCCCATAGGAATGAATGGGAAGGTATTCCTTAATTGCGACTCGCAATTTGCGAGTCGCAATTAAGGAATGTCAGGGAATCGCAAAATATTTGCGAATTTTTATTTACATCTCGTTTTGCGATTCTCAAACAGCGATTCTCAAAAACTCGCTATTTGAGAATCGCAAAACGTTTGTTTGATACATATGGCCCCAAGTCTTCAAATTTATAACTCTTCCCTTCGGCCTGTCATCAGCACCATGGTGCTTTACGAAGGTCCTCAAACCGGCAATGAAGTTCCTCAGGATCCAGGGCATAAAAC
The DNA here is from genome assembly GCA_963921515.1 of Calotriton arnoldi. NCBI lineage: Eukaryota > Metazoa > Chordata > Amphibia > Caudata > Salamandridae > Calotriton > Calotriton arnoldi. Next base: position 1,610,214 of record CAWUFW010002140.1, read on the forward strand.
AGGTAGTCTACCTGAACGATATCCTCCTCAAGGATCAATCACAGGAGACCTTACAACCTTACGATCCCATCTCACAACAGCAATTTCCCTGCTGCAGGGTCTTGGCTTTGTCATCAACTACGAAAAATCACTGATGTCCCCGTCGCGGAAAGTACAATTCTTGGGTTTCGTGATTGTTTTGGTGCAGACTTCTCTGAGCCTCTCCAGCAAGAACATTTCCAAGATCCTTCAAAAGCTCAGGAGAGTAATCTGCAAACCAAAGTCTTCCCTCAGGTAGATAGCCAGGATAGTAGGATTGCTTTAATATTCTATCCAGTTGCTATTTCCTCGGTCACTGCATTACAGGGCCCTGCAACACCTCAGGAAGGGCCTCAAATATTCGAAATTGGTTTCTCTGTCAGACGAGGCCAAAGAGGAAATCAGATGGTGGCTCAATCATATGGAGCCATGGAATGGGAGAGCTATCTTTGGCTCAGACCCGGACATCGTCATCGAATCGGATACCAGTCTCCATGGATGGGGTGCCGTATGTGGAGGATGGTCTACAGGCGAGCGCTAGTCACATCACGAGCAACATTTACATATCAACTGCCTCAAACTCTTGGCAGGCTCCTCCGCAATCATATATTGGGAGAAGGAGAGTGCGCAGGGTTGTGTCCTCTTAAAGATGCACAATATCTTGGCAGTGAGGTGCATAAATTGTTTCAGGGGTACGAGGTTGAAGGTCTTGAATGACATACCAAAGTTTTTCTGGCAGTTCTGCCTGTCCAATTAGATGTCGGTGATGGCGGAGTATCTTCCAGGTTCGGACAACAAGGTGGAGGATTGGAAATCCCAGCATCTCAAGGACTCATGGTTTGTGAAAACTGGATACAAGGGTATTCCTTACACTCGACAAGATGTGTGAGCTGGCTCTAGTTGACCTATTTGCATCCCATTTGGATCTTCAAGTTTCCATTTACTTTACTTAGAGGGCAGATTCAGAGGTATTGTCAACTGATGCATTCATTCAGAACTGGAGAGGGAGAAAGGAATATGCCTTTTTCCCTTTTGTGATGATCACAAGGACATCAATGCAAATCTTGTGGCAAAAAGTGAACATGGTTCTCATCATGCCAATTTGGAGATCTCAAGTGTGGTTTCCGGTTCCTCTGAAACTTTCATGGGATTCGCCAATCCGACTCCCCCTTTATCCCCAGCTTCTAGTGAACCTGGAAGACCATTATTACCAACTGGTCCATGGAGGCAGCTTATAACTGACGGTGTGGAAGATTTCAGGGGACGATGGAAGATCCCAGGACTTTTGGACCAGACTCAGAAGCTTATCCACAGAGAATGGGCAAATACTACTACCAAGAGATACAGATAGGCTTGAAAATGATGTTTGGGGGTCTGCAAAGACTCCTGGATCCCGTGGATTCCAACATCATTCATGTTTTTTAATTTCCTTTCGGAACTCGCCTCCCTTGGAATGGCTTACAGGTCGGTAATTACGTTTAGGTCAGCCAACTCTGTGGGCTAATTTCCCATAAAGCGTACATATGTGGGGTAAAACCTGCTACTTGTTTAATTTTTAAAAGAATCAAATAAAAAAGTTATAAGATTCTTTCAAAAGCCAAGGACTTAGAATTGTGAAATAAATGACCAGATGGCAGCATTGTTGCCCATGTTTACTCCACCAATAAAGTAGTATCTCATTTAAAACTCTCAATTTCTTGGGAGCTAAAGATGAAATACCTGAGGCTGCAATTACGGTTGTTCATTATATAAGTGAATTTCATCAAAACTGGAAACACAAAAGGGTGCTGCTTTTGCAATTATAAAATTGAAACTCTGGCACATGTGCTCTGATACTGCCAGTTGTTTTATCATGAACGTAAAAACGTATTGCTCCCACTCTGGAGAAGACTATAAATTTGCACCAGCGAAGAAGCAACAGCAGCATGCTTCAACAGCAACAAAGGGAAATGTTGATGGGTTTCGTGAGGAAGATGGTTTTAATCCCAGACAAACTCACAATTGTAAATAATTCAAGAGCACTGTAATCGTACGCTTTAATAACGTTATAATTCATTGCACATTTATTATTCTTTTACTCAGAACGTGTTATATTGAATTGTTTTGATTAACTAACAAGAACATTTTATAATGGTAAACCTGCTACTGCATAGACTCCCCAGGGACATTATACTATCAGTACTCCCAGAGCCCCGATACTCTGTTACCTGGGATGTGTGCTTAACCTTTTAGTATCCTAGTAAAAAGGAATTATCTCTTACGTTGGCAATGCTGCTTTACTTGATCTTGTGCAGGCGAGTGTCCAATGTTAGGGCCCTAAATATTTTCGGGAGAATGTATGCTCCGGATGGTGTCACTTTCAGTGTTTGAAGATGTATTATAACTAGAGTGATCTTATTTCCATCTTTCCCCGAGTGTCCCAAGCTTTGTGTGTTCGAATGCTTGAAAGCGTATGAGAGTATGACTGCTGAGTTCAGGCCCATGAGGGAACAAGAACTTCTCATTTCAATCCGGAAACCATTTAAGGTAGTCTCTTCCACAACAATTGCACACTGGGTCAGGTGGAGTATGGAGGCTAGTATTGATACCTCCTCATTTGTTGCTTATTCAGCAAGAGGTGCTATGGCATCCAAAGCCTCCTATGTCAGGGCAAGGCTGGAGGACATCATGAACTCGGCTGATTGGTCCTCCGAACCCATATTAAAGCGTTTTTTTAAAAACCCATTGTGGACATAGTCTCTTTGGTGATAAGCTTTGAACATGCATAATCCTTGCCTCCGGTCCTGACATAGAATGAAACATTTCCTAGCCATCATAAAGGAACGCTTCCGTTCTATTAAGGACACTGAGGCGAGGATAATCCCACCACTCAGAATGGATAATTCAGTTCCTTCCCGACTGTTAAAGTGGATGAGAGAGGAGGAGGTGAAGACACTCCTTGTTATGGTGTACATAATCTATTTAATGACCGCTTCCAGTATTCAGGTAGTGTTAGCTCGCTTTTGTGCCGATAACAATATTGGTTACATTAATGTTCTGATAACCTGGAAGGTGGTTTTTTTTCAGGTACCTTACTAAAATGTTAATACACTTTATTAAGTGGTTGATATTTATTTCATAAGAAATTACCAGAAGGCAGAATGATCGGAGTATTCAGTTCACAGTCGCGGTTGTGCAAGGAAAAAAGACAAACAGGAAGAAGCTCTTGTTCTTATTTACTGAGGTCTCTGGGAAATGTAGTTTGTTTCTTGTTTGAAGCTGCTGGAGAAATAAAGCAAGAGAGGAATGCATATTGTTCTTCTCTGTGTCCTTAATAGACTTGAAATTTTCCTTCACTATTGCTAGAAAATGTTTCATTCTTGTTCTCCAGAACTTTCTTTTTTTAACCGTATTTTATTGTTTTAACAAAATTAGTATCCAGAAGGTACAGTAACATGCATCTCATATTGTCATTACTCAAGCATACGTCTAGTTCACCATATAGCTGACTCTGTTTCTCATATGCAGAGTCCTATAATGCACCCCCCGTGCCATCCGTGGCAATGGAGCTTTGGATACAAAACATATCAACATGTATTTAAGTAGTGATCAGGCCAATAAAAGAGAGACAAAGGAGTCATCTTTCGAATCTGAGGAACATTTATGTCTAGGAAGATGGCATAAATTAGGGGCTGGGAGTAGGAGGTGTGCTGCTATCAGCAATCAAGTTTGAGATTTTGGGGTACACCAGTTCTGAAGGAGTAGCATCAGAGTGTGGTTAAATTAGAAGGTATCGCTTCAGTGATAGTGTGTCAGGCCCTATCTATGCCCTCTTGCCCTATCCGCCTTTTTTCTCTCACTGTCTACCTACTTGGCAATATCTTGAGCCACACTTAGATGTTGCTACCGTTTTTTTGTGTTCCAACACAAATCTGCTTTAGTTACTTTCGATCTTGGGTATAACCTCAGTAAGCCTGTTTCAGGTGCTTTTGAAATCCCTCGTTCTGTGGATGTGTTAGTAATGTTCACACCACTGTCGTGTAGTTCCTATAGTATCCATGCAGGACCTGCGCGTTTGGATAACATAAACTGTGGGCTTGGTGGCAGACTGATTCTGTACACCCCCACTACTACTTTTCGCTCAGTCACTCGTGCTTATTTAGTTTATCTCAGAGGTACACAGAATAAACAGTCTGGGCGTTTCAATAAGAATTTATTTAACAGTTGTTATTCTCGTGTAAAGTATATGAGCTAAAACAACCATTAGACATTAGCAGAGATATATGATTAGCAGTACTATGAATATAAAAGGATAGTACAGTTATATCATCTTGCAATAAGTATGAATAAATACATGAATATAAAATGCATGATAAAAGAGAGTGCGTACTCCTACGATGCCTATCTAGATGTACCTAAGTGTACCTAGCATGTGAGTAGGTGTGAAGCCAAGAATCCCTCTAGGATTTTGTCGAAACTCCATTACCTGAAGTGTGAATGTAGGAGCCCTTCTTGGTCTCGAGTTGGACACCCCGCAAGGGATGTTCAGACCACTATCAGCTGGAGCGTCTGAATGCAGGAGCCTCAGCGTCTCTGGTCAGTGTGTCGGCCTGGAAGTCTCGGTTCCCTCTCTCTACTGATAGCAATGGGTGCTGTATTTATACAGAAAAGTATATAGAGTCCCTTGTTCTTGTGTTAGCCATTGTTGGGTATGAGGATGACGTATGGGATGAACCTGGTGCGTAGATATTAGGAAGGTGGTGTATAGCCCCTGCCTGGTTTCCAAGTAGCCTCATGAACATTTTATTCATGCAGTGTCAGTCTAAAGATGAAGTCATAGAACACTATTGTTCGGGAAAAACCCTCCTTCTGCCCCAGGCCTAGAACTAGGTAAAAGTTTCAGTCCATAAAAGGCGTTCAATCCTTAAAAGGCTCGTTAGTGTGTAATGTAGGGGAGGTGATGTAGGTGAAAGGGTATGATGTTACCTGGGCCTATATTAGGGTACCTATATGAAACATAACACCCACTCCTCTTCCGAATAGTCAACAATGATAAAAATGATAGTGGACTATTCTCTTTACTAGATAGTAGTGCATAGAACATTTTTCAATGAGCTTCGTTAAAATCCTGTTTTAAAATCAATTTAAAAACATTTTAAAAAGGTAAAAATTTAAAAATCTTGCTTTGAAAATTAGTTGTTTCTGGAATTGCCACTTTAAGCCACAGTCCTAATTGAGTTAGTTTATATAAGTTGAATGTCTACAAGTGTCAAAAGGCCATGCTTTTCAGCGAGAGAGTGTCAATTTTCAGGAAGTGTTCCAAATTTAGTTAATTTTAGAGAAAAATGAAAATCCGAATTCTTTCCCAGCAAACGATGAGCCAATTACAGATTAAATGTCCTGGCTGGGAGACGTAACATCATCGCTGCTTGCTGCTGCAGGGGACGGTCCTTTTAACACCTCGCAGAGCACGTCAATGGAGCACAGATGATATTCAGTACTCCAATGGCTGGTGTAGAGGCAGCCGGTGCTGCAGTCGATACCTCGGTCGATACCTCGGTGCTAATGGTGGAGCTAAAGCTTAAACCAGTTGTAAAAGGCACCTGCGGATTCTCGAGAAATGCGGCCACCGAGATGGGAATGCGCAGGGGACATTGCCGAGCATGGGACGTCAGCGGTTCCAGCCTGGTGTTTAAGTCCGCAGGCGTGTCCGTTGCAAGTGTCAGACAGAGGTCCAACACGCATTCTTCACCGCAAAACAGGCATCGAAGAACAGGTAAGATGCAGTCCATCCAGACTGGTCTAAACTATAGGAACCAAGAGGCGCTTAGTTCCCTTAGGCGAGGTGTGCCCAGATGTTGTACCATGCGTTCACTGTATTTCCGCTCCAGGAGCGCTTTTGCCATTTTGTTGGTAATTTGGCCGTCCATTGCGTAGTAGGTAAATGACAATCTGGACTCCCGCTATTGATAGCAGGATCAGAGGTAGACCTCCGAAAATGCTTCCAAATACGGAGTGTATAAAGTTCGGGATAACTCTGAGGATTGTCTGAAAGGTGCTAAGAAGTCCTGACCCTATGGTCTTAAATAGGTGTACAATACCACTCGTATCAGACATATTAATGATATGACCCACCATTTCTGCGAAATGAATGTGGCAGTTTGTACATATAAGTGCCTGTATCTCACTCGAGGTCCTTGCGATTTGAAGTTCAAAGGTCTCTAGAGCGGAGGTTAAGGGTACGGTCTGTCGTAAAAGCATGGCTTTCAGTCTGCTTAAAGTATCAATTTGTATAAAGGAAACATTCAACGAAGGCCATAACGGCGCCTCCCTGACTGTACTTGTTGGGGGAAACAATACTTGCATACAGCAAGTAACCCTGGAGTTCACAGTGACAAGATAGGCAATGCCCGGAAGCATACCACAGCAACCTTGATCATTCAGCATCAAGTAACTCCCGTTCGAGAGCAGCTCGAATACCCGGCTTTATCACGGCAGCTGGAGTCCCTTTCATGTGACAGGACAAGTTTGCTATTGAACCATTACATGCTCCGTGCAATGTAATGTCCCGGCACATGAGAGAACCGCTCAAAGCGTTCTTGCAGTTAGTACCACTTAGAAACACTTCTCGATCCCCACTCCGGCATCGAAATCTATACAGTAAATCCCAGGATTCCCTAATGTACCCCTTACCCATCTTTTCATATTTGCCCGCCTGCCATTGTTCAAGGCAATATTGAAACTGAAAAGTAGTGACCGGTAGAGTTATGTGGCCATGGATTAGCCATTCAGTAGACGGCGCTTCCACCACTGTAAATGGTAGTCGGTCCAGTTTTTCAATACGCAACATTGTATATTTAGCTCCCCTTTGTGCCATTTCAACCTGTTTATCTGTTAGATTATATTCAGAAAACAGAGACGTACTGTTTATAAAACGCCAAGACACAAAGCCTGCGCTCAAAGATTGCAGCGTCCAGCTCAATAATATGATAGAACGTAATAGAGATTGCCAGTGTTGTAGTATGGCCAAATCTTGTTCTAGGATGTCTATCGCAGAAGATACAATGTTGCCCAAAGAATATATTCTGGAGGACAAAGTTGTTAACCCATTGTCTACCACAGCCAATGATTTTTCTAAGTTAATACGGTCTATTTCCCGTATTCTCTCTGTGGCCTCTTGTGATATTTTCCACTCTTTATTATAGGCAGCATAGATGCCAGCATATATGAAACGTTTCTGACGTTGTTTCCTGGGACCTAGTAAAAAATCCCGAAGATCCATGTCTTGTGAGAGTAAGGTCAAGTGTTGTTTCACTTCTGTTAGTGTTGAGGTCTCTAGCCAATCAGGGCACAACTTCCCAACACTGTAGGATGTCACTACCCCTGGATGTTCTCTTTGTACATAACGTGGGTCTGGCCTGTGGATACTGTACCCTTCGGTAATACCCAAGAATCTTTTATGACATATGTTTGTGTCTAAGGGCCAAACCACGCATTTTTCCCAATTTGGGCCTGATCTATTGTACTTTAAAATGTCATCCCCTATTGCCCCTTCCTGTGAAGTCGAATTTTGCCACCCTCCCATCTGTGATGGTGTTGGAAATCGAGGTGTGTTCAGGTCCTTTACCTTGGCTAAGCCAAGACAGGATGTCTGTTGCACAGTTTCGTTCAGAAATATCATCTGCTGTGGAATGAGGCATGCTCGAAAAAGCGCTTCTGTTCCCTGGACTTGCCAGTCCCTAGAACCCCAGACTGATTTTAAGTCTATTGTGTCCTTCCATAGGTCGAAACCCTGTTCAGACAATTGGGCAATAAAGGAAGCAGAGTAAATCTGTTTGGTATTTGTTAACATAATTTTCAGTGCTGATGTTGGTATAACCTTATAATAGTATGAGGTTGGGTCAGTGGTGTTAAAACCTGAAAAATATGAAAATTTCTGTGCAAATGTCTGCGAACTACCCTTTGGTGGTGTAGGGCAATGTTCCCACTGATGGTACTCAAACACATTTCTAGGCGAAATAGATTTGTGCAGGAAATGATGACCATAATGTTGGTAGCAGTACAAAGTGTCATAGTCTGAATTACTTTCTAACATTTCAGTGTTCGGAAATGCAGCAGTTTTTTCTAAATCAGACAACATGTTATCAACAGTTTCAGTGTCCCAATCATCAGAAAATGTACTGGAGGTAATGATATCACTTAATGAAATTTTAAATAAATGAGGAATTTTTAAAAGTTCAGTTGGACCGAATATTTCGAAATCAACCTTGTCCCAAACTATACCATCCGGTATAGGAACCGCTGTGCTGTTCACTGATGACAAGTCTCTCTGTTCACGATGAGACGATTGATGTTGTTTTAAAATAAAATTAACTTTCGGGGCTGTAGAGCTCTGTTGAAGATATCGTCCATTAATAAGCATTCTAAAAGTTATCACTAAGCCTAGCCAGAAAAGAAAAAATAGAATCCCAGTAATTACCCAAAGTTCAATCCAAGGCGATACCAGGTAAGTCTTTTTAAGAAAGTTCAGAAAGTCTTTAGCTTGCTGTTTACGTGATTTTTGGGCTGGCGTCGTTTCCGGTTCACTTGGACCTAAAGAAAACGTATCAAAGTTCATGAAGTAGCCAGAAGCAGTTCGATCAATTGTAGGAATTGCATCGGGATTTGTTGAAATCGCATTTTGCTCTCGTCGAGGCATGTTGACGTATACATCTGTATTTGGTCTGTTTGCAACTTGAGTGTTGTTTTGAGTTTCATTTTGTCGATGAACTTCATGTTCAAGGGGAACGAGTTCCATAGCCTTGTTGCTTAGTCCTTCATTCCGTACAGGTGGCTCTTCAAACGTGATGAGTCTTTCTGTTTGAACTTCCTGGATTGTAGCGAGAGGAGGGCATCTGCTACTGTGGAGTCAACGAGGCCTACTGTTCAGTATCGGCCACATAGTGTGGTTTGATTAAGTCGATTGAGACAAATCTTTTCTCCTTTTTTCCGGCAAGAGGTGGCAAAAGAACAGTTTGTGTTCCTCAAATTGCTAGGACAGGTACAGGCTTTCTATATGAAGGTCCAAATTCTTTCTTGTCCGCTATTTACTCTCTGACCAGATCCCCGATCTTGGGGATCCAGACAGGTCTTGCCGTGTTTGCCTTGACTTCCTCAGTGGCGGTCTGTTTCTGGACAACGTTGCTTTGTTGTGTCCTGGATTCATTTAGATCCTGTAAAACAGCCAAACGATCATCGATATCAAATGGTTTCTCATCCGCCACTGTGCCTTCATACTCAAGATCAGCTACCCACATTCTTGTCCCAAATAGGACCTCATATGGAGTGACACCCCCTAGAGAATTTCTTGGCTGGTTGTTTAGTGCTCTTTGTACCCTATAAAGGTGACTGACCCAACTACCGCCCTTGCCTAATACCCTAGCTGTTAAAGATTGCTTTAAGTCCCGGTTTTTCCTCTCCACAACCGAATTTCCCTCAGGATGGTACGGAGAGGAGTACCGAAGTGCAACGCCCATACTTTTCATGGCCTCTTTGTAAGCCCAAGAGCTAAACGCCGGGCCACGGTCAGAATGTAACGTGCCAACTGCGTATGTCCCGATAAAGACTCGCAAATCTTTTATAACAGTTCGAGTGTCAGCCAAGCGCTGAGGCCAAACCCATAGGAATCTTGAGCAGGAATCCACTGCAACCATGATATACTTGTAAGCCCCATCAGATTGTAAGGGGCCGCAGTGGTCCAAATACACGCATGCGAGAGGTTTGTCAGATATTAGTAACGGTGTCTGCGCCGGGTGTGCTCTGGTGGAGCCTATCATCTGCTGGTAGATGTCGCATTTCAAGACATAGGGGGTCATTAGAATGGCGGGCGGACTTGAGTCCGCCCGCCATCTTAGCGGTAACGGGACCGCCCGCCTGTCATGCGCCGGTCCCGCACCCCTAATTATGATGCGACCGCCACCGCAGCGGTCGCATCTGGCAATTTAACATTGCGGCGGGTGCTGCTGGCTGCAGCACCCGCCGCAATGTCAAATGGCCATGTTGTGCATTTCCATGCACAACGTGGCAGGCACCGCGCGGTGCCTGCCACCTTGCGCATGGAAATAGAGGGGGGTACCATGGGTACCTCCCCCAGTGCACAACTGCCCCCCCCAGAAGGGGCCCGTAATAGGCCCCCCGAAGCCAGCCTCCGCCAGCCTTTCCATGGCGGTTCCACCGCCATGGAAAGGCTGGCTGACGTCAGCATTGTGATCGGGCTGGCGGTGCCTTTGAGGCACCGCCCCTATAACCACGGCCTTATCCGCTCCGCCAGGCAATCGTTACGATTGCCTGTGGCGGAAGCGTGGCAGGCGGGCTTTGCGCATGCAACGCTTGCGGAACGATTCCCCCCGCCATCCTGATCTGGCGGGGGGAAATGGGCATGCAGATGGCGGAGGGACCACCACCACCGGGCTGGCGGTGGCAATTTCTGCGCCATTTTAATGAGCCCCATAGTCTTTAGTTTGCTTTGTTAGACAGGGCCACCAATAGCGCTGTTTCAACAATGAAATAGTCGCTGTAACGCCTGCATGTGCAGAGCCCAAACCCTCGTGTGCTGCTGTATTAAACCTTGCCTACGATCCATATTTGGTATTACTCTGTCCCCCACTCCAGGAATCTGAGCAAATGGAATGTTGTTTGCATCTAACTTGTAGGAGTACTTGAGTGGAAATTTTTTGGGTACTGCACCGCTGTTCTTGCTCGAAGCAATGACAGCGACCATAATCTCACCGTCTATCCTCGTTTTTGAACGAGTGATTGCAGCTACGGAAGCTGTGCGTACAGCCCCCTTTGCGGCTTCATCAGCCAATGAATTCCCTTCAACGTGAACGCCATCACGTCGATGACTCAGTGTGTGTATCACGTGAGCCCTTGGTAGGTCGTTTTTAAACTCCACTACCTGTTCCCATAGCATTTTATGCTTAATTGTGCCACCTTTTGCGTCCTTAAACCCGTTTAGTTCCCAATGATGTAGATAATCATTGTATGACTGCACACAGTAAAAGGAATCACACACAATTAGTGTAGGGAATTCGTGATCCGTATTTACAAGTGCCAGTATCAGTGCTTTTAATTCTGCTAACTGAGCCGTGCAATCTCCTAGAGATTGCGTTTTGGTGCAACTTGGATGGAACTTCCCATCCCGCATGCAACCTTTAACGATTGCACACGCTGAGCTGTATTGTTGCTTACTCCCTATGGCTGGTTGAGCAGATCCGTCAGTGTAAATAATATATTCATACTGATCGAGAGCCAATATTTCATTAGGTAGAGGATATTCTTGTTCGTATTGCAGAAATGCTTGTGTTTTTAGACTTGGGTAAAATCTGTATTCAACGTCTGTTGCAGTAAGAGAATTAGCCCATTGTATCCATCTCGGATGTAAAGCTTTTGCATTTGGAATGCTAGCCTTTGTAACAGCTTCTAAAGCTGGTACTGGGGTTACGACAATTATGCGTTTCCCCTGAGCCAGTGCTCTTTCTCTTGCTACATCGGTCTGAACTGCTGTCAGGATTTTTTCCGTTGAAGTGAAACGCATTTCTGCGTTTGTGAACATGTGTGATTTGTATGCGATTGGTACGGTTTCTCCTTCATTGAAGGTTAAGTAAGTGTACCCGCATTGACCCGCTATTTCACGGATCACCAAGTTGTGAGCGTTTACGCGTGTCTGTAAGTGTTTGGAAGCAATCATGTCTTCTTGTAATGAACGTAGGATATTTGAATGTTCCTGTGTCCAATGTTTGACTGAAAAGTCAGGTTTCATTAAGTCGTAGAAAGGTTTTACTTTTTCTGCGTAATGTAAAATGTATGTTCTGCCGAAATTGAGGAATCCCAGTATTGATTGTAAATTTTTAATGATTTTGGCGGCTGGAGCAGCGCACACTTTTCTAAAAGTTAGCTGCCAGGCTTTTCCCTTCACTTGAAAGCTCGTATCCTAAAAACAGGACATTGAGGTGGGCTATTTTTGATTTTTTTAAATTAAATTTGTAGCCCTCAGAGGCGAAACCCTTTATAATGGTGCTCACCCTGGTCAAGTGCTTTTTTAAGTCATCGTCCGTCAGATAAATATCATCCACATAGGACAATGCTTCTTCATCAAAATTTTGGAGTAACTCTGTTACTCTTGCTGAGAAGACCCCATGGCTGTTCTTATATCCTTGGGGGAGACAACAAAATTGCCGCTGGGACCCTAGCGCTGAGAAGGCTGTCAAATACCTGCTTTCAGGCGCTATATTTTGGCAGAAAAATCCATTTGAGATATCTAATGTAGTTTTGTATTTCTTCCACACAATGTTATTCATTAATGCGGCACTGTGTGCATTTTGGACAGCGAATGTCTTTGTGCATGAGTTTAAATGTCTGTAATCTAAAACTAAACGATATGTGTTGTCCGGTTTCGATACTGGAAACAAAGGATTGTTCATTGGCGAGGTGCATGTTTCAGTCACCCCTTGGTATTCAAGTTGATCTAAGATCTCCCTGACTTGTTTTTTAGCTTCTTGCTTTATTGGGTATGACTCTGAGCATTTAGTGAAACTTTTAACGGGATCACGTGGTGGGTTGATTCCTCATCCCAACCAACATGATTTTTGTATAGTGCCGGAGCTAGGGCTACCGCCCACTCCTGTGCATAAGCATGTTTAAGATGTATGGGAACGAGGTCGGAGAATGATGGAAAAATTACATTTTCTCCCCTGGGGCACTCCATGACGAATGTTGGCGGCCAATCTTGTTCTGCTAATAGGATGTCATAACCGGATGACAAATGTTCCCAAAAGAGACCTTTGACTTTCCTGGGCTTGTCCCCTCCATTTGGAGTGTTATTTCGTGTAACTTATGTGGGACGCTCACCCTGGTGTCTGGTGTTTCCACCGTGATGTAATCATTCAAGTCCGCTGTCACCAGAAATTCCTTCAGGTTCCGGCGTGCTATTGTTACTTCTGCCGCACTGTCTAGCATCGTCAGAGCCCATTCCCCGTTCAGAAGCTGCATCCCCAGAATTCTGGGCATGTCTGATCTTTATGCCTGCAACTTTCTTTTTCTTAAACTGTGGTTTTGATTTTGGTTTGTCTTCTTTTTTGGAAGTATAGTCTTGGGCGTGCTCATTGTCTCTGGACTTTGTACGCTCCTCTTTGTGTTCTGACCGTCCTTCAGTCTCTGAGTTTTTCGTCGAGCCCTGAAAGGAACGCGAGGAACGTGTATCAGTATCCTGATACCTGTCAGGTTTCCTAATATTGTCCCTATTCCTGAGGTTATACCTCTTTTCAGAGGGCTCCTGTGGAGGAGATCTGCCCCGGGATTGAGATCTGTTTTTGAAGTTTTGTTGTTTTTTATTATCCCACTTCTTTTTAGAAGAAGCAGGTGTCTGCTTTGTAGTGTCCTTTTCAGGACTGCCCATCAGTTGTGGTTTTAATGCTTTTCCACCCAAACTGTCTCTGCCTAACTCTGCATATGCAGTTTCAATTATTTTGGGCAGTTCGTGTTGTTGATCCAAAGGACTGAACTCCCTTAAGCGTTGGCGGATTGCCACTGAAGCTGCTTCCCCTTTAATATTAGCTAGTATTATGGCTGATACCTGTTCATAGTTATTTAATAACTTCATCCCTAAGTTCAGGGCAGGTTCTGCTCCGTACTCATTTTGTATTTGTCTTAATACGTCTGGTACTACTGCTAATGAAGGAATACCATGTGTTCTGGTATATATGGCAGCAAAGACTGTACCCCGAGAGGTGCAGTCCTCTACTTGTGGTGTTATCCCCATGGGCAAGCAGATTGTTAACATTCTGTGTTTTTCAAACGGGGTAGTATTCAGGAATACTGCCTCTAGCTGAGTTATTTTCTGAGCTTCCCAGAATGGCATTTGTTCACGTTTCGTGGGCATTTTGCCCATTACTGCGTGTAATGTTTGTGGTGTAATTTTAGTTGCTGTACCCTGAAACTGAGTTCCATGAGTTCCAGCCGCCTCTATAAGTCAGGTCTGATCCCGCTCCCGGTGTGTCCGCGGTGCGGCTCGGACCCCGCTGACTTTTTTCACATGGTATGGTCATGCCCCCTTCTGGCGCGCCCTGGTGGCGGAACTTACAGAGGTTCTAGATTGGGACGTTCCCCATAATCCCATATGGACACATACTGTTGGGCATCACGGATGGGCTAGATGGGTCCAGGGCCGACAAGACATTCTTAGGCACCGCCCTAGCAGTAGCTAAGCGCGACATAGCAGCCGCATAGAAGAATCCCACCCCACCCTCAATGGCTTAATGGCGCTCAGGTGTAGATTGGTGCGCTACACAAGAACGTACACTGTACGAGGCCAGGGGTCGCCCTGCCCGACATCGGAAGATCTGGGGTAAATGGCTGGGAGTGCTGGACTGATCACTGCCCCTGACCCTGGGGGTCCATTTCGCCGTACTCAAGGGGGGAAGGACACCGTATTCCACCTGGCGCTACCTGCACTGTGTGCTGTAATCCCGATGCAATGATGCACTCTTGTTTGCTGTACAGTCTGATTTCGTGTAATTTGTTTCTTGATTTTCTCTTCTTTTATTCATTTCATGCAAAATCAATAAAGTTGGTTATCAAAAAAAAAAAAGTGGAGTATATTGGTTTCATGGCATGTTTTTTTTAATTGATACCTAGCCAATGGCCATGTGAGTTGATCGCCAGAATTTTTCTGAAAACATTGATGGGGCTATGCATGGTGGGATAATACTTAGATGTTTAGGATCTCGCCTAGTTCATTTAAGCCACTTTCCACAGTATGCAGATGGAGAATCATTCGGACTACTCTCTTTAATAGTAATCTCTCACCACTGCTGTATGTTTTTTTGTAACCACTTCAAGAATTGTCCATTTCAAATCCATTTCAGAATGTCCCTTCTCAAATAAATTGCTCATGAATGGTGCTGCCATATTTTTACAGCAATTTTTGGATTTGTGCTGTATAATGCAGGTCTCTGCCTCTTGACTCGTCTTTTCTACATTTACAAAATTGCTGGGGCATTCTATTGCATGCATATTACAGTGTGCGAATCTTTCATTTAGTACTATTACGCCATCATACACAAATGTAGGACATCTTATTTTCTGATAACATGCTACACATCATCCACATTGATGGTGCCTCTTCATTGGTGGAAGGTTTAGAATCCTTCTCAAGAATTTGTCTTAATATTTAAGTGCCCATTTGTCCAGTTCCTTGCAAGTATTTCCAAGCAAGGCTTTGGATGAGCCTTCCAGTATTTGTTGCTGCTGTATTTTATTACTTCAAAAAGCCATCTCAATGAAGAATATGCTCACTATATTTGAAAATACGCAACCATGCCACTTGTGTATGACTTTCACACAAAAATGAAGAAATATAGGTGTGGCCCATCGGCCGGAGCTGCTCATCATCCTTTGATTCTGGCAAATCACTTCGGGGCATATTAGCAAGGAATAGCGATATTTATCGCTAACCGCGCTTAGCGTGACTTTAGTTAACGCCGCCTATCGCTGGAAAATATCGCTGAAATAACACCCTATTAACAAGGTTTATCTCCATAGCGATATCATTTCCAGCGATAGCGGCAAAATGTGAGAATATCGCTGGAAAAGCAGCGATATTCTCGCATTATCGCTAAGGTGGATTCAGCATTAGAATCCACCTCCTATACTTTAAACAGGTAAGTCATCCTCACTAGCAGGAGATAAAATATAGCGATAAACGCGCTTAGCGCGAATTATTTTATCGCTCGCCTGCCTTGCTAATAGGGGGTAGTGGAGTTAGCGACTGTTTCCAGTCGCTTTTAGTAGGAACGCCTTCCTTGCATGTCATTAGCGATAATTATCGCTGACATGCAAGGCGATGGAAAACGCGGCCTCTAACGCCTGAAAGCTGTCGCTAACGCCTGTTAGCGACAGCTTGCTAATAGGGCGATAAAATTATTGCCGCTAAAGCGGCGATAAAGCCCTTGATAATATGCCCCTTAATTTCCCTTGCTTATGATAAAATTAGTCTGACCTTGTGTAATGCAACCTGGTGCTCATGTAAAGTACTCCAGTGCCCCAGGGCTAAGTTTGTGCTATATAAATCTGATAGAAACTTCTAGCCGCAGATTCCTTACCTTTGAATTTTCCAGGAGTCAGACTGGATCCGGAAGATTATTCGTGAACAGTACCCTTGTGCAACAGTAGGTGTTGTTGTTCGGCTCTGTGTGCATTGTCGGTGCCATCCATTCTGGAAGTAATGTCTGCGGCACCTTTATAGTCGCCACCTAGGCACACTGACATCAGTTCATCTTTTTCTGCGCCAGCTATCCCTGATCTGGAGCAGAGCTACACCTGAGTCACTGTTTGACTGGATTTTTCCGACATTTTGTCGGTTTGTCCTTCTGGTGTGTAGGATGTCATTGAAGAAAGCAGGATTCAAGCCCTGCGGAGCCTGTTATCGGCCGATGTTGGTGACGGACCAGCAACTTGTCTGCCTGTGGTGTCCCGAGCATGACCATGACCCAAAGTCGTGCTCCCACTGCCGCGCCATGAATCGCATGGCCTTGCAGGAGTGGTCCTTCAAGCTCATGGCGGCCCAGTGTGCGACGTTGTGACGTTTGAAGTTCCAGTCGAGGGGAAGGTCCTGGGAGCCGTTGCGGAGTCCGTTTGTCGTCATCCTACTTCAAGTCCTTGAACTTTCAGGTAAGTCCTGTCACAAGAAGAAGAAGAAGTCAAAGAGGTCTTCAACTTCTCCTTGTCTGTTGGCCTCTGAGTTGAGGGAGCGTCAACATAATGGCCGGGCTCTACATTAGAGCCTGGGCCGACTCCACACCTCCCTGACTTTTCAGGAGTCGGAGCAGCCACTGCCCAACTAAAGGAGTTATATGAGGCCCTGTGCCTCATCTTAGGGTGTCTGACCCCTCCGCCACACCTTTGGGCCCTGCGGGGTCAGAGGGGGCCCCATCTGGTAACGGGCCGGCAGCTCCAGTTCCAGCTCCAGTGGGCCCCCATAGATCCATTCCTGGATCGGCCTGCTCCGGTAGTACCAGCTCGCCCTTCCCCAATGCTGGTCCCGATGCCGACACTCCCGGCGCCCACCGGCGCGGACATCCCCATTCTGAGCCAGCACCTCATGCAGTTTTTTTATTTTTTTTATTTCATGCCTAAATTATGTTAACGAATGAGTATAATGTTATGTATATGCAACGGTTTTTATTAATCATGCATAATAAACTTACTTACTTACCATTCTGATCCCCAACTCCGATATGGAGCAAGAGGGGCATTGCCCAACGCCATATCCGGCAATGACAGGAGCCCTGCCTCCTTGATCAGATACTGAGCCCTATTCCCTTGGGTTAGGACTCAGGGAGGAATGGGAGGGGGTCGCTGGACACTGAGGAATACCAGCCGTATGAAGAAAACCCTAAAATGGACTGGTGTGAGGAACGGGTTGAAGCCAGCGGACTAGATACTTCTCCAGATACTTGTATGCTTTCTCCTCCCTACCATGGCTATGGACGAGGGAGCTTCTTATGCAATGGTGGTGTGGAGGGCTGCTGAGGTCCTTGACCTTCCGTTGCCCTCGGTGGCAGTCAAGACTAACATCTTGACAGAGGTGCTACAACCGGGAGTATCCACATCCGAACCGCATCTCCTGTTCAATGATGCCCTCACTGACATTCTTTTGGGGACTTGGTCCAAACCCAACACAGGGGCTCCTGTGAATAGTACGATTGCCCACCGCCCCGCTCCAGGGGACCCAAACTTCCTTAATCAACACCCTACCCAGGAGAGGTTGGTGGTCCAAGTCTCAGCATCCCATGGCTTCCCTACTGCTCCCTCGGATAGAGAATCCAAGAGGCTGGACTATTTGGGGAAGAAGATGTTTTCTTCCACCAGGCTGGCATTGTGATCCGTTAACATTGCATGCCTTTTGGGCCATTATTCCCACACTCTGTGGTACACGGTTGCGTAAGTGCTGCCACAGATCCCAGAGGAATCCCAGAGTGTACTCTCTCAGGCTGTTGCCAATGGGAGAGATGCAGAAAAGTTCACTATCCGATGTAGACTTGACTCCACCGGCTCACTGGTCAGAGCAGTTTCACTGAAGGTGGCCTTGAGGCACCACACCTGGTTGAGGACAACTGGCTTTTCGGGGGATGCCCAATCCTCACATTTGGATATACCCTTCGATGGCACCCTTCTCTTCGGAGAAAAGGCGGATTCGGCACTGGAGCTCTTCAAAGACAGTCGGGCTACGGCCAATTCCTGGGGCCTTTCTATTGCGCCACATCATCCCCAATCTGCCTTTTAGTCCTTTTGTGGCTACGGAAGGGGCTTCCAGCCACGCCAATTCCCTCAGAGCCGCGCATGCTCCTGATCCTCTGGTTGGCCGATGGCGCGGAACCCACTCGTGGGTCAGGAAGCCAGGAGTCTGGTCAGTCCACCACCCCTCGGCAACTGCAGCCTCCAAAACCTCCTAATCTGCCCCTTTACTACCATGAGCATACAGTTGGCAGCATGATTGGCAGCATGATTCGCCATCACATGCCCCACTGGCAATCCATAACATCAGACAATTGGATTTTGCAGATTGTCCGAAGTGACTACACTCTCTCCTTCTTGACTACCCGCCGTCCCTCTAAGCCACCATCTCACGACCGGCTGATGGAGGATCATCTGTACCTTCTCTGCAAGGAAGTCATGGCTCTTTTGGCCAACAGAGCCATAGAGAGGGTTACGGTGCCAGAATTAGGTAGTAGTTGCTATTCCCACTACTTTCTGGTTCCCAAAAAGGACATAGGCCATCGTCCTATTCTAGATCTATGAGCCCTTGACTTTTTCCTCAAGAAGAAGAAATTCAAACTGCCAGAAGTAAACAGTGGTTGCTTTTCCCACTACTTTCTGGATCCCAAAAAGGACAAAGGCCTTTGTCCTATTCTAGATCTATCAGCCTTTGATTTCTTCCTCAAGAAGAAGAAATTCAAACTGGCAGAAGTAGGTTGTGGTTGCTATTCTTACTACTTACTGGTTCCCAAAAAAGACATAGGCCTTCGTCCTATTCTAGAGCTACAAGCTCTCGACTTTTTCCTCAAGAAGGAGAAATTCAAAATGCTTACGTTAACTCAGGTCTTGTCTTCACTGTAGCCAGGAGACTGGATGGTAGCCTCGAACTTGCAGGACGCCTAATTCCACATTCCCGGCCCGCTTGCCCACCAGCGCTGTCTGCGGTGCGCGGCAGCCAAGAGCACTTTCATTTCACCGTGCTCCCTTTTGGCCTTACCAGCGCTCCTCAGGTGTTTACCAAGGTGATGGTGGTGGTTGCAGCTCATCTGCGGAGATCAGTGGTGCCAGTCTTCCCCTATCTCGACGGCTGGCTCTTGAAGGCACGTTCACCCCAGGCTGTTGTCTCACACCTTCAGAAAACAGCGTGCCTCCTGCACTTGCTGGCGTTCACTATCAACATGCCGAAGTCACGCTTGACTCCCTTTCATCAGAGCTGTTCTGGACACCTTACAGGTTTGGGCTTAACCTTCTGAGCGGCGATTCCAGGATATTCAAGCTATGATACGATGTTTAAGCCTCTATCATGGATTTCGGTGAGGCAGACCTTGAGGTTGTTGGGACTCATGGCCTCCTACTGGTAACTCATGCCCAAATGCATATGCAGGCTCTGCTAATGCAGGTGTTATTGGACAACATCATCGCCACGTGGTACTGCAGCAAACAGGGTGGGGTGGGGTTGTGGACCCTTTGCAAAGGGGCCCTCTATATCTGGACATGGCTGGAACGAATATGACACTTTACAACGCACGCGTTACAACGCGTGTCATTACAACACATTTTTTACATCGCAAAATCCATTACAACGCATGTCGTTACAACACAAGTCGTTACAACGCATAATCCATTACAACGCAATTACTATTCTAACTCCGCCGGTGCGTTACTTTGGGGAATGCGTTGTAATGGATTATGCGATGTAATGACATGCGTTGTAATGGATTTCGCGTTGTAAAACATTTGTTGTAATGACACGCGTTGTAACGCGTGCGTTGTAAACGATGTTTCCCGGCTGGAACAGCAGGGCAATCCTATTTTTTCAACACCTGGCGGGCTCTCTGAACGGCAGATCAGATGAAGTCAGCCATCGATGCCTAGCAGATCACAAATGGCGTCTCCACTAGGAGGTGACAGAAAGTCTCTTTCGACAGTGGGGAGAGCCTTGGCTATATCTGTTTTCCTCCGTCGAGAACGCGCAATGTATGCAGTTTTGCACGTTGGAGTTTCCAAGGTGGCTTCTGCGCGGGTACACCTTTTATCTCGAGTGAAGCTCAGGCCTCTTATCCACTTTTCGCCAATACCACTCCTGCCCAGAGTCCTCAAGAAGACCAATATTTTTTAGAAAGCCTTGTGATTTCAGTGAACAGATGCCATAGGCCAGTATCCCACTCTGAAAAGTATTTCAGCTCCAGACTCCAGTGCAGTTCACCATCTGCCACTTTTAATGGGCCGATCAATATTTTGGCCACAGTCCAATACTGGAGGGCACGGTCAAGGTTGTGACGTTTACAAACAACTGCTGTTATTACATAAAAAAATCACCCCTGCCACATGTCCTTTAAAGCTAGGTGGGTCTCGAAAAATTGTCCTTCTAAAAATGTGGTTGTGGTTCTAAAAATTTGGGAAGGACTGCTTTAGGACTTTTTATGGAAACAGCCATCTTATTAATCTATTTTTGTTCATACCCTTTGTGTATAACAATGTTGTCATAATGCCATTCTTGTGAATGCTGTTCAGGTCCAAATAGATGATATTGGCTCATTTGTAACTCATGGAAAGTTTGATGTTTTTGATTGCTCGTTCAACCAGTTGCAGAAGTCAAACAGGTTGCTTTCTGTATTGTTCCAATCATAAAGACGTTGTCAGTCTACCCGACCCACATACTGATGGACTCTTTAAATGGGTTTTTGTTGTAAATCTGTTTTGCCTGTTACTGGGGCATGGACAAAATGACCATTTCTGGAGCAAAATGAACAGCTCATAGCTGTTCCTTTGATATACATGTAGAAGTTATCTCCAAATATGAAATACTTTTATGGAATAACTCTTTTTATTTTATATGTTTGCACATCAGCAAAATATCATATTAGTACTATAATCAGTAGCTGACAGCGGATTTAGCAGTCTTACGAGAGTGACACAGCTGAATGTCTACAACCCGGAGGCTGGCAGCGAAAACACGGGGCAAAACTAGGCTACGTATCCAAAAATTTGCATTGATATCTCAGTCCCTTTGAGCCATGTCCTGTGAAATGTGAGGGGAGAGAAAACATCATTTAATTGGGCTTGATAACATAAGCTGAGAACCACAAGAAGACAAAAGAAAGCAACAACAAAAAAAACACTGTCACAAAGCCCTCCCTCCCGCCCCTCCCGCCCCTCCCACCCCTCCCATCTCCTCCGCACCCTGTAGTATTCCTTTAGCATGTCTCCCACAGGGACTCCAGTTCGTTCTTTATCAGCTCTTTTGGGAATCAGTGTGTTGGGCGGTATCAGTAAGGCGCAGAAATTGCAAGAGCTTGGGGCAAGTTATTTCTCTGAACTCCTTGCTAAGGATAGTGATAAATGGAGCCCACATTTCGGGGTATGCGTCAGTTTTGTTTTCCGCCAACATAGATAGACGCTCCATTCCCAATACCGACCACAGCTGCCTCAGCCAAGCGATATGGTCTGTGACCCTCTCGGTGCCCCAGTGGGCCAACAGCTCTAGTCGTGTGGCATTCGGGGCTAAGGCTATCTGTCTCCCTCTCAAAGAGCGCAGGGGAAAGGTCAGAGAATTAGGAAGACCTAGCAGGATATAGGCAGGGAAACGTAGGATATCTGTTTTGAAGGCATCATTTATATCTTAGAGTATAATGTCCCAGTATCTCACTAATTTGGGGCAATGCCAGAGTAAGTGCACTAGTGAGCCTGTCTGTCCACATACCCCCCAGCAGTAGGCCGAGCGGTCTTTGTTCCAGTGGCTTAGTCGGGCCGGTGTTAGATACCAGTATGTAGATACCTTGTATGCTGCTTCTGTACCCGGGATGTTATGTGCTGTATGTTGGAATCTGAAATTGATGTCCTGCCACTCTTTGTCTGTGAGTGATCTGCCTAGTTCCTCCTCCCATCTTAGCTGCCATTTGGTTTTCGTGGGAGAGGTGTCCACCGAGAGGAAGGCGTATAGTTCTGTTATAAGGTGCTTGTCGTCTTCCTTAGTAATGAGCCACTTTTCGAACTGGGTTAAGTGGCGAGAAGCCCCTGGTCTCATCTCCGGAGAGGTTACCCAGTGACGTGCTTGGTTGTATATTTAGTGATCAGAAGCGGGGATTGCGTAGTCTTCCTGAAGCTGATCGAAAGGAATGATTCCATCCTGATCAAATAGGGAACCTACCCTTTTGCAGCCCTTCTTACGCCACCGCTGAAATGGCTCCGATTTACACCCCTGCGGGAAGTCAGGGTTATCGACCAACGAGGTCAACGGGGAGGGAAAGGAGGTGAGACTGTGATAGGTCGCTGTTGCATCCCAGACTTTCAGAGTTGTCGCCGTGATGGGAGAGGAATACAGCCCCCATACCCTATGCCTACGCGGAAGCCAAATCTCTCGTCAGATATTTACTCCTGCGATAGTTTGGTCCATAAACAACCAGTGCTTCTCCGAGAGGGGACGATTCCACTCCAAGATGAAGCCTAGTTGGGATGCTGGAAAATATCGTGATACTACCGGGACCCCCAGCCCCCCTTCAATTTTAGGCTTTGTTATCTGTGAGAAATTAAGTCGCGGTTGCTTCCCCACCCCAGATGAAGCGGTTGATGGCGCGTTGAAGATTCCGCAGTGTGGTGGGGGTGAGGTAAGGGGAATGGTTTGAAAAATGTAATTTATAAGCGGCATAATTGTTATCTTGACTGGGGCAATACGACCCGCCCAAGAGAGACCCAACCGTGTCCATATAGCTAGGGTTTTGTTAGTCTATTCTAAGAGTGGGCCATAGTTAGCTTTCAGTGTTTTGGCAGGTGTTTGCACCAAGAGAATCACTAGGTATGGTATATGATTGCTAGCCAAGGAGAATGGAAATTGTCTAGCCAGGGCCTCCACAGTGACGGGGGTAGTGGAGAGGTTTAGTATTTGCGACTTGTGAAGGTTCACCTTAAATCCCGATACCTCACTAAAGCGAGAGAACTCGTCTACTAGGGCCGTGAGCGAGGCCGCGAGGTTCGTCAGGGCAGGATCACGTCGTCAGCGTATAGGCTGATAGTATACGTATCTGCCCCCAGGCGAATCCCGGAGATCGATAGATTGTCTCTAACTCTCTGGGCCATCGGCTCCATATATAAGGCGAATAGTAGGGGGGAGAGTTAGCATCCCTGTCGAGTTCCTCTGCGTATAGGGAAAAGCCCGGAAGAGTATCTGTTGACTCTGACCGATGCCCTGGGTGCTTTTTAAATGCATCTTATCCAGCCAAGGAATCTCTCCCCAAAGCCGAAGCGGCAGAGCGTCTCTACCAGGAATGGCCAGTGGACCCTATCGAAGGCCTTCTCTGCATCGACTGACAGCAGGAGGGCCTCCTTTCGGGAGCGGTCAATGAGATCTGTGAGATGTATAAGGCGTTTGGTTTTGTCCCCACATTTTCTTGTCGGTATAAAACCGGCTTGATCCGGGTCGATGAGCCCTGCCATATATGGGTTGATGCGAGCAGCCAATATGCCTGTAAATATTTTAGCGTCGACGTTAAGAGATTGGGCGGTAGGACGCACATTCCAGGGGGTCTTTTGAGGGTTTTAAGATCACCAATATTGAGGCTTCCGTAAAGGAATCGGGTAGTGCCCTGGTGTCAATAAATGAGTTAAAAAGCTGTGTTAGTATGGGAGCGAGAACCTGGCAGAATTTCTTATAGAACAAGGGGGTGATAGCCATCTGGGCCCAGTGCCTTAGCAGTTTTGAGACGGGCTATCGCTGCAACTACCTCGTCTACTTGAATAGGACGATCAATGTAAGATGCAGTAGCAGTCGGCAGCGTGGTCAGCTGCACGTCTTGGAAATAAGCAGCTAGGTCTCCATTGGGGGAGTCTCCCTCTGCATAAAGCCTGGAGTAGAAGGCGCAGAAGGCCTCTGCGATTTCTGAGTCCGCATGGACTATTGTCCCGGTTGGGGCTTTAATTGCTGGAACTGAGCCGGAGACCTCCCTTTGGCGCAATTTGTGGGCTAGCTTGCGGCCTGAGCGGTTGCCACAGAGGAAGAATTTGTGCCGCAGGCGCAGTAGGGTGTATTATGGGTATAGAGTCTAAGGGGTCGATTACGATGGCGGTCGGAAAACCATTCCGCCCGCAGTGGCAATGGGAAAAGACCGCCCGCATGGCCTGCGGCACCACCGCCGATCACATTACAATGCACCGCCGGAAAAATCCGACCGCCGCGGTTGGAACCCAAGAAACACCGGCGGCGCACGTGCAGAAAATGCGAAATACCCACCACGGCGGTCGGATCCACTGCGGAAAGCTCACAAACTGCCGATACACAAGCGGAATTTCCACGAGTGCAATTATGATCTCACCGCGGTGCCTGCGGTACGACCGCTTGTTTCCGACCACCGCGTCTGACAGCAATGATGAATGGGAGAGCTGGAGGAATGACCATTGCAGTCCGACCAAGGTGACCGCGCGGAAATATTAATGGCGGTCGAAAAAACTACACCACAAAACCACCAAATGTGGCTGTGTATCTGTCACAGCCAATAAAAACAGCCAACACACCCCATTGACACATGCCCCTGGCATATAAGAACTACAAATACCAGCTCAACACAGACAACACACCTGACATGAATCCTCAGTTTGGACCCACCCACTAGGCAGCCCATAAAACCAGCCCCTGCATGACCACAAGTCTTTGCACAACTCCAGAACTGAAGGGCCCAACAATATCACACAAAGGAGAGGCAACCCTGCACACATTACACCATCACAAACACACACACACCACACACATCACCACCACCACCACCACCACCTGCACCCCTGCACTCTTAACCACTCAGCACATCACACACCATGGCACAGAAGATGCCCAAATTCACTGATGGTGAGTTGTCAGTCATGGTGGATGAGATAATAAGATTTGAGCCATATATTCTAGGAAGCAGGGTCCAACAGACCCCAGCAGCCAGGCAAAATCAAATGTGGCAAAGGATAGTTGACAGAGTCAATGCTGTAGGGCAAGTTCCACTCAACAGGAAGGAGATCAGGAAGAGGTGGACTGACCTCAAGAGCAAGGTCAAGGAGAAGAACAGCAAGAACCGTGAGCTGGCAAACCGGACTGGCAGTGGCCCTCCCATTCCACCAAGAACATTCAACGCATGGGAGGAGAAGGTGCTTGGCATACTGCACCCAGAGAGTTGCACTGGAATTGAGGGGGGAATGGAGGCTGGTAAGTACCAACAAAAGTCTGCCATAACACTGCTATGTAGTAGCCTGCACAACTAAAAAACAACACCTCCTAGGCCCAAATGTACCCATGTCCACCACACTCCCCCCAAACAGGTCTCACAGATCCCACAATAACTCCCTCACATTCACCACAAAGGTACATAACAATATTTACATGGGGGCACATGTACAGGCAGCCAGCACTACAACTCCCAACAGGCCCCCTTGTCCCACAGCTGAGCAGGATGGAGCATTCCCCACACCCACAAGCATGGGGCAGCCATTTCCCCCCAATCTGTAACCTAACAGGTAGGTAGCCATCTCAACAGGGAGGGGTCTTTGTGGCTGGGAAGTCTGCACTACAACTCCCAACAGGCCCCCTTGTCCCGCAACTGAGCAGGATGGAGCATTTTCCACACCTACAAGCATGGGGCAGCCATTTCCCCCCAATCTGTAACCTAACAGGTAGGTAGCCATCTCAACAGGGAGGGGTCTTTGTGGCTGGGAAGTCTGCACTACAACTCCCAACAGGCCCCCTTGTCCCACAACTGAGCAGGATGGAGCATTCCCCACACCCACAAGCGTGGGGCAGCCATTTCCCCCAATCTGTAACCTAACAGGTAGGTAGCCATCTCAACAGGGAGGGGTCTTTGTGGCTGGGAAGTCTGCACTACAACTCCCAACAGGCCCCCTTGTCCCACAGCTCTGCAGGATGGAGCATTCCCCACACCCACAAGCATGGGGCAGCTATCGCATTGCTCTCCCAAAACTTACACGTTGGTAGTGACTGCATGCACACCGCCATCCTATTCTAAATGCATGTAGCCACATAACCACATCAACACTAACATGTCAGCCAACTTAGCATAGTTTTAAATGCCACATCCAGTGTGCAGACATCTAAGTGCACGTAACTGACACATATTTTGAACTCATACTCACCAAGTCACAAGTGAAACAAATGCATCCCACAATCATGCACAGCAGAGAATGCAATGTGGAAGCGCCTTGGTGTCTGAGCATGAAGGCCCATCTCAACACCAAACATGCATGGTCTACATGAAAAAAAAGAAAAGTACATGTGATTCCAAAGCTAAGTATAACATGACAATGGTTCCTTGTAGCTCTGTTGAAATAGATTACATGAACCGCTAAATGAAAAGACGCACAACAGAAAGTTTATGTCACGCAATTAGGTAGATGAGGACATGTCCGTGTAGTTACACTATCTGTACACTGCACCAAGTTTCAATTCACAACGGACACCATGGACCACTAAGGTATGTACCTCAACGTCATGTCATGGTGCACAGTAAATAGCAGGCATACAAAGTCATTGCATTGTAAAGTGTTTGTTGTATCAAATGTCTCAAACAATTGTCTAACATCAAGCTTGTTGCGTGCAACTCAATTACCATATGACCTCTGTTCAACAGGAGATCAACAACTAACTGCAGAGGATGACACCAACATGCGGAGCCAGTCTCCCCCCCCCCGGAACGTGAACTCTCGGATGCAGATGCCCCAACATTCTCGGACGAGGATTCTCAAGCTGGCCCCTCTGGTGTGGCAGGGACTAACATGTCTCAAGCCCTCATTGTCCCCACCACCACCACGACAATAACAACTGTCCTGGCCCCTGCCACTACGACCTGTGTGGCCTCCACCACCACCACCACCACTGCTGCCTGCAACACACGCCCTGCCACGGTGGTTACCAACACCACCACACAATCACAGCATGCCAGTGCGTCGGGGGACTACGCCACAGGTCCGTGTCAGGAGGGCAGGTGGGAGTACAACTGGGGCAGAGACACAGGAGGACAATGACCCTGAGTCCCTGGCCACCATTGAAAGAGTCCTTGGTGCCTACCAAGAGAACCATGGAGTAATGGGCCAGCTTGCTGAAGACATGCATGAGATCCGCCTGCTGCAGCAGTCCATGGACACACGGATGGGCCAACTTGTCGACCTTGTTGGCCAGCTAGTGGGTGTTCTGAGGGACAGACTCCCAGCCCCAAGTGCAGCTCAACCCCCTCCAGTGGATTGCCTGCTGTGCAGCCCACCATTCCAGCTGCAGCCACAGAGAGGGGTGTGCAGGAGGAGAGTGAGTCCTCAGACACCACTGACCCTGCAGCAGGTGCCCCCCCAAACGCACCAGGGGCCGTCCGAGAATCCACAGGGGAGGATTTGGTGGCAGGCCACCATACCAACGCCACTCACAGAGCCAGCCATGATGGTATCTTGTTGTACCCCTTTGCATTGACTATGTTGACTATCCTTGGCCACATTGCCATGTTGATGGCCTGAGTCTGTTGGACTGTGTGACTTCAGCTTTGTGGTGACTACACCATTTGTCTCATCTACAATGACTGACAACTCATTTATTCACTGTTCACATTTATGTACATATTCCCTTCACTTGCACCAAAAGTAATTTGAAATAAACACTCTTCACATCTTCACATACCCATGTCTGTGTGAGCCACATGTTTATTCCAGTATGTACAATGACAAATCAGATTTCAATGTTCCAACTGCTCTGAAGGAGAGGAGGCATTGAGAGGGTGAATGAACCTAGAAAGACACAATAGAATGACATTTACTTAACAGGTGACGCCATCACAGCTGAAACACAACACTAGGCATCAAGGTACAAAAACAAGCACACATAGCAATGATCAACAACCTCAACATACACATGATGTACCTGGATACAAATACCCTGTGCCACACACATCAGCCCTTATCACACACACACGACAGCCAGCAGTTAAAATCCTCTATGCCTTGATACTAACATCCAAGCAAACACACAATGTCACTGTTCTACAAAGTCACTTACATTCAAGAGAAGTAGTTGGCAATGAGCTGTTGACGTAGGTCAACACCTTCCTCTTCACCACTATCGTCCGCACTGGAAGTGTGTGGGTGTGCAGGAGGGGGCATCTGCTGCTCATCGTCATCCAGGATCAGCGGAACGGCTTTGCGCAAGGCAAGGTTGTGAAGCATGCAGCATGCTACAACTATCCGGCACACCTTTTGTGGGGAATACAACAGTGCACCTCCGCTCTTGTCCAGGCACCGGAATCGGGACTTCAGGAGGCCAAAAGTGCGCTCCACCACACGTCGTGTCCTACCATGTGCCTCGTTGTAGCTGACTTCACCCGGGGTACTTGGATTCCGCAGTGGGCTCAGCAACCACGGCCTGTTGGGATACGCTGAGTCACCTAGGTGTGACATACACAGAGAAATGTTGCAATACAAACAGTTGACGAGAACAGCATGTCACACCCAGCACACTACTTAACTCAGTGTACTCACCTACAAGCCATGCACGCTCTGGATGTAGATTTTCCATCAGCCGGGGTACAATGCTGTTCCGCAGGATGTAGGAGTCATGGGCGGAGCCAGCAAATCGCGCACAAACATGGCTGATGATCATATCAGCTTGGCATACCACCTGCACATTAATGGAATGGTAGTGCTTCCTGTTCCTATACACCTGCTCACGTGCCTGTGGTGGGACAAAGGCAATGTGTGTGCCGTCAATGGAACCAACTACATGAGGAATGTGGGCAAGGGCATAAAAACCAGCCTTCACAGCAGGCAATTCTGCAGTATTTGGGAATCGTATGTATTGGTCCTTGTATAGCATCATTGCGGACACCACATCCCAGAGCACCATGCTGAATGTGGCTTGCGACATCCCACCGGCGCTGGCCACCGTGTATTGGAAAGAGCCCGTAGCAAAAAAATGCAGCGCTGCCATGATCTTCACTGTTGGGGATAGGGCAGTTGGATATGTTCGTTGAGGCCTCAGATGGGGTTCCAACTGAGCACACAGCTCTTGCAGTGTAACGCGATCCAGACGAAATTTCCGGATGATGTCCACATCCTCCATGTCCGCCAGGACTGTGAAAGGCCGGTGCACATTTGGTCGTCGCCTACATGAAATGGAAGAGGACTAATGTTATCCACATTACACAATGAGATGTGTCCGACTTCTCACATCTTGACTCATGCAGCAGAAACAATGAATGTACCCCAACAATTGCTTAATCCACAACTCAGATGCAGAGACACCTTCACCACATGTGGTTTTACAAGTGGACATGTTGTACATACTGACTACCCCAAAAACATATTCAGAGGTTGTGAATGGTACACCAATACTTCTCGTGTCCCCAGGGCTAGGAGTAGGTGACACAGCAGATGTATGAAACAGCAACACTGCTGACTCATATGTAGCTGCTTTACCTGCCACACATTCTTGTTTAAGTTGCACAGACCACTAGTTATCAGCACAATGTGCAGAGTGTGTGTAAGCTGATCACATATCCTACCTAAATCAGCTATGGGCACAGTAAAATACCACCATTATGTGTTCAGGCAATCATTACTGTTGTTTGATTGGCCATCTCACACATTAAGTTGATTTCAAAGATGAGACAACATCATACAACCAATAGATGTACATCCACACACATATCATAGGTGACGTGAGTAAGTGCATGTCAATGCATGTCACATATTCCACAGACATGGCATGTGTAGGCATCAGTGAGTTGAATGTCACACCAGCATTCATTGTAAAACAACAAGTGCAGTAAGACACTATTTAGGCATAGTGTTCAATTGTTAAATTGGACCATTGCCATTGCTAGTGCATAATGTGTCCATAACCGCGGTAGGCGTGCACCGCCACCGCGGTGCCGCTCATTGGCCACAATTGAAAGATGCAGCATAGCGGTAACGACCGCCTGCCCTCCGCGGTGTGACACCACCAATGCCATTGCAGCCAATGTGACCCGCGATCGCGGTAGTGAAATGCTACATTGGAAACCAGGGTAGGCGCGCACCGCCACCGCCGCACTTTGTCCACAATTGAAAGATGCAGCATAGCGGTAACGACCGCCTGCCCTCCGCGGTGTGACACCACCAATGCCATTGCAGCCAATGTGACCCGCGATCGCGGTAGTGAAATGCTACTTTGGAAACCGCGGTAGGCGCGCACAGCCACCGCGGTGCCGCGCATTGGCCACAATTGAAAGATGCAGCATAGCGGTAACAACCGCCTGCCCTCCGCGGTGTGACACCAACAATGCCATTGCAGCCAATGTGACCCGCGATCGCGGTAGTGAAATGCTACATTTGAAACCGCGGTAGGCGCGCACCGCCACCGCGGTGCCGCACATTGGCCACAATTGAAAGATGCAGCATAGCGGTAACGACCGCCTGCCCTCCATGGTGTGACACCACCAATGCCATTGCAGCCAATGTGACCCGCGATCGCGGTAGTGAAATGCTACATTGGAAACCGCGGTAGGCGCGCACCGCCACCGCGGTGCCGCACATTGGCCACAATTGAAAGATGCAGCATAGCGGTAACGACCGCCTGCCCTCCGCGGTGTGACACCACCAATGCCATTGCAGCCAACTTGACCCGCAATCGCGGTAGTGAAATGCTACATTGGAAACCGCGGTAGGTGCGCACCGCCACCGCGGTGCCGCACATTGGCCACAATTGAAAGATGCAGCATAGCGGTAACGACCGCCTGCCCTCCGCGGTGTGACACCAACAATGCCATTGCAGCCAATGGGAACCGCGATCGCGGTAGTGAAATGCTACTTTGAAAACCGCGGTAGGCGTGCACCGCCACCGCGGAGCCGCTCATTGGGCCCAATTGAAAGATGCCAGCCAGGAGGACCAATTGCAGCAGCTGCCTGCCACTGATACCAACCCAGGGGCCTATAAATCTCTGTGGGAGAGCCACACATTTCACATGCATTCAGACACTGCTGACTGCCATTCCTCTACAACTGCATATTTAGCTGTATCCTGGATCCAGTGATGGCGAGAACAGAGAATGTCAGGGCCCGTCCCTTCAGTACAGAGGAGCTGGAGCTTCTGGTGGACGAGGTCCTTGCACAGTATGGGAGGCTTTTTGGTGCGCCAGATGTACTGGTAAGTGTTCCTGATTCCAAGTGTGAGAGTGATCAAAATGATACCATGATGTTGCTGTGCAGTAGTATGTGCCTGTGAGTGCAAGTCGATGTACAGGCATCCTAATAGTTAACATGGCATGCTCCATACATGTTCTGTGGGAATTGCATTTGATTATGTGTAGTAAATGGACACTCCTACAGCCATTCCTGCACAAACTTGAGGAACATGTTGGTCTGAGACTAGGTGATGTTAATGTGTGTTACACTGCCATGCATGCTAACTTCATGTCAATGGTGTCTGTAGGCTTATGTCCACACCTACATAAGTTGATTGAAGGTAGGGGGAGACATGCATTGTTTCAACAGCCACACAGATACGATGGTGTTCTGAAACAGCACGAGTCGGGACTGATTAGTACTGTGCCATGTTATGTGACTGTCCACTCACTCTTCACAACCTCATATGTGACTGTTGAAATGTATTTTGTAATGGAGCAATAACTGATGTGTGTTGAATGTTTCTTAAGTGCACTATGTTGATGTGAGCATCATGCACAATAGTCCAATGCATGAGTGGAACACACTTGATGTTAATGCAACTATGACACTTCACATCAATGTAAGTAGTAGATGTCATCCTTACATTGATTTGAACATGTGTTCAGTCACGCATGTGTTGGCACTTTTCACCCTCTCATGCTGTACATCCATGTGATTTATCTGAGTGACCATGTTGTATCGCACTGTGAGTTCCTCTGGCCTGCACAGACACTGTCCAATGTTACTCGGAGCCATGCCTAACTGGACTGAGTCAAACATGTGTTTAGTCCACACACCTAATACTCACTGAGCCATCATAGTCCTGAGAATTGCACAATCGAGGACTTAACATTGTGAGAAGGGCGTGAAAATTCTGATTGTGTCCCAATATGTTTCCTGAAAAATGCATTGAGCCATTCACAGGCCAAGGGCATCGAGGGGTGTGTAGTGGTGGACACAGTGAATCTGCCACTACACTTCATTAGCACTGTATTGCATGTCATGCTCACTCACATACTGCATCACAGATGAGGGCCTTCTGCACATAGCTGTCTGTGCTGCCATTGTGCATGTGTATGAGATGGCCATGTACTGTGTGCCGCCTCATACATGCATTCATTTCTATGTAGTATTGTAATGAACATGTACTATGTGTCATGCTGTATGGCCTCTGATGGAGATGTAGCGATTTGTGTGCCATGCATTTATGTTCACCTGTGCTGACACACAGTGTGAATGACACAGGGTCTCTGATACTTCCTTTTCTTGTCTCCTATGCCTGCAGCTGAAGGTCCACCAGCGTAAGGCCACATGGAAGAACATTGCACGGAAGGTGCGGACTCTGGGTGTATCCAACAGACGGCACACACACTGCCACAAGAGGTGGGACGACATCTCCCGTCTGAGCAGGACCGTGGCAGAGATGACGGTGGGGCTGGTCCCTCGCAGTGGCAGGTTGGCGCGCCGAACCATGACTCCACTAATGTCCCGCATCTTGTCTGTGACACAGCCAGAGCTGTATGAACGTTTGAGGGACCATCAGCAGGGAGTTAGTGGTGAGTATTCTGCGTAGGCTGACTTTGGGTGTGAGTGACTGCATGAATGGCGACCGGGAGCCATTGCTGATCTTGCTGCTGTGTAAATTTTAGGGACTACTTCTCAGTGGCTTATGTCTTCAGTGCAGGTGTCATGTATTTTCCCATAGCTGGACTTGATCATGTGTTTCATACAATGGCCCTTGACATTGCATGATGAGATGTGGCCTTATGACATCTTCTGCATTCTGGGTGTCATGGACATCACCAGGCAGTGTACAGCAGTGTGCATCATGTCAGTGTGCATTTAACGATGTGTGCAGCGCAGGACTTGTAAATGGTGTGAAGTCCACATCTGACACCAACGTGCAACAGTTTGCATGATGAATTGCTCAACTTGTTACACATCAGTAGCTCATGGACATTCTTACGTACAAATTAGAATCTGTATCTGTGTTGTCCCCTTACAGTGACTCCATATGTGACAGAGGCAACATGCTGAGATGTATGCCTCTCTCACATACAGGCACGTGGGTATGCGTGCAGAGATGTTTATGTTAGTTTACAAGGAGGCAGGGACCTGCTATTTGCCAGTGTGAACCTCACATGGCTCATTGATGTAAACGATGCATATTTCCTTGCATCTTCTGTGTTTAGCATGATTGTTGCACATGCAGACTGCACAGGGTGTTGGGAAACTTGGGGTTGTCATTATGTAGTCTAGTTCTGTGCTTGCATTTGATGTTTGTGTGTATGGCACTGTACTGAACCTATGTCTCTGTCCATTGCAGCATCTACCGAGTGCACGGAAGGCCATGATACGGACACCAGTGCTGAAGCATGTGGCACGCATGATAGCCATGAGATCACTGACACTGAGGTGACCAGCGCCTCGGAGGGGGACAGGAGTGTCCTTGAGGACTCACGCGCAGAAAGCACTACCTCAACATCATCGGACTCCAGTGGGGAGTCAGCGACAATGGTGGTCACAGGGAGTGACAATGCTGCCTCTTCCTCCACCACACATCGGCCAGTGCCCACCATCCCGGCTACTACCACTAGTGCTGTCCGTGCCCGCAGGGCTGTTAAGGGTAGAGTCACCTTCACCCCAGGCACCGCTGCCCCTGCCCCTGTCTCCCGTGGTGCCCTCAGTGTTGAGGCGGTAGAACTCTTGCGCCAGCTGTGTGTGGGTCAGACAGCTCTCCTAAATGCTTTCCAGGATCAGGACAAGAAGTTGGGGCAGGTTCTGGCATTTATGGAGGGCATTCATTCGGACGTGGGTGGGCTACACAGGACTGTCCAGGGTTTGTCCTCCACCGTGACGGCAGCCATTCAGCTATCACAGCATCCAAGTCCAGCCCCTATGCCTTCACCAACCACCCTGCCAGTGGCAACCCCTGAGCAGAGTGACCACCCAACTGAGCCCTCATCCCCAGAGTCATCGACACGCAGCACACGACAGCAGCGCTCCAAGCGTGCCAGACCACAGACACCATCCCCAAAAAGTGACACAGGGACACAGGGACGCAAAGATAAAAGCCCTTCACATGACACTCAGGGGCATCAGGCAAAGAAGCAGGCCTCTAGCTCACGGTCAACAAGATTGCACCCATCACAAGAGACTCCCATCCACACAACTGCTCCAAGTGACAGACAAACAGCTGGCATGCCTGCTGTGGTGCTGGTGCCGCTGAAGGGAAAGCCCACAAAGCAACCTAAGACTGCTTCACCCAGGACCTCTACTCCCACCCACAGCCCTGTGAAGCGTGTTCAGGAGAGCAATGTGAGTGGTTCACCAGGAACACAGGGGATGGAGGGCAAAAGGCAAGCAAAAAGCAAGGCTAAGTCCATATCCAGCAAATCCCCACAAGGAGGGCCACATGCACCTGTCACACCTTTGGTGGAGAGGGACTCTGTTGTGCCAGCCACACTTCCCACTGCTCCCAAGACACTTCTGCAATATCGGATACCCAAGAAGTGTAGAGTCAGCCCTCAACATTCACCCTCACCCACTGTGTCTCACAGCAGCGTCTCTCCGCCTCCACGTGCCACCATGCCACCCGGTCCGAGCAGCCCTACACCTGCCACAGCCACTACTGCCTCTGTGTCTCACGGCAGCAGCTCTCCGGCTCCACGTGCCACCATGTCCGAGCAGGCCACCTGCCACAGCCACTACTGCCTCTGTGTCTCACGGCAGCATCTCTCCACCTCCACATGCCACCATGCCACCCGGTCCAAGCAGGCCTACACCTGCCACAGCCACCACTGACTCTGCGTCTCACGGCAGCATCTCTCCACCTCCACGTGCCACCATGCCACCTGGTCCAAGCAGGCCTACACCTGCCACAGCCACTACTGACTCTGTGTCTCACGGCAGCATCTCTCCACCTCCACGTGCCACCATGCCACCTGGTCCAAGCAGGCCTACACCTGCCACAGCCACTACTGCCTCTATGTCTCACGGCAGCATCTCTCCGCCTCCACGTGCCACCCGGTCCAAGCAGCCCTACGCCTGCCACAGCCACTGCTGACTCTGACTCAGATGATCCTCTCTCTCCCAGGTCCAGTTCCACCAGTGGCCATGACAATCAGCCACCTCCCACTCCAACTGCCAGGCAAGTCTGAGGCACAGACCCCCTCCCATAACCATCTCTCCCACAGCGGTGCCTGGACTGAGCTTTGATAGCCCCGGTGCTTTGTTCATTCACATGTCAGTGTACGATGTTACACATTTACTGTAAACATTTTCATGCACACATGTGCATTGTTTAGACTGTGGACTGGTCAATGGCCTTTTATTTGTTAGAAATGTTGTGACTATCAGAATATTTTGCAATAAACACTGTTACTCCTGTTGTATCATTTGTTACTGCCCTTGCTTCATTAAAAAGTTTTGATGTGTGGGTCTGGATATATGTGCCACATGCTCTGCATGGCAGTTCCACATTGCCATTTACTTCATTCACTTTGTCATTGTTTGGCAAACGTAACACACACTTTTGGTCTGCTTGACTCTGAGGTTTGGGGGTGCAATGATGTTTGTGGGTGTTGATGTACTCTTGCAATCATCATTCGCTGTTGATTTCAGTATGATTCTACACATGTCATGTTAGGGGGCTATACCACAACAGAGGTGAATTCTACACACAGTCTAACTTGCGGGGTGTCCAAGGTTGGTGTTGTCTGTGTGATATGTTTGGATGTGTGCACAGCAGTGTGTGTGTGGTAATGTTGTGAAGGCCTGTCTTCGTTCTCACATGGGTATATTTGGATGTGTGCAGTTGAGTGGTCACACAGTGTGCTTGGCCTGTCCTTGTCAGTGGTGTTGAGGTGTATGTGGCCCTGTACATGCCAACTACAAACGTGTATGTTCCATGTGGGGTTTGCCCCCTCATACTCATCTTGGCAATGGCAGGGAGGGGGTGTCACACCACAAGCACCTTTTTGGCATCACCTTGCAGGTGTTGTTTTGCACCCTCATACTCATCTTGGCAGTGGCAGGGAGGGGGTGTCACACCACAAGCACCTTTTTGGCATTACTTTGCAGGTGGGGTTTGCCCCCTCATACTCATCTTGGCAGTGGCAGGGAGGGGGTGTCACACCACAAGCACCTTTTTGGCATTACTTTGCAGGTGGGGTTTGCCCCCTAATACTCATCTTGGCAGTGGCAGGGAGGGGGTGTCACACCACAAGCACATTTTTGGCATTACTTTGCAGGTGGGGTTTGCCCCGTAATACTCATCTTGGCAGTGGCAGGGAGGGGGTGTCACACCACAAGAACCTTTTTGGCATCACCTTGCAGGTATTGTTTTGCACCCTCATACTCATCTTGGCAGTGGCAGGGAGGGGGTGTCACACCACAAGCACCTTTTTGGCATCACCTTGCAGGTGTTGTTTTGCACCCTCATACTCATCTTGGCAGTGGCAGGGAGGGGGTGTCACACCACAAGCACCTTTTTGGCATTACTTTGCAGGTGGGGTTTGCCCCCTAATACTCATCTTGGCAGTGGCAGGGAGGGTGTGTCACACCACAAGCACCTATTTGGCATCAGCTTGCAGGTGCTGTTTTGCCACAATACACCTATGGACTTGTTCACATACATCACTATCCCTGAATGTCAGATGGGCACACATTTTGCTGTTGAACAGGGTGGGATGGTAGGAGTTGTGATGGTATCAGGTAATGACAGCTGCTACCAACAGAGGCACACAATGTACATTTGGGCCAGGGCCAACACAATACTTACACGTCCCTGGGACTGCCCATGCGTGCCGCTGGACCTGCCTACTGGATTGTGCGGTCTTCACCGCTGCGGTGACGTGACCGGGAGGATGCGGTGATGACGTTGTTGATGGATGACCCCGATGCGGAGGTGTGGCCTTGACGTACCTGCGGTGTTGGCGGCGGCGTCTTTGTTGATCGCTGATCAGGAACAGCAGCGGTAGGGCTTGTAGTGCAGGATCCATTGCGGTAGCGAACGCGTGGAGTTGTGTGTTATTGCCTTTTTCCTCCGCAGTATTGCTTCCGCCGTGTTTCAATGGGTGGTTTCTCCATTGCGGTCCTATTGCCTATTTGAGGCATTGTGATTCGGACGGCGGTCTACACGTCATTCCGCACGGCGGTCGCCCGCTATTGGCTACGTCCGCCCTCGTCGCGGAACCAAACTACTGGCGGAACTGAAAACACCGCGGCGGTAGTCATTTGGCCTAACAGCACCCGCCAGGCCGGCGGAAGCCACCGCTGGCACGGCGGTGCCGATCCACCCGCCATCGTGATCGGCCCCATAATATCGATGTTTAAATATCGATATGCCATAATATCGATGTTTAAATATCGATGTGACACAATATCGACCTTCAGGAATATCGTCGACCAGAATATCGACATGCAGGTAAGAAATATCGTTTTTGTTAATATCGAAGTTAGTAATATCGTTAGTCAAAATATCGTTGGTAATAATATCGAAATTTATTTTAGTGTTCTGTATTTTAGTATATGTGTTAAAAGTATAGCTTATTTTTCTAATGTATGTTTGAAATTTTTAGAAGTAATTAATTGTATGTTAAGTAATTTTTGCGTATTTTAGTTCCGTAGCGGGTTGTGGGTTTATAGGGGAATAGGGTGGGAAGTAATTTAATTATAATATATTTATTAATACATTTTTAGAAATTATTAATTTTTTAAGAGATTAAATATTGCGTTTTAGTTCCGTAGCGGGTTGTGGGTTTATAGGAGAATAGGGTGGGAAGTAATTTAATTAAAATTAATTAATTAATAATTTTAATTAATTAATATTTTTGTATTTAATAATTTATATTGTTGATTGTGTTAATTAATTTGTTATTAATTAGTTATTAATTGGTTATTAATTATTAATAATTAATTGGTAAAACTGTTAATTGTGTCATTTTTTAGGAGCGGGTTGTGGGTTTATAGGGAGTAGGGTGGGAAGTAATTTAATTATAATTAATTAATTATTTTATTAATTAATATTTATGTATTTAATATTTTATATTGTTAATTGTGGTAAATAATTTTTTATTAATTAATCATTAATTGGTTATTAATTATTAATAATTAATTGGTGAATATGTTAATTTTGTTATTTTTTTAGGAGCGGGTTGTGGGTTTATAGGGAATAGGGTGGGAATTAATTTAATTATAATATATTTATTAATACATTTTTAGAAATTATTAATTTTTTAAGAAATAAATATTGCGTTTTAGTTCCGTAGCTGGTTGTGGGTTTACAGGGGAATAGGGTGGGAAGTAATTTAATTTAAAAAATTAATAATTTAAATTAATACTTTTGTATTTAATAATTTATATTGTTAATTGTGTTAATTAATTTGTTACTAATTAGTTATTAATTGGATATTAATTATTAATAATTAATTGGTAAATATCTTAATTGTATTTTTTTAAGAGCGGGTTGTGGGTTTATAGGGGAGTAGGGTGGGAAGTAATTTAATTATAATTAATTAATTAATAATTTTTATTAATTAATATTTGTGTATTTAATATTTCATATTGTTAATTGTGTTAAATAATTTTTTATTAATTGGTTATTAATTATTAATAATTAATTGGTGAATATGTAAATTGTGTTAATTTTTTATGAGCGAGTTGTGTATTTAGAGGGGAGTAGTGTGGCAAGTAATTAAAAATTAATAGATTTTTTTTTTTTTTATATAATATTTAATTATTGTATTTTATAGTCTAAGGGGCCGATTCCGATTCGGGCCGGAAATCTCACCGACCGAGTCGGATTCGGAGAGATTTCCGACCGAACCGGACTCTGGCAGTCCGACCGAACGAGTACGATGCGGACGCATGCTATCGGACTCAATTCGGTCGGACTCCCATTGAAGTCAATGGGAGCTGGTCGTACGACGCGTACATGGGCTCCCATTGACTCAATGGGTGCGTCGCGAACAAGGGCGCCCCCTACAGCGGGTACGCATCGGTGCGACTCGCGCCGTACATGCATGTGTAGGGGGGACCCATGGGTCCCCCCTGTGTGCGACTCGCGCGGCTACGCGTACAGGGGGGTCCGACACGACCCCCGAAGTCCGGCTCCGACTGCTCTTTCTAGCCGGACGGCGCGAGTCGGTCGGACTGATCGAGGCGCACATCGTACTTGCCTGGTCGGGGAACGTCTCCATTGCATGGTGCGAGTCGAGTCCTTACGAGTCGGTCAGAGCGGTTCAGAGCCGGGAACGAGTCGGTCGGGGATTTCGCATACGCTCGCATCGTACTTGCTCGCGCGGACGGGTGTTCGAATCGGTCGGAAACAGGGCATCCGAATCGGATCCGGTAAAGCCGAATCCGATTCGGTGCCCTACCGGCCGAGATCGGAATTGGCCCCTTAATAGTATGAATTAATTTATTACTCATTGTTTTTAATTTTATTGTTCATTGTTATTGGTTAATTAATTAATTGTTAAGCAATTATGTTAATTGTGTCATGTTTTACAATAGTGGTGGTGTTATTTATAGGGGTATTTGGTGATAGGTAAATTATTTTTTATTAATTAAGTATTTGTTAATTAATGTTTATTATTTTGCTGGAGTGGGAATAGTAAATTATTCACCTCCGCTATCCAACACTTTCCCTACTGTTGCATTAGTTGGAGTGGGAATAGTAATTTTATCCCCTACGCTATCCAACACTTTCCCTACTGTTGCACTCCGTGGAGTGGGAATAGTAAATTATTCCCTCCGCTATCCAACACTTTCCTTACTGTTGCAGTTGCTGGAGTGGGAATAGTAAATTATTCCCCTTTGCTATCCAACACTTTCCCTACTGTTGCACTTGCTGAAGAGGGAATAGTAAATTATTCCCCTCTGCTATACAACACTTTCCCTGCTGTTGCATTCCCTGGAGTGGGAATAGTAAATTATTCCCCTCCGCTATCCAACACTTTCCCTACTGTTGCAGTTGCTGGAGTGTAAATAGTAAATTATTCCCCTCCGCTATCAAACACTTTCCCTACTGTTGCACTCCCTGGAGTGGGAATAGTAAATTATTCCCATCCACTATCCAACACTTTCCCTACTGTTACACTTACTGGAGTGGGAATAGTAAATTATTCCCCTCCGCTATCCAACACTTTCCCTACTGTTGCACTTGCTGGAGTGGGAATTGTAATTTTATCTCCTCCGCTAACCAACACTTTTCCTACTGTTGCACTCCGTGGAGTGGGAATAGTAAATTATTCCCCTCCGCTATCCAACACTTTCCCTACTGCTGCACTTGCTGGAGTGGGAATAGTAAATTATTCCTCTCCGCTAAACAACACTTTCCCTACTGTTGCACTCCCAGGAGTGGGAATAGTTATTTTATCCCCTACGCTATCCAACATTTTCCCTACTGTTTCAGTTAATGTAGTGTAAAATGTTGTTTTAAAGATAAATATGTATTTTAATATTTTATTTTATTATATATATAATTTATTTTTATATTTATCTTACAGGTTTATGTATATATATATATATGTATTTATAATTTTTATTATGTTTCTAATGTTTTATAATTTAATAAAATAATTATTTATTAATATTATTAAGTAAATATATATAAAAAAATTATATATGTGTTTAATTTATTTTTATATTATATTTATTATTTATAATTTTTAAAAATTTTAAATAATTCTAACTATGGGCAACATTACGCAGCGGAATGCGGTACCGTCCGCAAGGGGTGCAGCGGTCCCACACATGCTATTAGGATGCCACCGCCACCTTGGCGGTGGCAAGCCCTATTCACAGCATTGTGGCGGGCGGTGCTCACCGCACCGCCCACCACAATGCTGTGAATGCACGCCGTGCATGTGCAAGCACAACGTGACAGGCACTGGGCGATGCCTGCCACCTTGTGCATACATATACGAGTCGACCGGCGGAAAAGCGGTGGACGGTCTTTCCGTCCGCCGCGGACCCCCCAGCCATCATAATATGGCGGGGGGGGTCTTTGCTGTCTGGATGGCGGGCGGATCGCCCCTCGCCGGGCCGCGGCGGTGACTACCGCCGGCCCGGCGAGGCGATCCGCCCGCCATCATAATGACCCCTTTTGTTTTTATTAATTATATTTGTTTTTAATTTATTTTATATTATTTTTAAGACATTTAAAAAAACGATATTTTGAACAACGATATTTTAAACAACGATATTTTGGTTTCGATATTTTTGTACTTACGTTTGTAGAGATAGGATGTCGATATTCTGTGCATCGTTATTCTTGACACGATATTCTGGTATGTCGATATTGTTGTCATCGATATTATGTCAGTGATCCCATATTCTGCTCTGTCTAGGACCAGCCTGCGGAGGAATAGTCGTTTCCTTTCTAAGTCCCTCCATATACGGGGAGCACCGGTGCGTTTGTGTATGGATTCTAGCTCCGCTACCACTGCTTCTATTTCCTTTCTGTGCTCCTTTCTGAGCCTATTTTCACCTGCTGATGTAGCTACAAGTTCTCCACGTATGACTAATTTTAAAGCTTCCCACAGGGAGGCTGGACAGACCTCCTCGCGGTCATTATTGGTGGGATAGTCTGTGAGTGACTTGTGGATTGCTTTTGTTATCTGGTCTGAGTGAAGCATTGGGTCTCGTAGAAGCCATCGTGACAGACGTGGTTGGAAGGCGCCCAGGTTCAGCGATAACGTGATCAGGGCATGATCCGAGAGAGAGCGAGGCTCGATTTTTGCTTCAGCTACGCAACCCACTAGAGCATCTGTAATCAGGAAGTGATCAATACGGGCATAGGTTTTATGGGCTGCAGAAAAGTATGTGTAGTCTTTAGTGAGGGGTGTGTCTGCCCCCATATATCGTTAAGAAAGCTATTCGTAAGCCATTGATGTCCAGTCTGTGAAAGAGTCCCAGCTTGTGTTGTGCGTTGTCCGGAGCGGTCTAAGTCTGTGTTCATTACTAGATTCAGGTCCCCCCCAATCACCACCCCTCGGTCAGGCGTGGCCAACACTTGTGTAAGCTAGTTAAGCAGGAAGCGCTCCTGGTGTTCATTCAGTGCGTATATAGACGCCACTGTGAACTGTGCATGGCCCATTGTAGTCTAAGCACTAGTGCTCTGCCTTTTTGTTCAGCCATGACCTTGGTGACCTTTCCCTGGAAGCTCTGTGCAAGTAGTATGGCTACCCAGTTTTATTTAGATGAGTCCGAGGTCCACTATTGTCTGGGGACCCTGGGAGAGCGCATGCGATGGGTGTCCCTGGCAAGCAGGTCAGTTTCTTGTAATAAGCAAATGTTCCCCCCCAGAGTGCTCTAGATAGGATAGAATCGCTTTGCGCTTCACTGGGCTATTGAGGCCTTGTACATTGAGGCTCACTAGGCAGATGTTTTGCATCCTAGTAGTTTAAAATGCCCCCATGCCACTCGGTCGCTATGCCCATGCCGCAGCTGCAGAGCTGCAATGGTATGCCGTGTTGTATGGATTTCATTACACTTGCCGCCCATGTAGGGCCTTGGTTGGTGTGGAGGAGAAGACGAGAAAGAAGACAGAAAGACCCCCATAATTAACACAAAGGATACTCTGGAAAAAAGGAAAAACGGCAACAGGAGACCGAAGTCTGTCAAATCCGACGAGTCGGGGTGAGGTGTGTTCGGCCAAGAGAGGACTGTCCTGGAGAAGCACCTCCTAAGAGACCCAGTGTGGGTCCACTGGTCGCATGAAGTACGGGTCATCACGAATGGTCAACTGTCCATCTGCTCCTCCGCCGCCTCACTTAGGGCCTCACTGGACCCATCCCACTCCCCAGGGGCAGGATCGTTGCCAGTTCAGGATGCCATCGAGAGGGTGGATTCCGAAGATAGGGCCCGCAGCCCTGCCTGTCTCTCTTTATTAATGGTATCTGAGTCGGGTCTAGGCCCGCAGCGGTTGCTTGTCACGTTCTGCCAGGCGGGTCGTTGGCGTTTAGGAGAGGTGGGTTGTTCCTCTGACCCTTCCTGTCTAGTGATGTGTAGGAGAGCACAGGCCTCTTTGAGAGATCTAATCTGGTACAGCACTCTGATATCTGAAAATGATGCAGAACGGGTGACCCCAGGCATAAGGTATCTTGGCTTTCCGCAGATGCTCTGTGACGGGGCGAAAATCCCTGCGTTTTTGGACGGTGATCCTGGAGAGATCCTGGAAAAAGGTCGGGGTGTGGCCTTTGAAGTGGACTGGGTGAGAGTCCCTGGCTTTTCTGAGGATGTCTTCTTTAATCTGGAAGTCGTGGACACAAACCAGAATATCGACTGGGGGTCCTTTTCCTGGTCTTTCAGGACCCACCCTATGCACCCAGTCCAGTTGTAGTGGAGAGGTCTCTGGGAGGCCTGAGACATGTTGGAGGAGGTCCGAGACGTACTCGCGTAGATTGAGGCCTTCTGCTTTGTTTGGCACACCTCTTATCCTTAAGTTGTTCCTCCTAGATCTGTTCTCCAGGTCCTCATTGTGTGCCTGAAGGTCCAGTTGTTGGTCTTTTAGCCTTAAGACCTTTTGCTGGAGCAAAGCTACCTCCTCCACCCGTCTCGATTCTCTGTCTCGCCCACCTCGTCCATATCCCGTCGTACCTCTCGGAGGTCGGAGGCAATTTCCTTTTTCATCACCTGCAGGTCTGTGCGCAAGGAGGAGAATAGTGATTCCATGTATGCTTTGGTGATTGGAACCTCTCCATCGTCTGAGTCCAGCCGGGTCTCCAATCCTTGGGATGTGGGTGTATCATCTGTCCCTGAGCTGCCTCCTTTTCCGAACATTTCTTTGAGGGATCGCTCCTTTTTTGTCCTGGTCCCGGCCATGATGTCCAGGTTTGAGGTCGTGGTTTTCACTGGGCGCGCTATTCGGAGTGCTCCCACAGTCCGGGCGGCTGGCCGAGTCACTTGGCCCGCACGTGGATGCTGTCTCTTCCCCGTGTCCTATCCCTGATAAGTCTCTAGTGAGGGAGGGCGCTCTGGCGTGTTTCAGGTTGCTATACGGCTGAGGGAGCGGTAGCGGGGTCCGCCAGGT
This sequence comes from Calotriton arnoldi, assembly GCA_963921515.1. Classification (NCBI taxonomy): domain Eukaryota; kingdom Metazoa; phylum Chordata; class Amphibia; order Caudata; family Salamandridae; genus Calotriton; species Calotriton arnoldi. The sequence continues at coordinate 1,654,711 of CAWUFW010002140.1, forward strand.
CCTCTTGTTTAGTCTGGGCATGCGAGGGCCACCCACTCCGCCCCAAGCTCCGCCGTCCCCCCAGGCTCTGCCTCCGCTGTTAAGTGTCTCCCACAAGGCAGGTCCCGACCAGAGTGGCGGTTGTCCGCCCGTACCCCGCTTGCGGAATCTGGTCCGGAGCGTAGAGCCCTTCACTCCACCTGGGGTCTTCCGGCCATTTGTCTTGACAGGCCTCTACCCCCACCTCTGCGAAAACAGTAGTGGGCTGGCTATCGTTGGGCCTACCTCTGACTCTGCATTCCTCTTGCGTCTTGCCACTGCCGGACTGCCGCCACCCCATGCCTCCACTCACTAAGGCAGTCTCAGGGCTTGTATGCGGTCGATGGGCCCCGGTCGCAGCGTTCTTTGTCATCTGCTTCTCTGCTCGGGGAGCACTCGCTGCTGGGGGAGGGGGCCTCGCTCAGCACCTCCAGGTTCTTCACCTGCGCCGGGGGGCACCGCCTCCGCTACCGGGAAATTCGCCTTGCTGCCGGGAATGGGCCGCGTGGTGTAGGCCTCTGCTCTGAGCCTACCTATGGTCTGGTGCGCACTGAAGGCCTCTGGCGTATCTTGGGGCTCCGTCCTTTCGTGCTCCTGGGCCTAAGGGCTGTCGCTGGATCCCGGTCCCTGCTTTCTTTTGGGACCAGAGAGTCAGCGTCACAGGGGGGAGGCCGTCCCGCTCCCCCGGCTCCGCAGCCCCCTATGGGGCCTTCCACGGCACCGCGGGTCCGCTCAGCGTCAATGTGTGGGATTGGCCGTATGCTGCAGGACACGTTCCGCAGCTCCGCTGCGCGCTGATTCCTCGGGGCTCCGGCTAGCGTGTCCCGGTGCCCCGGTCGTCTCCTCCAGGGTCCGGGCCTAGATACAGATGCTGGGTCCCGGCTGCTGCTTTCTTTTGGGGACCGGCTGGTCAGCGTCATGGGGGGGAAGGGCCATCACGCTCCCCCAGCTCCGCAACCCTTTACTGAGTCCTCCACTCTGCCGCAGGTCCTTTCACCCTCCGATTCGGGATAATTTGTGCTGTAGGCCACAGCCGCGCTCCGCTTCTCGGGGCTCCGGCTTGTGAGTCTCGGGGCCCCGGTCGTCTCCGCCGGGTCTGCTAGTGCCTCCCTCCGTCCGGTGCCAGTATTTACTCCCGGGGGCACTGGAAGTGGGTCGGCTGGCGCAAATGATATGCTTTTTTAGGCGGCGGCACAGAGCGATCGAGAAACGCGTCCTAGCCATCCGCCATCTTGGCCACGCCCCCTATGAAATACTTTTAAACAGGCAGATATTTGATTATAAATTCCATTAAAACATTTTGGGCTTTTTCCCTTTGTTGCAAATATACTTCCATCTGTATTTTGATGAATATTTGTGTAAAGGGCTTGTACATCCAAAGTAACAAGGATGTGCTTGTGGTCATCAAATGTTGCACCCTTCAGTTTATTAATCATATTTGAGCTTTCCCTGATGTTTTGATGAATGATTTCAAGAGTCCAGATATTTGGCAATCAATCCCATAACTGAGTTCAAGTCCGAGACAACTGGTTGCCTTGGTGGACTCATGGCATCCTTATGGATTTTATGCTCTGTGTGCAACAAAGTGCAACAAATTCCCACTCATCTTTTTGGTTAACCAACCACCTTCTGTGCCTTCTAGTAGTGCTGGTCTTGTGCATGGTTTAGTTACATTGTCTACCATGGTATTCTCATCAATAGTAATAGGTGTTAATTGTTCTAACCCTGTTCTAACCCTTGTGGGATCCCGGAGCACTTTTTAAAATAAGCTTGTGTGTGTGTGTGTGTGCGCGGTGGCCACAGGGTTTCCATAGTAAATAGATTTTTTCTTCACCAAACTTTCCCCAAAGAAGTATCATGCCTCAGATACAGGCCTAGAAAAAGTCGCAAAATGCGTTTTGCCTATGCAGTGCCCTCGCCATGCACTGCTTAAGCCCTCAGATATTACATCACTTATGACATGTTCTATGATATCATTGATAACAAATGCAACATCAGAAATGACATCATTGTTGACAACACTGTGCAAGGTGGGAAAGTGACTTATAGTTACTTCAGGGTGCGAGTTATAGTTACTTCAGTTATCTATAACTGGCGCATTTCAGTGTTTTTTAGTTTAAAATGTTATATTGCAACAGACTTTTCCCTCTAACTCTAGCACCCCTTTAACCTTTGCTTTTTTCAGTGAATATATTTATATATACTTAGGACCAAAGTTTCCATAGGAAAAGCGTTTTTTGTTTTGCCAATAACTTTGGCACCGCTTGACGAATCTCCACCAAATCTTCACAGAATTTCCCCTTTGTGCTTCAGCTGCTGTGTTGAAAGTTTTGGGGTGATCCGTCAAGCAAGGTTCAAGAAAAAAGGGGGTCCCAAAATGTGTTTTCCCCATGTTAAGCCTATGGGGATTTTTCATTTTTTGAACACTACAGGCCGAACTGCTGAACGAAATTGCACGAAATTTGGCAGAAAGCTAGATGTTGGTCCAGAAAGCGTGCTTTTCGTGATGTGTAAATCGTTCAGTAGTTTTTCAGATATCTATCTTTAATAAACATAGATATCTAGGGACGTGAGTCCTTGCAGTGGACTCACAAATCCTACAAAAATTTGATTGGCTGCCAACACTTCAACCAGGAAGTGTTGGCAGCCATCTTGGGAGTTGGCTTGAAACTGAGTCCCAGAAAAAAGTTTTTAAAAAAGAAAAGGGGGTAGGGTAGGAATACCCTGACTCCCCCAGATATGGTGGTGGGGTCCCTGAGAGCCCCCACCGGGGGCAAAAAGCATTTTTGTTTTTATTTTGATGCAGATCTGCGAAAAAAAGTAAGCAAATATATTTGTGGTTCCCCCGCAGCCCAGGGGACCGCCACCTCCCCGGGGTAGTAATTTAATTTTATAAAGGGGAGCCTTGCGGCTTCCCCGCTGCCCCAGGAACCGCCACTTCCCCAGGGCACTGTTTGCATTAAAATGCAGGGGGAGTCTGCTCAGCCTCCCCCACTGCTGCCCCGGGGACCGCCACCTCCCCGGGGGACACATAAAATAATGAAGGGGGTCCTTTGCGGACCCGCGGCTCTGGGGACCACCACCTCCCCAGTGAAAATTGGAACAAATGGGAGGTCTGCGTGGCCCCCCTCCAGGAGACCTAGATGGCCCTGGGGACCGCCACCCCCCAGGGCAGGCTCCAGCAATGTCCCGGGGTGCCCACCCCTGGGACTCTGAAGTTTGCTATGGCTTGGTGGGACCACTGCTCCCCTATCTTCCCTTGTTCTTCTTTCAGACAATACTTTCTTCGGATTTGCTTGCTGTGCTAGGATCACCATCGTTCCCAGCTTTAATCAACGAGCAGAGTTGAAAAGTAATAATCAATGTTTTCTTTTTTTTTGTTTTTGGTTACTTTTAGTTTGTGATGGAAACATGTGTAACCCATTGGTGAACCTAGAGACCTATACATTGCTTACAATTTGGTATAATTCTGTATTCATTAGTGGTCATTTGTGGAGATCGCTCATGGTTTTCCCAAAGAAGCTAATCATTGAAATAAAAAATATAATTACAATAAGTAGAGAGAAATAGAAAAAGGTGACAATGTTTTAATCTCTAAATGTTTGCCCTGATGATTGAATTACAAAAGCAATATACCTATATATAACAGGTTGTCCATAAACACACGATGCCCAGAGCCTTCAATGATCTGCAGCTTATAATGATATTACATTAACTACTGACCGTATAGCAATTCATATGGTAAATCCTATGAATGAAAAATGGACAAAGGAAAGCTACACATTTTTAAAATGTGGTCAAAATACTGTGTTTAGGAATAGTGGGTATTTAATAACTCTGAACATGGGGTTTCCCATATTATCATGTCATTCAGAGTGCTTTTTGCAAAATCTATTTTTTCTTACATACATTTAGAAGCCCAAAATGAAGAGAAATTCAATTAATAACAAATATTATACTATTCTGTATTCTCATACCTCTTCTGATAAAAACGATATTCCAATTGTGTGTATGGATTTATTGCCAGGGACAGGAAAGGCCCCAAAACCGATGAAGAGCCATCCAAATTACCAACATAAAAAGTGATACTTAGGCCTTGGGCTCGGCCGCCTCCCAGAGAGGCCCACTAAACTCAGACAGTCTAAAAAATAGACACCCAGCGGAGTATAGGATGGTGTGACTTGCGAGGATCCCATAGAGTTTTCTTACTGTAGGAAAGTGGCCCTTTTTCACATGGTCACCCCCACTTTTTGCCCACTGGTACTGAATGTGCACAGGTTCCTGCTAAATAGGCCCCAGTGCCAGTGCTCTTTCCCTAAAAAATGCAACATGCTCAGGTGTACCCCAATTGTCAAGGACTGTAGTACCTGTGTAAGTAACTGGTAAATGATACCTGTGGTGCTTAGGACATGGGTACTAATGAGAGTCCCTATGGGCTGTAGCATGTATTATGCCACCCAAAGGGACCCACACAAAGACTGCATGCAAACTGCCATTGCAGGATGCAAGAAAGGTTGCAAGCCCTTCTGAAAACACGAAATTGCACACTCCCTGTGTGCAATGCCCAGGTACACTGTATGTCTTATATGTAAGTCACCCCTACAGCAGGCCTTAGAGCCCTAAGGCAGGGTGCATTACATGATACGTGAGCGCACATCTGCAGCAAACAGATATGACCCTGTGATATGGTATTCCATTACTAAGACATTGGGGGGCATATTCTCAAGGAGCTATTGCCGAGTTATCAGCACTTTATCGCAGCCAAAGTCGCGCTAAATTTACCGCCCCATTCACAAGCTGGTGCTAACAGCCCATAACACCAGTTTTCCTACGAAAGCAGTCGCAAAAAACATCGCCACAGATGTCCCCGGCAACTAACGCTAATGAGATGCAGAGTAGGCGTTCCCGAGCAAAAACCCGCGACAACACCACACCTCAACATTCTCAACGACCAGCCACATCGGCGATAAGACCACAAAACAGGCGATAAGGCGCGTTAGCAGCAGGAAACTAACACCTGCTCTGACCTGGTGTAAAGTCTGACGACAAGCTGCACCATCAAAGGGAGCCCAGCCCAGAGCCACACAGGAAGAACAACAGATGCCATGGACCCACTCACCATGCACCCCGGAGCCCCGAGGGGGCAACAACACCCACCGCCACCACCCGCAGGACTGCCACCCCCCCCAACGGACCCCCCCGGACCACCACAGAGGCAGCGCAGACAAAGACAGCGGACATACAGGAAATGCACCAGCCCTACAGACCTAACACCAGACAATGCCAATGCCCACTACAGGCCCAAAAGGACAACCATCCTCCGCATCCTGAACATCATTGCCCACAGGCTGACGGTACCAACACAGCGGACAACCAACATCCCTCCGCAGACAAAGCTGCCGGCTGTGCTGCACCTGTTGGCCTCTGGTATCCTCCCAAACAACAACCGCCCGAGTCGGAGGAGTCTCACAGCCAGCCCCATCCTAGTTCCTCACACCTGGCCTGGATGTCCTCACCAGCTAGGGACCCCAGCACCCATACGTCCCCCACAATGCGCAGGAACAGCTGGAGACCAAGCAAGGACTATACGCCATAGCTGGATCCCCGCACGTGTCGGGGGCAATCGACTGCACACTTGTCCCACTTGTGCCCCCTGCCAACACCGCACACAATACCCCAACAGAAAGCACATGCATCCCATCAACGTGCAGGCAATAGTGGGCCACAGGGGACTCCTCACCAATGTCATAGCCAATTACCCAGGCAGTGTGCATGATCCCTTCATCGTCCGACAGTCCAACATCAACCAGCGCTTCCAGGATGGCACCTATGGAAATGCACTGCACGTTGGCAAGTACCAAATGAACACACCATACACCTCAACTCCACAATCATGCAACTCACAACTCTGGCACTGCACACGTCACAAAATTACATACAACATGCCAAACAACATGCCTTCCCATCAGACACGACAGCACAACTTACTGTGGCAACCTTGGTTAGCCATGTACATGAGCCATCAACGGCATGGCACCTCAGCCACACAATACCCGAATGTGGGGAGAGGTGGGAACCAGGCATGTGCGAAGGAGGCAAGTGACCCATGAATGAGAATGTACACAATGCCAAGAGTTGCGGAGATGTGCTGGACAGACTGTAAGCGTGTGCGGAGTGGGCTGGCCCGGAGGACGCCAGGCCAGCGTAGGGGTGTGAATAAAAAGCACGTAGCCCTGGGCGTGGTTCTCTTCCGGAATGCCCCACGTGCCTGCCAGGGCGGTGCCTCCCAACCCCCACGAGGCCGACGCCGTCGCCGTGAGCGGTGTGGCCTGCGATCCTGTGCGCCTGCTGCACCCCGGGCCGCTGGTCCCCGAACCCATCATGCCCGCCCCTGCGCAGCGAGGCCTTATTGCTCACCTGCCGACACCAGCGTGTGTCGAAGAGGGCCCACCACGTGCCAGCGCAAGCTCCAAGTCCGAAGCCCGCGACCTTGGCAGCCTCCTCAGACCATCACGGCCTCCGCGACACAGGTCCGCATTACTCCTTTCTCGTTGACGTACTCCACCGCTGCCTCCAGCCTACACTACGGTCAAGTAGGTCACACATTTGGAACCGAGTCTTGATTATGCAATGGCAGAGTACACACCTTATGGCTGAGTTTATATCACTGTACTCCCTTCGATGTGGTGCCACCAACTCTGTGCATAGTATTCGAACTACACCTGTCTGCGGTCCCTTGCTGACTACTGCCTTTGCCCCACACTGCGGTCGAGTGGGACACACATCTGGAACTGAGTCTTGTTTTCTGCATGGCGGAGTTCATATCAATGTACGCAAGGAGACGAGTAAGAGGAAGATGCGGTTCAGTCCGGAGGAGAAAAGGACCATCGTTACGGAGGTGATCGAACACTGCCGACAACTGCTCTGGTGTCACTAATTCTGTGCATTGTGGGCCAACGACACGTGGCTGTGGGCCCCTGCTGACCGCTGCCTGAGGCCCACACTGCGGTCAAGTAGGTCACACATTTGGAACGGAGTCTTGATTACACAATGGCCGAGTACACACTTCATGGCTGAGTTTAACTCACTATACTCCCTTCAATGTGGTGACACAAAGTATGTGCTGGGCATCCCAACCACACGTGTCTGTAGGCCCTTGATGTCTACGCCTTCGGACTACACTGCGGTCCTGCAGGCCGCACACAAATCCATGCCAGTCCGTACCAGGCAGGACACGGCATCGTCGCTGGCTAAACACCCGCTCAGCTCTGTCGCTACTGCCTCCGTCAACCACGAGTCATCCCCACATGCCATTTCAACGCCATGTATCAGTGTTCCAGGAGGAGCTCGCTGAACAGCGGATGGCCCACGCTGGCCGCTGCCTCCGGACTACACATCGGTCGAGTAGGGCACACATTGGGAACTCAGTCATGATTCATTTATGGCAGACCTGATATCATTGTACTGGCCTCGTCGCAGACTGCATCCCCTTCCAGCTCCGGGGCCACCAAGTCTGTTCCCCGACAACCATGGACACTTTCTTGCTTGAGATCTGTTGGCGACTGAGTCCATGGACTGGGGGTTGTCTTCCTCATCATGTCGGTGATACTGACTTTGTGGCCAAAACGAGGCAGTAGCATTCCACTCCTCCATTTGCCGCTTCCGGCCGGCTCCTGCCCTCTGCATCATGCCCTGGAGGACACCTTCCACTGTCCCCCGCAAACCTCCGCTACATTCACCTTCGGAATCGACGAGGACCCGCCCACCTCGCGTGGCCCTAGCTCACTGCACCGCAAGTTACCGTCCCGTGGCGGTGTGCCTGTGCCGGCCGCAGTGCATCCGGGGCCACTAACTCTGTGCAGCTCAAATCATGGCCCCAGTCTGGTGGCATGTTGGATGGCCTCTGGGTCGATGGCCTGGGGGTCATCAACGCCATGTGTCTGTGGCCCTGCGCTGTCCGCTGCCTCCGCCCTCAACTGCGGTCCACCTGGGCTCACACATCAAATTGAGTCCTGACCTGCCTGGACGTCGCATCACCGCAGGATGCACGCGCCACCACCGCCAGGACCAACTCCAGACAACAGGCGCCAGGGTCGGAAGTGTCTTACTGCCAGACTTTCAGAGTAGCTCACACCAGTCGTGGGTGCCATCATCAGCTTGATACCCTGCTCAGCTCCTCAGGTGCCACTAACTCAGTGCACCACAAATCAAGGACCATTCTGCTTGCATGAGGGTGAACACTGTACTCTCTCCGGCAACCACCATGATGCTTCACAGTTGTTTCTGTTATGCTGATGTTTTATGTTTCTGCTTCAATTGTGATCACTGTTCAAGTTGTTGCCAGCACCAACGACTCCCTGCGGGCTGGCTTACACTCACCCCACACACATCCAGCACATGCGTCACTGTACATGTGACCATGCCAATAAAGGTGTCGAGCGCTCGTGCTCGTGGCCAGTTCAACGAACTATCTAAGTGTGTACGTGTGCTCATGATGTATGCATTAGGGCCCCGGCCCCACAACCTTACATTGTGCCGTGTGCAGAGGACGCAGCCATGTCACCGCAGGCAGAGGGTGGGACATTGCACATGTAGCTTTGTCGTCCCCCACCCAATATGTAAGAGGAGTGAACTTGGCCGGCGTACGCCACTCCGGCGTGGGGGTGTGGGTGATTATCACGTGGCTCTGGGTGTGGTTCAGTACTGGAAATGTGCAAAGGCATGTGTCCCTGTCGCAGTGTGGGTCTCCGTTGGGGTGTGTAGGTGGTCCATGATGGGACTTTGACACCCACGTATGGGATCTAGTTCGTCTCCCATGAGGTAGTACCCCACCTGCAGATGTTCAGCCAGCCCCTTCTGGCAGTCTGACAGCTGGCCTTGTAATGGGATGTGTGCTTAGGTGGGCTGCTGTGAGCCAGCGGGGTGGTGGGTGCGTCCAGCTGTGTTGTCCGTGCAGGGGGTGGTGTGTCCTAGGTGCAGCGGGGCTGCCCTGCTCCTGGAGCTCTATTGCCTGAGATGTCCATGGACTGTTGTAGGGCGTCGGTGTCGGAAGTGTGGAGGTCCTCTTCAGCATCACTGATGGGTTGTCTGGTCTGCTCTGCTGGAGGTGTTGTTTGTCCCTCTGCAATGTGATGGGGAGATGCTTGTTGACATTGTGTTGGCATGTATGTTGACCCATTGTTCGGGTTTACATACAGACTGCATGACAATGTACATTGTGACTGTTTTGGATTGGTGGACTATTTGATGCGGGATAGTGGACAATTGGACTACATGACGTAGGTGATGTTGTACACGTACATTTTCATCTCACAGTTTCCTGCTATGTCCGATGTGATTGGCCATTTTCTACGCACAGGCGGAGCCAGTTGTGTCCTCTGTTCTGCAGTGTAAGTGTTGCACTGTGTCCCACATTGCCGTCCATGTGGATGTGCTGTGATTGCTATGTGTGTGTGCTGCATTGTGTGAGAGTCCCACCTGCTGCTGTGATTTTGCTGCCCCTTATCCCTTGGAGGCGGTGTGCCTTTGGCTTTTGTGCTTTTGAAGTGCTGTGATGTTGGCGACTGGGGTCATTTGTGCTCCTGGATGGATTTTGTTCTCTTGTGCATTGTTTGTCTGCAGATGTAGTGTTGACGTCAGTGGTTGTTTGTGCACGTGGATGTGTCAGGGTGTGACCTGCTCCTTCCGGATGTAGTCCACACTCAGCCACCTCAGTCTTGTGGCGTGCACAGTGTCATGGTGATTTTACTCCGGCCATGCTGCTCGTCATGTGGTGTCACTTGCATTGTCAGTGTGGCTCTCGCATACGCATCTTTGCTGTGTTTCTCACTGGTGCATGTGTGTGTAGTGGAATTGGTGTTGTGTGGGGTGCGACCCCTTCGGGCACATGGTGGATGGGGGCCTACTTGGTGTTTGTATGTGTGCTGCAGTGTGCCACGGGGATCAGGGACATGACCCAGGGTCGTTGTGGGTGTGCGGTGTGCTACATGTCGTTGTGCATGTGTGCCATTGTGCCCGTCCCCCCAGTCCCTGTTAGTTACTCACCCTGTTGATGTTTTGTCAAGTCATGTCGAGCAGTGTCCGGACTCCCGACTCCATGCACTGTCTCCACACTCATGACTGTGTCCGCCATTTGCTCCAGCTCCTCCTGTGGCGCAGGACTCCGACCTCCATTCGTCATTGCTGCCTTCCGGGTGGCAGCGGGTTTCTACTTGGTTTGGCTTTTGCCTTCGTGCCAGCGCATCTTGGCCTCCTCGGCAGTCCGACTGCATTCACGATGGAATGCCTTTTTTCCGTCTGTGTTGCCAATGACACGGTGGTGGAGACGGACAGTTGTTGTTAGTGCTCTGTCTCCTCCATGACGACGGTCAGGTTGTCATGCGGACTGTACCCCGTCTTCCTCTTCCTCTTTTCCTTGGCCTTCCCCGACCCGAGGTTCCTTGCTGGGGGTCTGTGGGGCTTGTGGGGTTCGCGTTGGCCTGGGCACTCGTTCCGGGTGCCTCCATGTTGCTATGCATTTTATTTTGTTTATGGTGTTTTTTTCTTGTTGGGCTTTTATGGTGCATTTTCCCGCCAGGCGCGTGGGAATTGCAGGCCTGTCGCTGGTTATCGCTGGTTTTTTTCCTGAGGTTGGCCTCATCGCAACTTTAAGGGCGTTGGTGTTTCGCATTTTTTGGGCGTCGCGTTGTTTTTTACGCGGTCATTTGGTGCGTTATCGTGGGACTATCGCAGGTTGAGAATGCTACGTTAACACGGCGTTGTTTTCCCGCGATGGACTGCGATGTGAGAAGTTGCGTTAAGCTAAACTTGCGGTGGTTATCACACGTTCTTGAGAATATGCCCCTGGAAGTGATAAGGAAGCCATCTTAAGTATATGTACTTGGCACTGGTCAATACGATTTACCCACCTACATAATGTCTTCACTGAAAATAATGGTGTTTGATATCAAACGCCTCCTCTCAATAAATCTATACTGATGCAAGTATCAGATTCATTATGACATGCACCCAGAGGGCACCTTAGATGTCCCCCTGAAAGCCTACTAGTCCTTTAGTGTGTTGGCTGACTAGTATTGTCAAGCCTGCCACCACAGACACGTTTCTGACACCCTGTAGCTGAGAGCCCGGGCTCTCAGAGGCCAGAAACAATGCCTGTTCTGGAGGAAGGTGGTAACACCTCCTCCAGCAGGATGGCTAGTAATTTAGCATATCAAAGCCAGAGGCTTCAATGCCACTGTCTCCTTTGATATGCAACAACAGCTTTTCCCCAGACCTGGGGAAGTCCACCACCTTCCTTGGGGCCCATTTGGCACCAGAGCAGGCAGGATATTAGATAGTCAGTAGGCGTGTTGCACTTTCAGGCTAGGCACACCCCTTAAATGGGCCACCTGAAGTGGACAGCCAAGAAAGGGTTTCACCATTTTGGATTTGGTAAAACTAGGAACTCTGAGTCGTTGAAAAATCCTTATTGTTTTAGTTACTTAAAACCATAACAATTTTGTAATGAAACAGAATTTAAAAAAAAAGTAAAATAGGCCTGTTTGTGGACGGACACCAGTATTAGCCATGACAAGTAAAGGTGTGCAGTGAATGAAATAGTCTTGGTGCACGTTGTGGTTAAAAAGTCTAAAAATCCAAACGACATCCCAGTCTTCCTTGGGCCGTAGTTAAAACAGATAAAGTGCAAAGTGCAGGTGTTGATATCTCCGTCGGAGGGGACATGGCGGAAAGGGAGAGTGCAGAGCCACACCTTTGTAGTGCTTCTGATTTGAAACAATAGGACACACCTTAGCCCAGCACTCCCTAGAGGAGGCAAATGTACTGCTGCACCTTTAAATAACACACGTAAATCAGCACTCCCAAAAGACGAGGCGATAAAACAAGACCCAGCACTCTCTTAAGGCGAGGCAAGAAAACAGATTCAGGTGCATTTAAAGTGACTCACACATATTTATTAATCCAATATTTTTAGAAGGAAGGCAAAGTATATTGGTTAATGCAGACTCCCACATATCAAGTAACTTAGGCACAAAAACAGAATAACATGTAGCATATATACATGGAGCAGAGAAACTTAGAAATTATATACACAAAGTAAATAACACCTCACCGATCATTCACTCAACATCCTTGCCAACTCAAGCTGGAGGAGCCTTTTTGACAGCCCCGGCAGGATTCACGATCGGGACTCAAGTTCCCTTGTAATGACATGTCTGCCCCACAAGCGAGCTCCCGTCTGGGTGCCAAGATTCCCCGCTTTAAATACCTTTACTCAACCTGAGGCAAAGGTTCTAGAAACCTCGCCCCCTTTCTTCTGTTACGAAAAAAACGAGCTGATCGTACTGGTCTGTGCCAAGGTCAAGACAGAAGCTGGTCAGGCCCCTATATTGTGACTCCGAGACAGAGCTGTACATTCCACACATTTCTCTGGCAACAACAATCTCTGCCCTTTAAGGTACCAAGCACGCACCCCACACAACATGTTCTTGTTCACTCTGCTCAGTGAGGAGCGAAAACAAGTGAAGAGCAAAAACATCCCCTCCCCACCTTGTAGCTGCGTGCGAGCACAGAAAATTGAGTCTATTAAACAAGATGGAGTCAATGGTCAATATATCATTCTTAATAGCACTACATTCCGTCCTTTGACCATTGACTTTCATAACACACTGGTCTTAAATCAACTGCTTTAGGTCAAAGCATAGATAAGAGATTAGGCACACACTGGATACAACAACATAATGATATCTAGATGCATATTGCTAATATTATCCTGCCTAAAACAGAGCGAAGTTTACCAAAATCAGGCAACCACCCAAACAACCAATCCCACCATCCTTTTTCTACATCCTGCTTGACATCTTTAGCTAACTTGTGTAAAGCTTCAATGTGGGACTGAATTGATTTAGAATGATCTGAAACATTGAAGCAACACATTCCATCAAAATCTAAATATCCGTGATCATGTTTTAGGAGTAAATAATCAATCGCAGCTCTGTTTTGTAAGATAGCTTTTCTTGCCCCTCGCACATCAAATAATATTTCTGCTAAAGCAATTGATGTATGATTAATATTTTTCACTATCAAACATGCTAATCCACTAACAAACCCTAGAATTATAAATGGTTAGGCCTGGAATTCCTCCTATTGAAGCAGCTAAACTGATATATTCAGACTTAGATAATAAATGAACTTCAGAATCACAATGTTCACTGAGTTGAACAGCTTCTCTCGTATTCCGGACATGTGTTGTTGGATTTAATGGGAACATCTTGAGGCCTAATCTAGTAAAGGCACACGGTCCACCTGTGATATTTGCTGGGATATACGTGTATGTAACATTACCACAAGAAAATAACCACCCTACAGGTAATTTAACATGTTTGATATGACTGGCAGCAGATACTACATCTTTACATGACATATTGTTATGCATATTTTTACAGGTACTCTCATTTCGAACTTTGCATAAGATTTGTTGTTCCCATGTCATTTGGGATTCAGTTCCTTCAAGTCGTATTTGAGCACAAGCTGATTAGCTATACCCAGTTCACAGGGACGTATGGGTTGCTCTTGTATTTTGTTTAATCACCATACACGTAAGCAGAGCTTCTCCGGGTCTCTGTCGGAATCTGTCTAAAATGTCATTAATCTCCTGCTGAGTAAAATCCTCAATAGAATCCATTGCAACCCCCTGTGGAACATGTGGACCACCCTGTATCTTCCGTCAATATATGGGCTGCGCCTGAACCACCTTTCGTTCTCACAACCTGGCTGCTAGCTTGATCATACTCTCCCCCAGAGTCTGAAAACTCTGAAGAATCCCAAATATTTCCATCCCACGTTTCTGGGTTCCAGTCAGTGCCTACCTTTGCAATTGCTAAATGCACTTTTCTCTTGTTAAACCTTCTCCTCCTTTTCTCATTCTTGTATTGTGCAATACGTACTGCAGCCTTTTCGGGTACAGTCTGATAAGTTTCCAACTTCTGGCAAGTTAACATCGTAGAGATATTTTTGGCTTCAACAAACAGTTTTTCAATTTTTTCATGTTCCTGCTGCAGCTGAACACATTTTTCATGCATTGTACGACAAGCACATAAGAGAATCCAGCCTCTTCGCCCTAACGTGCTAAGCTCTTTCCTTTTCTCAACAGGCACATTTTGCAAACACGCATCCACTTGTGCTGGCTCAGCGTCAGCTAAACACACATTCCAATTTTCACTCAGCCCAGCGCAATGAGCCCACACATGGGCAAGCACACCATAGGGGGCTTCTTCCCACCCAGGTATTTCAGTTGGTATCTGGGAATCTGCCTTTGTTTTTCTAGAAAACATTATTCTTTCCCCTTTTAATCTTCGAATTCTGCAAGTGACGCCAAAAAGTAGTGCTTCTGATTTGAAACAAGAGGACACACCTTAACCCAGCACTTCCTAGAGGAGGAAAATGTACTGCTGCACCTTTAAAGAACACACGTAAATCAGCACTCCCAAAAGACGTGGCGATAAAACAAGACCCAGCACACTCTTAAGGCGAGGCAAGAAAACAGATTCAGGTGCATTTAAAGTGACACACATTTATTAATCCAATATTTTCAGAAGGAAGGCAAAATATATTGGTTAATGCAGACTCCCACATATCAAGTAACTTAGGCACAAAACCAGAATAACATGTAGCATATATACATGGAGCAGAGAAACTTAGAAATTATATACACAAAGTAAGTAACATCTTTGCCAATTCAAGCTGGAGGAGCCCTTTTGACAGCCCAGGCAGGATTCTCGATCGGGACACAAGTTCCCTTGTGACGACACGTCTGCCCCACTAGCGAGCTCCTGCCTGGGTGCCAAGATTCCCCGCTTTTAATACCTTTACTCAACCTGAGGCGAAGGTTCCTGAAACCTCGCCCCCTTTCTTCTGTTACGAAAAAACCGAGCTGACCGTACTGGTCTGTGTCAAGGTCAAGACAGAAGCTGGCCAGGCCTCTGTATTTTGACTCAGAGTCAGAGCTGTACATTCCACACATTTCTCTGGCAACAACAATCTCTGCCCTGAAAGGTACCAAGCACGCATCCCACACAACATGTTCTAGTTCACTCTGCTCAGTGAGGAGCAAAAACATCCCCTCCCCACCTTGCAGCTGCGTGCGCGCACAGAAAATGGAGTCTATTACACAAGATGGAGTCAGCACAGAAAATGGAGTCAATTACACAAGAGGGAGTCAATGGTCAATATATCATTCTTAATAGCACTACAACCTTGAAATAGTCGGTTAACAGTTTTTGAACAGCGGTGGCAGGGGGAGGGGGAGCAGGGCAGGGTGGAGTAGGTCTTCAAGCTTCTTGACGTATTTGCCGCACCTCGCTAGGGTTTTTTGTGTCAGTGTGGGAAAAACACTGTGCCAGTGCCTCCAGGCATGAGTGGATGTCCTTTTTTAGATCGAGTGGCTTAAGGAGAGATCTCCTGAGGGCATCGAGAGAGGGACAACAGCACAGGAGGTGGAGCCATGATTCAGTTGTATAGTTGCATAATCTGCAGGCCCCCTCCCCCTTTCCCTGTGGAGCCCATTGGTTAAAATCGGCCACCTGTAGGCCTAACAGGTGCATAAACAAGATATTTCTGTGGGCCAAACCGTTTAGGCTATCTGAGAGGTATGGTTGTGACCTCCCCAGTAAATAAGAATGATCAGGGGGGATAGGATGGTTGAGGCTTTTAAAGACCGGGTATCCAGCAAATGGGAGATTAGTTTCAGCTACCTGTTTCTGACTCTTTTCCAGGCTGTCTAGGGAATATGATCCGATTTTATTGCCTTGCCTTCAATTTCTAGTGATTTTACAGCTTTTTGAATTTGTCGGTACTAAGGATTCCCTGGGCTCTCGAACATTTTTTTTAGGCAGGCTTTTAGGTGTTTTCTGGAACTTTTAAAACACTTATGTAGAATTTCAGAGTATGGGCCTCGCAGGTGAGTGATTGTCTTGGAAGGTCCAGCTCCAGCCGTAATCTAGCCCTACGTATGTATTTGGGGAGTTGAAATATTCACTTATAGGCCCAGCATTGGCTATGGTCTAGGCTGTCCGCTCATGCCTCTAAAAAGCCTGTTGCCTATAGTGTAAAGCCGGAGGAAGAGTGGCTTTCATAACCTTTAATATGTGGTCGGCTGAGGCGCTGTTTAAGGTCTTGTTGAGGCTGATCAGGCTGTGTGTTATGGCTCCGGCTTTATTTTTCAGGGCTGCTAGGTGGACCAAGGGTCTGGAGGACTCACTAAACCATTCCCCCAGATAGTTATACTTTGTAGTTGTTTTGATAGATGCAGCTCCCATGCTCCAGGTTAAGATATTCTTTTTTCTGCGGTGACCAAAAATCAGGACTTTGGTCTTTTCCTGATTGATTTTTAGAGAGTGGGTGTAGTTATATTCCTCTAACCTTCTCAAGGCGCGTTGGATTCCAATTTTGGTGTGGTCCATTATGATTATGTCGTCAGCATATTGTAAAATGTGTCATTTTGAGTGACCCAGTTGGGGCGGAAGCATGCAGCTGTGCTCCAGAAATCTCCCAAGGTTGGATGTGTAGAGGTTGAAAAGGAGGGGGGCAGGGACGCACCTTAGCTTCAGGCCGTCGTTGGGAGTAATTTTTGAGGATTCGTTGGAGGGGCCTGCTCTCACACGTACCCATGTGTTTGAGTGCAGAGAGATATTGGCTCCAAGCAGCTGCCGGGTTATGCCCCAAGCATTTAATTTTCTCCAGAGTGTGTTGCTGACCACTTTGTCAAAAGCGGCACTGTAGTCGATGAAACAGCAGTAGAGAGGGGGCTGACTTTTTTGGGCTGCTCGGTGACTCAAGATGGCAAGTGCTGTGATGTTGTCGATTGTGGAGGCGGCGGCAAGAAACCCAGTTTGGAAGTAAGGTAGGATGTTATTTTTTGCAACCCATTCCTCTAGCAATTTGAGAAGAGACTGGGCATAGCCTTTGGCCTCTAGATCTAGTAGGGCAATAAGTCGGTAGTTGGAACGGATGGTCGGGTCTCCTTTTTAGGTTGAGCCTGAGCCAGCGCGCAAGCGCTGCTCTGGCGATGATCTGTTGTAGTTCAGTACGAGAGAGAAGCCCTGCCCACTCCCCCGCCCATATTTTTCATTGGCTTGTGTG
Organism: Calotriton arnoldi; assembly: GCA_963921515.1. Lineage (NCBI taxonomy): Eukaryota > Metazoa > Chordata > Amphibia > Caudata > Salamandridae > Calotriton > Calotriton arnoldi. The sequence continues at coordinate 1,671,865 of CAWUFW010002140.1, forward strand.
TTTGTCCTTTGTAAATGATAGCTTCTGCTTCCTTAATAGGCTTCTTAGTTCCTCCTTAGTACTTCCATGTCATCATTTGTAACCTCCCATGGCTACTGGCCCCTTTACTTTGGTTGTTACACCCTACATGTTATTTAGACTTGTAACCACTATTTTCTTTTTTTCTTACTGCAGGCAGGATGATGTGCGCAGCCGGGACAATGGCGGCCGCTTGTTTACTGCTGTGTCATCCACCGTGACTCCGGCTTGTTAAACTTGGAAGCGCATCAGCTTCCATGCTCGTTGAGTGTTTGCAGTTGGTAGCGCTTCACTTCCAAAATCTGTTCATGGATTAGCGTTCTCCCGCCTTTACTACCTTTGCAATAACGAGAGTGCAGAGCTCCTGCACTCCTTACAGGAACTGCTGCACTCAAGAGCGCAGTCCCAGAGGCTGATGAGCCAAACTACAGTGTTTTTTATCCCGAACTGGTGTCTGTTTTTATTCCACACCAGCCCTCCCAGCCTCTCCCTCCTTCTCCACGGACTCCTTAGGAGCTGCTGCATCCTTCCTGGCCTTGGGCTTTGGCGAAATAAAACTGCAAAAAAAAGAAAGAGGAAAACACCAACACGTCGCCATCCGCGCTCTCGACTTGTCTGCCGCTCATGTATATGGTGGGCACATGCGCATCCTGCGAACGCGCAAGGCAGTCACTGTAGGAAGTTGGGCGCGCTCGCGGCCTGTCAGCCTGTTATGTCCCGTATAGAGGCCCTAATATAGACCCGTTCATACATGCCCTAAAATGGACGTATTCATATTTGCCCTAATACGGTCATATTCGTACTTGCCCTATTATGGTCAAAGCCGCATATGCCCTATTACGGTCATAACTGTACATGTCTTATTATAGTCATGATTCCTTATATAGGCATGATCTTTCACCTACATTGGTCCTCACTAGTACACAACGTGCTCTGAGGGCTGAACGTTATCTATCCTGTGGTTTTGAATACAGCAGGGTTTTTCCCAAACACAGGCCCACACTGTACTCATCAATTATGCATGGCTCTGTAGGAATACACCACCTGCATAATATGTATGTACAAAGTTCACCCCTGACGTCTTCCTCAAGTCTAACGACAGACCAATCCAATCCATACTGAGGACCGAGACTCTTTAGGGTATAAATACACCATATCTTGCCCAGGTAAGACCGAGGGAACCGAGACTTCCATGCTAACACACTGACCAGAGACAGCTGTCTGACAAGGCCCTTGCGGGGTGTCCAACTCGAGACCAGGACGGGGTTCCACACTCTCTCTATTCAGGTATGGGGGTTCGACTAAATCCTAGAAGGATTCTTGGCTCTTAGGCTTTTAGTCCTACGCATATGCTAGGTACACTCAGGTACATCTAGTTAGGCATCGTAGGAGTACGCGCACTGACCAGAGACAGCTGTCTGACAAGGCCCTTGCGGGGTGTCCAACTCGAGACCAGGACGGGGTTCCACACTCTCTCTATTCAGGTATGGGGGTTCGACTAAATCCTAGAAGGATTCTTGGCTCTTAGGCTTTTAGTCCTACGCATATGCTAGGTACACTCAGGTACATCTAGTTAGGCATCGTAGGAGTACGCGCACTTTTCATAATGCTTTTTATATTCATGTATGTATTCATGACTATTGCAATATGGTAGAACTGTTCTATCCCTTTGCTTTTATCGTACTGCTGATAATATATCTCTGCTATTGTCTGCTGGTTGCCGCAGCACATATATTTTACACTAGAATAACAACTGTTCAATAAATACTTATTGAAACGCCCGACTGTTTATTCTGTGTAACTCTCTGAGACAAACCGAATAAGTAAGCACGAGTGACTGAGCGAAAGGTAGTATATTGTTTCCACGATTCTGAGGAATTTGGGTTGTCATGATCTAAGGTTGCAAGAAACTAATCTCTCCCCGATAAGAGGAGATTCTATTGGCACTGTGAGCTAGCTAATGCAAAACAATCTAGCATACGCGGTGGGGGTGCACAGAGTCAGTCTGCCACCAAGCCCACAGCTTATGTTATACAAACGCGCAGGTCCTGCATGGGTACTATAGGAACTACACGACATGGCGCCACCAACGTTGGTTTGGTACTTATTTAACAGTAGAATCTGAGTAGTTCAGTCGTGCTATTCTCAGAGAACCTACTCACAAAAACCCCAGAGACGTCTGGAGTGGGTGGGCACAAAATCCGCCGCAGCTGAGTAGTACGAGAATACTATTTATTGGCTGTTGGTTATTCAAGCTTGAAGGACATATAGTTCCTACAAATTGTGCATTTACACCTTATCTTAAAATTTCCTTAAACACCCTTCTTCCACTTAAAAATGGTTGAACAAGGAGAGTTGAAACAGACCTCTTCGGTTTAGGAGAAGAAGACCCTGAAGATGCAATACAAATTGCACCAAATTTCAGAAGGGCAGTCACCATAAAACTTCTAGAACATGGCTTAAGAGATAGGGGTGGTAAAGTAATTTTCGTGATCGAGGCACACGAATCCAATAAAACAGAGGTGTTCTATTCATGGGTTACATTCCCAGCAGCGAATCCAGTTACAGATGTATTTCACTACTACCTAAAAGATGAAACACCAGCGGACTATACTCCTTTTGAGGAGTTAGAGATTCCGCTCACTTACCAGGAGCATAATTACTGGTTTAAAGGCGCCCTACCCCACGTAAGAGGAAGAGCAAGATTAGGCCCGCTCGGAGGAGCAGGAGCCACATGGCCCATATTAGCGGCATACACACCGCATCCTGACATTAACACAATGCCACAGCCAGAATTACTCGTACAACACAAAGATTTAATTAAAATCTACAGAAACCTCACATAATTTGTGATGAGGACTTTAACAGTTCAGCCTGAACCAGTTGCAGCACAAGGTACTCCAGTCCAGAGTACAGTTAATAAAATTACTCCACAAACATTACACGCGGTAATGGGCAAAATGCCAGCAAAACGTAAACAAATCCCATTCTGGATAGCTCAGAAAATAACTCAGCTTGAGGCAGTATTCCCGAATACTACCACCTGTGATAAACACAGAATTCTAACAATCTGCTTGCCCATGGGTCTCACACCACAAGTAGAGGACTGCACCTCTTGGGGTTCAGTCTGTTGTATTCCTCTTAGGGTGTCCATTCATAGGTTTTCCTGTATCATGTCCTTATATAGGCACAATTCGCCCTGCCCTAATATAGGCATAAAATCCCAGTCCTTATTTAGGCATTAAACCGTGCACTCCAAATACAGGCATGGTCTCCGACATCCGTCCACCCTAACGTCACAACGAGTTCTTGAAGAACAGACCCTTAGGCTTCGGGAGTTTCCCTAGCACAGGACTATTGATTTCTTCAAGGACTCATCTATTATGCATGAACCGTTATACCGTGAGGGTTCATTCATGACATCTTCCGCTGTCCGATTCACGTCAATGCTAACATTCTGAGGTACCTCTCGGGTATAAATATACCTTCCCTAGCCCTTGTAAATCAGAGGAGACTTCTACTTCAGAGGAGCCCGTTTCCCGGCCTGACGCACTGAGAAGACGCTGTCATCCCTGCACGCAGAGAGTCCTGCTTCCAGTGATCTGACTTCCCTCGCGGGGTGTTGGAGTTCGAGTCTGGCAAGAGATTCCCACCTCTCTCATTCTTAAGGTTTGGAGCTGACTAGAAACCTAGAGGGACTCTTGGCATACTAGGCATACTAGGCGTAACATACTCTTAGTATACCATAGTAAGGAATACTCCACCTACTTCATACCTCTCCCTACACCTAGGTTAGGTTAGATACATTGGGGTAGAACTAGCTTAGAAACGCATCGTATGAGTACTCGCATTTTAGTCTATGTTATTTATGTAAATGAATATCTACTAAAGATCATGCTAGCGCAGTATTATTTATTTCTACTGCTTACGCTGTACATTATTTATCTTGCATACTGTCTTGTGATCGTAACAGCACATATTACTTACACGAGAAACAAGACTGTTCAATAAATCTTTTATTGAAACGCCCGTCTATTCTTTCTGTGTAACTTTGAGGAAAACTAAGCATGCACGATTGAGCTGAGTGAAACGGTTATCTATTGTTTCCACAACTCTGGGACACGTTCTGATTCTAAAAGGGAAACAAAGTTGTCATGTTTTGCGGCTGCCAGAAACTACTCCCTTCTTGTTTATCAAGGAGTTTCTAGTGGCCTCTGAGCTAGCTGGCACAAGTAATTAAGTTTAATATACTCGATAGGGACATACTGACCTTAGTCCTATGTCAAACCTATAGGATATATTATTCCAATGCGCAGAGCCTATTAGGGAAATAGGAGCTACACTACATGGCGCCCAACGGTTTGGTAAGGCGGTAATTTAACGTTAGATACTGAGTAACTCAGCCGTGCTTTTTCTCTCAGAGACCCCTACCCATATACTCCAAAAGACGTCTGGAGTGGGCAGGGTTAAGTATCCACCACGGCTATATAGGGAAGCACCCTATATATTAGCTGTTTGGTTTGCTCAACGTTGAAGGATACAGTGTTCCAAAATATTGTGCACCTTATCTTTGTTTCCTTGAAATTTGTTCTACATTTTTCAAAAAACAAAATGCCTGACTCCGACAACGATGACGTTGCGGGTCAACCAGCTTTAAGAGCTTTAAACATTACAGGTTTAGATGGAACCGAGGAGGGTGTCATAGACATCAATCCAAACTTAAGAAGAGCCATCACTCTAAAACTCATAAAACACAGCCTACCAAGAAGAGGCGGTAGAGCAGTTTTTGTGATAGAGGCACACGAATCCTTTCAGACAGAGGTATTCTATTCATGGGTAATATTTCCTGAATCCAATCCAGTTACAAAACTGTTTCACTTCTACAAAGAAGATGATCCACCAGAGGAATACATTCCTTTCGAGGATATTGAAATTCCACTAACATACCAGGAGCATCAGCTCTGGTTTAAAGGTGCCCTAAAACATCACAGAAACATTACCAGGCTCGGTCCACTAGGTAGACCAGGAGCAACATGGCCGATTCTAGCCGGCTACACACCTCATCCTGAACTGGATATAATGTCAGATGAGGAGTTACTTACTCAAATAACAGAGTTAATCAAAATCTACAGACAATTGGTCCAATATGTCATGCGGACTTTCACAGTCCAACCACCATTAACCATTCCAAATCAGACCCCTCAACCGGGGACTGCACTAAAAATTACATCACAGACTCTATACGCAGTCATGGGTAAAATGCCCACAAAACGTGAACAAATTCCATTCTGGATAGCTCAAAAAATTACTCAAATCGAAGCAGTATTTCCAAATACTAGCCCGTATGAGAAACACAGAATCCTAACCATCTGTTTACCGATGGGGATCACACCACAACTGGAAGACTGCACCACTTGGGGCTCAGTCTTTGCTGCCATCTATACTAAAACACATGGCATTCCGTCAATTGCGGTAATACCAGATGTCCTGAAACAAATTCAAAACGAATACGGGGCAGAGCCTGCTCTGAATTTAGGTATGAAATTACTGAAAAATTTCGACCAGGTCTCAACAATAATATTATCTAATATTAAAGGGGAGGCAGCAGCAGTGGCGATCCGCCAACGATTAAGGGAATTCGATGTTACAGAACATCAAACTGAGCTACCCAGAATAATAGAACAATCTTATGCAGAATTAGGCAGAGATAGTTTGGGTGGAAGACCAGTGAAGCCAAAACTATCTGAAAGTCCTGAGAAGGACTCTATTAAACAAACTCCTACATCTTCTAAAAAGAAGTGGGAGACTAATAAACAATAATTCAAACGAGAAACGTTCTCAATCTCGAGGTAGGTCTCCTCAAAAGGAGCCCTCTGAAAGGAGGTATAACCTCAGGAATAGGGATAATTTGAGAAAGCCTGACAGGTATCAAGATACTGATACACGTTCCTCTCGTACCTTTCAGATCTCGTCACAGACTTCGGAAAGAAGAGGACGGTCAGAACATAGAGAAGAACGCGTGAAATCGAAAGACAACAAACACGCTCCGAAAAGTAAATCTAAACCTCAATTCTCAAAGAAGAAGGTAGCAGGTCTGAAGATCAGACATGCCGAGAATACTGAGAACCCAACTCAAGAACGGAGAATGGGCTCAGACAATGCTGGACAGTGCAGCAGAAGTCACAATAGCTCGCCAGAACCTGAAGGAACTTCTGGAGATAGTGGACTTGAATGAGTACATTACAGTTGAGACTGTAGACACCAGGGTTAGTACTCCACAAAAGTTATATGAAATAACACTCCGGATGGAGGGAGACATACCTAGACAGGTGAAAGCACTTTTTGGGAAAAACTTTCAAGGGGCTATGACATACTTCTAGCAGAAAAAGACTGGCCACCACAATTTGTCAGGAGTGCCCACATGGCGAGGACATTATTATGCCTGCCTTCTCTAACCATATTCCAATTCACCTAAAATATACATATGCCAGGAAATGGGCAGTAGCCCAGGCCCCAGCATTATATAAAAATCATGTAGGATGGGATGAGGACTCACCTCACCATAAAATACATCTGAAACATGAACCAACTGCACAAAGGCAGTATCCAATAAAGCAAGAAGCTAAAAAACAGGTCAGGGAGATCTTAGATCAACTTGAATACCAAGGGGTGATTGAAACATGCACCTCCTCAATGAACAATCCTTTGTTTCCTGTCTCCAAACCAGACAACACCTATCGTCTAGTTTTGGATTACAGACACTTAAACACTTGTTCTAAAACTTTTGCAGTGCAAAATGCACATAGCACAGCATTAATGAATAACATTGTGCGTAAAAAATATAAAAATAGACATCTCAAATGGTTTCTTTTGTCAAAACATAGCACCTGAAAGCAGGTACATAACAGCTTTCTCCATAATGGGGACCCAGCGTCAATTTTGTCGACTCCCACAAGGGTTCAAGAACAGCCCAGTGTTATTCTCAGCGAGGGTAACGGAGTTACTACAAATTTATGACAATGAGGCATTGTCCTATGTCGATGACATCTATCTGACAGACGATGACCTGGAAAAACACTTGAACAGGGTGAATACCATTATATTGGGCTTCGCCTCTGAAGGCTACAAATTCAACTTCAAAAAGTCCAGAATTGCCCATCTCAATGTCCTATTTCTAGGATATGAGCTTTCAAGTGAAGGCAAGAGCTTGGCAGCTAACTTTCTAGAGAAATGTGCGCTGCTCCAACCTCCAAAAACGCATAAAAACTTACAATCCATCCTGGGTTTCCTAAATTTTGGAAGAACATACATTCTAAATTACGCAGAAAGGGTTAAACCTCTCTACGCATTAATCAAACCTGATTTTTCAATCAAAAATTGGACACAAGAACACACAGAAATCTTGCGTTCACTCCAGGCTAACATGTTAGCAACAAATCACTTACAAACACGCGTAAGTCAACGCAACCTGGTGATCCGAATAATTTCGGTCAATGCGGATTCACCTACTTAACATTTAATGAGGGTGAAAAAGTACCAATTGCATACAAATCTCATTTGTATACACAAGCGGAAATGCGCTTCACTTCAACTGAAAAAATTCTGACAGCTGTTCAAACCGCTGTAGCAAAAGAAAGAGCTCTAGCCCAAGGGAAACGCATTATTGTCGTAACCCCAGTACCAGCTTTAGAAGCGGTCACAAAAGCAAGCATTCCAAATGCTAAAGCATTACATCCAAGATGGATACAATGGGTTAATTCTCTTGCTGCAACAGATGTTGAATATGTTTTTGATCCCGATTTAAAAACACAAGCGTTCCTGCAATATGAACAAGAATGTCCTCTGCCCACTGAGATTCTGCCTCTCGATCAGTACGAATTCATAATTTACACTGACGGATCCGCACAACCCGCAACAGGGAGTAAGCAAACTTACAGTGCAGCGTGTGCAATCGTTAAAGGTCGCATGCGAGATGGCATCTTCAGACCTATGGTCACAAAAACTCAATCTCTAGGAGATTGTACAGCTCAGCGAGCTGAACTACAAGCATTCAAACTGGCACTTGAAAGTACAGATCGAGAATTCCCACACTAATAGTGTGCGATTCCTTTTACTGTGTTCAGTCGTATAATGAATATATACAAAACTGGCTTGAAAATGGGTTCAAAGACGCGAAAGGTGGCACAATAAAGCACAAAACGCTTTGGGAACAAGTAGTTCAGTTGAAAACGAACTACCAAAGGCTCACGTGATCCACACACTGAGTCATCAACGTGATGGCGTTCACGTTGCAGGGAATTCATTGGCTGACGAAGCCGCAAAGGGGGCTGTTCAGACGGCTTCCGTAGCTGCGATCACTCGTTCAAAAACGAAAATAGACAGTGAGATAATGTTGGCTGTCAATGCTACAAGCAAAGGCAGTGGTGCAGCGTTACCAAAAAGTTTCCACTCAAGTACTCTTATGTAATTGATGCGAACAACGTTCCTTTGCTCGAATCCCTGGAGTGGGGGATAGGGTAATTCCAAACATGGAACGTAGAGCAGCTTTGATTTATGAAACACATTTGGGGGAGGGTCTGTCACATCTAGGGATCTCTGAAACAATATTGACATTAAAAGAGATGTACTGGTGGGCTGGAATGAATACAGAAATACACATATTCATCAATAACTGCTTAGACTGTAAATTACAGTGAGAAAGCCACCAGACACCATGCTTCGAATGTAGCTGCCCAGTACAGACAACTGTTAGACAGCATTAGACTATCTACGCGCATGCGTCCTTCTGGACAAATGCAATCCCACAAATACTGAATCAAGGTTCCTATGGATATGGCCTCAGCGCTCGGCTGACGCTCGAACGGTTATAAAAGATTTGCGAGTCTTTATCGGCACATACGCACTAGGCACGCTACATTCTGACCAGGGCCCTGCGTTTAGCTCTCGGGCTTACAAAGAAGCCATGGCCAGTCTGGGCGTTGCATTGCGGTACTCCTCTCCATTCCATCCTGAGGGAAATTTGGTTGTGGAAAGGAAAACCGGGACATAAAGCAGTCTATAACAGCTAGGGTATTAGGTTCGGGTGATGGGTGGGTCAAACATCTTTATGGGGTCCAACGCTCATTAAGTAACCTGCCAAGAAGTTCTCTGGAGGGGTCACTCCATATGAGGTCCTATTTGGGACAAGAATGTGGGTACCAGACCTCGATCACGTAGGCACAGTGGTGGAAAATAAACCGTTTGATATCAAAGATCGTTTGGCTGTTTTACAGGAACTCAATGAACTAAGATTGAAACAAAGCAACGTATTCCTGCAGCCAACCACCACTGGGGAAAAACCGGCGGTCCCAGCAAGGCCTGTCTGGATTCCAAAAGTTGGGGATCTAGTCAGAGAAAAGATTGCGGACAAGAAGGAATTTGGACCTTCTTACAGACAACCAGTACCTGTCCTAGCAGTTCAAGGAACAAGAACAGTACTTCTGCCGCCCCTTGCTGGAAAAAAGGAGAAAAGATTTGTGTCCATCGACCTCATCAAACCACAGTATGTGGCCAATACTAAATAGTAGGCCTCGTGGACTCCGACCTAGTAGCAGACGCACTCCTCTCGCTACTATCCAAGAGGTTCAGACTGAAAGACTGATAACCATCGAGAATTCAGCAGTAACAGATGAAGGACTAAGCAACAATGCAATGGAACTCATCCCTCTTGAAAATCAAGTAACAGTTCATCCAAATACACCTGTCTACACCAATGTAGCAAGTAATCAACTGGTTCCAGCGATTTCTACAAATCCTGATGCAATTCCAACAATTGACAGAACTGCTTCTGGCTATTTCATTAACTTTGATACGTTCTCAGAAGATCCGAGTGAACCTGAAACGACGCCAGCATCATTAACATTCAAGCAGCAAGTACAAGACTTTCTTCACTTTCTGAAAAAGACTTATCTGGTTTCCCCATGGATTGAACTCTGGATTATTTCTGGAATATTTGTTTTCCTGCTTTGGCTAGCTTTGGTTATGACTATGAGCGTGCTTATAAATGGCAGATACATCCATGTGAACACTGAAGGAAAAGATGTGAACGTACTTTTGAAACCTCATAAATCTTCCCATCGTGAAGCAAGAGACTTGTCAACAGTGAACATCACAGCCGTTCCTATACAGGATGGTATAGTGTGGGACAAAACAGATTTTGATATTTTTGGCCCGACGGAACAATTGAACATTCCACATTTGTTTAAAATTTCACTAAGTGATCTCATTTCGTCCAGTACCTATTCTGATGATTGGGACTTTGAGACTGTTAACGACATAATGTTTGACCTAGAAAAATCTGCTGCATTTTCTAAAAATGAATATTTAGAGGGTTCATCAGACTATGAACAGCTGTATTGCTATAACCACTATGGTCATCATTATTTGCATAAATCTGCAAACCCTAGAAATGTGTTTATGTTTAACCAATGGGAGCATTGTCCTACACCACCACAAGGTAGTTCAAAAACATTTGCTAACAAGTTTCCATATTTTTCAGGTTACAATACATCTGATCCAGAAACGTTTTACTATAAAAATGTAAACAAAACAGGACTGAAAATTATGTTAACTAATACAAAACAGATTTACTCTGCAGCATTTATTGCCCAACTGTCTAGACAGGGTTTCAACTTATGGAAAGACACAATAGACACAAAAACTGTCTGGGGTACTAAAGATTGGCAAGTGCAGGGGATAGAAGCTTTATTTAGAGCCTGTATCATCCCTGAACAAATAATGTTTTTGAATGAAACTGTCCAACAAACATCTTGTCTTGGACTAGCCAAGATCAAAGAGATGAAAACACCTTCTGTACCAACACCTGCAAGTGATAACAATACACAGGCAGCGGTTACAGTTGACAAAATACTACAACTCAACAGATCTAATCCTGATTGGAGAAAATGGTTGATCTGGCCCACAGACACGAACAACTGTCAGGAAAGATTCCTGAATAAAACTCAGGGCTTTACTATTCATAGGCCAGACCCAAGATACGTCCAAAGACAGCATCCGGGGGTAGTAACAACATACAGTGTAGGAAAATTATGCCTCGATTGGCTGCAGAAATCTACACTACAGGATGTGAAACAACACTTATCCTTACTTAAAGAAGACGCAGACCTTAGGGAATTCTTGCTTGGACCAAGAAAACAGCGTCAAAAACGTTTCATATATGCCGGCATTTATGCTGCCTATAATGAAGCATGGAAAGTGTCACAGATGGAGGCCGCAGAACGAATACGTGAACTTGATCGTATTAATTTAGAAAAAACACTCACTGTGGTCGACAATGGGTTAACAACTTTGTCCTCCAGAATATATTCATTGGACAACATTGTATCCTCTGCTATCGACATACTAGAACAAGATTTGGCGATGTTACAACAAGGCCAATCTCAATTACGTTCTATTGTGTTATTAAGCTGGACGCTGCAATCTTTGCGTGCGGGCTATGTGCCTTGGCGTTTCATCAACACGTCAGCTCTGTTTGCAGAATACAATCTAACTGATAAACAGATCGAACTGGCACAAAGAGGAGCAAAGTATACAGTGCTGAGCATTGAAAAACTGGAAAAGTTACCATTCACAGTGGCAGAAAAACCAGCTACAGAATGGCTCATTCATGGCAAAATCACACTACCTGTGACTACTTTTCAGTTTCAGTATTGCCTCAAACAAATGCAAGCAGGCAAATATGAAAGGTTGGGTAAGGAATACATTAAGACATCTTGGAATTTACCGTATACATATAGATGTTGGAGTGGGGATCGTGAAGTGTTTTTGAGCGGTACACACTGTAAAAGTGCACTGAGCGGTTCACTTATATGTCAGGACATTTCTTTACACGGGGCTTGCAATGGTTCTGTGGCAAATTTGTCTTGCCATCAGCAGGGTACACCAGCTGCTGTGATTAATCCAACGTTTGGACAACTTTCTAATGGGAGTTACCTCATGTTGAATGATCAGAGTTGCTGCGGCATGTTGCCAGGCATCCCATATCTAGTAACGGTCAACTCCAGGGTCACTTGCTGTATGCAAGTATTGTTTGCCCCAATAGACACAGTCAGGGAGTCGCCTTTGTGGCCTTCGCTGAACGTCTCTTTTATAAGATTTGATACTTTAAGCAGAATGAAAGCCATGCTTTTGCAACAAACCGTGCCTTTGACCTCGGCCAAAGAAACCTATGATCTACAAGTAGCAAGGACTTCGGCTGAGATACAGACTTTAATACGTACAAACTGCCCTATACATTTCGTGGAAATGATAGGACGTATCTTTAACATGTCTGATACAAGCGGAATTGTACATGTATTTAAGAGCATCTGTTCCGGTCTGTTAGCACCTTTCCAGGCAATACTCGGAATCATCCCGAACTTTGCACATTCGGTGTTTGGTGGCATACCATTAATTCTAGCACTTGTTGCCGGAATTCTATTTCTCTTCCTGCTATTACGCTATGGCCAGCCTATTCGCAGACATCACTCCGAGTGAAATGGAGAAAGCTCTCCTTGAACGAAAGTGCCGTGAGCGAATAGTACAGCTTTTGGGCATGACTCGTCTACGGGACCTTAATACCACGTGGTTCCTGTCATTCAGACCAATCTGGCAAGATTGCATCTTACCTGTTCTACGATGCCTGCTATGCGGTGAAGAATGCGTGTTAGACACCTGTCTAACATTTCCATCAGCAACGCCAACGGATATCGATACTCTGCTGGACCCGATAACGGCCCATGCTCTGTGTTGTCCCCAGAGGCTACCAATCCTGATGACGGCATTCATTGAGATCTCACAGACGCTTCCAGCTGCTGCTGAGGTACGAGATGGATCTACAGGCACACAGGTAACAACGGACGCGAACATTGCTGAGGCATCCTATGCTGAAAGCGATGCTTCACATCTCTGTGCAATTAATCTACTACACGAGGTGTTCCAACTGACACCAACTTCAGTGGACGATATTTTGTCTACAGAAATAGATGATCTCATGTTTACACCAGACCCGTACACTGACTCTGATTCAACCCACAGTGTACCAGAGACGCAGTAAAATTTGACCTTCATATTTCAAAAACTTGGAACTCTTCCCAAATTGAACTCTTTTTTCCGTTTTTTCAAACTGAATGGCAATTCAATCTGCTTGAAGTAGAACTAGTCTTATAGTACGGACTTCGCGGTACTTCCTCAGACACTTTGTCATCTTATTTGTCTACAAAGTTCATTAATTTTCATGACATGAAATAACTTTGATTTTTGAACAACTTATCGATCATTTTTTGTCACATGTAAATATTACTGCTTATTTCATTCAAACTACATTTTATTTCCAAATATATGCCTGAACTGAGAAAAGCAATGCTTAAAATGTACAGTACCTTTTGCATTTTAATAGGTTTTTAAATGCTTTTAATGCTTTTAAGAAATATTCTTAGTAATATGCGGTACTCCATTTTATGTTTAGCATATTAAATGTTTAGCATTTTATTATTATCGTACACACGAAAGTGGAGTGGGTGTTGTATTCCTCTTAGGGTGTCCAGACATGGGTTTTCCTGTATCATGTCCTTATATAGGTACAATTCGCCCTGCCCTTATATAGGCATAAAATCCCAGTCCTTATTTAGGCATTAAACCGTGCACTCCAAATACAGGCATGGTCTCCGACATCCGTCCACCCTAACGTTACAACGAGTTCTTGAAGAACAGACCCTTGGGCTTCGGGAGTTTCCCTAGCACAGGACTATTGATTTCTTCAAGGACTCATCTATTATGCATGAACCGTTATACCTTGAGGGTTCATTCATGACGTCTTCCGCTGTCCGATTCACGTCAATGCTAACATTCTGAGGTACCTCTCAGGTATAAATATACCTTCCTTAGCCCTTGTAAATCAGAGGAGACCTCGACTTCAGAGGAGCCCGTTCCCTGGCCTGACGCACTGAGAAGACGCTGTCATCCCTGCACGCAGAGAGTCCAGCTTCCAGTGATCTGACTTCCCTCGCGGGGTGTTGGAGTTCGAGTCTGGCAAGAGATTCCCACCTCTCTCATTCTTAAGGTATGGAGCTGACTAGAAACCTAGAGGGACTCTTGGCATACTAGGCATACTATGCGTAACATACTCTTAGTATACCATAGTAAGGAATACTCCACCTACTTCATACCTCTCCCTACACCTAGGTTAGGTTAGGTACATTGGGGTAGAACTAGCTTAGAAACGCATCGTATGAGTACTCGCATTTTAGTCTATGTTATTTATGTAAATGAATATCTACTAAAGATCATGCTAGCGCAGTATTATTTATTTCTACTGCTTACGCTGTACATTATTTATCTTGCATACTGTCTTGTGATCGTAACAGCACATATTACTTACACGAGAAACAAGACTGTTCAATAAATCTTTTATTGAAACGCCAGTCTATTCTTTCTGTGTAACTTTGAGGAAAACTAAGCATGCACGATTGAGCTGAGTGAAACGGTTAGCTATTGTTTCCACGACTCTGGGACACGTTCTGATTCTAAAAGGGAAACAAAGTTGTCATGTTTTGCGGCTGCCAGAAACTACGCCCTTCTTGTTTATCAAGGAGTTTCTAGTGGCCTCTGAGCCACAAGTAATTAAGTTTAATATACTCGATAGGGACATATTGACCTTAGTCCTATGTCAAACCTATAGGGTATATTATTCCAATGCGCAGAGCCTATTAGGGAAATAGGAGCTACACTACAAGTCTTTGCTGCCATATATACCAGAACACATGGTATCCCGTCCTTAGCAGTAGTACCGGACGTATTGAGACAGATACAAAATGAGTACGGAGCAGAACCTGCCCTAAACTTAGGAATGAAGTTACTAAATAACTTTGACCAGGTATCAGCCATAATACTAGCTAATATTAAGGGGGAAGCAGCTTCAGTGGCGATCCGCCAACGCCTGAGGGAGTTCGGTCCAGAGGATCAACAACACGAACTACCCAAAATAATTGAAACTGCATATGCAGAACTAGGCAGAGACAGTTTGGGTGGGAAAGCATTAAAACTACAACTGGTGGGCAGTCCTGAAAAGGACACTACAAAGCAGACGCCTACTTCTTCTAAAAAGAAGTGGGAAAATAAAAAACAACAAAAGTCTAAAGACAGCAGATCTCAATTCAGAGGTAGGTCTCCTCAACAGGAGCCCTCTGAAAGGAGGTATAACCTCAGGAATAGGGATAATATTAAAAACCTGACAGGTATCAGGATACTGATACTGCTCCTCTCGTTCCTTTCAGGGTTCATCAAAAACTCCGAGAGGGAAGGACGGTCAGAGGAGCGTACAAAGTCCAGAGACACGCAACGCGCTGCGGACTACGCACCAAAAAAAGAAGATAAACAAAAATCAAAACCTCAGTTCAAAAAGAAGAAGGTAGCAGGTCTCAAGATCAGACATGCCCAGAATTCTGAGGACATAGCTTCTGAACAGGGAATGGGCTCTGACGATGCTAGACAGCGCGGCAGAAGTAACGATAGCTCGCCAGAACCTGAAGGAATTTCTGGTGACAGCGGAGTTGAGTGAGTATATCACGGTGGAAACACCTGATACTCGGGTAAGTGTCCCACATAAGTTACATGAGATAACACTCCGGATGGAGAGGGACAAGCCCAGCAATGTTAAAGGTCTCTTTTGGAAAAATCTGTCATCTGGTTATGACATTCTATTAGCAGAACAAGACTGGCCGCCAGCATTCGTCATGGAGTGCCCTAGGGGAGAAACTGTAATTTTTCCAGCCTTTTGCGACCTCGTTCCCATTCACCTAAAACATGCATATGCGCAGGAGTGGGCGGTTGCCCTAGCTCCAGCATTGTATAAAAATCATGTTGGTTGGGATGAGGATTTAACCCACCACGTGATCCCGTTAAAAGTTTCCCCAAATGCTCAAAGGCAATACCCTATAAAGCAGGAAGCTAAAAAACAAGTCAGGGAGATTCTAGACCAACTAGAATACCAGGGGGTGATAGAAAATTGCACTTCACCTATGAACAATCCTTTGTTTCCCGTAATGAAACCTGACAACACATATCGTTTAGTTTTGGATTACAGACATTTAAACACTTGCACAAAGACATTTGCAGTTCAAAATGCACACAGTGCCGCATTAATGAATAACATTGTGCGGAAAAATCCATACTGAGGACCAAGACACTTTAGGGTATAAATACACCACATTTTGCCCCGGTAAGACAGAGGGAACCGAGACTTCCATGCTGACACACTGACCAGAGACGCTGAGGCTCCTGCATGCAGTCGCTCCAGCTGACCGGTCTGACACAGCCCTTGCGGGGTGTCCAACTCGAGACCAGGACGGGGTCCCACACTCTCTCTATTCAGGTATGGGGGTTCGACTAAATCCTAGAAGGATTCTTGGCTCTTAGGCTTTTAGTCCTACACATATGCTAGGTACACTCAGTACATCTAGTTAGGCATCGTAGGAGTACGCGCACTTTTCATAATGCTTTTTATATTTATGTATGTCAGAACACTTGCATAGGGTCGAGCCCCTCCATGAATCTGGGATCGTGCTGCGGTGTAGGCTTGATTGAAAAGGGGGGTTAGCACCTTAGCCCAGTCCTCCTGGGCGCATTTAAATATGCCTGCTGGGAGGCCATTGGGGCCTCGGGCTCCGTCGTTTTTCAAGTTTTTTTAAATATCTGCAGACCTGGGCTGACATGGCCAGGGCTTGAGTTTCTCCCAGCGTGTTGTCTTCTGTCCCCCCGTTCGGAGAGTCGCTGGAGCCTAAAGGCTTACCGCTGTATTGTGTGGAACTCTGGGTCAGGGTTATGCCCACTCTCCACAGGAAGTGGTCATATTGAGGGGTAAGTAGTAGGGGTGGGCGGAATTTGCGTAGTCGCGCTACGCAAAGCTCCGCGAAACGGTAAAAAACTCCGCGAGCACGCAAAAGTTCTGCGAACACGCGGAATTGCTTGTTCCGCCCGTTCGCGATGCTTTTTTCCTGCTCGCGAACGCTGTTTGCGTGCTTGGGGAGAAATATCTCGCAAACATGCATTTTGAAAGCGCGAACAAGCAAAAAATTCCGCGAAGTCGCGGAATTTTGGGCAATTCCGCGTTCTCCGCGGAACGCGAAATTACCCAAATTCTGCAAATTCCGCGAGCGGAACGGAATTTACCGCCCAGGCCTAGTAAGTAGCCCATTAGGTACTACCCCACACTCCCCTAAACGCCCCTAAATTCAGTATTTATGGGTCTCCCTGACACCAGGAAATCAGATTTATCTACAGGAACAGACAAAGGACAAAGAAAAGCAGTCACGTGAGAACTGAGCACTTTCCCTGAACTTGGCGCCAAACCCTGCCGTGCCGTTGGAACCTTGACAATTGCACCAACCCGGCTCGTCCAAAGTTGTGCATCCTCCTAAGTATTGAGAGGGCTGTCTGACACTTTGTCAACCACAGAGTATCTCTCTTTGGGTGGAGGAGCCATCCCTTGCTTCTGCAGGCACCGACTGCACTTGCCTTGTTCTTCGTTTTACTGGTCATCAGGCCCACCAAGGAAGCATGTCACTGGGAGGGGGTCACCATGGTTCCCAGAGTACAGCTCCATCTCTCCAGAAAGTTTTGAAATGCTAGACCCTTCAGAAGCCTCCCTGCACTAATACCCAAGGTACCAGAGCATTTGCCTCAACCAAGGGTTGTTGAGTGTCCAGCACAGACGCCACCACCACCAAAAGCTGACCTGCTTTCGAGGGACTTCAGGACCGATGAGGCCTACACCTAGAGTGGCCCTGCTGCCTTGTTTCTTTCCCTCTCCAGGACCACCCAAGAACCGTGAGAGCCTCCAACGCAAGTGGCCAGTCGGCTAAACACCTTTGCACCTGAGCCCCTCAGCCTTGTCACGTAAACCGACTGTGTCCCCTTGCTCCAGAGACCCTCATGAACCAAGCTCCCCTTTGGTTTTTGCCAGACTTGTCCCCTATTCTCCATTTGCAGCATTCTTTTCTACAGGTACCCTTCCATTGAGTGTAGCATTCAAAGCTACTGAGGCGACCAGCACCTCTGCACCTGGACACACCAGGCAAGTAAAACCGAATTGCTTGTGGTCTCTTGGACCTTGGCCCCTAAGCACCTTAAGTCCTTAAAGGCACCTTTAAGAACCGTTCGCAAGTAGATGTATGCAGTGTATGTTTCTCCCATAGGATGACATTACTGCGTTCAAGGCTCATACCTCAGAAGACCGTTATTCGGCTTTATACTGTTGTACTGTAAAATCTATATCTCCAGAAGTACTTAGCTGATTCCGATGATCTTGGTGTCTGAAATTATATGCAAATTTGTATTATTTTTCTAAATTGGTCTCGGATTTCTTTTTGAGTGTGTCTCATTTATTGACTGTGTGTACAGCAAATGCTCAACACTCCCCTCTGATAAGCCTAAACTGCTCGAACACACTACCATAAATGAGAGCACTTGGGATTATTAAAGCAAGCCCCTGTTTTTGCATGGTGTACTCATTGGCACACTACAATAAAGCCAGCTTCATGCACTTACCCAGGATGCCTTGCAAGCCTCAAACTTTGGTTAAAAGCAATCC
The DNA here is from genome assembly GCA_963921515.1 of Calotriton arnoldi. NCBI lineage: Eukaryota > Metazoa > Chordata > Amphibia > Caudata > Salamandridae > Calotriton > Calotriton arnoldi. Next base: position 1,690,508 of record CAWUFW010002140.1, read on the forward strand.
TTTTCCCCATATTTTGTTAGGGAAAGTTTTTGAATCTATGGGGAGCAACAAAATTCCTACCACCCAACATTCCCACACTTCTCTCGATAAAAATGGTATCTCAATTGTGTGAAAACTGTGATCTAATGAAGTTCATGTGGTCTGAAGTGGCCTCGCCAGTGGTGGTTGACAGACCTACCACACTAGTCAGAGCGACCACACAGGAGGCTGCTATGCAACCCATACCTGCTTCCCAAATTCATAGGCAAGATCCGGCATCCCAATCCCTTCCATTGTTGAACTTTGCAGCCTGTCTCCAGCAATCGTACATTTGAATTTGCCTAAGGGCTCTACGGATATACTGGAAAAGATAAGGTAAACTTCCATCAGATCATCAAGTGCTGCATGTGGTGCATCCAGTACAACCATGAGCCTTCCATATGTTAGTAAGAAGTGGCACTCTTGTATCTTCTAGTTTTAGTGATATCTGGGTTGCACTTTTCCTCAAATAAGGTACCCTTTGCGGAAATTGCCTCCTATAGGAAATAGGAATGTCATTTCTTAAAGGGTATAAGTGCTTTACTCATTAATCACTCAGCTACTGATGCTTCTCCCACCCAAAAGCTAAGTCCTTTTTATGTTTTGGGTACTTCACTGCTTAACTCTTCTTAATTATTATTTCAACACAAAGGTATCCAGGCCAGATTTGCGTCCTTTTTTCCACTTGGGTTTCTAAAGAAACCCAGTGTTTTTTAATTCCCCTTTCTGCTATTGGAGGGATGATCGGGAGGGGCAGAAACTCCACCCCGATCATTGCCACTAGTCACTTTGATTGGTGCTCGGTTGCATTACTTTGCATCTTGAGCATTGATCTCTGCAGGAGAGGTACTGCTAGAAAGGCAATGAGCCCAGCCACACAATGGGGTATAGTTTTTTTTAATCAAAATTTGTATGGAAATACAGAATAGTAGAATATGTGTTATTATCTATTGGATTAGTCTACATTTTTACCATGCACAATGACTTGTTTTGGGTAACTGCAGCATTTTGGTCTAGGCTATGCTACCACGAAGGGAAACTGCTAAACCCAGACATTTCTGAAAACTAGACTCTCAGGTTAGTGCAGGGTGGTGCGACTTGCATAGATCTCATGACATTTTTTATACTCAAAATGCCCTGCAAACCTCAAACTTTGGCAAACATCATCCATTTTCCTTCTGTGAGTGAAGGCCCACAAAATGTCTGCACTTTTCAGATAAAAACTGTACCTAACTTGCGAGGCTAGGCCTATCACCCACTACACGATGAGCCTCAAACCACAATGTAGAGACATGAAATCTTCACCATGAAAATTAATCCATTCGGGGATTTGGGTAGCAGTGGTATTTCGGGCTAGGTTTAGCAGTCACCCATGGAAAGCTAATCATTTCTAAAAAATAAACACCCAAGAGAGTGCAGGGTAGTGTGAGTCGGCATTTGACTTATTTTGGTGATGTGAGGATGTGCAGTATTTTAACCTGGGTTTGCCTGCCACCGAAGAAAGCTACTGAACCCAGACATTTCTGAAAACTAGACTCAGGTTAGACTAGGACAGTGTGACTTGCATGTATCCCATGACATCTTCTTTCCCAGAATACCTTTCAAACCTTAAACATTGCCTAAAATCACACATGTCCCTCACATGTTTGTGAGACTAAAGTTCTGGATTCTGCAAGGAACCATACAGTTCCTATCACCCAGCATTCCCACCCTTCTCTCGATAAACAAAGTAGTTCACTTGTGTAGGTGGGCTTGTCGCTCGTGATAGCAACAGATGAAAACTGACTGTGACCATATGAAGTGAGTGTGATCTTCTTATGGCCTCTTCTTTCGTCTGTTAGAAAGGGTCTACCCAATACAAAGCAATCCATCTCTAGGTGGATAGCTTCTACTATCTTACTGTGTAACCAGTTAGCAAACAAATTTATTCCTAGAATATAAAACTACGAGACACCGAATCTGTTTGTTTACGCAAATTCACAACTGATATAACAAAAATACATCTGTTACTATATAAGTGCTGCTTGTGAATACAGAGAAGTAGTGAACTAACTCAAAAGTGTTAACTTATTCAGATGTGCAGTTTGTGAATCAGGCCCTTAGTTTTTAATTCTAAAAGATGAATCAATGTGCTGGGCTCTAGCATATCACTTTGCCTTTTTTGCTCACTAATGCATACTTTCTTTTTTTCAACACTTCAGCTGAGGCCAGCCATTGTCCTTACTATATTCAGTTTGCTGTACTTGCGCTGCTCCTAAGAATCAAGATAAAGATACCAACTTAAATTTTAGCCTACAGTTTTACACAGCTTTACAGCTCACATTTACAGAATGTTTTAACATTTTCAATTTTCAATTTTGCTTCTTTGCCTATATATGCTTTAATAATTTGCTTATATTATTTAATTTTCCAAACAGTCATGGGCCCCTTGAGTAGGTCTTGCATACCACCAGCGTTCCGTGGACCATAGGTTAAGAACCGCTTGTCTAAACGACTTAGATTTAGCAGTCCTTCACAAAGGCTCAGCGGAAAGCTTTTTTTACTGATCAGGAGAAAACTAAAATCTCAGGCAACACATGATTTAGGGACCCCTCTGGCTTCTGGTCTCCAGCACAGACGGTGCCATTTGAAATTCTAACATTTCTGAAAACTGTCCTGATGGATATACATAAACTAGAAACAAAGTTCAGATTCTCATCCTCCAACCTGCCCTATGACCAGTGGGAGACCACAGGAAGCTTAGCAGTGAAAGAGTTATCATCATTAAGCTAGCTGATAGCAGATATATGCAATAGTTCTACAATGCACCTACAAGTATGAGAATGAGATTAGACACCAAATGAACAATACAGACTATTATTGCTTCAGTCTATCAAATCTACCACAGAAATCCAGAATTTGTAACTTCAAAACTACAAAGTCATTGGTTGACTGTGACCATCACCATGACCATGAAAACAATAAAGACCCAAGGGTCCCAATGTTGAACACATTGCCTACAATTCATAAGGATGCTAGCAGTCCACCAAGGTGACCAATTTGCCTCAGGCTCTAACTCATTTCTGGAACCTGTTTCCAAATATGTGGACTTTGTTTTGAAACCGCTCATCACAAGTTGCATCCTATGACAGGGACAGCAAATACTTGATTAGTACATCATTTGATGACCAGGAGCACATCCAAGTCATTTTGTATGCGCAAGCCCTATAAAGGAATATTCCAGAAGATACAGCATTAGTAGTGATGGAACTATATTCACAACAAAGTGAAAGACCCCGCAATGTGCCTACAGAATATATATTCAAACTAGCAAACATCAAGCCTGTTCAAAAATTATTTCAAATGTGGACATGTACTCTACATACAGATCAAGTTAACAGTTATGGGCTGTGGGCGTGTCATTTTGTTTATGGCCCAGTACATGGAAGATAGATTTAGAACCAAACTCCTTTTAAAGAGACCATCAATATGTGGGTTAAGGACTCGGATTATGTCTTTGTGATTTAGAGCAACACAGAAACACCTTGTTTGACTACTACAACTGGTTGAATGATCAATCAAAAGACATTCAATTTTTCATCAGTTACAGCTAGTCCAATATCAACTTCTTGGATCTGAATATCACACACAAGGATGGCATATTAACAGCATTATTATACACAAAGTATACAGGAAGAAACAGCGTAATGAGATGAGCGTTTCCAACATAAGTCCCTAACGGGTTCCCTTCCTTGTGGCCAATTCCTGCACATCATGAGGATTTGTTCCCTGAAAGAGGAGTATTTCATTAATGCCATAGATTTTCCGGAAAAACTTGAGGCAAGATGTTACTAAGACTAGTGAAGTTCACTCAGTTTGTCATGTGCCCGAATTAGGCCCAAGTAATGGAGCTACACATTTTTCTTACACTGTCCTAATTTTTCACAATAACATTTCTGCTGAGACCTTTTGCACATATTTGTGTGCGTGACAATGTTGGATTAGTTTGTCTGAAACTACTTTGTTTACACATCTAGCTTCACATAACATTATCACGATGCCTTGAACACCATGTACAAGGCCTCTTGACTCACTATGTGCAATTGTCGTTCTATCTTCATCCATGGGGCAACAGGGCTAGCTACATATCCATAACATCACTAATCTATACGTACAGCACAACAATGCTTTCTATTATAAATAATAAGCATCCCAAAAGATTAGCAAAGGAGGTACTTCAGTTGACACCGAGAGTCCCTGCATGCTGAGACTTCACCACGCAGCGGTCTGACATCTCCGTGAGGCCGTATCCAGTTCATGACCAAGACTGACTCCTACATTTTCTTCGGCCAGGTAATGGGGTTGGATCGTCCCTTGGGGGGGGAGTCTTGGCTTCACACCTACATACACTCTAGGTACACACAAAGTTGGGTTTGCATAGTAGGAGTACGCCTGATTACTGCCTTGTTTATATGCCTGCATATATACACTGTTTTAGCACCATGGTAGAACTATATCTACTATTTATTCTTTTGGTGCTTGTAATCACTTTCATCTGCTTCTGTCTACTGATTATCACAGCAATTGTATTCTATACAAGAATAACATAGGTTCAATAAATATATCGAAAACGTCCCACTGTGTTTTCTCTGTATATGTCTCTGAGCACAAGTAAGCACGGGTGACTGAGCGAAAGGTTCTGCTCTCTTTCCACGATCCCTGAGGAGTCAGGGTTATCATGTTCAGTGGTTGCCAGAAACCATTCGCTCCCTGGTAAGGTTAGGGGACTTATGGTGGCACTGTGAGCTAACTGGTCTCTAGGCCATATCCTGCGGGGGTGCCCGGAATCAGTCTAGTCACCTCCCCCAAAGTTTATGTTGTCCAACAAACACGCAGGTCCTACGGATTAGTGGGAACTACATGACAAGATGTACATGGTACACTACTGGAACTAAAACAGAAGCTGATATAGGCACCCGTGATGTGTGTCACCGAGTAGTGGAATGAAGCAAACAGAACCAAGGGAATCATCAGCAAGATTAGGCAAGTGGTGGATGCATTACCAAGCTTGGGCAAAGAAACATAACGGCCCTACGCAGGGGCAGAAATTTGAGAATGTCTTTCAGACTTGACCCTAGAAGACAAATCCTTAAGGCATATTCTGAACCTATTGTCAATAACGGGGCACCAACAACGTGGAGGATGCGTAGTATGCAGTTAGACAACTACGGGTTCTGAGTTTGTGTATGATGGTGTAAGAGTACTCGGTGAAACAGTCACAAACTGTAACTCTAGAAATGTTATCTATGCAATATTAGGACCCTGCAATTTAGTATGTGTTGGAAAGGCGAGTCAATAGGTGAAGACCTATATTGTAAAGCACAAATTCAGAATTCACTATGATGGCACAGCTTATTAGCTACTTCTATGAGAAGGGACATTCTGAAATGGAGTTGTAGTGCATAACACTTGAATGCTTTTAGTGGTTAAAATAACCCTGTATAGTAGTGGTGAGTGATTACAACTAAGGAGGGAAGACTAAATGATTCTCCGTCTGCACACTGTAGAAAGGGGCTTGAATGAACTAGGCGAGGTTCAAAGTATTTGAAGTATAACCCCATCAAATGTAACCACCAGGTTTGTTTTCAGAAAATTCTTCTAAGCAGCATCTGAGAATCAATTTGTCAGACTTTATTAAAAGAAGCATGTCATGAAAGCAATATCGTCCAATATTAATTCCTAGAATGCTCAAACTTGAGATACAGCACTCTAAAAGATTGTACCATCCTGGCCTTGCATATTTGGAACAGATACTACTGGCATAATACAAGGAAAGAATGACATTGGTCCTCAATTAGAGGCCCCATTGTATTGTATTGTAATTGCATTTATATAGCGCTTACTACCACTGACAAGGCGTCAAAGCGCTTTTTCAGCGAATAGCACGCTACTCCGGGACCCATAGAGGATTAGTGTTGAATTAGTATAGTGAAATATGAAAGTAATTTTAAGTGGTGGATAGGTTAGTCAGTTATTTAGATTCGGAAGGATAGAAGAGGAAAAAAGGTTTGTATTTATATAGCGCTTGTTACCTCTGATGGGGTGTTGAAGCGCTTTTTTTGGGCGAGTAGCACGCTACTCCGGAAACCCATAGAGGATTAGTGTTGAATTAGTATAGTGAAATATGAAAGTAATTTTAAGTGGTGGATAGGTTAGTCAGTTATTTAGATTCGGAAGGATAGAAGAGGAAGAAAGGTTTGCATTCATATAGCACCTGTTACCCCTGATGGGTGTTGAAGCGCTTTTCTGGCGAGTAGCACGCTACTCCGGAACCCCCAAAGGATTAGTGTTGAAAATTAGTATAGTGAAATATGAAGTAATTTGAGTGGTGGATATGTTATTCAGTTATTTGGATAGAGAAGGGTAGGCGGCGGGATAAAAGAGGGAAAGAGGTTTGTATTTATACAGCGCTTGCTACCCCCGATTGGGTTTTGAAGCACTTTTTTGGCGAGTAGCACGCTACTCTGGAACCCATAAGGATTAGTGTTGAATTAGTATGGTGAAGCATGAAAGTAATTTGAGTGGTGGATATGTTAGTCAGTTATTTGGAATGAGAAGGGTTGGGTAGGGGTAGAAATGGGAAAAAGCTTTGCATTTATATAGCGCTTGTAACCCTGATGGGGTGTTGAAACGCTTTATTGGCGAGTAGCACACTACTCTGGAACCCATAAAGGATTAGTGGTGAATTAGTATAGTGGAATATGGAATTTGAGAAGTGAACATGTTAGTCTGTTATTTTGATTGAAAAGGATAGTGGAGGGATAGAAGAGTGAAGGATTTGGATATTTTTTTTTTTTTTGGGAGGTCATAGCAGTAGGAGGAAGCTTTTGGATGAGTAAAAAGGGGAAGAGTCAGAGGGAAGAGTTTAGAAAGGTTTGTTTTGGGGGATCGATATAGTAAAAGAGGTGTCAGATGATGCAAGGAGGGGTAGAGTAGGGGAGAGTCTAGAAAGGGTTATTTTGGGGGTCATAGTAGTGGTATGGGGTTTAGGATAAATGAGAGAGTGGATGTAGAGGATATATTGATAGATGTATAGGGTGAGAAATAGGGTAGTGCATTGGAAAGAGTAGTAGAAAGAAGTTTGAGATGAGTCAGAAAGTTGGGCTAGAAGATATATTGAGAGAAGTCTAGGCTGAGAAATAGGGTAGTGCATTGGAAATGCTAAATAAGAAGAAAGTGATAAATATATAGATCCATAAGTACATTGAAAGTATATAGATGCATAAAGGAGGCAAGTATATGTAGATTAAAGATATTGATAGAGGTACAGGCTGAGAAATAAGGTAGTGCATTGGATATGCTTTTTCAGGAGAAAAGTAACAAACACACAGATCCAAGTACATGGAAGGTACATAGATGCACAATGGAAGCAAGTACATGTAGACCAAAGATGCACCAGATAAACTCCGGTTTTCAAATGTTATTGTACTTTTTTTTTTTTTTACAACATAATTACTCTACATGTTTATACAAAGCAATACACAAAGATAGGTACATATCTATAGTGAAAATAAATGCTTATATACAGAGGGATATGCTGTAAATTTCTGTTTGCGTATGGTGCTTATGTGGGGAAGAGCCAATTCTTGAGTAGTTTTCTGAAGATAAGGTGGCTGTCGGTGGATCTTATGTTGGGGGTAAAGAGTTCCATAGTTTGGCTGCTTGAACAGAGAAGGATGTGCCACCCATGGTTTTTTTCTTGTATCTTGGGATTTTGAGGCGAGGTGCCCCTTTAGAGCGGAGGTTCCTTTGTTGAATGTGTTTGGTGATTATATTCCTGATGAACAGCGGTCCCATTCCATGTATTGCTTTGTGTGTGATACAAAGCAGCTTGAACGTGGATCTTCTGGCAACCGGTAACCAATGCAGGGCTTTCAAGGCAGGTGAGATGTGGTCTCGCGGTTTGATATGCAAGAGTAGTCTGGCAGCCGAGTTCTGAATCCGTTGTAGTCTTTTCATGGTTGTTAAAGGTGATCCGTGGTAGAGGCTATTGGCGTAATCGAGTTTGGACAGAACAAGGGAGATGGGAGCTTGGACCTTGTGTGGAAATCCCAAATGAGGGAAAATTCGTCGCAGCGTTTTTATAGTGACAAAGCATGATCTTGCTAGTTTGTCCACTTGGGCATTCATCGATAGCTTGGAGTCCATGGTCATTCCGAGGTTTCTTACTTCCTTCGACACTTTAGGCGGTGATCCCAGTTCATCAGGCCAGGCGGCAAGCGGGTCATAGTGTTTCCAATCGCCACACATGAGTATTTCCGTTTTGGAAGCATTCAATTTGAGATGGCTCCAAGTCATCCACTGATCCACGGCTCTGAGACAACTGAAAATTGGGGATTTTCCATTGTCTTTGGGGCATTCCAGTTGAAGGAGTATTTGCGTGTCATCTGCATAGTTATAGCACGTGAGGTGAAATTGATTGATCAGTACCGGTAATGACTTCATGTAGATGTTGAAAAGCATGGGCGAGATGATAGAGCCTTGAGGGACCCCTGCTTTTGTGGAGTATGGTTTTGACGAGAAAGGTGGGGTATGGATGACATTAGTTCTGTTTCGAAGGTAGGACGCGATCCAGTCTAGAGTAGTTCCCTCTATGCCGGCTTCATAGAGTCTTTGTTTCAGAGTGTCATTGTCAACCGTGTCAAAGGCAGCCGAGAGGTCCAAGAGGAGTAGCGCAGCAACCCCGTTGCGGTCAACTGTATTCTTCAGGTCATCCCAGATGGCAAGGAGGGCAGATTCAGTGCCTCTTCCTGGACAGAATCCTGTTTGTAAGTCTGAAAGTATGTAATTCTCTTCAATGAATTGTGACATCTGGGCGAACGCTGCTCTTTCTATCATTTTGCCCAGGAAAGGTCCATTTGTAATGGGTCTGTAGTTGTCATGGTTCAGCAGGTCCAAGTTTGTTTTCTTCAGTAAAGGGCGTATGTGTGACTTTTTTAGTTCTTCTGGAAATATTCTGGTAGTTAAGGAATCGTTGATGATTCTTCTTACTGGAGTGGCAGCAGAGGTTGTTAAAAGAATTGTCTTGAAAGTTTGTGGTGGACACGGGTCAGAAGGGCTGCCGGCAGACCTGCTTGCTTTGACCAGGTCCATAAATTCATCGTGTGAGATGTGTTGGAAGGAACGGAGAGGCTGGGTTCGAGTATTCTTGGATTGTTGTTTTGTACAAGGGTTAGTGCTGGTGCTTTGTTTCTGTTTTAAGTATGAGTCCAATGTGTCTGCTTTGTCCGTGCAATGATTTGCCAGTTTGTCTGTGAAATCTTGAGTAACAGGATGAGTTCCTTCTAGGCAATTTGGTTTGCGAAATTCATTGAGTATTTTATAGAATTCTTTATTTGCACATTTAGCATTTTGAATTCTGTCTGAATAGTAAATTTTCTTAGCTTTTTTGATAGCTGACTTGTATAATCTGTTAATGTTCTGTAGGTGAAGTTTGTCTTGTTTGGCGTTTGTTTTGAGCCAGGTACGTTGCAGCTTTCTAATTTGTTGTTTTATGTCTTTTATCTCTATGTTTCTCCAAGGCGCTTTTTTTCTTTTGTTCTGTTGTGTGGTTTTGAGTGGTATCAGGATGTCAAAAGCTTCCTGTAGCCAGTCATATAGTTTTTGAACAGAACTTATTGTTTCCAGATTTGTACTGGATGTTAGTTGTGTTTCTAAGTGTTTCAAATTGAGTTTGTTCCACGGCCGATAGGTGGATGGATGTAAAGTAGTTTTAGGTGAGTCGCATAGTGTTGTTTTATGTTGGAAAGCAAGCAAGTGGTGGTCTGACCATGTGACCGGAGTTATAGTTTGAAAGGTAACTAGTTCGGTATTAGCAAAAACGACATCTAGGATATGTCCAGCGATGTGTGTGGGTTTGTGGACAATCTGATGCAGGTTCAGTGCATCTAGGCCAGTGATTATTGTTTAGGGATGGGTCATATTGGGTTTGTCAAAGCAAATGTTGAGGTCACCCAGAACGCATAGGTTGGAGTGTATTGTTATCAGGTTTGAAACTATGTCTAGAAGTGCGTCTGGGAATGTTGCCTTGCTAGGTGGAGGTCTGTAAAGGAGCAGGAAGTTACAGAAGGAAGACGGTGTAGGATTGCATCTGGTGAGAAGAGCCTCACAATTCTTTATGGTGATGTCGTCAACTTTAGTGACATGTAGTGTTTGCCTGAAAACAACAGCTAGACCACCTCCTTTTTTGCCTATACGATTTTGGGTGATTGTTTGATAGCCTAGAGGAACGGCTTCATGCAGGACTGGAGCCATATCATCTCCCAAGCATGATTCAGTTATGAATAGTATGTCTGGTTTTGCATCGGGGAGAAGGTTGTAGATGTGATGTTTGTTTTTAGAGAGGGATCGAGCATTTATTAGTAGACAGTTTAGAGAATGGGCTTTGGTGATAGTGAGACTTTGTTTTGTAGAAGAGTGATTAGTATTGTGTGGGTTTGTAGCAGGTGTGTTTTTAGTGCTGGTATTAGCTGTATTAGGATATCAATCGTGTAGCTGTTATGTATCATGTTCCTTATCCAGCATGCTAAGAAGCCATTTTGATGGGTCTGCGTGTGTATGTGGTGGAGATGGTGGTTGAGAGTGAGTTGGTGTGCTGTGTTGTTTTCGTGGTGTAACATTGTTGTGCAGTAGACATGGGGGAGCGAAGTTGTGAGGTGTGGCACATTGCTTATATTGTTTGCGTGTGTTTAGGGAGGGAAGGTATATGAGTCAGGGGTGGTGGTGCAGCATGTGGGTCATGTAGTAAGGTTCTAAATTGTCCAATGGATGAGAGGCGTTTGGAAGAGAATTGCTGTGTTGCTGTATCTGTGTTAGGTGTGGTGGAAGAGAGAAAGCTTGGCATTGGAGTTTGTTCCTTTGTGTGGTTTAAAAGGTGGGTGTATGTTTGTATTTTGTGATGGTAAGTATTATGAGGTGTTGCTCTTTGAAGATCTTGTTGTGCTGGTGTGTGTGATATGTTTTGTTTTTGAGGAGTAGTGAAAAGGGGTGCTGGTGTATTTGTTTCATGTGATGGATTTGTTTGTATAGTATTGTTTGTGAGAGGAGGTTGTAAGGTAGAGGGGTGGTGATGTGTTTATGAGTAGAGTGTATGTTGTGTGTAGGAGGGAATGAAGTAGAGGTAAGAGTGTTTGTCTTAGACTGGTTTGTTGCAAGAGTTAATAAGTGTGGTGCCGTGCAGTGTATGTGTTGTGCGTTAGTGTTATTATGGTAGAAGGAAGAGGAGGGTGTTGGTTGGACAAATGACGGAAGGCAGATTATATGTTTGTTAGTGCTAAAAAGTAGTCTGTTAGGAGTAATTAGAGCAGGGAGTGTGTGTCTGGATGGGATGTAGTCATGTATTGTGTTGAATGGCTGAATGGCGTTGTGTACTGTTTGTAGGTGATGGTGGAAATGTGTGGTAGTTGGGATAGAAGGGTGTATAGATGAGGTTTGGTTGGTTTTGTAGTGTATGCTGGTACATTGATTTGTGCATAGGGTTGTGTGCGGTGTACATTTGGTGTGAGTGTGTTACTATGTTTGTCGATGTGGATGGTGTGGGCTGGGTATTACTGTAAATATATGGCACCAGTTGAAGACTGGATGAGAGAAGTCAATTATTTTTATCTCAGAAGCAGAGCCAGCACGAACAGCAAGTTCATGACCATGAAGTGCTCTCAAACTCACAGCTCGTAAATACAAATTCTTTCACCATTTTTTGGTTTACCTCAATGGTCAGAGCGGCAACAGCATGCACGGCTGAAATAGGAAGGCGCCAAATGAAGAAATCAGAATGGAATGCAAACGCTTGGTAAATGGCATACACAAAGGCCATCTTCCAGCTATTCACAGTCATTTGACCCAGGACACAGGCCCAAATGGTTAGAAAGAACAAAATGCCAACATTCTATAAGTAGACAAAAAGGGAGTTAGGCCCAAATGGACAAGGAACAGGTAGGGCCATAAGTAAAGTAAAGAAAAAAAGGGAAGTGACCTGAACCTCTTGTCAATTGTCAGCATCTAAATATTTGGCTGTAGTGATTAAAAAAAACTCATTTATTTTTGATCAGGTTTTTATTAACCTACTGTTTTTAAGCAAATTATTTAATTTTTAAACAATACGTTCCAATATGAAAAGACATTATCATTTTCAGAAGATTCTCAACAATACAAAATACATCAAAGGGAAAATAAACAAATTAGGAACACAACACTACTAACAACACATTACAAAAATTACTACAAAAATCCCAATACAACAACAATAAATTCAGAAGTTATGCATGTTGTCAATATTAATCAGAGGGAACAATAATTTATATAGGAGAAAAGGAAAACAAATCAACCCCTGATCCTCAGATCAAAACTCAATCAAAAGTTCCTCAATGAATAGATTATGCCAAAAATAGGCAATGCCGACGATGCTTCTGGTCCTAGTCTATCCAGTACTAGGACTATCATCAGGGCTTCTGAATTTCAGACTGTGCGCTATGCTTCGCTCTTATGCGCAGTGGTGTTGAACTGCAATGGTACTTTACATTCCAAACTAAATATCTGGCACCGCTCCGAGTCAAGGCACTGTTACGTTTCTGAAAACCGGGCTCCTGCTCGTAATTAATGCAGGCTTCTTCCTAGAACGTGGGTTTCCTCGTAGTTTGTTCTCATAGTCTAATCTTGCCTTTCACATGGTTTTTCTCTAGCTTCTTGGAACCGGCATGAAAGTTATATCCGTTGTGTGTTGCTTTTCCTTAGAGCAACTCTTCTCGTTACTACACCCTGCTTACTATGGTCCTAGTCTATCCAGTACTATCTTGTAGTAAGCAGGGTGTAGTAACGAGAAGAGTTGCTCTAAGGAAAAGCAACACACGACGGATATAACTTTCATGCCGGTTCCAAGAAGCTAGAGAAAAACCATGTGAAAGGCAAGATTAGACTATGAGAACAAACTACGAGGAAACCCACGTTCTAGGAAGAAGCCTGCATTAATTACGAGCAGGAGCCCGGTTTTCAGAAACGTAACAGTGCCTTGACTCGGAGCGGTGCCAGATATTTAGTTTGGAATGTAAAGTACCATTGCAGTTCAACACCACTGCGCATAAGAGCGAAGCATAGCGCACAGTCTGAAATTCAGAAGCCCTGATGATAGTCCTAGTACTGGATAGACTAGGACCAGAAACGCGTCGGCATTGCCTATTTTTGGCATAATCTATTCATTGAGGAACTTTTTGATTGAGTTTTGATCTGAGGATCAGGGGTTGATTTGTTTTCCCTTTTTCTCCTATATAAATTATTGTTCCCTCTGATTAATATTGACAACATGCATAACTTCTGAATTTATTGTTGTTGTATTGGGATTTTTTGTAGTAATTTTTGTAATGTGTTGTTAGTAGTGTTGTGTTCCTAATTTGTTTATTTTTCCCTTTGATGTATTTTGTATTGTTGAGAATCTTCTGAAAATGATAATGTGTCTTTTTCATGTTGGAACGTATTGTTTAAAAATTAAATAATTTGCTTAAAAACAGTAGGTTAATAAAAACCTGATCAAAAATAAATGAGTTTTTTTTTATCACTACAGCCAAATATTTAGATGCTGACAATTGACAAGAGGTTCAGGTCACTTCCCTTTTTTTCTTAACATTCTATAAGTGGCATGTTCAGAATTGTGACTTCAAATCCAACTTTACCATTGAAGAGGATTATAAATTACAATTCTTTTGAGACCAAACATGACATTTCTATCTTTTCCGAATCAAACTTTATCACTTATATATGTAATAAGGTATCCTAATGTTATCCTATGGGAGAGGTAGGCCTCACAGTAGTGAAAAACAAATGTAAGGGTTTTTTACTACCAGGACATATAAAACTTAAAACAGTATTTCCACCTTTATAAATATGCTGCACTGTGGCCTATGGGCTCGTTAGGGCCTAACATAATAGTGACTTATATGCATTAAAAAGGAGGTTTAGGCCTGACAAAAGGTTTATTTTACCAGGTTGCATTGGCAGTTTAAAACTGCACACAGGCTGCAATGGCAGACATATTTTAAAGGGCTAGTTAAGTGTGTGGCATTTCGTTTACCGGCCCTGGGTACATGTAGTGCCACTTTACTGGGGACTTACAATTAAATTAAATGTGCCAATTGGGTGTAGGCCAATTGTACTATGTTTTAAGGAGTGAGCACTTTAGCACTGGTTAGTAGTGGTAAAGTGCACAATGTCCTAAAACCAACAAAACACATTTCAGCAAACAAGAGCTGATAAGGCAAAAGGTTTGGGGGTAGACCACACCATGGACTGTCAAGCCTAACACCTGGCTCAGCATTGATTTATTTGTTATGTTAAATTAATTTATAGAGCGCACATACTGGTTGTGCCAGTTCTTCTTTATTATCAGTCTCTTCTCTGCTTGAGAATTCCTTCCTATTGTTGTGTCTTCACGTCCATTTGGAAGCTATGAAGTTTTTAATTCATGTATGGTGTTGCAATCTTCATATGTGTTATTCTGCTGGGCTTTTCTTCCGATAGATTATGCTTCCTGCATTTTATTTCTGTTTCCAGTCCCCTGTGGAGATGCTCTCCTCTGGAATCCATACTTGTAGTATTGTATGTTCTGCAACCCTATATCCCTTTTCGATGATGTACCCTCTCTATTTGCCCAATGCCCCAGCCTCCTCTGTCTAACTGACTTACTGTCGGAGGTTCTGGAGGCATCCCTATTCCAGTCTTCCGGGTGTTCTCATTCATGAACACAGATGCAGATCTTGATTTCTCTGTAGTGGGGTTCTTCAACCTGCAGTCTTCTTTCATGATATAACCTTCCGGATCTGTGCAGCTGCTTCAGTCAGTGACCCTTGTTTCCTTGTGTCAGAGGATGTTCTTTCCCTTCTGTGTGTGATGTTTCCCACACACTCCATTTCTTTCTCCAGTTGTGTGATTTCGGCTTTCGCCTCTGGTTGTCTCTGACATCATCGCATAATATTTGGGTCCTTGCCTATATGTATATGTATGGGTGTGTATATATATAGATGTCTGTCTGTCTATCTATCTATCTGTCCATCCATCTATCCATCTATCTATCTATCTATCTATATGTATATATATCCTTCCTTATTCTCTTACTACTACCTGTGTTCTCTTTTTTCCTCCGATAGTAGTATCTTTATGGGAGATTCCACAGGTGCTAGCTCTATCTCTGGTAGCTTTATTGCTCATGCAGACTTCTTGTTCGCGTATTGCTCCATGCTTGTGCATGGGTTCTTGGTTTTCCTTCTTTCTGTTTCTAAGAAACAGTTGGACTACAGTAATGTTTCACTACGGAGTTGGAGCTCGGGCTCAGTAACGTTGCCTTCTGTCCTGGGTTCCCCTCCTCACGGCTGATCCTGTTCAGGTTCTGCTGTGCCAGTGAACTTGTTTTTTGGTTTATGTTGAATGTTGTCTGCGGACACATTTTTTCTCTTCATCTGCCAGGAGTAAAGCTACATGCTTTTTCTTCTTCTGCTTTGGTTACCTGTGGCTCCTATCTCAGTTTTTGGGCGGCAGAGCATTTTCATGCTTACCTTCCTCCCTTAGAGCGGCCGGTCTCTTCTTTTTCTACTCCAGCCAGACACTATTTCTAATCAGGGATTTGATCCAATCAGTTCGCAGACCCTCCTCCGGGGATGATTTTGCTTTGGTATCTAATTCAAAGGTAAGGAATCTGCGGCTAGATGTCTCCTTCAGATGAACAAGTTACTTACTTTCAGTAACGCTTATCTGGTAGAGACAGGATCTAGCCGCAGATTCCTTACCAACCCTCCCATCCTCCCCGCTCCTGCAAACTGCTTTATTCTTACCTTCAATATCCCATTTCACTTTAGGGATATATCTTCTGCTTGCTATTCGGATACGCCTCCTTGTAGATACATCTGTATTTACAGAGAAAGAGAGAGAGATTGATATCTCTTTATTGGCACACTGTTTCCATGGCCAGATTCTGCAAGTGGCTCTGTGTTTTTGTCGCAGAATTTAGTCACAGAAGATAGACATCAGTGTGTTGGGAAGGGGCATATATGGACTCCGTATACATCACATCCGCTGGTCGAAGTCACTACAGAGTCGCTCTATGCCCTCTACCGATGCGCAGAAGTACATCTGAAAAATATTTCCGGATCCAGTCTGGCACCTGGGGAGAATTCAAAAGGTAAAGAATGTGCGGCTAGATCCTGTCTCAATCAGATAAGGCATTACCGAGGGTAAGTAACTTGTTCTTCATGACGTATATATATTTGTCAAAAGGGCAGCCAAAGGGGCTAAAGGGCAAATCTCATTTCATTAGATGCCTGGTGGTGTGTTAAGCAAAGACATTAAAACATCTTCCCATTTGGTAGTGTACCCTCTACTTGAATTTGACCCTACCTGAAACTCAGGTGTCCTCCTTCATTACTACAATGAAAACTTGCATTGTTACAGTAGTGATTGGTTTCAAGCAAAGGATCTTATATGCAGCGTCACCAGGAAAAGTACATGTATTAAGAAACACAAACTCAAGGAAGATGTAAAAGACATCCTGCCAGTGTTGCGTACAATCAGACAACCTGAGACAATTCGTCTCAGGAGTAGTTTGGGACATGCAGAAGAATTATGGTGTGCCTAGATAGATCTGTTTGTGTGGTACTTCTGGACAGCACAGAGCGAGCTTGCACAAGGGAAGTGATCAAGGCTCAGGCATGTGGAATTCAATAAAATATCTACTTGTCCATGGGAGTGGTTGCTTCATAAATCTACTTGTCCTGTAAAAAAAATCCTCTTGTTCCTTTGGTGACATATACAGCGGCGACAAATTATGGCTGCAATCTTATAATATCGGAGCTCTGATAATCGCCTCTCTGATTATGACAGGGCTCATATTATACTACGGTTTAGATACTAGCAATTCCTTTATTTTGCCACGTTTCTGGAGGGAAAGAGAACTTGTAAATGCTCAGCAGAATTTCAAATACACATACATATTTGCTTGTGCTAAAATGCAGATCACTTTTTTTTTTCCAGGAGTACGGTACGTTGTCTTCTGTAAATGCTTGTGAATTCATTAAAGCCGTAAATCTGCACTAGCGCAAGGACATATAGCAGGGGTGCACATTTGTGACTTTCTTAAAGAATACGGCCCCAAATTAGGTCTGGTGTTAACCAAGATCTGTTTTTTATTTTATTTTACTTCTATCTCTCTCTCTCTCTCTCTATTGGCTGGCTTCACTGTGCGTGGCAACATTCTGCTCTTTCACAAGGAGTGTATTGGCAATCAAAGTAGTTTTGTTCATTACAAGGGTCTGCTGTGGCAATGTGTGCTTTTTGAGATCAAAACATATTTTTCCTTTTTGCCATTGTTTGTTATACTGGTGAGGACCCAGCTGCTTCCGCAACAATAAAGGTTTACAAAAACCATTTCAAAACAAGACACTCATTGACAAAACTAAAAGGCTGACCACCAAAGTGAGATCTTTTGTCTTTGCCAATGCTTTTTTATTTTCATGTTTCCCATAATCTTGACTGGTTACACTGATTTTCCAATATGAATATTTTTGGGGAAATATTAGCATGCATCAACACATTTTACTAAATTGTTGCTTGAACATGAAATACCTTGAAAAAAACAAGAGACAAGAGGGGTTCGGCAAAACAGGAACAGTTTGTTTAATTAAACAATGTGGCCGGGAGCACAGTCACAGGCATAGGGTGTGAGGACTGTCTCAATTTATAATCGGTCTAACACAGTTCATTAAAAGTAATAAAATGTTTCAGGTGATCCTTTTTTAGTAAGGAATGTGTACCACTGTCTTTGGAGCCATAAATTAGGGTATTGGATGAGGAATCCAGGTGGGCCTCGACTTTGCATGGACACAATGCGGCCAGTGGGTAACGTGTCCAGATGTCCAGCATGGGGAGCTCGTGATCAATGCGTGTACAGTGTGTGCTGTGTCTTGATAGGCTGTGTTCCTGCCTCATGTGGCATCTGACTTTATGGTGTTTTGAGAAGTCGCACAACCCTCCGGCCATGTGTGCTTTATTTGGGCCAATCTCCCTGGACCATTGTGGTGTTGCTGCGCCTATCGGTGGAATTGATCTGGGATTTCCTGTTCGCACATTTGTATGCTGGCTATGTGCTACCCCACCTGTGAACTGTCTCTCACTAACCTCGGGTCTCAGGGCCTGCCTAACCACATATTTCTGATTGGGGGTTGATGTGAAGTTCAGAACGGGCGAATTCATCAATAAATATGCAATTTTGTTTTTATACATGAATGTATCATTACTCATATTGACATCAACTTTCTCAATATTAACATTCCCCTCTAGTTGAATTTTCAACTATACTATCTAAACCATACTTCATGACAGTTACTTTATTGGGGGACTTTTGTTCTTCGATGCTGGCAATTATTACTTTTCTATTTACTTGCATCTTACCCAATTTGACTGCGTTTTTACGGAAGAAAATCCTCAAATGCACGGAGCCACACACAAACAAGAGCACAATAAAAACAGGTAGCAATGACGTGCACAATCCAGAAAGCCACTGAAGGAGCCAGGAGAACCAATTCGAAAAGCACTCCTGCTCAGGGGCACCTCCTTCCTCATGCTCTGTAAACTGTGCAATGCCTTGATGGCAAGAGCCAATGTCCTTTGATCTAGGTCATTCCCTGAGATAAACTTGCAGCAGGACACACCAATCTTGGCGCACACCCCTTGCTCTATCGCGGTCATTAAGTCTAACACATGCTGATGCTGCAGCACCATGAGGTGGATTGCTCTCAGTTCTTCTCTGATCGAATTAAGCCCGAGTTCAGTGCTGTTCATTATTTTAAGCATTTCCCATCTGGTGAATTAAAGCCAGTGGGCTTTGGCTTTCGTCTGCTCGGTGAAGAAGGGTATGGACCCCCCGCCGATACTTGTGAGTCAGAGAACAGTCTAAATTCTTCTGGAATGTCCTTGTACTGAGCCCAACCAAAATATTTTGCCTTTCTTTTTTCACGAGCCTGATGCAGCAAGGTTATTTTTTTACTTAGTGGGTGCTTGTACAAGTCTGATTTTTTCTCCGGTAATGACCAGGGTAGGAGTGTATGACCAGAGTAGGGGTGTGTATGATGACGAGAGAGCAAAGTCCTCCCCATCCGTGGACAAGCTAAATGTAGGCAAACTTGCAGCACTCCCAGTACATATCCATTAGCGTGGAGGTGCCCCATTGCATATCAAGAATGTGCAGGAATGTGCCACCGTTTTATTTTGTGCCCAGCGGAAGTGTTCCTTTACCTCTGAAACATAAGGAATACAATGTAAGTTACCGTACAATTAGGGGTTGCCCCTTCCCTTCTAGCCAAGTGTATCCACCCACCTCGGTATCCCAGCTTTCCTGACATGGGGTGTCTATGCATTTGTTCAACCCTCCTCTATGAGACCCATTTCTCTTTGTATCATTGAGCTGGATGGCCCTACACAGAAACTCCTTGTTGTGGGTCCACTTGTTATTAAAGAAGACTGCCCCAGATGCGCTAAGGGCCACCCTTGGCTGGCAAATAGAGTCAGGAGCGGATGTGTTTGTGCATTGAGATGGGGGTTTTGCTACCTCCAAGAATCTCTTCTCTGGGAAGTCTTGAGGCCAAACAGTATCCTCCCCTATGGTGCCCTT
Source organism: Calotriton arnoldi (assembly GCA_963921515.1). Taxonomy (NCBI): domain Eukaryota; kingdom Metazoa; phylum Chordata; class Amphibia; order Caudata; family Salamandridae; genus Calotriton; species Calotriton arnoldi. The sequence continues at coordinate 1,710,207 of CAWUFW010002140.1, forward strand.
CCTGTGCATCCCGTGTAGCTCAGTTTGAATGTCGCTAGGCTCGGTGAAAAGGTATAAAGTTGTCAGGTTGGTCTTGTAATGTGTAAGGTTCAATACTGGATTTTGGCTCTGATTCTGCATAGGTATAGGTGGAGAAGGCATTTTGCTTTTTCAGGAGCTACCTCAAGGGACATGTAAAGTCTATCTGCGCCTACTGCATGCAGTTTCAGCGAACAGATGTAACACGACCTGGGTGATATCTTAGAGCCCGTGATGGTCATGTTCTGATACCACGTGTTGTGTGAAAGGGCGCTGTGTAGGGCATGTGGAATGCTAGTGTTTGGGTCGGTGTAATTATAAGTGACATGACAGAGAGCCCTACGCAAGCGCTGTGATAGTTTTGGAATAGACTTCATTTGGTCATGCGGTTCTTTGGCAACAAATAGGTGCGGTAGGACCCAAACTAGACAGAGGGCACATAAAAGTGCACAAATACATAACTTGAGATTGAACATTGCAAGTCTTGGATATGGATTCAGGGGAGATGTCTGTGGTCCTCTGGTTATCAGGTGTTTTCGTTTAACAGTTCGATTTAAAAGTTCACAGTACAGTTTGTAAGTTTGATTCACATTCTTTAGATCCACGTTGGGGTGATGACGTGGCAGCTGAAAGGTGGTGCACTTGGTGGTTCGATTGCAGACTTGTTGGGTAAGACTTGGTTTGTTTGTTAATTTAGAAAAACATTGCATGTGCACCGTGGTTAATAATCTTTTTCTTTGGGGTTCATGTATTTCCCTCAGGGGTGTGTTCTCCACACTCTATTTACGCAAATCTTTAGTGAGGCACCGGAAGGTGCCCCAATCATGGTATCCTTTTGATAGTTAAAAGCTAAAAGGTGGCTTATGGGTAATCAGGTGGATTAATCTACTTTGAGTCCTTGTACCTAACTGGGTGTTTGGATTAATATTTTACGGAGTGTTCTTGTGTTTATGGGGATGGATCTATCAGTTTTATCAAGGCTTTTATGGGCTTCACCAGTTTCCTTAGACCCTGTCCCTCCTGATGTGTGCCTTGGGGCAACATTGGTGCGGGTTGTTTTCAACCTACACGTGCGCCGTACTGAATGAGGAGGGGGTATGTCGTTGAGTGTGGTGGCTGCAACATGCCCCGAGATCACACGTCTCTTGACTTCCGGCATTCAATGTGCCCCTCCCTCGTAGCGCCAGATATCTCAGTTTCACCCTTTCTCCGGAGGCTTCTCTTCTTGCACTAACTTTGGGCTATTTTTGTTGTGTTTTGGGTGCTTCCTTAGATCTTGCGCGATCTACTATTTCACTTACCTTGAGGTGACGGGGTTGAAGGATCCTTCCATGGCTCCCATTTACCTCTTACCGCCTTCTTGTGGTGTCCCAGGTTGGAGCGTACTGCTTTCTTCGGATGGTGTATGTGAGGCCTGGTGAGCTGGACAATTGCTAGACCTGTTTCAAGGGTGAGCGCAGTCTGTGTTCTACTCTCGCCTGGAGCTGTGATGTACTTTGTGGCCTACCCTCTCCCAGGCACTCCCTCTCCCTCAGACCACATGTTCTCAGTTGTGTTTGGATCTGCGGTTCCTGGCTTGTGGTCAGGGACTTCCACCTAGTGGGCGTGCTAGAAGTGTGGCATAGTAACTGAACATCGGATATTAAAAAAACACGAAGGAAATAACAGAAAATATCGCCGAGATCATAAGAACGTGGGGGGCGCATGGCTAAGTCCAAGAATCCTCATCAAACTTTTCCTAGGGATAATGACTGGACCAGGGCTGCCTCGCGACTCCAGAACGCCTGGCTGACCTGACGAATCTCTCGATGGCCCCGATGCATGTGCTCTTGAGGTTGTGGAGTCTTCACTATCCTAAGCGTACGGAAATTCTGGATCCCGCCACTTGAGGACAGCTTCATTTTAGAACTGAAAGGGATCTTTTCGGAGGCTTGTAGGTTTTTTGGGGGTGTTGGTGGAACTACATGCCATGATGGAAACATGGGTCCCGGGCCGAGTGCCTGAGAATGGAGGCCTTTTGACTTAGTAATTGCAACCAGTCCCATTTGTCTTTGGATGCGGGAATCTGGGTACCTGCTTTTTAAGTACTTGGTCTGAGAGCCGCGCCACCCCCTCATCAGTCTGCCCTCCCCCTGGAATGTGGCCAACCAACCCCACCCTGGGGGATCTGCAGCAGAGTGCGACCTTGGCTCCCGCTGGTGCCCTTAATGGCAAACTTTAGTAAGGCTACCCAATTGGCAGTGCACATAGAGCAGCCCTGAATCCCCAGACACAAGTATAAGTTTGTATTCCCAACGTTGTCTCATTGATCCTTCTTTTGGTTTTTGGTACAGTTAATACTTGGGATGTGGGCAAATGGGGGGTATTTTCCTCTGGGGTTTTATCATACTGCACATTTGGATTCTGTGTTTGTGTGAAGGCAATACCTCCCCAGACAGTTACCCTCCCTGCCCAGGCTGTGGCCCCCGTCCCTGTTGGGCTGAGTTCCCTCTCTGCGGTTGCTGTTGCACATGTTTGTCCAATTACCTGATCCGTGTTGTGAGGGTGTGGTGGCGGACAGGCCTCCCAGTGGCTGAATGTCGGGTGTATTCGGGTTTCCCTGAGCTTGATTCTGGGGATTAGGATTTTGTGGTGGCTGACGATCTCTGTTCGTGGTATGATTTTAACAAGCCTCGGTCTACCAGGTGGCTCATCCTGTGGCAATAGTAACATTCCCTAATGTCTGGTTGCCGCTATAGCTAGGTTGAAACCCTCTGGGGATTTGCGGTGGAGCCCCCTTTAAGACTGGTGCCATTTGCACGTTCTCGGCCAACGCGGCCCCCTCAAGGGCGGTCTTTTTCAATTTGTGTTGGACCAATCTCTCTGGGCTTGCTCCTGTTTCTCTCTATCCTTCTCTTGTTTCTCTTTGTGCAATATATGGGCTTGTATCTCCCACCAGGGCTTGGTGTCTAACCCAACCACGCTGTCCAATCTGCTTTGTATCCCGGTGGGCAGCCCCTTTTTGAGAATATTATAAAAAGAATAAGACTTGTGGGCCCGTGTCAGTCCACGGCTGTCCTGTCTCTTGTAACCATCCTTTCTTCCCTCATCCTATCCAGAAAATCAGTTATTGTCTCCCCTGGCTTCATAGTCTCCGACATTAGCCCTCCTACGTCATGGTGGTCAGGGAACATCCCCTCCCTCAGGGCTGTCCATATTCGGTGCCTGTATGAATTGAATGCGGCCTCCTCATGCTCAGTGTTTGTCAGCATAATTGCTGGGATGCAAACACAATGTTGGTCTGCTCTCCAATAAGACTACTTAGCAGACTTTTGATATCGCCTATCGCTAGGTTAATTCCCGCGGTGTTCTTCTCAAAGCATGAGATCCATTTTTCCACTCCATCCAGCAATGGCGTTAACTTTGTCCTTAGCCCCTCTTTATCCATTTGAGCCCATGGCACATAGCTGGCCCCTGACGTGCCCTACTGTAGTAGCGGGTGCATCTTTGGGTAGCTTTCCTGGTTTCTTCTTAACATGGTGTTCCCATCTTTTTACACATTCTTGCATGTAGGGGAAGTTCCACCCGGGATCTCCTCCTCCATGCCGGATGCAGTCTTCTGATGTGGCAATGTCCTCTGGTTTGAAGGATCCCTCCTTCGGCCAGGGTCTATCATACTGGTCTTTTCTCTTGGTCCAGTGGGCTAGCAGTTGGCAGAATGGCCATGCAAAGGTATTTCCTTCCTCTCTGGCCACTATCTCCCTTGGGGTCAGTCTATCTATATCGTGCGTTCGGGTGGAGCAGCGTACGTCTTCGCTGCTGCTCCCCTCATGCGTACACAAAGGTGCCATCCTGTTTTTCCCATGTCCTGGTTGGGCCAGCACCAGGCTACCTTGGTTCCTGATTTCCTGGTCAGCCCCTCTCTTTCGTTAAAAATTTGGTGAGGCTTGGATCCCAGCCAAAAGTCTTTAATTTAATTCTACCTATGAGTCTTACCCGATCGGTGCCCTGGGCCTACCTCCACTCTCCTCACGTAGGGGGCGCGCTGCTCTGTGTTCTCACTGTGGTTCCCGGGTGAGAGCTCTTTCTCTTTTCTTGCTTAGCTCGCACCTTCCCTCTACATCCCGTCTAGGCTGCCTCCTTCGCTCTGAGCTATTTGCTGTTCTTTTTGGTTGGGCTTTGCCCTCAGGTTTGCTCTCTGTTGTTTTCTCGGCTACCTAGGCAAGTCCTGTAGCTCCACCCTCATCAAGCGGATCCCTAAGGACTGGTGCCCCCTTCCTCACTCTCACTAGCAGTATCACTGTCTAGAACTGCTACAAACCTCCCTGACACTTGTCTGTGGTCACCTAAATCAGTGAGGGTGCGTGTCCTCGGCGCTGCTGGGGTTCTATGTGTCTGGCGCAACGGATGGCGGGGTCGAACTTATGGGAGCCCTTGCACTGGACTGGAGTTGGTCTATGACTGCTTGGGCATGCTGGCCTATTAGTCTCTCATGCCTGGGCCTAACCGCTCATTAGGGGGCCCGCTAACTTCTTCAACTGGCGGATTAGAGTATCCTAACGCAGGGGGAGGGGGAGAGAGCACCTACATACCTGCATATGGTGGGGGAGGTGCTGTTGACGTGTTTGCTATCTGTAGTGCAGGAATGTCGATCTGGGCCTCCTCAAAGAAGGCCCATAGTTCCTAATGCCTCTCTCTTATCTTTCTTTTGGCCTGTGTATTTGGTTTGTATGTATGTTCTCATGTGTTCAAGTATTTTAGTGTCGAAAGTTCCCTTCTTTGGCCAGGGATATGTACGTTCCTTCATGTGTGTGAGCCATTCTTGGCAAACCTTATTACGTTTTTTAGCCTGTGTGGGGTACCGAGTTGGCATATGTTTTAAGGGTGTCTCCATGATAATTTTGGTAGTTTTAGAGGACAAGATACCTTAGCTACTTTATTTTGGGGACTCTGGTTTTGATCTGAATCGCGGGGAAAATATACATGGGGGTTTACTGTTTCTAATTACTTAACTATGAGCTCAGCGCTATGTACAGTTACATCAACAAATTCATCATTAAAAAAAACGTTATTTCGGCCAGTATGGCCATAAAAGCACCGATAAAAATACAATACATCACGTTCAACTTAATAACAATAACCATTGCTCTGTGTGAGGCACCAAATAGGACATTGTTGGCATAGACTTACAGTCATGTTACATAACGTAATTCCACCGACCAACCTCCAGATACACGAAGCTAACCTGAGAATATGAGAGTCGTAAAGTGGATGTGCAATATAGGTGCAGGATGATAGCTTTTGCATTGTTCAAACAATTGGGTTCAATAAAGTGCATGTGCGCGACCAACAAAGTGGCCATTGCAGAGGACCCGCAACCCTCGACTCTGAATAGAAATTCGATAAAATCAATGTGCAATACTTAGGCAGCTTAATCTCAATTACATTGTTACAGAAATCGAGGAGAGTTGAGTACTTAAACAATGCCTGGGAAAAGAAGAGACCATTACACTAAACATGTAATACTCAATCTTCCCCAGAGCCTGGCTCTGGTGGCCTGAGGTAAACCTAAGGGTTTTGATTTCAATAAAGTGCATGTGCAATACATCAGCAGCGTGGAGATTTTTACATTAATCTTAAACCGTGCTCTGAAAAATGCGTATGAAATACCTAAACAGCACAAAGGCCATTACAATAGTCCCATACCCGCGATTCTATTGCAATCAAGGTGGCCCTCACCTAGCAAAATTTGACAGTGGATACAAAGAAAAATATAAAAACAATTTATACATCACATTATAGTTAAGAAGGATCGTTAAAAAGTCATAAACTAATTTCATTCAAATTTAAAAGTGGCATGGAGAAAAAATAATCAGGGCCCAGTTTAAAAAATCTAAAACGATGAATTGGCCAGGGCTAAGAATTCGTCTTTAAAATGGCCCTGCGTGTGCACCACATAGAGAATAAAAAACATGATACGGAGAACACAATAGGTATGTGGGTGTCATATTTCAATAACCTAGAAACTCACTACAGTGTCTGTATCCCAAGTTTCTACATAGCTGAAGAAGCCATCGGATCCTTGCCCTCTTGTATCCTTGGCAGAAGAATATGACATGATATTCTGTCTCCTCAGAATTATTACAGGCTGGGCAACCCAAAGCAGGTGAGTCCGCCCACTTACTGGTGTAAGCACGCAACGGGAGCACCCCATGTCTGAAGTGCAGATATAACTTCTTAGCCAGGAATGGCTGAATGTCATCCAGGACTGGTTCTAGTCTATATTGATTGTAGGAGAGTAGGATCTGCCTCTTATGTTGCCCCCACTTTTTTTCTGATGTTTACACTGGTTTCTGGCTATAGTCAGGCTGGGACCCTGCTAATCAGGGCCCCAGCCTCTCTGTTCTCTCTAAACGATTTGGAGTGCACTCTAGGTGCACTAGTGATTGGATACTGTGGCACCTTATGAGTCCCTAGTATATGGTACCTTAGGTACCAAGGGCATAGGTACTTCACAGGCCTACCAGGGGCTGCAGCATGTATTATGCCACCCCTGGGAAGCAGACTAAATCTGACACCACAGGCCTGCTACTGCAGCCTGAGTGAGGAAGTGCTAGCACTCCTCACTGAGATATAGGTTCCCTATATCTCTCCTACACACACATATAACCCCATCAGTCACCCCTAAGGCAGGCCCTATCAATCCTGAGGGCAGGGTGCTTGGCTTCTATGTGAGGGGGTGCCTCTGCCTGAGCAGGGCCCCTCTGCAGCTCTCAGAGTCCATTCTCTGGTGCTGTTTGTGGATGCGGTTAAACCATATACTTTTAAGTGCATTATATCCTCGCGGTAAAATGCTAACTTTGGAATGGCTGCATCGAAACATGTCGTGTTTGGTGTCAAACACCTTGGAATACTACCCCCCGCCAGTCCTGGCGGCGGGGGTAGCATTCCACCCTTCTAGAGGGATAGACATGTACCTACTGTGGAAACGCGGTAGAATCCTGCAGAGCCCTGGCATCACAAAATGGATGCCACCAGTCACAGACACTGGGCTGCCCTCCTGCTGATGACCAACACTCGCAGTGGAGGAAGCCCAACAATAGATATCCTGTCCCAAGGGGTGTGACCACCTCCCAGACAGGGTTTAGTGTATTGGGGCTGGGTGGGTGCACTCTTAGAGTGCTTTGAAGTCCTGCACTGGGGGAGCAGAAGGCTCCTCTGTGCATATGCCAGTTCAAACCGGCTCAGGGGCTACCTGTCCCTGCTCTGGCGCGAAACTGGACAAAGGGAAGTGGGTGTAGCCACCCACTCCCCTGACCCTCCCATAGGTAGGGTCATAGAGCTAGTCCCTCCCTTTCTTTTAGTATAAGAGGGGGAACCTGTGCATTGCACCCTAGATTTCCCTGGACGACGCTCTACAAGAAGAATCCCGGACCTTCGACGTTCCACTACCTTTGGAAGACTGAAGAATCTCCCTTGGAGTCAAGGAGTGACTCCCCTGCTTGGCAGGCACCAAAAACTACAAACGACGGTCGCAAACTACGCCACTCCCGCCGGAGTCCGAAGTCCCTGCAGCCCAAGAAGTGGATTTCCTGACTTCTCAAAGGCCATCGTGAGTCCCCAGCGAAGCTGAGGCCAGTGGACCCCAAGAGTAACGAGGAACCGCGACCCCTGGGTACCGTGCACTATTGTCGAGTGCAACCCCTTCACAACGTTCCATGAACTTGTGCTTTGGACCACGTGTGGTCCCAGCCTCCAGCAGGAATCCCTCCTAAGATCAGAGGCCTACCACGTCCCGAGTGACCGTGGGCCCCTGTGAGTGAATCCTCCCGAGGCGTCTTCGCGATCCCTTGCCAGCCGGCTTGTGGGTCCCCAGAAGACTTTCTAAAGAAACCAAAGGGCTCCCCTGGTTGCTCCAGGCCTGCCCTGACTTACCCTCGCTGGGTGAGTCCCCCAGACCTTGCTGGTCTGCGCCATTGTCTCTTCACACTTTCCCCGAGACTTGCTGTTACCAAGGCTTGTTGGCTCCGATCGAGTCGCCGACACCGCAGTAAGCTGCAGACATTGTGGGACACGCCGAATCCAGCTCCTGGTCGTCGTCGACGCCTCCTGGACCTCGTGGCTGAAGAGTCAAGGCAACCGCGAACGACCTGAACCTTGCGACGACGGTGGGCATCCATCTTCCGTGCCCCGAGTCACTGCCAAGTGACTTTGAACACTGTCCCCTCTGCTTTCAGGTCTTCCATCTTCCGAATCCAGGCTTGGATTCCTCCGGACACTTCTCCTGTCGCCGCAAGCAGCAAGTCTTCACTGGCTCCCATTGAAAACGACGCCGCGACCCGACACCAAAGAACACCTATGCACCCGGCTCCCCTGGGTGAGGTAACTTCAGCACTACGGTGCTCCTGTGGGTGTGGGCCCTAGAACTACTTACCCTGTAAGTGACTTGCTTGTAGCTTCCCTAGAAGTGTCCTAAAACTCTAACTTTCCAAGTGCGACAATTGCGCTGACTCGTACAGGGTTCGCGTCTGTGTTAGACACACCGCGTCCATCTCCTTTGTAACACTATCTAAAACTGTATCCTTCGACTCGTACTGAGTCCGATCGGTGTTCGCCTCGAACACACAAAGGGCCTGTAACTCTGAGATCTCCATTGCACTGACTCGCACAAGGTTCGCGTCTGTGTTAGACACAGCGCGTCCATCTCCCTTGCATCTCTATCTGTGACCGCGTCCTTCGACTCGTACAAGGACCGATCGGTGTGTTCGCCTCGAACACGCAAGGGACCTTTAACATTGAAATCTCAATCGCGTCTGAGTGCATAGACTCGCACAGGACTCGCACCGGTGCCAGGTCACCGCGTCCGTCCCCTGTGGGTCTCCTACAACTACCTGGGGTGGTTCTTGGGGGTCCCTCGATTCTAGATGCCCTAGACCTAGGTCTAGCAAACTAAGATTGTGATATTCGATTGTGCTAAACTTATTCTGATAATATTTGACTTGTACATATGTTCCTGACTTCTAATCTCATAAAGAGATTAGTAGAGAGTGTTTATTAATAAATACATATATATTTGATATATATACCTGTGTGGTGTCTTTTCATTTGGTGATTCAAGAGATTGTGTGGTAAAACAAGCTGCTTTACATTCCTTCAAGACTTAGCCTGAAGGCTGCTCTCCACAGCTACCACTAGGATAGCTTTCTATAAAGGTTGTCTTAAACCTATCTACCATAAGAGTCGAATTGTTCTGGTGCAAGGTGTCCACTTTAATTAGTGAACAGCATATACCAGGCCAACTTCTCACATTGGTGGGCAGCGTGTGGGATTCCAGCTTGCTATTGTTTTACCAGAAAATCTCTATTTGAATTACTAACTGAAAACCACTATAGGTACTTAAGGTACATATAAAGTCAAGCTTAGTATCAATAAGTTCTACTGAACTTAGAGCTGTGTGCCAAGGGATAGCACACCCTTTCTACAGCTCAAGCTAGTATCAGTAGGCCACAAACTAGTGTAGGTAGTACAACACTGCACAACACTAGAATGTCCTTAAAGGGTGGAACCAGTGGATCCACTCAGCCTCAGTATAAGGACATGGCTTTCTCTGACTTGAGAGCCATGTGTGTTGAAAGACACCTGAGGCTAGGACAGAGTCCCTCAACCCTACACCTGATAGATCTGCTGACAGCAGATGATCTTAGATTGGCTCTAGGAGCTAATGGGTCTGAATCAGTGGGTGGGTCAATTACAGTATCTGGGTCAGATGATGAAAATCAGAATGACCAGGACTCTGTGATTGAAGGGCCAGGCCTCAAGGGGCCTGAAAAGGACAGAGGAATTCTCCCTAAGAGAACTGACAGAGTGGAGGAGAGGCATAGGTCCCCTTCCAGGGAATCTGAGCACTCTTATCACTCTGGCAGAGAATTTGTCCACCAGAGGAACTCATACTTTCCCATAAGAGAGACCTCCTCTGAAAGAATGTGCAAACTGCTGCAGTATGAGGAAGCAAGAGTTGCCCTCAGAACCAAGCAGTTGGCACTGGATAGAGAAGCCCTGGAGATCCAGAGAGCTTCTAGAAGAGAGGGGTTAGAACCCCTTGGTGGCAGCAACAGTGTCCCTAGAGGCAGAGAATCTATTCCAGACCATAGGAACCTGAGCAAGGTTGTTCCTCCCTACCAGAGTGGGGATGATATCCACAAGTGGATAACTGCTATGGAGAGGGCCTGTAGAGTACAGCAGGTCCCCCAAAAGCAGTGGGCAGCAATCTTGTGGCTCTCCTTTTCAGATAAAGGTAGAGACAAGCTCCTCACTGTTAGAGAAGAGGATGCTGATGATTATGAAGTCCTGAAGAGTGCACTGATAGATGGGTTTGGCTTAACCACTGAGCAGTACAGGTTGAAGTTCAGAGACACCCAGAAGGCACAGACTCAGGACTGGACTGACTTTGTTGATTGTGCAACCAAGGCTCTGGAGGGTTGGCTGGTTGGCAGTAGGGTTACTGATTTCAAGGGATTGTATAATCTGATGATGAGAGAACAGATCCTTAATAATTGCCAGAACCAGTTGTTGCATCAGTACCTGGTGGACTCGGATCTGACCTCTCCCCAAGAATTGGGAAAGAAGGCAGACAAATGGGTCAGAACCAGGGTGAGGCAGAAACCCCAGAACCAAGGGGGTGACACCAAGAAGCAAGATCCTAAGGGCTCTGAGAAAGGTGGGGATAAGTCAAAAGACCAGAAGTCTTCACAAGGGCCCCAAAAATCTGCATCTGGTGGGGAGTCACAATCCAACAAGGGAAAAGGCCAAAAGAAGCCCTGGTGCAAATTCTGTAAACAGAAAGGGCACTGGACTTCTGACTGTAACAAGTCCAAAGACCAAACCACCACCACTCCTGCCCCTAAGGCAACTGTTCCCCCTAGTTCAGCTACTGGTGGAGGTGGTACTCAGAATAAGGGTGTAGTAGGGTTGACCCTGGGTTCTGAAGTGGACTCTGACCTAGTCAGAGTGCCCACTCAGGCAATGCTGATTTGTGAGGGAGACCTTAATATGTCCTTCCTAGTGAGTCCCAGTAATCTGGGCAAATACAAACAGCAGCCTGTAATAAATGGCAAACAGGCTTTGGCATTTAGGGACACAGGTGCTAGTGTCACCATGGTGGCAGAGGATCTTGTGGACCCTGGACAGATCATCCTGGGCGAAATGTACCAGGTGACCAATGCAAGCAACGTCAAGACCAACCATAGTCTGGCAGTTGTGAATTTCTCCTGGGGAGGGGTAACTGGCCTCAAGAAGGTTGTAGTCAGTGCAGACCTCCCTGTCGAATGTCTATTGGGCAATGATCTAGAGACTTCAGCCTGGTCTGAAGTAGAGTTATGGACTCATGCTGAGATGTTGGGCATCCCTGCAGAGGTATTTGCTGTGACCAGGTCACAAGCAAGAATGCATGACACTGAACCAGCTCTGGATCCTGGAACAATGGACCAGATGCTTCCCAAGAGGAGGAGCAGTAGGGTAAAGGCAGTGCCTTCCCCTCTGTCTCAGATCACAGATTCACCCCCAGAGGGAGGTGAAGCAGATCCTGAAGAAGGAACTGCCCCAGAGGAACTTGAGCCTGATCAGGTTGAGTTCTTGGGGGCAGGGGGCCCTTCTAGGGAAGATCTGAGTAAGGAGCAACAGTGCTGCCCCTCTCTTGAACCCCTCAGACAGCAGGCTGCTGCTGAGGCTGCTGGGAGTGCTAGTGGGTCCCATAAAGTTTATTGGGATGAGGGACTCCTATATTCTGAGAGTAGAGACCCAGCCCCTGGAGCCACCAGGAGGATGGTAATACCTCAGAAGTTTAGGGGTTCCTCTTGACCCTAGCACATGACATCCCTTTAGCAGGACACTTGGGCCAAAACAAGACCTGGGACAGGCTTGTTCCACATTTTCATTGGCCACATATGTCAGAGGACACAAAGGAGTTTTGTCGCTCCTGTGTCACATGCCAAGCCAGTGGTAAGGCAGGTGGCACAACAAAGGCCCCCTGATACCACTACCGGTGGTGGGGGTACCCTTTGAAAGGGTAGGGATTGACATTGTTGGTCCCCTTGACCCTCAAACTGCATCTGGGCACAGGTTTATCCTGGTGGTAGTGGATCATGCCACCAGGTACCCAGAAGCAATTCCCCTGAGGACCACCACAGCCCCTGTGGTGGCAAGAGCCCTCATTGGAGTCTTCTCCAGAGTGGGTTTCCCAAAGGAGGTCATTTCTGACAGAGGTACCAACTTCATGTCAGGATATCTAAAAGCAATGTGGAAGGAGTGTGGTGTAACTTACAAGTTCACCACCCCCTATCACCCACAATGCAATGGTTTAGTTGAACGCTTCAACAAAACCTTGAAAGGAATGATTAAAGGACTCCCAGAGAAGCTTAGGCGGAAATGGGACCTTCTTCTTCCTTGCCTGTTGTTTGCATACAGAGAGGTTCCACAGAATGGGGTTGGTTACAGCCCATTTGAGCTTCTGTTTGGGCATCCTGTGAGAGGTCCACTGTGTTTGGTAAAAGAGGGCTGGGAGTTACCTCTCAAGCCCCCCAAACAAGATGTGATGGACTATGTACTTGGTCTCCGCTCCCGGATGGCAGAGTACATGAAAAAGGCAACCAAAAACCTGGAGGCCAGCCAAGAATTACAAAAAGCTTGGCATGACCAAAAGGCTGTACTGACTGTATACCAGCCAGGACAGAAAGTGTGGGTGTTGGAGCCTGTGGCCCCAGCAGCCCTCCAGGACAAGTGGAGTGGCCCCCATACAATAGTTGAACAGAAGGGAGAAGTCACCTACCTGGTGAATCTTGGAACTCCCAGGAGCCCCCTGAGGGTGCTCCATGTCAACAGATTAAAGCCATATGTTGACAGGGCTGACATGGGCTTGCTCATGGCAACTGATGAGGACCAGGAGGAGGAGAGTGACCCTCTCCCTGACCTGCTCTCTCAGAACCCTGATGATGGGTCAGTAGATGGTGTTGCTTTGGCAAGCAGCCTCACTGACCATCAGCAAACTGAGTGCAGACAAGTTCTGCAACAGTATAGACATATGTTTAGCCTGACCCCTAGTCAGACTTCCTGGTGCACCCACGAGGTGGACACTGGAGACAGTCTGCCTGTCAAGAATAAAATCTACAGGCAACCTGACCATGTCAGGGACTGTATCAGGACTGAAGTCCAGAAAATGTTGGAGCTAGGTGTAATTGAGCCTTCAGATAGCCCTTGGGCTAGTCCAGTAGTCCTGGTACCCAAGCCTCATACCCAGGGTGGTAAGAAAGAAATGAGGTTTTGTGTAGACTACAGAGGCCTCAATGCAGTCACTAGGACTGATGCCTATCCCATACCAAGGGCAGATGAGCTGATTGATACTTTGGCCTCAGCCAAGTATCTAAGCACGTTTGACCTAACAGCTGGCTACTGGCAGATCAGATTAGCTGATGATGCAAAAGCCAAGACAGCATTTTCGACCCCTGGTGGGCACTACCACTTTGTGGTGATGCCCTTTGGATTGAAAAATGCACCTGCCACTTTCCAGAGGTTGGTGAATAAAGTTCTGACAGGGATGGAAACTTATTGCTCAGCTTATCTAGATGATATTGCTGTCTTTAGTTCCTCCTGGCAGGATCACCTGGTCCACCTCAGGAATGTTTTGGAGGCCCTGCAGAAAGCAGGCCTCACTATCAAGGCCACTAAGTGCCAGATAGGGCAGAGTCAGGTTGTGTACCTGGGCCACCTTGTAGGTGGAGGCCAGGTTCAGCCTTTACAGAGCAAAATCCAAACCATAATGGAATGGGTTGCTCCAACCACCCAGACACAGGTGAGAGCCTTCTTAGGCCTGTCTGGGTACTATAGGAGGTTTGTCAAGGGATATGGATCTATAGTGACCCCCTTGAATGATCTGACCTCAAAGAAAATGCCAAAAAAGGTTCAGTGGACAGCTAGCTGTCAGAAGGCATTTGAAGACCTAAAGCAGGCCATGTGCACTGCCCCCATCTTACAGAGTCCAGACTACACCAAAAAGTTCATTGTCCAAACAGATGCTTCTGAGCTGGGTGTGGGAGCTGTACTGTCTCAACTGAATGATGAAGGTCAAGACCAGCCAGTAGCTTTTATTAGCAGAAGGCTGACCCCTAGAGAGAAACGTTGGTCAGCTATAGAGAGGGAGGCCTTTGCTGTGGTATGGGCCCTGAAGAAGCTGAGGCCATACTTGTTTGGCACTCACTTCATAGTTCAGACCGACCACAAGCCCCTCCTATGGCTTAAACAAATGAAAGGAGAAAACCCAAAACTTTTGAGGTGGTCCATTTCCCTACAGGGGATGGACTATACAGTGGAACATAGACCTGGGACCCAACATGCCAATGCAGATGGACTCTCAAGGTATTTCCACTTTGAACACGAAGACTCAACTGGTCAAGGTTAGTTTAGTGTCCCTGCGTTTGGGGGGGTTGTGTAGGAGAGTAGGATCTGCCTCTTATGTTGCCCCCACTTTTTTTCTGATGTTTACACTGGTTTCTGGCTATAGTCAGGCTGGGACCCTGCTAATCAGGGCCCCAGCCTCTCTGTTCTCTCTAAACGATTTGGAGTGCACTCTAGGTGCACTAGTGATTGGATACTGTGGCACCTTATGAGTCCCTAGTATATGGTACCTTAGGTACCAAGGGCATAGGTACTTCACAGGCCTACCAGGGGCTGCAGCATGTATTATGCCACCCCTGGGAAGCAGACTAAATCTGACACCACAGGCCTGCTACTGCAGCCTGAGTGAGGAAGTGCTAGCACCCCTCACTGAGATATAGGTTCCCTATATCTCTCCTACACACACATATAACCCTATCAGTCACCCCTAAGGCAGGCCCTATCAATCCTGAGGGCAGGGTGCTTGGCTTCTATGTGAGGGGGTGCCTCTGCCTGAGCAGGGCCCCTCTGCAGCTCTCAGAGTCCATTCTCTGGTGCTGTTTGTGGATGCGGTTAAACCATATACTTTTAAGTGCATTATATCCTCGCGGTAAAATGCTAACTTTGGAATGGCTGCATCGAAACATGTCGTGTTTGGTGTCAAACACCTTGGAATACTACCCCCCCCGCCAGTCCTGGCGGCGGGGGTAGCATTCCACCCTTCTAGAGGGATAGACATGTACCTACTGTGGAAACGCGGTAGAATCCTGCAGAGCCCTGGCATCACAAAATGGATGCCACCAGTCACAGACACTGGGCTGCCCTCCTGCTGATGACCAACACTCGCAGTGGAGGAAGCCCAACAATAGATATCCTGTCCCAAGGGGGTGTGACCACCTCCCAGACAGGGTTTAGTGTATTGGGGCTGGGTGGGTGCACTCTTAGAGTGCTTTGAAGTCCTGCACTGGGGGAGCAGAAGGCTCCTCTGTGCATATGCCAGTTCAAACCGGCTCAGGGGCTACCTGTCCCTGCTCTGGCGCGAAACTGGACAAAGGGAAGTGGGTGTAGCCACCCACTCCCCTGACCCTCCCATAGGTAGGGTCATAGAGCTAGTCCCTCCCTTTCTTTTAGTATAAGAGGGGGAACCTGTGCATTGCACCCTAGATTTCCCTGGACGACGCTCTACAAGAAGAATCCCGGACCTTCGACGTTCCACTACCTTTGGAAGACTGAAGAATCTCCCTTGGAGTCAAGGAGTGACTCCCCTGCTTGGCAGGCACCAAAAACTACAAACGACGGTCGCAAACTACGCCGCTCCCGCCGGAGTCCGAAGTCCCTGCAGCCCAAGAAGTGGATTTCCTGACTTCTCAAAGGCCATCGTGAGTCCCCAGCGAAGCTGAGGCCAGTGGACCCCAAGAGTAACGAGGAACCGCGACCCCTGGGTACCGTGCACTATTGTCGAGTGCAACCCCTTCACAACGTTCCACGAACTTGTGCTTTGGACCACGTGTGGTCCCAGCCTCCAGCAGGAATCCCTCCTAAGATCAGAGGCCTACCACGTCCCGAGTGACCGTGGGCCCCTGTGAGTGAATCCTCCCGAGGCGTCTTCGCGATCCCTTGCCAGCCGGCTTGTGGGTCCCCAGAAGACTTCCTAAAGAAACCAAAGGGCTCCCCTGGTTGCTCCAGGCCTGCCCTGACATACCCTTGCTGGGTGAGTCCCCCAGACCTTGCTGGTCTGCGCCATTGCCTCTTCACACTTTCCCCGAGACTTGCTGTTACCAAGGCTTGTTGGCTCCGATCGAGTCGCCGACACCGCAGTAAGCTGCAGACATCGTGGGACACGCCGAATCCAGCTCCTGGTCGTCGTCGACGCCTCCTGGACCTCGTGGCTGAAGAGTCAAGGCAACCGCGAACGACCTGAATCTTGCGACGACGGTGGGCATCCATCTTCCGTGCCCCGAGTCACTGCCAAGTGACTTTGAACACTGTCCCCTCTGCTTTCAGGTCTTCCATCTTCCGAATCCAGGCTTGGATTCCTCCGGACACTTCTCCTGTCGCCGCAAGCAGCAAGTCTTCACTGGCTCCCATTGAAAACGACGCCGCGACCCGACACCAAAGAACACCTATGCACCCGGCTCCCCTGGGTGAGGTAACTTCAGCACTACGGTGCTCCTGTGGGTGTGGGCCCTAGAACTACTTACCCTGTAAGTGACTTGCTTGTAGCTTCCCTAGAAGTGTCCTAAAACTCTAACTTTCCAAGTGCGACAATTGCGCTGACTCGTACAGGGTTCGCGTCTGTGTTAGACACACCGCGTCCATCTCCTTTGTAACACTATCTAAAACTGTATCCTTCGACTCGTACTGAGTCCGATCGGTGTTCGCCTCGAACACACAAAGGGCCTGTAACTCTGAGATCTCCATTGCACTGACTCGCACAAGGTTCGCGTCTGTGTTAGACACAGCGCGTCCATCTCCCTTGCATCTCTATCTGTGACCGCGTCCTTCGACTCGTACAAGGACCGATCGGTGTGTTCGCCTCGAACACGCAAGGGACCTTTAACATTGAAATCTCAATCGCGTCTGAGTGCATAGACTCGCACAGGACTCGCACCGGTGCCAGGTCACCGCGTCCGTCCCCTGTGGGTCTCCTACAACTACCTGGGGTGGTTCTTGGGGTCCCTCGATTCTAGATGCCCTAGACCTAGGTCTAGCAAACTAAGATTGTGATATTCGATTGTGCTAAACTTATTCTGATAATATTTGACTTGTACATATGTTCCTGACTTCTAATCTCATAAAGAGATTAGTAGAGAGTGTTTATTAATAAATACATATATATTTGATATATATACCTGTGTGGTGTCTTTTCATTTGGTGATTCAAGAGATTGTGTGGTAAAACAAGCTGCTTTACATTCCTTCAAGACTTAGCCTGAAGGCTGCTCTCCACAGCTACCACTAGGATAGCTTTCTATAAAGGTTGTCTTAAACCTATCTACCATAAGAGTCGAATTGTTCTGGTGCAAGGTGTCCACTTTAATTAGTGAACAGCATATACCAGGCCAACTTCTCACATTGATCTTTACTTCTGGAAACTCTAGGGTAAGTCGGCCAGCTGAGGGGCTCCCCTGTATCTGTGCTCGTTTGTGCTCCCTATAACTCTCCATCATGTCCTTCCTAGAAGTTACGGGTCAGGCTCCTTCTGCATTAGTCCACAAGTTGCCCCTACCTATGGCAACACAGGTATTCCTAATGTATGCCAACCATGGTAATTTGCCCGAGCCCTGTAGACTCAGAACTTCACTTAGCCCGTCCCTATATGCTGCCAATTCTGGGGTGCTCCACAGACGTCGCCAAAATAAGAGGGGTCTAAGAGCGGCTTCTTCTGCGATTGGTCTAATCCCCAGGTCCATTCTTAGAGGTGTGAGTGGGGAGCTGGGGGAAAGGCCCAGTAGTTGCCTCGCATAGGAATTCTCAATGCTCGATAGAAAGCCCAGGGGGCGTTGGCCCCAGATTTCGGCACCGTACAGAGCAGCACCCCTGGCTTGTGCTTTATAAATTTCCACTGCAGGGCCTACAAATTTGTGGGTACAGCTCCTATATACCTTACTCAAACCCCCCTTGTCTGTGCCAACTTTAGACTAGCTCTCTGAATTTGGGCACCCCAGTCCAATTTTTCGGTGAGCGTGATCCCAAGGTACTCGAAAATGGACACCCTCTCTAAGGGACTCCCATCTAGACAGGCCTGGTACTATTGCTTGCGTTAAATACCATGTACTTAGTTTACTGCAGGTTTATCTCCAGACCCCGGTTCCTACAAAAAACACTAAAGATGTTAAGGGCCCTCTGGATTCCCATGGGTGATTTAGAAAAGAGGAGGGTGTCGTCCGAAAACATCATCGCAGGAATTTTTTGATTCGCTAGCTTGGGGGCATCAATGTCCTTCCCTGCTATCAGCGACTCGACTAAGGCGTTGATAAAAAGGCAAAAAAGGGTCGGGCCAGCACACAGCCTTGACGTACACCTCTTTCTACAGGCAGGGGAGCTGTAAGTTCGCCATTTTTACCTTACCTAATTTGGGCAAAGTTACCTTCATGTAAACGTTTCAGCTGATGGCAGAGATATGGTGGGACACCCCTAGCCAGTAGGAGTGCCCATATTTTTCCCCTCGGTACCAGATCAAATACAGATTTTAGGTCCACAAAAATTAGGTAGAGGCTGCCACCCTCTATACAAACAGATTTCCAATATAATAATTGTAGCCTAAAATTTGATCGATTGTAGAGATCTTTGCTCTGAACCCGGCTAAGGACTTTGTGCTCATCCATCCAGCTCTGGAGTCGCCCCAGGAGTACACGGGTGAATACTTTTTGGCTTACATCAATGACACTGATAAGGCGATATTTTGCAGGGAGGAACGGAGAGCCCTTTTTGAAAATTGGTAGGATTTCGGCCCCCCCCCAGGTGGTAGGAATCGCCATACTCTGCAGGATGGCATTGAACAAAGACCACAAATAGGGGGCCCAGATAGCAGGTTCTGGGCGAAAGAGGTCCCCGGGGATCTTGTCAAGCCCTGGAACCTTGGATGGTGTAATCCTGCTCACTGCGTCAGTTATCTCTTTGAGGGAGATCGGGGGGACGGCTGGAGAGGTTGTCTCGGGGGGCGTGAGTGTGTTGCCCACAAGCCCATCCTCGTCCTCCACCCTTAGGTATAAGGATTCGAAATGTGCCTTCCTTACATTCTCCCCAATATTGGGTTCTATGGCCGATTTGCCTTCTTGGGTTCCCGTATTAACCACATTCCAGAACGACCTCATGTCATGAGAATTTAAGGCACTTCTCACTATCCCATTTTTGGCACTCCCAACTTCTTTTTGCTTCCATAATTTCATTTTTGTGGGCTGCCCATTTCTCTGTGATTAACACTCTGTCTTTATGTTTAATTGCAGCGATAAGGTCTGCCTTAGCCACATTATAACTACTATTGTACCATGGGTGATGAGGTCTTCTAGTCCCCCTTGATCTTTTATTGGGGTTAAAGATGTTGGCCATAGTGAATAATAGATCTTGATGGTTATTAAAGATTTCGGAAAGGGAGTTAGCGATACCGTCGTTCAAGATGAATTGTTTCACGGCCAAAAGAAATGGAATGATTGTTTGGTATAAGGAAGCCAGCTTTTCTTGAGATTGGCAAAAATCACCCCAGCAAACTCTCCTCCTGCCATTGGTCAATTTTTACCTGGGGTCAGGTGGTGTTAGTGCTTCAGATACATTCTTAACACAGGGTGAAATTACCTCTATGATGAGTGTGTTGCGGTCACTATCATAACGGGGCGTGACTTTAAAGTCTAACACCCTGTGCCATGATTTTATATCTACCAGAATGTAATCTATGATTGAGGCTTGTCCTAATCTGTTAAAGGTGTTGTTCCCCGGTATTTCAGATTTTGTGCGAACGTTACATGCTCTTAATGAGAGGTTCAGTGTGAGGGTATTCATCTGTAACACCAATGGGGTCCATGCCCGTGTTGGCGGAATATTGGGTTCTGGAATGGCCCAATGAAGGTCCTCATCACTTGGATTACCTGTACCCAGGCCATTCAATGGTTCGAACTGGCAGTTGAAATCCCCGCCTATGATTACCCAAAAGTTGTCAGGGATGGTTAGCAGGAGGGCGGTCAGTTGGTCAAGAGTCGGTGATTCTTGGCCATAGCAGACCGGGCATGAGTAGACATTTATCAGAGCAATTCTGACCTTCGTAGAGAAGGTCAGAAAGATACAAAGGATGTCACGTGATGATGTCTCTATCTGTTTCACAGCACAACCCAGATGCACACCAACCCATGTACACAGTCCCCCTGATGGCCTTCCCCTACCCACACTAGTAGCTGTTATGCTAAATGATACGTAGCCCAATATGTGTTTGGGCGCCCTAGCCCAGGTTTCCTGGAACATGCAGATCTCATGTTGCTCTATAAATGACCCCCACTCTGGGTTATCTAATTTGGAGGTGAGTCCTGCTGTGTTCCAGGAGAGAAGCTGCAACCTGGGAGGGCCTGTGCAAATTTCTGGATTGAGGGACTGAGCACCATACTTCGCTGTGTCCCCTTGGGGGAGTGAGTTGATCACCTCCAACCCCACCGTCCGTGGGCCGTTGCGAACATCAAGATTGCCAGCTGTGTTGGCTGGGGAATTTGCATTCGCCCACGGCTGATGTTTAGGTGCCTGTATGCTCTCTAAGGGTAGATCAGGCAGAAGTTGGATGGTAGGGACCCTCTTATGTCCTCCACTTTCAACTCCTCTCTCTCCACCCACCTGCACCTTAACCTCTTCCCCTTTCTGCTTTGAGATCCCACACCACTGTATGGACTCCCCCTGTTGGATTGAGCTCCCCAAGGACTCCCATTGAGTATCAGATCTCCCACATGGGTGCCCCGTACGTGCAAGTCAATCCACAGATTCTAAAGGATCGAATCTATTAGAAAGTGGTAGGTTATAGAGTAATGAACTGGGTTGCTCCTGTCCCCGAGTAGTATTTTGCTTAGTCTGGTTCCACGCCCCCCTCTCATAGCCATCTCGCCTTCTATTAAGTGGGTTGAGCCCTGGGGGATAAAAAAAAGCCCAGTGGGAATGACCCTATGCCCCCATCCTCCCTTCGATGGTTCCAATCTAGGAGAGCTTCTACAACCATTGGGGTCCTGAAATTAATTACAATGCAGTCCCCCGGGACATCTTTGGCCTCCAGCCCACCCATCCCACCCTGCGTGTCATGAGAATTTCATCTGCGTCCTTGTAAGAAAATTGCCGATGCTTAGCCAGCCAGAATTTACATTTGTTTTTTATTGCCGAATGAGATTCCCTAGAACCCTCATTCAGCTCTGGAACACCAGTTAGAATGATTACGTAGGGTGTTGAGGCCAAGGGGAGATTGATGGATGGCAAGACTGACCTTACTTCATTGCTATCTTCCCATGGGGCAGACTTCGCACCACCCCTGTGACTAGTCCCCTGTCGGGGATAGTCACATGCTGGTGACCTTGCTGGATGAGGTCCGAAATTCCTCCCTGCCTCTACCACTTGAGTTTGCCCCTGGCAGTAATTATTATCGTCTATTCTTGACCTAGCTAGGCCACTCAAACGTTTGCTTGTGCCCTCCAGGTTACTACGGTTTTGTATTGAGGTAGGGGTTGTGTTGTTTGTCACTATGGATTCCAACCTAGTGATGGAAGGGGCTGCCTGTGGTTTCGGATAGTTTGCAGACTCACTCCCCCTTAAGATTGCCTCTGTCTTGCCAACCCAAACTTCAACCAAGGATGCAAGCTTGACTACCCGCTCCAGCAAATTATTAAGTTCGTCCATTACAATGACCCTAACTTGGGCCTGTAGGTCCACCACCAGATTATGCACCCAAGCTGGCTGCTCCATGCCTACTTGCGATGAAGCCCCCGTCCCAACCACCCCAGAGTCAGCAATCGCCAAATGTTCTACAGGATGCTTCTTGCATTTGGACCCCCCTTTTGTAGCTGATTTAAGTTTCCCTTTTCTAGCAAGACCAGGGTGAGCACCTTCCGGGTGCTGCTCGGCACTGGGTGGCTCACGATCCATTGCACGTATCCTTGGGTGGGGTGTAGGAGAATCTGGAACCAAAGCTGGTGGTGAGCTTGGGGCGTCCTGGTTAATAAGGGGTAAGGCTAGATCCGGGGTCAAAGATAAGCGCCTTTCAGTCAGTTCAATTTCCGTGGCTACTGCTCCTAATGCCCTCTGGAGCATCCTGTCAATTGAGGTTTGCTGGAAGGGCGTTGCAGTTTTTGGGGTTTGTATTTGTTTTTTCCCCATGCAGGTATGCTTTCCCATATTTGCAAGTGGCACGTTGGAACAAACCAGGTCTCCCTGCGAGCTTTTGGCCACGATCAGCCCACTCACTCGGCCCTGCGTTAAGTGACTACCCAAAACAAGGGGGGATTCAGAGAGGGAGAAAAGTCAGAAGTGAGCAAGGTCGTGGGCGACCCCGAAAAGACATGAGCAGTTTATGAGTACTTTGACCTCAATAGGGCACAACAGAGTGTTAATTCACTGACCTTAACTCCTGTGTTAACTCCTGTGTTAGAATAAAGCTTAAAGTCCAAGGATCTGCAAAACCAGCCTTGGAGGGGTGGCCCAGCCCAGCCTCCTCCGGGCTCTGACAGGCGCAGATGGGCCCGCCCTTGGCCCGGGCTTTGCCCGTGCGCGGCCCGCGCTGCTATATGCGCCTCCGGGCGCGAAGTGTGCACGTTGGAGCCTCCTGGCGCGTTGATTGCTGGGGGCTGGAGTCCCCCAGTGACAACCGGCAGCAGAGAGTGGCGGTGAGTGAGGGCTCCCGCACTGCGGGAGCCCTGCGCTGTTATATGCGCCTCCGGGAGCGAAGTGTGCACGTTGGCACCTCCTGGCGCGTTGATTGCTGGGGGCTGGAGTCCCCCAGTGACAACCGGCAGCAGAGAGTGGCGGTTAGTGAAGGCTCAACAAATTAACATTGCATAAGCACAAATAATAATGCATATGAAGGGTTGCAACATAAAAGTGCATTTTGTCAATAAAAACCGTATCTGAACAATATTGACTCCTGACATCAATTATGGTTGGTGAGAAATAGCAGCATCTTCATATGAAACATTGAGTCATCGACAAAAACACAATACTTAGGACAAAACTCAATTTGCAGCAATTTAACAGCACAACAACATCGAACATCTACCTCAAATCAACAATTGCACCCTGTATCACACCCAGGGGCTAAGCATACCATCTGTATTACCTCCGGCGGTCCCAGCGACCAACATCTAAAATATTACTGAGAAAATTGACTTTGTTAAAAAAGAAATCCTTAGCCCACACATGCCACCCTGTGACCAGTGGAAGCTCTGCTTGTTACATGGGACTAAGTGAGCCTGATGCTCTGTCAATATTGGCTCTGGGACAAAGACAATAACAATAGTTTGCGGGAAAAAAGGACTATTTTGAGAACTACCGGCCCCTCTTTGGCCAAACACAAGCTACACCTAATCTCTCAGGTCCAAATCTTTTTCCCTAAATGTCTGAATTGCACCCTGTATCACAGACAGGGACTAAGTGTACTATCTGTGTCACACCCAGAGGTTCAAGCATACCGACTGTGTCATGCCCAGCAGAAAAAACGCACCATCTGTGTTACGCCCAGCGGTCCAAGCGACCAACACCTCTCACTTCTTTCATATACCAATGGCGTTGGAAACCGGTGGCACTGAGAAACCCTTGTAGACTTAAAAATAAGATTGAGGTGTCGACTCTGACAATGCTTGCAATAAATATTCACCTTTCCTAGCATGCTATTGAAAAAAGGTGACTTCCGCGGGATCGCCTCCGAGGCCACCTTGCAACTACTCAGCTAGAACATATAAAATAGGTAATATGCCAGATTCTGTCAGTGGCAGGGCACTCGGGTTATGTTTTTACGCTTCTCCCTAGTTGCCTTACACCACATGCTTTACTAAGGTTCTGATGTAGTCTCTTACCCTCTTTGAAGGACGGACCTCATCCCCGCGGATTTAGCAGAACTTCCAATCAATTGCGGGGTCTGCTAACCTTCCTTGTTGCGCAAATGTGAATCCATCCAGGCCGGGTCCCCTACATTTGCCTGCAATTGGGTTCGAGATACCAGTTAGTTCCCATGGTGGCTCGCCAAAATGTTGCTTGAACATGAAATACCTTGGAAAAAGCAAGAGGCGTTTGGCAAAACAGGATCAGTTCGTTTAATTAAACAATGCAGCTGGGAGCACTGTCACAGGCATAGGATCTGAGGACTGTTTCAATTTACAATGGGTCTAACACAGACTTTTTGTTTAAATCTCTTTTATTAAGTTTGTAAACAAAGAGAAAATATTAACAAACACTAGGCAATAGGCAGTAGTTGTCAGGCAAGAATACAGTGTATACATCGTTGGTCCAATTCAGTGAAGTTATAAAAGATACAGCACACCACTTAGCCATCAAATACGAGAACAACAGGAGGACTCGGTATGGCAAGATAGATAGGAGAAGCCCCCTCCCGGCTCAGAAACGCCAATACTAACCAAGCATAAAGGCGTCCCTCAATTGCTCGAGTCTAGTATACCTGGGCGATTACATTTGCATCTGCTATAGACCTGTAGAGAGCGTGGTGCACTGATTGCGAAAGCTGAAGAGACAGTAGTGTATCGCCAAGCAATAAGTACAGCAAAAGGATAAGAACATGGATAGCAATAACAGTTATAACAAAAAGGATTAACCTGACTGTGGATCATCACTGCAGGCCCTAGCGGTGGGTAACATGTCATTGAAAACATCATAGGCTTGTCGCGATCTGTTAGTAACCAGCTTACCAGGGACCAACAGCCGCTAGAGGCACAAAATGCAGCCTGCAACAAGGTATCGGGGGGGAGCCACCATTTCTGCTAGCCTGTGAAGAAAGGAAGAAACACAGAAGAACCAGAACAAAAAGCTAGAGAAGGAAAGGTAAGAGAAAAGAAGAAGAGGAGGGAAGAGAAGATGGTGCAGTGTTCCATTGGCGAGGACAAGCTATGGTGGAAGAGGAATGAGTCCCCAGGTCAGAGCATCAGACCCAACCGCCCCATGGGAGGACTGTCCACCCCCACTCCGCCTACCCCAGCTCCTCCTCATAGGATTCTCCCATAGGGAGCAGAGGGTCGTCGAACAGTTGGAGGTCTCGTAAGCGGCGAGGGACAGATCGAGCATGTTCGAGTTTAGAGAGATGTGAAACTAGGGGTTGCCAAGTGCGCTTGAATTTAGCGTCAGTGTGGGCTAGATGATGAGAGAGGAGCTCCATCGCCATTACCTGCCATAGACGGGTGAGGCACACCGAGGAGGGGGGGGGGGTCAAGACCTTCTCCCAATGGAGCGCTATAACCTGCTTCGCCGCATTAAGCATGTGGAAGATCAAGCGCCAGTCCGAGTGAGTCATTGCTTTAAGAGACCTCGGCTGGAGTCCTAGAATCGCTACCCCTGGGGCACTCGGAATGGGAAAGCCTACCACCTCCCTGATGTGGCTCAAGACCTCCTTCCAAAAAATCGTTATAAGCGGGCAAGACCACCATATGTGCATGAATGAACCTGGGGCGGTCTGGCAACGCCAGCAGATAGGCGTGGAATTGGGGAACATCTTTTGCAACCTGAGGGGGGTGTAATACCAACGGGTCATGATTTTGTAAACTGTCTCCTGTTGCACAATGCTTTTAAAAGTGCCAGGAATGTCCCTCCATAATTGTTCCCAGTGGTCAGGGGGAATGTCTTCCTCAAGATCTGTGTGCCAGCGTTGTTGATAGGTATACGATGGTAGCTCATGTGAGTGTTGAAGGACCTTGTAAGTCCTAGAGATCAGGCATCGGGAGCCATCAAAAGAGCGGACTAAGGATTCAAAGGGGGTAAGTTGGCGCGTGGCGTCCTCTGTGTACGAAGGAGTATGTAGCCAATGGCGAATTTGAAGGTATTCCAAACGCGCTGTGTTGGGGAGGTGAAATTCCTGCCTGCATTGCTCAAAAGATTTAAAACACCCTCCCTCAAATAGATTTGCGATTGTACGACACTCTCCAGCTGCCCATGCAGGAAAGGATGCGGGCTACAGGGCTGGTGGAAACCCCGGGTTGCGCGCCAAGGGTGTGTGAGGGGAGGGAAAGGAGGTAAGACCTCGGGCCACTGCAATTCTGTCCCATATCTCTAGAACCGTTCGCGTTGGGGTAGCAATATAGGCACTACGATGGCGAGCACCCCTCGGCAACCAAGCCAGAGCCCATAGCGGGCGGCAGGCCACAGCTCTGTCCATGTGGAACCAACGCTTCTCGCTTTCGCGAGCCACCCACTCTGAGACATAGCGCAGATGCGACGCCCAATAATAAACAAGAAAATTGGGGCACGCCAGCCCTCCCCGGTCTCGTGGCAGCGATAATACTTTGGTAGAAAATCGCGGCCTCCCCCCACCCCAAATAAACGCAGTAACCTCCCGCTGAAGGCTCAGAATGTCCCTTTGGGGGATAGGGGTTGGAAGTGCTTAGAAGAGGTAAAGGATCTTGGGGAGAATGGACATCTTGACCGCGTTGAGGCGGCCCAGCCAGGAAATAGGTAGCGATTTCCATTGCCGGAGGTCATCTCTAATTGAATTTCTACAAGCGGGCCAATTTTCCTGTGTCCACGAGTCCAGAGTAGCCGTGACATTAATACCTAGATAGCGTATGGATTGGGAGGCCCACTGGAAGGGGATACCGTCCCCAAGCTCTTCAAGCTGTTGCGAGGAGAGGGTAAGGTTAAGC
Source organism: Calotriton arnoldi (assembly GCA_963921515.1). NCBI lineage: Eukaryota > Metazoa > Chordata > Amphibia > Caudata > Salamandridae > Calotriton > Calotriton arnoldi. Next base: position 1,736,941 of record CAWUFW010002140.1, read on the forward strand.
GCCTGTGACTTAGCAAGGTTGATTTTAAGCCCCGAGATCAACTCGAACTGGGAGAGTACATCAAGCAGCGCTGGGAGGGAGCTCTCGGGGTTAGTAAATGTCAAAAGCAGATCATCAGCGAAGAGAGCGATTTTGTGCTTGTCCCCCCCAAATGGGAGGCCTTTAATTTCCGCCGATTGGCGGATGGCAATTGCCAGGGGCTCCACGGGCAGGGCAAAGAGCAAGGGCGATAAAGGACACCCCTGGCGCGTGCCCTGATGGATGGAGAAGGGTGGGGTAAGGAGACCGTTGAGTCTGATCCGCGCTTATGGCGCCACATAGGGGGCCATGATAGGGGCAATCATGACCGGGCCCAGGCCTATCTTCTGCAACACCGCCTTGAGAAAGGACCAGTCTACCCGGTCGAATGTGTTCTCGGCATCGAGGGAAATGAGAAGAGCCAGGATGTTACAGCGTTGGACCTTTTCCACCAAGTGGGCTTCTCGCCGAATATTGTCCGCTCCTTGTCGTTAGTGTATGAAGCCCACCTGGTCGGGCTCGATCAGACCAGGTAGATGGGGAGCTAGACGTTGGGCTAATATTTTGGTATATAATTTAACGTCGACATTCAGCAAAGAAATGGGGCGGTATGAAGCACAAGATGTTGGGTCTTTCCCCGGCTTGGGGATAAGCGCTATTTCGGCTCCGGCCATGGTCGGTGTGACAGTCATTGTATCGGCAAAGGAGTTAAAGAGTCGCAGCAACGGTGCCTGCAGCTCTGGGAGAAAAAGACGATAGAATGGTATCGTAAGGCCATCAGGGCCTGGAGCCTTGCCAATAGGAAAACTTTTCAATGCTTTTTGAAGTTCTTCTGCAGTGATGGGCTCATCCAATTGCTGTTTATGAAAAGGAGCTAGTGGCGTCCAAGGACAGGAGGCCAGAAAGGGGTCTATCTTGTCCCTACAGGTGTCGCCCTGTTCATAGAGCGCGGAGAAGAAAGAGCTAAAGGCTTGCTGCTTGGCTGATTCCAAGGTAGCCCACCCCCCCCCCGGAAGCGCGATCTTGGAGATATGGTTACGGGAAACCTGTAGACGAAGACGACGCGCCAACAGGGAGCCCACCTTGTTGTCCCCGCCATAGAATTTCTGCTTCAGAGCTAGGAGGGAGTGTTCTGCTTTGTTGACCCGTAGAGCCTTAAGTTGGCCCCGAAGCAAGGCCAGCCGCTTCTGTGTCTGTCTAGATGGCGCACTATGCCCCTGTTTTTCCAGCAGTTTGATATCGCGAGCTAGATTGGTTTCAACCAGGCGGGATTCCCGCGTGCGGGCGATGGAGATGGATGTAATGACGCCTCGAATAGTGGCCTTGAAGGCATCCCATAGGACATGCCCATTAGTGTCCGGGAGGTCATTAGCTACAAAATAGGCCTGAATCGCCTGGCGTATTTCGGCCACATCGACCTGGTCCCGTAAGGCATGTGGGGGAAGTCGCCACCGAGGAGCGGAGCAGGGGTTCCTGCCCATACCCATCAAGGTAAGCTCCAGGTGGGCATGGTCCGAGATAGATATATCCCAGATCACCGAAGAGTCCAAAGAGCGAATGAGAGACTGGGACAGGAAGAAATAGTCGATTCGAGAGTAAGAGCGGTGAACATGGGAGTAAAAAGTGTAATCCTTAGTCCCAGGTTCTTTGTATCGCCACGCGTCTATGAGACCCAAGGCTTCCAAATCCTGCTTGAGTGCCGCAGACATTGCGCCAGTGCCCTGGAAGGAAGATGTGGTGCGATCTAGGCTGGGGTCCCACACTAGATTAAAATCCCCCCCGAGGAGGATGGGATCAGGCTCCCGGGACAGCAAGTCCTTAAGCAAGGTCCGGAGATATGTATCTTGTGCATGGTTAGGTGCATAAACATTGAGCATCGTGTGTGCCTTACCATGGATGAGTAGAGTAAGTTTTAAATAACGCCCCTCATTGTCGCGCAGCACCCTAGAAACTTGTACAGGGCTTCCCACCTTAAAAAGAATAGCTACTCCTGCCGTTTTAGTCTGCGCTGATGCCCAGAACTGCTTGGGGAATCTAGGGTGGGACATGCGCTGCGTGTCTGTATGTAAGAGATGGGTTTCCTGGAGGAAAATGACGTCTGGGGCATGAATAAGGAGATAGCGCCACACCTGCCTTCTCTTATTGGGGGCATTGAGGCCTTTTACATTGAGGGATATACATTTAAGTTGTGCCATCGTCGACTACAGACATAATAGAGCGCGGGCAATTGTGCAAGCCACCATACCACTCTCCTTTGGATCCCGACCTAAGTGGGGCTGGCGTCAGGTGGAAAAGAAGATGGGGAGGTAGACAGGATTCGCTCGAATGGGTAATAGAGTAACCCCTCTCCCATGCCCAGGAGCTTCTACGCCAAGGATATAGGATGCCACGATATAACTGTGCTCTCCCCCCAATAGACCAGAGAAAGGAGAAGAAAAGAGAGAAAAAAGGATAGGGGAAAGAATAACAAACCGAGCAGTCAAAAGGCCAACAGGGCCAAAGTACACCATCCCAGTCCAGGAGCGGCCCAATGGCGCAAACCAGGGCGGCTCTGAGGAAGTCACTCCCCACAGGGACTAAGGGAATGGCGGGGCGTGCCAGCAAATACAGGAGAGCGGCCGCCGCCCGTCTCCCAGAGGCCGACCCGCCACAGTGTTAACGGGGAAGTACGGGGTCCCCCAAGGAGTAAGTCCCAAGTCCCCCGGTCCTATTGCAGGACCATGTCCGTGTATCGCAGCCAGAGAAAGGATACCAGAGGTCCCCATGTCGCCGGGACAATTCCAGCAATTTCGGACTCTCATGGAGAAGGCAAGTGGCTGTGATACCAGGATGAAGAGTTATCCCCCTCCAGCCACGAAAGGTCTAAACCATGTCAAGGGGCCACCACCCCGGTGCCGGAGCCAGAGGGGGGCCCCGACAGGGAGCCCCGTCCTTCTGAAGATTGCGAGGCCTCTATAGATTTTAAATGGTGGATGATGTCCTGTTTAGCTTGGTGTGACATCTCACTTGCTTTAGAGGCTCTAGTACGAGGAGGAGGGACCTTCGACCACTCAGGGCGGAGGGGAGTCCTGGACTCATTGGGCCCGATTCACAGAACTAACTTAAGACAAAATCCTAAACTTACTACCATTTTGGTATTCACAGAAGGCACTTACTCATTTTGGTATTCACAGAAGGCACTTACTCATTTTGGTATTCACAGAAGGCACTTACTCATTGATGAGTAAGTGCCTTCTGTGAATACCAAAATGAGTAAGTGCCTTCTGTGAATACCAAAATGGTAGTAAGTTTAGGATTTTGTCTTAAGTTAGTTCTGTGAATCGGGCCCAGTGTCCGCAGAGGTAGGGGTGGAGGGCAGAGGGTCGGGAGAGAGATGAAGCAACTGACAAGCCTCTTTGAATGATCTCAATGATCTGCGTTTGCCCTCCCACTGGAAAATTTGGGCGAAAGGGTGGCCCCACTGGTACTTGATGTTCAATTCTTTAAGTTTGTCTGTTACTTGCTTGAAGTCTCTGCGGCGGCCCAAAGTGATTGGGGAGGGATCTTGAAAGATTTGGATTTTGTAGCCCTCATATGTCAGTTCCTCAGTGGTCCGAGACGCTCGGAGGATCGCCTCCTTTTCCGTGAAGATGTGCACCCGGGTCAGGATGTCAGGGATCAGGTTGGCCTTCCCGCGCGGAGGTGCAACTCAGTGCGCTCTGTCCAGCGTAGGGGGCGAGGCATTATCATCACCCCGGATCGTTTGGAGGAGATCTGCGACATAGGTCATGATGTCCTGACCCTCCGCTCCCCGTGGAACCCCCCTGATGCGGAGTTCCACATGTTGCTCCTCAAGTGCCGTCACGCGACGCCAGTGTTACTCCTGATCCTCTGTCCTCGTATCGAGGGTTCTTTCAAGATCGTCCAATCTCGTGCCAATTTCGGTTACGTCTCCCCGGATGTCTTTTAGGCAGGTTTTGACCTCTGTTTTGAGAGAATTAATTTCAGACTTTATTTCCTGAAGGAAGTTGGACATAAAGGCTTGGGTGATAGGGCTGGTTTCAGCGGCTTCCGAAGAGGTTGCCATTGTAGAGACCTTTTGGGTAGGCGCCGAGGTAGTTTTAGTCCACAGGTCTGCCACTGAAGCGTCCTTGGAGGCTGGCTGTACCGTGGTTTTCCCCGATTTGGAGCGGGGCATGACTTAGACAGAGGGTACTCCCAGCACGTGGAGGATTCCGCTAGTGTCCAGCACTTGAGTCCCCCTCTGGAACTGCACCATACACAACCATGAGGGGAGGCTGCCAGCCAGGGTCAACCGCATACAGAATGAGTCATGGCTACGGCGGAGACAGTGTAGGTGACTCCGGGGGGCCGCCCACGGCGCAAGGAGAAGATATGAGGGAGGCGGGATAAACCCCAGGCGCTGGCCGACTACCCAGCCGATCTCCTCGCCTCCGCGCTGAGTCTGTTCGTGCCCCCTCGCCCGACAGGCTCACCCCCGGCACGTCCACCAAAGAGGATCCTCTATAGGCTCTCACGTCAGCTCTTTTGCCTTCCTGGGGGCAATAGTAAGGGACCGTCGCTGTTGAGAGCTATGGGCCACAACACGACTCACCCCGCGCAGTTCGCCAGGGGGGAGCAGGGATGTAGGGGCTGGGGGTCAGGGGCCGATAACTCCCTGGTCCAGGCCCCGACGTATGGTTGGAAAGGCGGCTCAAAGGAAGGCCCTGCCACGTGAGAGCTGCAGGCGGGCGTGCTGTGTCCTGCTAAGGCCCAGGTGCGGCAAGGCTCCGCACCGAATGCTGTCGAGGCGCACCCCAACGAACTCCACCAGTCCAGGAGGGAGCGGAAGAGGCAACAGGGTGGACCCAGCAAGGGCGCCCGCAGTAAGCCCCGGGCCGCAGGAGCGTGCCGCCGCCTTGACGGGCCCAATGTCCGCTATGCTCTACCCCCGGGAGCTGCACTGCCACCAACAAGCTTCACTCCAACGGGGCAGCCCTCCGGGGGGGAGCAGAGATGTAGCGGCAAAAATGCTGGGGGTCAATATCCTCCAATCCAGGTCCCAGCACCAGTGCGGGAGAACAACCAAGTTGAAGGCCTGAGCCCTCCAATCCTCCGGGCTCAGGCAGGGGCGCAGGAACTCACCAAGGCCCCAGACGCGGCGAAGCCTCGCTCGTGCAGACGCCTGAGCTCCCCCCCACCAAGCCACCTCAGTCCAGGGGGGGAGCGGGAGAAGCAGCAAAGGGGTCCCGGCACCGGCACCCCTGGAAGGTCTCGAGGCCCGGGGGTGCACCAATGTCCTGCAGGGCGAAGCGTCGATCTCACTGCTCCCCCGTAGACTGCACCACTACACTCGGTCCCCGCACCAATGCCGTTCTGCTGGGCCCGCGTCGCTCCGCTGCCCCACCATCCATCTCACCTCCGGGCCTCCAGTGACGCTCTGCGGTCGAGGGCTGCCGCGGCGTGGAGTCAGTGCTCGGCCCCGGGCTCCACGCGGCCCTCCGCGCGGGCCTCCGCCATTCCTGCTTGTCGCTGAAGGAGCCCCCTGGGAGGCGCGCAGGCAGGTACGGGGGTGTCGGGGCTCAGGCAGCACCGCCATGGACTCCCCGCACCCCGGCAGCCGGCCCCACTGCAGGGCCCGGGACTCCTCCGGAATTAAGGCCTCCTCTGCGCCCGCAGGCAAGATGGCGGGCGGGAGCATCCCGGTAGGCCCCCTGCTCCGTTTCAGATCAATTCGGGCCGCGGAGCCCCCTGTGAGTCAGCGGGGGTGCACAGGGGGGTTGGAGAGACACTGGGGAGCGGTACCGATCGCACCCCCCAAGCCGCTAGAAGCTCTAAAATGCCAACGGCCGGCCTCCGGAGGACGGAGCCCACGCAGCACACGTCCTACTCCATCGAGGTCTCGGCCATGCCCTAACACAGACTTTTATACAGTTTATTGTATGTAATAAAATGTTTCCTGAGACCCTTTTTTGGTAAGGAATGTGTGCTTCTGTCGTTGGAGCCATAAATTAGGGTATTGGATGAGGAATCCAGGTGTGCCTTGACCTTGCTTGGACACAATGTGGCCAGTGGGTAACGTGTTCAGATGTCCGGCAAGCGGAGCATGTGATCACTGCTTGTACTGTGTGTGCTGTGTCTTGATTGGCTAAGTGTTCCTAAGTTCATGTGGCATCTGACGTTATGGTGTTTTGGGAACGCCTGCACCCCTCCGGCAATGTGTTTATTGGGGCCATTCTCCCTGGACCATTGTTATGTTATGTTATGTTAATTGGGATTTATAAAGCCCATAATCACCGGCAGGTCTCTTAGTGCTAAGAGAGAGTAGCTAGAAACCCTACCATCGGCTGACTGTTAGTACCCCGGTCAAAGCGTGTGTTGTTCCCAGGCCTCTGTGAATAAGAGGGTCTTAAGTTTTTTCCTAAATGGGAGGAGGGCGGTTTCTTTGCATAGGCTTTCTGGTAACTTGTTCCACAACTGCGGGATCAGGACAGAGAAGGCTCGCCCGCCTTTAGTAGTTGTGTTGAACCTTGGGCAGGGCAGCCGTCCTGCTTCGGACGACCGGACGTACGTCCTGGGACATACCTCCCCAGGTGCTCCTTAATGTGTACTGGAGCATGTCCATGAAGGGCTTTGTGGGCAATGCAAAGGCCCTTGAACCTGGCTCTCTGTTTAACGGGAAGCCAGTGCAGCTGCTGCAACAGAGGTGTGGCACGTGCACGTCTTGGAAGCCTGAAGATCAACCTAGCTGCATCGTTCATGGATACTTGCAGCTTGCCTAACAGCTATTCAGGAAGTCCAATATACAGGGCATTGCCGTAGTCCAGGCGGGACACAATCATTGCAGACACCACCATCCGCAGAGTGGAAATCGAAAGGAGAGGTGCCAGTTTCCTCAGTTGTCTCAGCAGGCCCACACAGGTCCCGACCACAGTGGACACTTGGTTCGACAGGGTAAGCTTGGCATCTATTTTGATGCCTAGGCTCTTTACGACTAGAACTGGTGTGGGCATGGGGCACAAGTCTTGTGGCCAAAAGAGGTCAGTCGAAGGGTTGCTTCCCGTGGTGATGGCTAGGACCTCTGTTTTGTCAGGATTGACTTTGAGCGAGTTGGCTGTCATCCAGTTGACTGTGTGCCTGAGGATACTTTGCACGAGTGAATGGGCTTGGGAGGAGCTGTCAATTTGAAGGATTAATTGTGTGTCATCTGCATAATTGAACACCTGAAAATCCATACGAGCCAGAGCTGCCACCAGTGGCCGGAGATAGATGTTGAAGAGTAGTGGAGATAGTGCCGAACCTTGTGGGACTCTGCAGGTCAGTGCCCCTTTATCGGACACATGGCCGGCCAGTTGGATCCTTTGTGTCCGATCTGTCAGAAAGGAGAAGATCCATTGATGTACCACCCCACAGATGCCCATGTCCAGGATGCAGGCCAGGAGTTGATCGTGATTGACCATATCGAATGCAGCTGTGAGGTCTAGCAGAATTAAGGCACACAGCTTCCTGCTGTCGGCGTTGAGCCTGAGCTCATCCAACACTGACAGCATCACCAGCTCTGTGCTGTGGTGGGCCCTAAAACCTGCCTGCTGCACCTGGAGTAGCTGTTGCTTCTGAATGAATAGAGATAGGGTTTTAAGGACGTGCTGTTCCACTACTTTAGCCAAAAAGGGGAGCTGCAATACGGGCATATAGTTCTTCAGGTTAGTGACGTCTGCCCCTACCTTTTTCAGCAAGGGGGTTACCCTGGCTTCCTTGAAGTTAGTAGGGACCCTCCCAGTTTCCAGAGATAAATTAATCAAGGCGAGAATCTCTCTATCACTGGTAGAGCCATTTTGAACACCCTTGGTGGACATGTGTCCGCTGGCGATCCCGACTTAATACGAGCCGTAATGTGAGACAAGGAGTCTCAGTCTAACCTCGGAAAGGAGAAGGGAGACTCACTATGGTCGCATGGCGGTTCTTCCATAACCAGGGGGCTCTGACTGGTATGGGTGCTGTATATGTCAGTTAGGATGTCCCTGACCTTGTTTAGGAAAAAGGTCTGGAACCTGTTGCAGTCTTCTGGGCTGGCAATTGTTTCCTGCTCCTGCTTTTGACTGAGTTCCTTCAATATTCTAAAGGTTTCTTTCTGCTTGTTATCAGCCTCCATAATCCTGGCCTCGAAGTACTCGGCCTTTCTTGCCGTAATGGCTTTTTTGTATATGGCTGCCTTGGCCCTATATTCCTTGAGCGCCTCTGGGTTGTATGATTTGCGCCACTGCCTTTCGTGTTGGCGTAGGGTTTGTTTCTTTCCCCTCAGTTCCTCAGTAAACCAGGGGGCCCCCTTACCCTTGTTCCTCACCCTTTCTCTGCGGGCGGGTGCCACCATATTGATGGCTGCTCTCAGCCGGTTGGTGAGGGACTCACTCTCCTGATCAAGGTCCTCCGGCTGTAACCTCCTAGGAGAGTTTCCTCTCAGAGCATCCCCCAGGCTGCCTGCCACAATTTTGCTCCACCTTCGCACTACTCTCCACTCCGGGGGAGGTTGCGTGGGTCGCCTGGCCTGGGGGATCAGGAACTTGATCAGGTAGTGGTCCGACCAGCTGAAGGGTCTGAAGTCCGTCAGCCTGGCCGGCGGCTGAGTGGTCCAGATGAGATCTAGGGTGTGTCCCTTATCATAGGTGAGGGAGTCCACAAGCTGTTGTAGCCCCATTGTGGCCATGGTTTCCTCCAACTGGCTGGCCTGTGACTCTCTGGGTATCTGGTCCCAGTGGTAGTTGAAGTCCCCCACCACCAGGAGTTGTTGGTACCGTGAGCGTAGGTCAGTGGCTATTTCAGTGAGTAGGTCGTTAAACAGGGGGGTCGACCGGGGGAGAGGGGGTACACCACCATTATTGCCAGGCACGAGGACTTGGAGCTTATTTTTTGCCCCTAAAATTTCCGCGCCGTCTAGGCTCTCTCCGGCGAGCCTTTCTACTACTAGCTGCTTGTTGTAAAACAGCGCTACCCCCCCTTTTTTCCCTTCCTGCCTGTTGTGCCATAGGACATCATAGTCCATGGGCAGGGCTGCTACAATATCTGGACCTGAGCCTTCATCTAGCCAGGTTTCTGTGACTGCTAGGATGTCAGGGGCTTCGTCATGAAGGAGCGAGAAAATCTCTAGATTATGTTTCTGGAGGGAGCGTGTGTTTAGTACTGCTGCCCTTAATTCCGTGAGGTTTCCTAACCCCGCACCCCTAGGGAGATGGGGCTGCGTGGCCATACTCCCTCCTCTCCCTTGTTTAGCAAGTATGTTCTCGGATCTTAGTTTGTCTTCCACCTGCTTATCCAGGGGGTAATCCCTGTGCTCTAGTGCCCGCATCTCCTCCGCTGAGTAGGCCTGACTTTGACCAGGGTTCCTGGCCCCTGGCCCCGGTCGGGCGTGGACGGGCACAGACGGGCTTGCCTTAGGCGCGCCGAAGGCGCGTCCTGTCCAGCCCGGCAGATAAGCACTCCCTCACCCCACCCCACCAATCAGCCCTGCTGAGCAGCAGCTGTGGTCCCCCCAGCCACTAGACCGCGTTGCGGCAGAAGTGTGTGAGTTTTGGTGCCCTGTGTGTAAGTAGGTAAGCTGAACAGCGAGTTACTATTTTTAAAGATGATTTGTAACACAGATTCAAGTAAAAACAATCCTAAAACACAGCTTTACCGAGCATATTCCCCAAACCACCTGGTGTGGTTTTAGCGCGTCTCTCCTTGGCTGCGTGTCCACTCCAGCCCATTGTGGTGTAGCTGCGCCTATCTGTGGGACTGATCTGGGATTTCCTGTTTGCGCATTTGTATTCTGGCTACGTGCTACCCCACCTGTGATCTGTCAATCAGTAACCTCAGACCTGGGTTTCAGGGCCTGCCTAACCACGTATTTCTGAACTGAGGTTAATGTGGAGTTCACAACAGGCGAATTTGTCAATAATGATGCAAATTCGTTTTTATACTTGAATGTATTGTTATTCATATTGACATTGACTTTCTCAATATAAAAAAATGATGCTTCAAAGAAATGGTACCAAAAATTTCACAGTAGTTTAACAAAAGGTTTTTCTTTCATAGTTGCCTTTTTTTTAAAATATTTTATTTTGAAAGCAAATAATCTTGCTTTCAAGCCTTGCAAATATTTGTATCTAATCGGAGAGCTTCATATTGTTAAACCTTGCAAATGTGTGGACACATTTTTATATAAGTGTTGGTCGAATGTGAATTTACCTTGAAAAATAAAAGAGAAGAGGCGTTTGGCAAAACAGGAACAGTTGGTTTAATTAAACGCAGTGGCCGGGAGAGCAGGCAACAGAGTCAGGGTCTGTAAACCGTCTCAAAGCACATTGGTTTCGGACATCATTTTATACATTACATGAAGCGTCATAAAGTAATTTGTACATTCCTTTGGCGACAGAAATCTCCTGTGAGTCATTGAGCTGACGAGCTCGTGAAAGAAGCACCCGCGCGCCAGTGAGAGGTACTTGACCTGATGCAATGTTTGGCAGCCTACTCAGCAAACCCGCAAATTTGAAGCCTGTAATCTCTACTGATGACGGTTAAAGAAACAGAAACACGTGTCTAGAGATCAGCACTATCTGCGCCAACTCTGGCGAAACACTCGGAAAACTTTAGCAAAGCAAGCAACATGAGACTGCATTTACCAGAATGCCAGGGGCGAACCTTGCTGGGGGGTAAAGCGGTGTGCTCCCACCCCTGTTCCTGTTTAAAAGTACTCCCGTGAGTCATTGAGCTGACGAGCTCGTGGAAGAAGCACCCGTGCGCCAGTGAGAGGTACTTGACCTGATGCAATGTTTGGCAGCCTACTCAGCAAACCCCAAATTTGAAGCCTGTAATCTCTACTGATGACGGTTAAAGAACCAGAAACACGTGTCTAGAGATCAGCACTATCTGCGTCAACTCTGGCGAAACACTCGGAAAACTTTAGCAAAGCAAGCAACATGAGACTGCATTTACCAGAATGCCAGGGGCGAACCTTGCTGGGGGGTGAAGCGGTGTGCTCCCACCCCTGTTCCTGTGTAAAAGTACTCCCGTGAGTCATTGAGCTGACGAGCTCGTGGAAGAAGCACCCGCGCGCCAATGAGAGGTACTTGACCTGATGCAATGTTTGGCAGCCTACTCAGCAAACCCCAAATTTGAAGCCTGTAATCTCTACTGATGACGGTTAATGAACGAGAAACACGTGTCTAGAGATCAGCACTATCTGCGCCATCTCTGGCGAAACACTCGGAAAACTTTAGCAAAGCAAGCAACATGAGACTGCATTTACCAGAATGCCAGGGGCGAACCTTGCTGGGGGGTGAAGCGGTGTGCTCCCACCCCTGTCCTGTTTAAAAGTACTCCCGTGAGTCATTGAGCTGACGAGCTCGTGGAAGAAGCACCCACGCGCCAGTGAGAGGTTCTTGACCTGATGCAATGTTTGGCAGCCTACTCAGCAAACCCCAAATTTGAAGCCTGTAATCTCTACTGATGACGGTTAAAGAACCAGAAACACGTGTCTAGAGATCAGCACTATCTGCGCCAACTCTGGCGAAACACTGGGAAAACTTTAGCAAAGCAAGCAACATGAGACTGCATTTACCAGAATGCCAGGGGCGAACCTTGCTGGGGGGTGAAGCGGTGTGTTCCCACCCCTGTTCCTGTTTAAAAGTACTCCCGTGAGTCATTGAGCTGACAAGCTCGTGGAAGAAGCACCCGCGTGCCAGTGAGAGGTACTTGACCTGATGCAATGTTTGGCAGCCTACTCAGCAAACCCCAAATTTGAAGCCTGTAATCTCTACTGATGACGGTTAAAGAACCAGAAACACGTGTCTAGAGATCCGCACTATCTGCGCCAACTCTGGCGAAACACTCGGAAAACGTTAGCAAAGCAAGCAACATGAGACTGCATTTACCAGAATGCCAGGGGCGAACCTTGCTGGGGGGTGAAGCGGTGTGCTCCCACCCCTGTTCCTGTTTAAAAGTACTCCCGTGAGTCATTGAGCTGACGAGCTCGTGGAAGAAGCACCCTCGCGCCAGTGAGAGGTACTTGACCTGATGCAATGTTTGGCAGCCTACTCAGCAAACCCCAAATTTGAAGCCTGTAATCTCTACTGATGACGGTTAAAGAACCAGAAACACGTGTCTAGAGATCAGCACTATCTGCGCCAACTCTGGCGAAACACTCGGAAAACTTTAGCAAAGCAAGCAACATGAGACTGCATTTACAAGAATGCCAGGGGCGAACCTTGCTGGGGGTGAAGCGGTGTGCTCCCACCCCTGTTCCTGTTTAAAAGTACTCCCGTGAGTCATTGAGCTGACGAGCTCGTGGAAGAAGCACCCCTCGCGCCAGTGAGAGGTACTTGACCTGATGCAATGTTTGGCAGCCTACTCAGCAAACCCCAAATTTGAAGCCTGTAATCTCTACTGATGACGGTTAAAGAACCAGAAACACGTGTCTAGAGATCAGCACTATCTGCGCCAACTCTGGCGAAACACTCGGAAAACTTTAGCAAAGCAAGCAACATGAGACTGCATTTACCAGAATGCCAGGGGCGAACCTTGCTGGGGGGTGAAGCGGTGTGCTCCCACCTCTGTTCCTGTTTAAAAGTACTCCCGTGAGTCATTGAGCTGACGAGCTCGTGGAAGAAGCACCCGCGCGCCAGTGAGAGGTACTTGACCTGATGCAATGTTTGGCAGCCTACTCAGCAAACCCCAAATTTGAAGCCTGTAATCTCTACTGATGACGGTTAAAGAACCAGAAACACGTGTCTAGAGATCAGCACTATCTGCGCCAACTCTGGCGAAACACTCGGAAAACTTTAGCAAAGCAAGCAACATGAGACTGCATTTACCAGAATGCCAGGGGCGAACCTTGCTGGGGGTGAAGCGGTGTGCTCCCACCCCTGTTCCTGTTTAAAAGTACTCCTGTGAGTCATTGAGCTGACAAGCTCGTGGAAGAAGCACCCGCGTGCCAGTGAGAGGTACTTGACCTGATGCAATGTTTGGCAGCCTACTCAGCAAACCCCAAATTTGAAGCCTGTAATCTCTACTGATGACGGTTAAAGAACCAGAAACACGTGTCTAGAGATCAGCACTATCTGCGCCAACTCTGGCGAAACACTCGGAAAACTTTAGCAAAGCAAGCAACATGAGACTGCATTTACCAGAATGCAAGGGGCGAACCTTGCTGGGGGGTGAAGCGGTGTGCTCCCACCCCTGTTCCGGTTTAAAAGTACTCCCGTGAGTCATTGAGCTGACGAGCTAATGGAAGAAGCACCCGCGCGCCAGTGAGAGGTACTTGACCTGATGCAATGTTTGGCAGCCTACTCAGCAAACCCCAAATTTGAAGCCTGTAATCTCTACTGATGACGGTTAAAGAACCAGAAACACGTGTCTAGAGATCAGCACTATCTGCGCCAACTCTGGCGAAACACTCGGAAAACTTTAGCAAAGCAAGCACCATGAGACTGCATTTACCAGATTGCCAGGGGCGAACCTTGCTCGGAGGTGAAGCGGTGTGCTCCCACCCCTGTTCCTGTTTAAAAGTACTCCCGTGAGTCATTGAGCTGACGAGCTCGTGGAAGAAGCACCCGCGCGCCAGTGAGAGGTACTTAACCTGATGCAATGTCTGGCAACCTACTCAGCAAACCCCAAATTTGAAGCCTGTAATCTCTACTGATGACGGTTAAAGAACCAGAAAAACGTGTCTAGAGATCAGCAGTATCTGCGCCAACTCTGGCAAAACACTCGGAAAACTTTAGCAAAGCAAGCAACATGAGACTGCATTTACCAGAATGCCAGGGGCAAACCTTGCTGGGGGGTGAAGCGGTGTGCTCCCACCCCTGTTCTGTTTAAAGTACTCCCGTGAGTCATTGAGCTGACGAGCTCGTGGAAGAAGCACCCGCACGCCAGTGAGAGGTACTTGACCTGATGCAATGTTTGGCAGCCTACTCAGCAAACCCCAAATTTGAAGCCTGTAATCTCTACTGATGACGGTTAAAGAACCAGAAACATGTGTCTAGAGATCAGCACTATCTGCGCCAACTCTGGCGAAACACTCGGAAAACTTTAGCAAAGCAAGCAACATGAGACTGCATTTACAAGAATGCCAGGGGCAAACCTTGCTGGGGGTGAAGCGGTGTGCTCCCACCCCTGTTCCTGTTTAAAAGTACTCCGTGAGTCATTGAGCTGACGAGCTCGTGGAAGAAGCACCCGCGCGCCAGTGAGAGGTACTTGACCTGATGCAATGTTTGGCAGCCTACTCAGCAAACCCCAAATTTGAAGCCTGTAATCTCTACTGATGACGGTTAAAGAACCAGAAACACGTGTCTAGAGATCAGCACTATCTGCGCCAACTCTGGCGAAACACTCGGAAAACTTTAGCAAAGCAAGCAACATGAGACTGTATGTACCAGAATGCCAGGGGCGAACCTTGCTGGGGGGTGAAGCGGTGTGCTCCCACCCCTGTTCCTGTTTAAAAGTACTCCTGTGAGTCATTGAGCTGACGAGCTCGTGGAAGAAGCACCCGCACGCCAGTGAGAGGTACTTGACCTGATGCAATGTTTGGCAGCCTACTCAGGAAACCCCAAATTTGAAGCCTTTAATCTCTACTGATGATGGTTAAAGAACCAGAAACACGTGTCTAGAGATCAGCACTATCTGCGCCAACTCTGGCGAAACACTCGGAAAACTTTAGCAAAGCAAGCAACATGATTCTGCATTTACCAAAATGCCAGGGGCGAACCTTGCTGGGTGGTGAAGCGGTGTGCTCCCACCCCTGTTCCTGTTTAGAAATCTGGGCCTAGTCACAGGATCATAAATCTGGTCCTTTGAAAAGAAGGTCTCGAACTTGAGTGGACACAATGTGGGGCCAGTGGATACGTGTCCAGATGTCCAGCATGGGGAGCATGTGATCACTGCATGTAGTGTGCATGCTGTGTTCTGATTGGCTGAATTCCTAACTTAGTGTGTCATCTGACTTCATGGTGTTTTCGGAATGCACGCCCCTCCAGCCAAACGTGTTTTATTGGGGCCAATCTCCTAAGACCATTGCTATGTCGCCGCCTATCTCTGGGATCGATGTGGGTTTTCCTACTCGCGCATTTGTCTAAGGGATATGTGTCACCCCACTTGTGATCTGTTGTTTCAGGCCTCGGTCGCAGGGCATGCCTGGCCTTGTTCTCCTGATTCGGGGTTGAATGGGAGGTCATATAGAGTGAATTCAACAATGGTGATGCAAGTTTGTTGTTATACGTACATATATCATGATGTGCATTGATATCGTATTTTCGAATATTAACATTCCCCCCTCTAGTTGAATTTTGATCTACATCCTTTACTCCATATTTCATGACAGCCACACTACTTGAGATTTGCTGTGTTTCTGTTGTGTCTATTACTAATTCCCTAGTTACTTGCATTCTTCCTAAGTTGAGGACTGCGTTTTTACAGCAGGAAACCCCCACTTGTAAGAAACCACGCAAAAATGACACAAGAAGAGCAATTGGAAGCAATGACAGACACAATGTGGTCACCCATCGGGGGAACCAGGAAAATAAGTCTATGAACCAGTTCTGCTCAGGGGCACCTCCCTCTTTCTTTAAATCAGCTTGTAGACAATGCAGTTGATAGACGGCAAAAGCTAGTGTCCCGTTGTCTAGGTCGTTTCTGAGGATAAAAGTACAGCCGGATGCACCGATTTCGACACACACCCCACTTTCCATTGCGGTCATCATGTCCAACACGTACTGATGTTCCATCACCATTAAGCGGATGACTTTCAGTTCTTCCTTTTTTTTTTTAAGAGCTTGATTTTTCATTTCATCAACATATAACAGGGCAGTCAGTACATGAGTAGACATAGCATGCTAATACTGTTTATACATGAGAAACTCAACCAAAAAACATTACATAATCTCATATGTGCAGATCTGCTTCCCTGTTCTCGAGGAGAAGTCGAATATGTGTCTCCTCGGCTAGGGCCCACTCGGCCATATCCCTATGCCAGAGTGCTATCATCTGGCTCATTGGGACACCCATGTTATTGCAATTATGCGTCACGCCAGTACCATGGCCAGTTGACCAAACTTATATGTCATTTTTTGACACTTCGGGCATCTAAAGAAGCCCAGTAAACAACATTGGGGTGTCAACCCAATGGGCAGTCGAGTGGCACGTACCATTTCTTCCACTGCTAGTTGCCATAAGCTGTGTAATGCATCGCAGGACCAGGCTAAGTGTAAAACATTCACCCTCCTAGTGTTACAGCGAGAACATGTATCCAGTAGAGACTCAGTCATACGATGAAGATCCTTAGGCGCTAAATATATTCTTTACAAAAAATTGTAATGTATAACTTGAAAGCGGGCATTGCTAGAGACTGTTTATGTTAGTTCACATACCCGTTGCCATCCCGCATTGCCCATTGGGATGTCCAGGTCTAAATTCCAGGCCACCCGGGCCCTTGGGGTAGTGTCTACTGTGTCCGACCTTATTTCTCTGTAGAGGTGTCTACCCGAACCATATGCCAGCAGTATCTCAAGGCTATGAGTAGGTTGCAGGGCGGCCGGGTAACACGGCCAGGTGTGCTTAGCCTTTTTAGCTTGACCCACATGTTGCAAGATTTGCCCCTGGCCCAGACCGAACTCTTCACAGGCATTTTCAAATGAAATGAAGGACTCGTCTGGGTACAGGTCCCCCCATAATTCACATCCCCCCTCTCTCCATTTCTGGAAGGACATATTGATTGTCGTCTGCCTGACTGGTTTTAATATTCAAATTGGAAATTCCCTGTGGACTGCTGCACGTTTAAGTACTGCCACTACAAACCGTTGCCACACCCTGGCGGTCGCACAATATATGGAGTATTTCTCGGTATACCCGCCCCCTCCATTAGTAGTTCAGGAAGACGTCCTGCATCCACCATTCCTGCCAGGAGCTGTGTCTCCCAACTAGGGTCTGTGTCCAGCCACCATGCTGCGTGTTGTAATTGGGCAGCATAATAATAGAGGTCCAAACGTGGGACGTCCAATCCACCCGCTGCATAAGGTTTGGTCAGTGTGGCCAATGCTACTCTACTATGCCCACCGGCCCATAAGATCTAGATAAGGAGCGAGTTCAGCTGTTGAAATACTCATGCTGGGATTGGGCACAATATGTTCTGGAATAAGTACAGACATCTGGGCAGCAGTACCATCTTAGAGATGGATAATCTGCCCATCAGGGACAGGAGGAGCGTATTCCAAAAGGCCACCGAGTTTTTGAGAGTCAAGCACACTACCCATATTAAGCTGTTGTTGTTGTGCCCTGGTGTGGGCGATACCAGTTCCCAACGCAAACCCAGGGCAGGGAGATGTTCGACTGGAGTCCCAACCATGGAGGCCATAGGGAATATCAGAGGATTGGTCTGGTTGATTCGGAGTCCCGAGACATCTCCGAATTCCTCCAGGAGATGCAGGAGCACTGGCATTGCAATACGGGTTGAAGAGATATAAAATATAGCATCATCAGCATACAATGAGATAGTATGGTGTACCTCTCCCAATTGTATACTGCAGGGATGCAGTTGCTGCAGTGCTCAAATTTGCGAGAGGCTCTATCGCCAGGGTGAGCAGGTCTGAATACCCTGTCGGCTTCCCTGGCTCAATGTCTACGCCTCCGAGCAAGCCTGTCCCACGCGCACCCTGGTGACAGGGTCAATGTATAGCAATTTAATCCAACCTCGGAATTGAGGTCCAAATCCTACTACCCGCAGTACCTCCAACAAATAGCCCCAGTCAACTGTATCGAACGCTTCGCTAAGTGAATGGAGACCAGTGTCATCTCACCATCATGATCTTGTGCCTAGTGGAGTACGTGTGCAAGCCTTTTCAGGTTCATACCTCTGTGCTGGCCCAGGATAAAACTGCACTGGTCCGCATGAACCATTCTGTCATGTGAAGGGCTATTTGCCAGCAGTTTGCACATAATGTTCACGTCTGAATTGATCATCGTGATTGGCCGATAAGCCACTCAGTTTGTTCTGTCTCCCCTCGGTTTTAGGAACATGCAAATCTCCCCCTCCCGCATAGTTGGTGGGAGTACTCCTGTGTCCTGCGCTTCAAGAAAAACTTCCAGTAGGCGTTGAGTGGTCTCTGTCGCGAGGGCCTGATCAAATTCGGCTGGGAAACCATCCCCTCCCGGAGCCTTTGAGTGGGGAAGCATGCTCAACCCTTCTCTTAGTTACTCAAACGCCAACGGGGATTCCAGCTCCTCATTAGCTCCTTTAGGAAGCTTTCAGCATGGCTAGGCTCTCCATCAACGGGGTGTACCTGGCCGGGTTGTTGTTGGGGTCCACTGTATACACTCCCTGTAATTGTGTCCTAAACATTTCCACTATGCCTTGTCTCGAAGCCATGGGCCTGCCCTCTGGTGTGAGTAAATGTGTTATGGATGGGGGAGGATGTTGCCTGTGTAATTTCCATGCCAGGAGGCACCCCGATTTATCTCCCTCCCTTTGTAGATACTGTCTGTACTCTTTTAGTGTATACTTGTCAAGGCGATCCCAGATGTCTTCTATATGCCTGCACTCTTCCTGTTCCTTTATCGGCCATTCCGGGTGTGTCAAGTCCCTAGCCTGCGTGGTAGCCAGACTCATTTCTTCCCTACGTAGCCTCGACTGCAATTGTCTAGGCACGCCACACGTTAGTTTCATACATGTACCCCTTATTACTTTCAGGGCCTCCCAATGTATGGCTGTTTGCACCATGGAGCCCCAATTAATGGTCAAATAATCAGACATGGATTGGGACAATGTCTCCCTACCTACTGGATCTATCAGTATCTCTGCGGGTATTCTCCAGTACAGACCCCCAGGTGGCGGGCGGCTCCATCACATTTCACAAACGGCAGGGGAATGGTCTGAGAGAAAACGTTGAATATGTGTTGCTTCCATATCTTCCAGTCGCCCGTGACCAGCACTTAATATTCTATCCTGCCTACTTACCTACTCAAGGTGTTATGTGTTGTGGAGTGGCATGTGTAAGCTCTTTGTGTTGGGTTTCTCCCTCTCCATACATCCATTAATCCCAGGTTATGCACGACTTCCTTAAGTGCCGCTGTCATGAGAGGTTTTTTGTTCGTTCTGGGGGGTGCCCTGTCTAGGTCTCCGTCCAGGACACAAAGTCTCCCAGCCATAGCAACGTGTTCTCGATTTCCTGCATTGCCAGATCTTGCATGGCTCGTCAATATTTGGGGCATAGGTTTTGAGGAATGTAATTGCTCGACCATCGAGGGAACCTTGCAAAAATACATACCTCCCACCCGCATCCACTTCCGTGTTGGTCAACGATGACAGCAATCCCGGTGTCACCCATATCAGCGTGCCTCTGGTATAGATAGAGTATGAGCAATGATATACCTGGCCTCGCCACTTTTTTGCCAATCTGGCCGCCCCTGCATCATCCAAGTGTGTCTCCTGTAGTAGCCCTATACTAATCTTATGTCTTTTTAGAAATGAGAGCACCCTGTAACGCTTCTTAGAGGAACCCAGTGACCTGACATTCCATTTTTTGTTTTAATCTGTTTTTATTGTTTTAATCATCGTCTCAATATTGAACAAACAGATACACTTTACATGGTACAGTGCATTACACCTCCAAATCACAGTTATTACAGATATGTAATATGGAAGATAGAATTACAATCTTGGTGACTCAGGAACCGTGTGCGATGAAGTGACTCAACAGTAGATGAATTTTGATTCCTGACGCGTTGTTGGTCACTGAGGGGGAGCTTTCCTACTGGCAGGTTGTGTGTGCACCGCTTTTTAAAAGTGTTAACTTTGGAGGTGGGGGGCAAAAATCAGGGACAACTAAGATTAAACTGGGAAGGGGTCAAACTTGGCGTGGCACCTCTAAGTAGTTAAAGTGGTGGTCCCTTGACTACGATGATGGTTGGCATGAGTATATTGTCTTTGTGTGGCATGCAGGCTCTACTTGTTATGAGTACAACGGTTTCCTATCTGGGTGCAGCTTTTTGGGTGTTGTACATGTAAGAGGTCATCTCCGGGTTTGTGCAGGGTCTATACTAGGGCTCCTCTGCTGCTGGCTCTGCTTCGAGCGCCGGGGTCTTGCCCCTTCCCAATAGTTCTTTCAGAATTGCATCCCAGTACGCTGCGATTGGAGTTTTGCGCAGCCCTAATGTGTCTTCCCTGTGTAGTGCCACACTTTCAGCCTTGGCCCACACCTTCAAGGAGCGTTCCTAAGCACGCGTGGTTCAGGTGAGCGCCATCTTTTGGTGATGAGCCTTTTTGCGACAATCAGCCCTAACGCAATGAACTGGGAGGTGACTCTTAGGCTTTTGGTATTTGTGTAGAGATGCAAAATACAGGTTTCCCAGTTCAGGGGTATCAAACGGGCTGTATAGCGGCTCAAGTGAGGCTACCACTGACTCCCAGTACTCTCCTAAACGCGAACAGCTCCACACCATATGCAGCAGGTCTGCCCCCGTGGCGTGACAGCGTGGGCAGGCAGCGTCCGCGCCACCATAAAATGTGTTAATTTTCGCTGGAGTAAGGTACACTCTCTGGGTGATGAAATATTGTTTTAGGTGGAAACGCATGTTACCGGGGCACACTGTTTGGCCCCTCCAATACCCTGCTCCACTCATTGCCCGTAAGGGGGCACTGTAGGTCTCCTTCCTATCTTGTCCGTAAAGGAAGTAACTTTGTGGCTGTGTGGTGTCTAAGGGAGGCGGTGAACCACTTGATCAGGTGTCATCCCTGTCCCATGACATGCAGGTATTGGATGGTTAAGTGTGTTGGGAGCTCTCTTGACATGTCCCCCCAGTGTTTGTGAAGCGCAGCTATGACTGTACGGTGTATGAAGAATTGGCCTGGCCCTATTCCATTACTTTCCGCCATTAAGGCAAATCACATCAGGTTGCCTTCGTGATACAGATCCCCCACGTCCTGCACTCCGTTCTCGGATAGGTGTCGTAACTCGTAAGCTGTGACGGACGTGCAACTCCTAAGTGTGCCTATTAGCAGGAATGCGGGGGCGTACGGCTTAATGCTTCGTGTTATAAACAGGCTTTTGCGGTAGCATCTGTATGCTACATTGAGTAGTAGCTTGGTGGGGCTTTTTGTTTATTACATGGGTGAAATAGGGAAAGAAGAGCTTGATGGGTCAAGGCCGGGAGAGCTGTTGCTGTGTCAGTCAAATACTGCTCCGAGAGCCACCTGGCCACCCACTGCAGTTGGGCTGCCAGGTAGTATTGTTCTAGACTAGGAGGTGCAAGCCCGCCTTGGTTTGTCGGCAGGTAGAGTTTCCGGAGAGCGACTCTGTTACGAGAGGTTCCCCAGATGAGCTCTCTCACCGCTCTTTCCAGGGTTCTGAAAAAGGCATGTGGGATATATATATAGGAAGATTGACAAAGAAGTATAATAGTCGCGACAAGACTATCATTTTAAATAAGGCTACGCAACCCATAGTGGCCAAAGAGTGTGCTCCCCAGAATATAATTTGCGAGCGGATTGAGGCTATTGCCCTGCCTAGATTACCTTCAAGCAAGTTCCTCTTGGCGGTGGTATATCCGGACCCCTATGTATCGGAAAGTGTTTGTTTGCCACTTGATGCTCGTGTTGTTGAGTGTGTAATGGGGATTGGGACATGCGTCATCAAATGGATAAAGACAGGACTTGGATGCGTTTATTACTAGTCGAGACAGGGCAGCAAATTCCCCTAGGATGTGTTCTACCTCTCCCGGGATTGAGTGCACGTCTTTAAGGCATAGGAGGAGGTCATCAGCATATAATGAGATAATGAGCGTGCCATCTCCCAGAGGTATCCCCAAACCCGCGCCCCTTGCTTGAAACATTGCCGCTAGTGGCTCCACAGCGAGCGAAAACAGCAGTGGGGACAATGGACAACCCTGTCTGGTGCCCATCCGCACCTTGACCGAGCCAAGATATACGGGCCTGTCTGTACCCTCATCACTGGGTCCTTGTATAGGAGATGAATCATTCCAATGAACGTCTCCCCGAGCCCATACAATGGCAGCACTGCAAAGAGGAAGTCCTATTCCAGGATATCGAAAGCCTTCTCTAGATCTAAGATCAGACAGCCTGCGAGAGGCCTTCGGTCCGGTGCGTATTTAGCGACTCTGAAAAACCGTCGGAGGTTCAATAAGGGGCTTCGTGTTGGAACAAATCCATTCTGGTCCTCATGCACTAATGATTGGACCAGTGGTGCTAGCCGGTCCACTAGGAGCTTTTTCCAGCATTTTATAGTCGGTGTTTAATAGAGCCAGAGGCCTATATGAGCTCAGCTCTGTAGGGTCTCTGTCTGGCTTGGGGAGTGAGGCCAGTCGTGCTTCGTTCAGTGATTGTGGGAGGGTGGCATCATCTATTGCAGCAGCATAGAGTGCCTGGAGGTGTGGCACCAGTGTTGCTGCATACGCTTTGTAGAATTCTGTCGGGAGCCCATCCAGACCAGGGGCTTTCCCTGTTGGCAGCGCTGCTATAACCCCTTTAATCTCCTCTTGCTCAATCGGAGCGCATTGTGCCTCGCTCTGCTCTGGTGTTATGGTGGGTAAGTGCATCATGGATAGGAACGCTCTTGTTCTTTTCCGATCTAGTGGGGTGGTGGCTTTGTAGAGGGTCGTGTAGTGTACACTGTAAGGGCAGACTGCAGGGCGTATAGCGTGTATGGGGTGTTGAAGTTACTCCTGACGCAGTAGTTAAGCAAGCAATCTTCCAGGTCTGTCTTACGTTGCATGTGTGTGTGGCCGAATGTGCTGTGTAATTTAGGCATGGCAGCCGCTCTAACAAGTCCATATGCTCGATTTGCTTCTTGCGCAGCTGCTGCGAGTCTCCTGAGCCCGATGCCATTTGAGTTTCGCAGGGTAAGATCTCCTATTCTATTTTCCCTATCTCCCGGGTTAGCTGTCTGCGCATGTAATTAACCCCATGCTTTGCCCCCTAATAACTACTTTAAATGCTTCCCATTCAGATGATATGCTATGGTGTTCTCGAAATATTCTTTTGCAGTTGCTCCCAGTGAGGCTCGGAATGCTGGGTCTTCTAGCGCCGCCGGCTGGAGATGCCAAGTGGGGACAGGGGGCAGGCCAGCAGCCCAGCTCAGTTGCAGTAGTTGGGGATTGTGGTCGGAGTGTGTGCGGCCGAGGTAGTCGACACGTTTGATGAGTGGCAGCAGTGAGGGAGAGCTCACGATCCGGTCCAACCGCACATGTAGGTCGTGTACGTGGGAATAAGAAGAATATACGCGGGTGTCTGGGTTACGGGCGCACCAAATATCTGTCAGAGACCAGTGCGCCAGCCAAGCGTTTAGGGCTGATGCTTTTGAGGAGGCTGTCGCGCATGTCAAGGGAGGGAAGGATCGATCTAAAGAAGTGTCGAGCACTGAGTTGACATCCCCTCCCAGTAGTCATGGGACACCAGTCCAAGGTGCGAGCATTTGCCTGAGATGACACAGGAAGGCAGGCTGTTCTACATTTGGAGTATATATGGATCCTATCAGGATGGATCGGCTGTTTAGTCGGCCTTTCACAAGGACATACCTGCCATCTGGGTCTGCCCTTACCTCTTTCTGCCATGAAGGGGGTTCCTGCTCTGACCCATATTAATGATCCCCTGGCTTGAGTGGAGAAGTTGGTGCTGAACACCTGCCCTCAACAGCGCTGGCAGAGTCGGGAGGCTTCTAACTGTGTAATATGTGTCTCTTGTGATAACGCTATGCTAGCGGCACTACGCTGTAAATATGAGTATATGGAATATCGCCTGGCTGGGGTATGGTGCCTCTCACGTTCCATGTAATAACGTTGGTTTGTGTCATTTGATTCGATTATGCATCTGTGCACTGTGTCTTAGACGTAGGTAGCCTGCTGACATTTTAGTGATGAGGTTGCTTGAATGTGCCAGGTCCCGGTGATATTTGCTTTGGTGTGAGGTGCATAAAGAAAAGTAGGAGAGATTAAACAGTAAAACTTGAAAAACATTATCAGAGCTGGTCCCTAATGAGGACCTTCCCAAACCATGTCGCAGTCGCATACTGCTTCCAACAACGTTAGTTCAAAATAGGGCTGGTTCGTGCAGTGGCGGCAGTTTCTTTGTGCCCTTGTGGTGTGATATCTGTAAAATCCCTCGTACAGGCCAGCGGCCCTCAGTTAAGCGTTTAATGTGTTCATGGTGCTGCATAATGGCGTTATATCATGGTTATCCCTGGATGATGCGTAATATCTCCTGGTTGGGTTGTGACCCCTAGGAGGGGAGTTCGGATCTGGGCCGTCTCACCGGCCTGCCTGGGGAGGAAGCCGAGTGTATTAGGGTGAAGTGGGGATCCACTCAGGTCAGATGATGTCGTCGGAAGTCTGTGGTGTCACCTCTGGGAGGTGTGGCGAGTCTAGCCCCTCGGGCCATTTGTGAGCAAGGTCCTCTTCATTCATGGATTGAACAGATTCTGTGTCTGGATCTGAACTGCGGGGTTGGTCACCCATCGTCGCTGCGATCTGTAGAGCTCTCTGACACTCCGTGATGATTTGTCCCAGATTAGGGAGCATGATCGGTGCGGTTGACTGTGTCGCGACTTTGTGCTTGTTCCGTTTGCGGTTATTCCTGTTGCGGCATGTGTTTACGTGAGCCCCAGATGCCGAGCGTTCTGATGTCAATCCCAGGCCCTCGAGCCCAAGGTGGCTGCGGCCTGGGAGTCTCTCGTCTCCACCCCAGGCCCGGGTGTCGACCGGCAGAGAAATGGGGGGGAAAGGATGGGGAGAGGAAGGAGAGGGCCCAATGTGGTGTCACACTCAGGGTGAGATCGTTAATGTCCGCTGTGAACCAGTTATGCTGGCCTCCTTCCCCGTCGTGTACTCCCTTCACCTCCCTCTCTGCTCCCAGCTATCCTACACTCGGGTGTTTAGTTTCTGACTTATCTGTCTTTGCGGGTGAGGATGCCTTGCATGGTGGAGTGTGCCGCTCGTGCCTCTAGCCGGCGAAAGTGTCCCGTCTTCAGTCAGTCAAGACAGGCCCCTCAATGGTCGTCTTGAATCAAACTGTGTCTTTGTGAGGGGGGTGAGTCGGCTGTACATGGGCCCGCCGTCACCCGGGGGTGCACAGCGGGCTTGGTTATGCAGGCATTGTGCTTCGAGCCCGCAGGCTTGTCTGACGGCTGCCGCGGCTGACGTGGAGACGAGGGAGGAGCGGGCAGGACTCGCACACACGCTTGCACTCCTTCAGGCCTGGGCCAGACACAACCCCTGGGCCTCTTTCGGCACTCTTTCCACCTCCCCGCTCCTTACCTCAGGTCTCTGCAGCCGTGGGGGCCTCCTCGTTAAGCTACAGGAGACTGCGATACCTTCGGCCTCGGGCCGCTTCCCGGTGGCTCCTCGGCAGATCAAGGTCGGGCCGCCATCTCCTCCGGCTCCTTCAGGCTGCCACCATCGCCGGGCCACTCTGCAGCCGCGTCCCGGGCTACCTTAGTGCCGACTCGTCCATCCCCTCGTCACTCCAGGCGGCTCTGCTGTGCCGGGTCTCGCCTTGACTCACACTCCCCTGGTGCTGCTGGTTTAATATGTGGGCGCGAGGGGCCAGGAGAGCTCCGCGCTGGCCGCGCATCAGCAGTAGTGCGAGGCGCCTGCCTCCAAGCGGCCTGAAGTTTCTCCTCCATGATCGGCCCATCACGGCCTCCCTGCTTCTCTATTCCCGGCGCCAGCTGAGCCCATTGAAACAGGAGTTATATTGTTCGCCGGCTGTGCGTGGCTGTTGCCCCCTTCCGGGGAATTTACAGGATAATAAGGGCAGATAGCAGAGCGGTATTAAATTGCGTCCGCCATCTTGGCCACTTGGCCACACCTCCCCGTTCCCTGACATTCCATGTCAGGAACCTATAGCTACTTCTCATTGTTCCTGGGATTCAGTCGTGATATCACCACCCATCTCATGTATTTTGATATATTTCCAGTCTGCCATTCAACAAAACCTTCAACTAAGTAACTGAAACAAAAACAATAAAATTCCCCCCACTCTCCCGCAGGCATACATGGCTCAACTGCTGTTCTATCTACGTTCACCCACAGCATGTGCTAGGACCTGCACAGCGTCCCCACACGTCCAACTGGGGTGGTTACTTCTAGTCTATCTATGAACTCCCGGCCAGCAAATCAGGAAGTTCCCTTATCCCACTCTCCAATTATTACATAGGATTATTATTAGTTCAGTATTTTCGCTAAGTAAATGTTCACCTGTTTAGGTGTTCCCCTCTGCAGGGGCTGTACTGAAATACATGCCAGGGTCTCTGGGTGCACACTGCCCTCCCATGCCTCTAAAAATGTTCTTCCTCCTCCCTGTGTCAATTATACACATGGCAAAATTGTCACAATTAGTCAACGTGCTGAGTTGCCTCCGCCATGGTGTCTGGTACAAAGTCTGGCTGGGTGATTACGGTTCCTTCTAGAGTTGCAGTGTCCAGCGGCTTTGTGGCTGTGCTTTCCTCAGTGTTCTGCAGTTGCATTGTTCCATCATCATTTATCATGACTGTCTGTGGACCTAGTGACTCTGCATTCAGGGTCTCTGGTGAAGAGCGTTAACTTCATCATGTTCCTCCTGTGGAGGGAGAACCTCTGGTGAATTTGTGGCTAGTACCTGGTCATGGTGCTGTTGTAACGTCCCTCATCTCCAACCACTCCCAGACCTCCTATGGGTGATTAAAAAAATATGCCTTCCCTTGGAACAGTACCTCCAGTCGCTCTGGGTATAATAACATATACTGCAGATGTAGTGCTCTCAGTTTTTGTTTAGTTGCATTGAAGGATTTGCGCCTCTCTTGCACCTGCTTTATGTGTGGTCTGGATAGATAGCTATGCGGCTATTACTGAACTGAGGGACATGTTTTTCATATGCTGCACATAATATACAGTCTCTATCCCTGTAATTGAAAATGTTATCAATGAGGGCCCTGGGCGGGGCACCTGATGGCAGTGGAGGAACCAGGGCTCTGTAAGCTCTCTCCACGACAAAGAATTGTGATAGTCCTGGTAGTTTCAGTTCAGTGGGCACCCAGTTCTCCAGGAATTGTTCTGGTGCTGTGCCCTCAACTTTCTTTGGAAATCCCAGCACACAGAGGTTACTCCAACGGGAGTGACCCTAAGTGTCCTCCACCCGACGCTCCAATTATGCAGTTGCCGTGGTCATCTGGGCCACATGCTGTTTCAGGACCATGACTTCTTCCTGGAGCTCTGTGATGTTACTCTCAGCCATCTTACCCTTGTTCTCCACCTTTCTCGAGTCCACTCGCAGGAGGTTTTCATCAGTGGATACTTCCTCTATCTTAGTTTCTAGCGCTGTGCGGGAGCCATGAATAGCTGCCTGAAGTTCTGCTCACGATGACTTCGGGCTCCCGTCTGGCTGACTTCCAGCAACATTCTCCCCTCCCTGCCATGTGAATCGCTGTGGCTGTTGGCACGGTGTAGTAATTTGTGAAATGGTATTGGTGGAAGGCCAGCGTGGAGCTGTCTTTGCCCATGATTTTATGTTAGTCTTCGGTGACCAAGACACTTTCTATAGCGCGCACGTATAAGGGAAACAGCCAACACAGTGCTATAATCGTGAGGACTCCTTCCTTAAATACAGCCTCACTATGCTTTCGGGAAAGTCTCTGTTGGCTTAACATAGTGCTGTCGTACTTAGTGGTGCTCCTGCCAGGCTCAATGACATGCAGATGCGGACTTACTGCTCTAATGTGTTTAAAGTGGTGTCTAGAGTCCCGTCCGCTCACTGGGATGTCTCCTCGCCAATGGACCCAGCTGGGAAAAGGTAGCTGAGTTGCTCCTTCCCTCAGCCACTACGTCTCAATGTACCCATCAGGGTTCTGGGTTGTGCCAAGGTCCATGGGTCAAGGTAGCGGGCCTCTACTAAGGTCTGGGGCTGTCAATTTGTTATGAGAAAGTGCCATCAGGGGCCCCAGGACCCGCAATATTATGTGGTACAAGGGCCTTTGTAGCATCTGCTCCTAGCAAGGGTGCACAAGGTTGATGTTCCTCTATGTGTACCATCAATAGGAGCCAGACCCGCACCCAAGAGGCCGGGCGCCACCTGTTGCTGTAGTTGCTGGAGTCCCCGCTCTCCTAGTCGATGTGCTGAGCCCAGTGGGATCGTGTCAACACTCAGTTTGTACCAAGACATGTCTCAGGTGGTTGCTGCCTCCACATAGCTGCTACCGGCTTCCTGCAGGCACGCACGGCTCAGAGTACCCAGGTGCCTAGGGCCCCGGTCTGTCACGGGGTGCTGTCGCTAAGGCCAGGGGACGATTTTGCTGGATCCCGCGGGGGGAACTGCTCCCATCACCCGCTAGTGTGAGGTTCCTGTGGTGCCCCTCACCTTCCCCCAGTCTCCAGGGTTCTGCCAGATAGTCCACAGCCACCACTTGAAGGATCCAGAGGGGCCAGCTGCCCTGGCGGGTCTGTCTGCCTCCTGTCACAGGCCTCCGGGTGGCTCCAACGGGTGCCGGCGTACAACCCCCGTTGTGGCTGGGGGTAATCCACTGCTGTCCTGTGGTACCGGGCCGGGTGCGGGCCGTACAGGGGCTGCCACATGGAACGGCTTGCCCTCAGTGCTGCCAGGTCCCATCAAGGCCCCTCGCTGTAGCGCCATGGCTCCCCAAGCACTCAGGTCAGAGGGGCAGCACACTGAGCACAGGTCCGCCTCACCTCAATGTCAGTAGAGGGAGCTGGGAAGAGCCAGCCGGCAAATCGCCCTCAACAGGTTGCTGTCGTTCATGGTGCTGGGCATAGCGACGTTGGTTTATGGAGCTGGCATCTGCTCACCCGTCCGTTCTGCAAAGGGCTCCGCTCCTAACTAGGCCCTACCCCGGCCTCTGGCGATGATACTTATTTGCCGGCAATGGGTCCCAATCAAGTCCTGGTTACCCCTCAACAGGTGTGGGGAGGATATCCACAGGTATTTTTATATGTAATACACAGTCGGAATTCAGGATGGTGACGGATTTTGTCGCAGGCCGGCCAGGAGCTCCAGGGCTTATGTCCTGTCGGCCATGTTGCTAGGACACACCCCCTCTTAGTTTTTCCTTGATAGCATTTAGGCCAAGCTCAGTATCGTTGATCATCTTCAGCATTTCCCATCTGGCTTTTTACAGCTAGCGGGCGTTTGCCTGTGTTTGCAGGAGAAAAAGGGTATAGACCCTCCCGAATTTACTTGAGTGTCAGAAAATTGCCTGAATTCTTCCTTGTACTGAGCCCAGCCAAAATAATCAGCAGTTCTTTTTTCTCGAGCCTGATGCAATAGAGTTGTTTTCTTCTATAGCGGATGTTGGAACAACTCGGACAGATCTTCTCCAGGGATGACCAGGGTTGGGGTGTCTATGGTTACGAGGATGCAGAGGTCCCGCCATCCGGGGACGAGCCGGGTGTAGGCAAACTCCCCAAATTGCCAGTAAGTATTCATCAACACGGAGGTGCCCATGTGCATATCTGGTACTTGCAGAATTGCTTCACAATTCTCGTTAGTGCCAAACGGTATTGTTCCTTTGCCTCTAAAACACAAGCAATACAGAGTAAGTTTCCATACAATTAGGGGTTGCCCCTTCCCTTCAAGTCATGCGTACCTATCTATCGCAGTGTCCCAGATTTCCTGACAAGGGGTATCTTTGCTGGTATTCATCCCTTCCCTTCTAGACTCATTTCCCCTTGTATCATCGAGGTGAATGACCCTGCACTGGAACTCCATGTCTGGGGTCCATTTGTTATTAATGAATACTGCCCCAGATACGCTAAGGGCCACCCTAGGACCACAGAGCGAGGCGGGACAGTCGTTTTTGTGCACTAGTGCAGTGGCCATGCTACCTCCAAGAACCACTTCTCTGGAAAATTTCGGGGTCAAACAGTGTCCACCCCTATAGTGCCTCGCCTGCGCATTTTGTCTAGATAAGTTTGAATGTTGCTAGGCTCAGAAAAAACATGTAGTGCTGTCGGGTTGGTTTCATACTGGGTGAGGTTTACCATTACTCTATGGGGTTCTACTCTACTGGGTTGTATATTGGCCCTAATCCTACATAGGTACAGGTGGATGAAACCTTTTGCTTTTTTGGGGGCTTTTTCTTGGGATAAGTAAAGTATGTCTGCTCCCACGGCGTGGGGTATCAGCGAGCAGACATAGCACGACCTAGCCGACGTCAGGGCGCCCACGGCGGTCATGTGCTGGTACCATGTGTTGTGCAAGAGGGCGCTGTGTAGTGCGTGTGAAATACTAGTGTTTGGTTCAGTGTAAGGGTAAGTGAGGTAGGAGAGATCCCTACAGAAGCGCTGTAGAAATGTTGAGGTAGGCTCCATATGACCAGATTTCTTGCTATGGATGGATGTGGCCACACCTATGATAAGCAGATAGTGTACAAAGGTGCAATAATACATAACTTTTGGAACCTTGTAGGTCTGGGGATGGTGTCTGGAGGGGTCATCTGTGGTCTTTTTGGTGTCCAGGGGTGTCTTTGCTTGGCATTGTGTAAAGAATCTGTTGTCAAAAATGTCTGTAAAAATAGTAACTGGACGCTTGGTTGAACACTTGGGCCTCGTTGAGGTTTGGGAAGTTTGTGGCTGAAGAGGTGGCGGGCCTCAGTAAAGGTGGTGCATGTATGACTTGATTGCAGACCTGTTGGATAAGAGCTGTGGGTTGTAAGTTAGCTTAGAAAAAACATATATCAACATTCAGTCTCTGGAAATTCCTATGCCTTTCCTTTTAGGGGCATATTCAGTACATTTATTTTGTGCAATCTTTGGCGAGGTACTGGATTGGGGGCCCCAGTTTTCGGCATCATTTTAGGAATCGGTGAGTTTTGGTCATGGGTCACCTGAGTTTTATTTTGTGGGTCGCTTGGTCCTCCCGCCTCGCCATGACAGAGTGTTTTAGCAGGGTGATCTTCGTGGATGTGGGAATGACTCTTTTTACCTAATTATAGTTTTCATGGGCGTCGTCAGCCCTCTAATACCCTACTTTCCCTAATGTGTGCAGTTTTATCGATGCGGATGGTACCTTTTGACCTACACATGCACAATGCGCCGTGAAAGGGAGGGGGCGTATCACAATTTTGGGGGTTGTGGGTAATTGTAACGTGTCCTGAGGACATGTGTATGTCCCTCTGGTCCCTGCACGTGGCAAGTAACAAGGTTTTCCCTAATGGAGTAGGGTGTTTTTTACCACGCCGTTTTACTGGAAGCTTTGTTTTGGGCTACTTTTTGAGAGTCGTTGGGCGCCTTCGTAGATTATCATGTAGTGTTGGTTATATTGTAGCATGCCGGTGGGGGTTGAGAAGCTGCTCTGTGGCCTGTGTGATTTGGATGTGGCAATGACTGGGACCGGGCCTATTACTCCCTTGGACGATGTTCATGAGACCCTGCGTTATTTGCTTCAACAAACTGGATGTGGTGGTGAGCTTATCCGTGCACCTTGTGTGGGGGCTAGGATGGTCATCTACAGAACCCCTTTCCCTACCGGCGCCCCTCTCTCCCTTGGATCCAGGAGGCTTTTTGTCTGCCGCCCTCGGCGGGTATCAGGGGCATCTTACCCAGTGGCACGCTACTCTCGCTGTTTTGGAGGGACATGATCTGATGAGCAGACTTTGGATGTTTGGAAGCATCAGGGGAGAGGAGCAGTCAAGATATCTTGCTTTCGACTTGCTGGTTGCCCTGGTGTATTTCCCTTTTGACTTGGTTCCAAATTGTTGCTTATTCGTGCGTGGGCTACAACGTTCTGTGGGACATCTTGACATCCCGCCTCTGCAGAATACCTGACTTCCGTTGCTTGGAGCGTCGCCTCGTTTTGGAACTAAAAAGGGACTCTCCATCAACTAGAGGCCTAGATGGGGACAAATCGAACTAGTCATTGGAACCCGTCCCAGTTGGACTTGGATGAGGGGACCTGGGTGCTTGTTTTTATGCACTGGTTGGGGGGCCACCCTGCCCCCTCATCAGACTGCCCTACCCCTGGAGCGTGACCAGCCAATCCCGCCCGGGGGACCAGTAGCAGAGTGAGGCCTAGGCTCCTGCAGGAATCCGAATGGCGAACTCTGGTATGGATTCCTGGTTAGTGTTTCAATCAATCAATCAATCATGTCACTTATAAAGCGCACTACATACCCGCGAGGGTCTCAAGGCGCTGGGGGAAGAGGGGGTGGTGCTGCTACTGATCGAAGAGCCAGGTCTTGAGGAGTCTTCTGAAGGCCAGTAGGTCTTGGGTCTGCCGAAGGTTGGTGGGGAGGGTGTTCCAGGTCTTGGCGGCGAGGTGGGAGAAGGATCTGCCACCGGCGGTCGTTTTCCGGATGCGGGGGACTGTGGCGAGGGCGAGGCTGGTGGAGCGGAGCTGGCGGGTGGGGGTGTAGAAGCTGAGTCGTCTGTTGAGGTAGGCTGGTCCGGAGTTGTGGAGTGCTTTGTGTGCGTGGGTGAGGAGCTTGAAGGTTATCCTCTTGTTGACAGGGAGCCAGTGCAGGTCTCTCAGGTGGGGTGTAATGTGGCTGCGTCGGGGGATGTCGAGGATAAGACGTGCAGAGGCGTTCTGGATGCGTTGCAGCCGTCTCAGGAGCTTAGCCGTCGTTCCTGCGTAGAGGGCGTTTCCGTAGTCCAGCCTGCTGGTGACGAGGGCCTGGGTGACTGTTTTTCTTGTTTCGGTGGGGATCCACTTGAAGATCCTGCGGAGCATTCGGAGGGTGTTGAAGCAGGATGAGGAAACGGCGTTGACCTGCTTAGTCATGGAGAGGGTGGGGCCGAGGATGACCCCTAGGTTGCGTGCGTGGTCGGTGGGTGTCGGGGCTGTTCCCAGTGATGTCGGCCACCAGGAGTCGTCCCATGCTGAAGGGTTGGAACCAAGGATGAGGACCTCCGTCTTGTCCGAGTTCAGCTTCAGGCGGCTGGTCCTCATCCATTCGGCGACGGCCTTCATTCCTTCGTGGAGGTGGGCTTTGGCGGTGTGAGGGTCTTTGGTGAGGGAGAGGATCAGCTGGGTGTCGTCGGCGTAGGAGATGATGTTGAGGTTGTGCTGTCGGGCGACGTGGGCGAGGGGTGCCATGTAGATGTTGAACAGCGTTGGGCTGAGGGAGGAGCCTTGGGGTACGCCGCAGATGATCTTGGTGGCTTTGGATCGGAAGGGGGCGAGGCGGACGCTTTGTGCTCTGCCGGAGAGGAAGGATGTGGTCCAGTCCAGGGCCTTCTCTTGGATCCCGGCGCCGTGAAGGCGTGTTCGTAGTGTGTGGTGGCAGACCGTGTCGAAGGCGGCTGATAGGTCCAGGAGGATGAGGGCTGCTGTTTCTCCGTTGTCTAGCAGGGTCCTGATGTCATCGGTGGCGGCGATGAGGGCGGTTTCGGTGCTGTGGTTGCTGCGGAAGCCGGACTGGGAAGGGTCCAGGATGTTGTTCTCCTCGAGGTAGCGGGTCAGTTGTTTGTTGACGATTTTCTCGGTGACCTTCGCGGGGAACGGGAGCAGAGAGATGGGTCGGAAGTTCTTGAGGTCCTTGGGGTCTGCCGTGGGTTTCTTGAGTAAGGCGGTGATCTCGGCGTGCTTCCAGCTTTCCGGGAAGGTTGCTGTCTCGAAGGAGATGTTGATTATTTTCCGGAGATGGGGCGCGATGGCTGTACTGGCTTTGTTGAAGACGTGGTGAGGGCACGGGTCTAGCGGTGAGCCGGAGTGGATGGGGTTCATGATCTCGCTGGTGTCCTCGTCGTTGATGTTGGTCCAGGAGAGCAGGCGGTTGGTGGTTGTGGGGGCAGTGGTCTCGGTGGTTGCCGGGGCGGTCGTGGTGTTGAAGCTGTCGTGGATGTCGGCGATTTTGCGGTGGAAGAAGGTGGCCAGTGAGTCGCACAGGTCTCGCGACGGCGGGATGTCGTTGGTGTTGGAGCTGGGGTTGGAGAGTTCCTTCACGATGTTGAAGAGCTCTTTGCTGTTGTGTGCGTTGTTGTCTAGGCGGTCTTTGAGTGAGGCCCTTTGGCGGATCTGATGAGGTGATGGTGACTGCGGGTGGCGCTCTTGTGGGCGGCGTAGCTGTCCGCTGTCCGTTCGTGGAGCCATATCTTCTCCAGTTTTCGGCATGTTCGTTTGGAGGCCTGGAGGTCTTCGGTGAACCAGGTGGCTTTCTTGCTGGTGTGGCTGTTGGGCGGATTCTTGAGCGGGGCGAGGGTGTTGGCGCAGTCGTCGATCCACTGTCTGAGGTTGCGGGCGGCGGTGTCGGGGTCGGAGGGTTCGGCGGGTGGGCTCAGGGCGAGGGTTGTGGTTAGCTGGTCTTCGGTGACTCTGCTCCAGCAGCGGCGAGGCATTTGTTCGGTGCGGTGGTGCGTGGTGGGCTTCCTGTAGGTGAAGTGGATGCAGTGGTGGTCAGTCCAGTGGGGTTCGGAGGTGTGGTTGAAGGAGACGTGTGGGCTTGCAGAAAAGATGGAGTCTAGCGTGTGGCCGGCGGCGTGGGTGGGTGTAGTCACGAGCTGTCTGAGTCCGAGGGTGGCGAGGTTGTCGATCAGGGTGGTGGCGTTGGTGTCCTTGTTGTTCTCGAGGTGGAAGTTCAGGTCCCCGAGGAGGATGTAGTCCGTGGAGGCGATGGCGTGTGTGCTGACGAAGTCAGCGATAGAATCGCTGAACTGTGGTCGGGGTCCGGGGGGTCTGTAGATGAGGGTTCCTCTGAGGGTGGTGTTGGGATCGGTGTGGATCTGGAAGTGCATGTGTTCGGCGGTGCTGAGGGTGTCGTCGGTGTTGGTTGAGACTCTGAGGGTGTTCCTGTGGACGATGGCGATGCCTCCTCCGACTCCGTTGGTGCGGTCCCTGCGGGTGATCTTGTTGCCGTCCGGGATGGCAATGGCGATGTCGGGGGCTGAAGCGGGATTCAGCCAGGTCTCCGTCAGGAATGCGACGTCTGGGGAGGTTGAGTCGAGAAGGTCCCAGAGTTCGATGGCGTGTTTGCGGGCGGAGCGGGTGTTGAGGAGGATGCATCTGAGGTAGTTGGGTTCTTTCCTGGGCGGTGGTTTGGCGGGGCGGGTGCTGGCGAGCTGCAGTTCCGGCAGGTGAAGGGCCCTTGGGTGCGCTTTCGGGGTGGCCCGGTAGCAGGCGTGATCTTTTCCGGGGTTGAGTGCGTGGAGGGTGCTGGCGTCGTATCGGCGTCTGTTGATGTGGCGGGCGCGGGGATGCCCGGACCAGGGGTTCTGGCGCTGGGCGCGGTCCCGGCGCGGACGGGCGCAGACGGGCTTGCCTTAGGCGCGCCTTCGGGTCGCCAGCGGCGCGCCCGCTGCGCATGTCCGCTGCGCGGCCGCCCAGCGGCCGCCATAAATGGGGAGGTGGGAGGGAGGAGCAGGGAATGGGGCAGCGAATGGGCAGTGAGGGGGCGGGGCCGCAGGGGCGCAGCGGCGGGAAACAGGCTTGATCCTGCTTTACCCTGTCCTTTTCTGTTTGCTTTCTGTAGTGATGTAATACATGGGCCTGTATTTCCCACCAAGGTTTGGTGTCTAATCCTACTACGCTATCTAGACCACTATGTATTTCGGTGGGCAGTCCCTTTTTGAGGATGTTGTATAAGAATGCAACCTGGGGGACGTGCCGATCCATGGCTGTACTGTCTCCTCTACCCATCGTCCCCTCATTCTGTCCAGAAAGCCAGCCACTGTTTCCCTAGGCTTTATGCTCTCTGTCATCAATCCCACTCCATCTGGGTGGTCAGGGAACATTTCCCTCAGGGCTTTCCATATCTGGTGTTTGAACAAATTGAATGCGGCCCCGTCATGCTCGGTGCTGATCAGCATGACTACTGGTTTGTGGGCTTGGGAAAACACTGTGTTAGTCTGCTCTCCGATGAGGCTGCTGAGCAGACTCTTGACATTGCCTATTGCTAGGTTTATTCCCGCTGTGTTTTTCTCAAAACATTAAATCCATTTTCCAAACCCGTCCATCAATAGGGGCAGTTTGGTTTTGAGCCCATGGCACATAGATGGTCCCTGACGTGCTTTTTTTGTAAAATCGAGCAGGGCATATTTTGGCTTGGAGCCATTGCGCTGGCTTTTCTCCAACGTAGCGTTCCCATCTTTTCAGGCATTCCTGCATGTAGAGGAAGTTCCATTTTGGATCTCCCCCTGCATGCTGGATGCAGTCTTCCATGATGGCCATGTCCTCTGGTTTGAAGGATCACTCCTCCAGCCAGGCCCTCCCTTTTGGACCAGCGGACTAGCAGGTGGCAGAATGGTCGCGCAAAGGCCTCACGTTCTTCTCTCGACACTATCTCTCTAGGGATTAACTTGTTTGACCGGCACTTTCAGGGGAAGCAGTAGACGTCCTCGTTGCTGCTCTTCAATTCGCGTGTAGAGGTGCCATTCTGCTTCTCTTATGTATTAATTGAGTTTGGGCTAGGCTACCTTGATCTCTGATTTCTTGGTTGGCCCCTCTCCTACGCTGACGATCTGGTGACGTTCCCGATAGGGGCCTCCCTCTGGTTCTATTTCAGGCTGCTTTTCACCTGGAACCCTGGGCCTAGCTCGGCTCTCTTCCGGCAGAGGGTGCTTCGCTCTGCTCTCCTTCTGTGCTTCCCAGGCGAGAGCTCTTTCTCTCTCCATTTTCAACCCACGCCTCTCCCCCAAGTCCCACCTAGGCTGCCTCCTTCACTCGATGCTGCAAGTGGTTCTCCTTGGTAGGAACTTGTCCCCTAGCTCATTTCCTGTCATTTTTCCCGTTGCCTGACCATACCCTGGTGGAGTGTACCCTGTGGCTCCCCCCTTGATGTTTGACCCAGAAGGCTGGGACCTTCCCCCCCACTAGTGGTGTTACTACCCGGAACAAATATGAAGCTCCCAGTTACCTGAAAGTGCTCTTCTGGATGGGTTGGAGTGTATGATCCCTGTGCCGCTGGGGCTTGATGGGTTGTGTACAATGGATGAGGGGGTAGGACTTCGGGGATTCTAGTACTGAGTTGGTGTGCAGCTGGAATTGCCTGGGTTTACTGATCTGTCAACCTCCCAGCCCTAGAAATAGTGTCTCGCTGCCCGGTAGGGGTGCTCTTTGAGTCCCTTGACTGGCCGATTGGTGTAACCCAATGCAGAACCGGCTGGGATGGCCGGCATCAGAGAGAGCACCTCTGTATCAGTGTATGGTGGGGCAGATGTGGACATTCGGCTTGCGGATTCTGGGACAGAATTGTAGGTTGGGGCCACCTCGAAGATGGCCCACAGTTCTATTAGTGCCTCTCTTTTAGTTTTTTCTCTCCTACATATTTAGTCTGAATATGTGTCCTCGTGTGTTTGATTATATTGGTATCTAAAGTTCCCGCCTCATGCCATTGGAAGGCTTGTGTCTTAGTGTGTGCATGCCATTCATGACTCAGTTTATCTAGCTTTTTAACCTGCGTGGCGAATCTAGTTTGCATGTGGTTTAAAGGTGACTCCATGATGGGTAAAAAACCTTTTTAAGGGATTTAGTGCACTTTTAGACTTCTCTGATTTTTTAAATTAGCTTATATCCTACTCTGTTTGTGGGGAAAGACTATGTACACGGGGTTGTGCCAGCAATAACTACTGTTACTATGAGCTTAGCTTAGGGCAAAGATGCATCAAACCAACTTAGTACATAAAACAACACATATGAAAAGTAACCTGTAAGAAAGTGCAATGGTTAATTCAAAACATTATGAATAGTTTTTTAGCAACTGAACTGTAAAATGTGAACAAATGTAGACTTTTTCATATGCGCATAGAATCGTTAACTGGATTTAACATTCAACATAGAAGACAGTTGCAATAACTTATCAGCACCACAACATCAAAAAAATGCATCAATTGAGAAACCACATTGAAAATAAAAGAGTAAGAGTGACAAAAAGAAAATATTATGACTTTGTCAAAAAATCTTAGCCCGCTGCAAGCGCATGCTGCCCAATAACAAGGGGAGGCTCTGCGCGGTCACAGGACTAAGTGAGCCCGATAAACTGTCACTATCGGCTCTGGGACAAAGATAGCAACAATTTATGCGGATAAGGAGGAATAACTTGAAAACTACAGGCTCTCCTTGGCCAAGCACAAGCTACACCTTGATCTTCAAGGTCCAGATTTTTCCCTAACATCTGAATTACATCCTATATCACACCCAGGGGTCATCTGTGTCATGCCCAGCGGTCCAAGCGAAGAACAAGTCTCACTTCTTTCAGGCACCACTAGTGTTATGAAACTGATAGCACTAAGAAAACTCCTTTAGACTAAAGAATTGAGAGTGAGATGCTGGCTCTACACCCAGAGTCTATGCGTACCATCTGTGTCATGCCCAACTGTCAAGCTGTGAGGCCCCCACCCCTGTATCGCATCCAGGGATCAAGCGTATCATCTGTGTCATGCCCAGCGGTCCAAGCGGCCCCACTATCCCACCCAGAGGCAAGTCTACCATCTGTGACACGCCCAGCGGTCCAAGCAACTAACCTAACCTCACCTTTCCCCATGTGATGACTATCGAAAAAAGGTGACGTCGGCAGGCGCCTGTGACTACTCAGCTTGGATACATAAAATAGGCAAGTGGGAGGGCACTCAGGTTAGGTGTTCGCACTTTTTCTAAATTGACATATGGAAAATGCTGGGACTAAGGATCAGATGTAGTCTCTTACCCACTGACTGCGGCTTCGCGTCGAACCTCTGCCGTGCAGATTCAGCAGAACTTCCAATCAATTGCAGCGTCTGCTCACCGCTCCTGCTTCACAGATGTGAATTTGTACGGGTAGGGTCCTGTTCTTTTGGCTGCAGTCGGACTCAAAGAACCAATCTCTCCTGGCTGGCTCGCCAACATGTTGTTCGAATGTGAATTTACCTTGACAAACTAAAAGACAAGAGGCGTTTGGCAAAACAGGAACGGTTGGTTTAATTAAACTCAGTAGCCGCAAGAGCAGGCAACATGGTCGGGGTCTGAACTGCCTCAAAGCATATTGGTTTCTGCCGTCATTTTATACATTACATAAAGCGTCATAAAGTAATTTGTACATTCTTTGGAGGCAGAAATCTGGGCCTAGTCACGGGACCATAAATCTGGTCCTTTGATAAGAAGTGCAGGTGGGTCTCAACCTTGCATGGACACAATGTAGGGCCAGTGGATACGGGTCCAGATGTCCGGCATTGGGAGCGCGTGATCACTGCATGTAGTGTGCATGCTGTGTTCTAATTGGCTGAGTGTTCCTAACTTAGTGTGGCATCTGATTTTATGGTGTTTTGGTAACGCGTGCCCCTCCGGCCAAACGTGTTTTATTGGGGCCAATCTCCTAAGACCCTTGTGGTGTTGCTGCCTATCTCTGGGATCGATCAGCATTTTCCTGCTCGCGCATTTGTCTAAGGGTTACGTGTTACCCCACTTGTGATCTGTCGATCACCTGCCTCAAGCCTAGGCCGCAGGGCCTGCCTGGCCATGTACTTCTGACTCGGGGTTGAACGGGAGGTCATATCGGGTTAATTCAACAACGATGATGCAAGTTCGTTGTTATATGTACATATATCATGACGTGCATTGATATTGTATTTTCCAATATTAACATTAGAACCACTGTCAGTAATGCAGTCCGAGCTTACAGCATTTCCTTAGAGCACTGACCCTAATATTAAAGGCTTTGAATTAATGATCCATAAGTTCGAACAGTACTGACATATGGTCACAAATGTTACCTTAGCTGTAGAGAATGCTGTTCCCAGATCCATAATGTGCGACTATAAACTGGCAGCTAAAGGGTTTGTGCTGCAGGGGGTTGGGCCTACTTGTCCCAAGGACAAACCTAACATAAAAACCTGTAGTACTTGACCCCAAACAACATGTCCTGTGTGTTGGGCTATAGGAATTCCACACCTATGCAGGCTACTGAAATAACATGGGCCTTGATGCCTGGTAGTCCTAGCCAGCAGGTCATAAGACTTGACCCACTGTGTAAGGTATACTTCTCTTCCTAGTGCCTGTATCCTTACATGAATTTCAAGTCCTGTAATAAAACCTAGCTAGTAAGCAGCGTAGAGTTGAGCATGGGCACAGGTAGTGATTAAATGACAAGAAACAGGCATCAGGGAGTTTGTGGGGCAATGCTCCTTAAAGAAATGTTTTCAGGTTCTTACTAAACTGGAGGAGAGTTGATCAGTTCTAATGACAATGGGGATAGTATTTTATATCCTGGGTTCATAGATTGAATAGGCCTGTCTCCTGTTTTTTTCTTCTTTCATCTTTTTTGTCTCCAGTCTTTTGGTGTCTTGGCACCTCATGTGGTGTTGTTTGCCCATAGTGGGTAGTACCTTGGTCTGCTAAGCTTATGTGTCTGTTCTGATGGCCCTATTGGTGATGCAGCTGATTTTG
This sequence comes from Calotriton arnoldi, assembly GCA_963921515.1. Taxonomy (NCBI): domain Eukaryota; kingdom Metazoa; phylum Chordata; class Amphibia; order Caudata; family Salamandridae; genus Calotriton; species Calotriton arnoldi. Next base: position 1,777,250 of record CAWUFW010002140.1, read on the forward strand.
AAGATAATACATGTCTGGTATAGGGAGCTAGTGTAGTTCTTGCAAGATTCAGTGCTTTGAAGCAACATCTAAGTCCCTTAATGAATTAGGCTGAAATGCATAGGATTTGATCAAAGTTGATAAAATGGTTTCTAGTAGGCTGTTGAGCAGAGTGTTACCTTAGTCCAATTGAGAGATAAACAACGCTTGTACTTTAACTCTATTTCTAAAATGTGCTTCTGGGAGAAGGAGGGTGTGTTTTGATTTTGTTGCCAATGTGTTCTTTGAATGTGAGGTTTGTGTTGAGGGTAAATCCAAGGGATTTTGTGTTGTCTGACATATTTTTTTTATGTCAGAGAGACAGGTTTGAATATGCTGATGTTTGGCACTGATGGCAAACGGGAATTCAGTCTTACTCAGGTGAGCTTCAAGTAGGTACTTCACATCCATTTCTGGATGAGGTAAAGTCAGGCTATGAGTCGCTGAATGTCATTCGTTGAGGAGATTTTCAGGTGAAGTAGAGTGTTAGCAGTGTATTTATGGATCTTGATGATGCTGATGAGTATAAATCATATGTTTTAAATACACACTTTAAAGTTGACGGGGGAGATTATAGACCCTCTGGTTCTCCACAGCAGATGGGAAGTTTCTGGGGGCTTTCAATTCCTCCCTGTACAAGTTGATGTTGGTTGACAAGATAGAAGGAGATTCACTGCAGGACTGGGTCAGAGAAACCAGATGTATGTTTTCATGGTGTGAATCAGAGCTTCATAATCAGCTGTGTTGAAGGCAGCAGCGATGTCAATCAAGTGCATGAGGCAGAGTGTCTTTCAGCATTGACGAGGAGGATATTGTTGACTTCTTGAAGTGTAGCAGACTGTGCTGCAGCACGGCGTGAAGCAGAACTTATAATTGTATAGAAAATTTGTTTTTGCTGATCTGTTCCTGGAGCTAGGTTGACAGCTTTTTGATAGTTTTCCTATGAAGGGTAGATTGTTGATGCAACTAAAGTTGGTGAGATCGCCTGGGCCCCGGCTTCTTCCATCCACCGTGAAGCTTCCTTCACTAAGGGAGGCGTTGACGATGTTGAGTAAGGGAGCAAAGACATCTTGAAGTAATTTGAGGATTAATTAAGGTGGAATGTTGTCTTTGAAAGAGGTGGCATGAACACATTTGAGGAAGAAGGAGAGTTCCGCCTGTGGGATGAGATAAAAAGGCAGTTCACTTGGGCTCAGAGGATGAGCCGCAGATGATAACTTGGATGCCTGTGTTGTGCTGTTGATATAATTTGGGGTATAATTTTGTTGATCTTCTTGGTAAAGAAGTGATTGATGGCATTGCGTTTGTCTGTTGATGGAGGGACTGCCGGGTGCAATGCATCATGGCCTTAAAGAACAGTTTTCTTCTCTTGGTCACTTTTTTTTTTTTTTTTTTGGTTCAACTCTTTTTTTATTAAGAAAGCAATAGGAGGCATAACATCCACACGGCAAGCCGCCTACAACCCCATGAGGGGCCGGCCGCGTCATTGAGCAATCGTTCAGGGAGCATAAGAGGATCATTATAGAATTTTGCTTCAGCGGGGTGATACACAGCAAGTCGCCTACAACCCAAATAGGGCCGGCCGCATCCTTATACAATCTTATACGTTAGGCGTCACATGAAAGCTCCTTTAGAGAATGGGGTCAACGGAAAACAAGTCAACTTCAAGTATAAGAGATATACAGAAGAATAAAGGAAGGAAAAAAGAGGGGAGGGGGGGTCGAGAGTCCCCAAGGAAAGAAGCAGGGGGAGGAAATGAGCAAGTGAGAGTAAGGAGAGAGAGAGAGAGAGAGAAAAAGGTGGTGGGCGAGGAGAGAAGGAAGCAAGTGGGCATAGGTAGCGGACCAATGGACATGACTGCAGGCAGGGGAGGTGGCGGGAAAGCGCAATAGGGGCGTATCAGTGTGGTTGCCCGGTGAAATGGTTACTCAAAACCCCGGGCCGAAGCAGGTGAGAGGTGCAAGGAATCTATTCTGGGTCAGGGGGACAGATTGCGTCATCATATAGGCGCAGGGCTCGGAGTTTCGGAGGTTGTAGATGGGCGTGTTCCAGTCTACAGAGGTGAGCAACAAGCGGCTGCCACAGTTTAGTGTAGTGAGAGTCACGAAATTGCAAGCGTGCAGTAAGCAATTCCATGGTGGTAGTGTGCCATAGACGCGTGAACCAGACACTGATCGGGAGAGCTTCCGCCTTTTTCCAATATAGGGCAATAAGCTGTTTGGCTGCGCCTAGCATGTGAAGTGAGATGTGCCAGTCGTTGCGTGTGAGCGCGCGCAGGTTGGCAGGCTTGAGACCCAAGATAGCTGTGGCTGGAGTCGCAGGCAGGGGGAAACCAATCACCACCTTAATATGGCTGAGGATCTCTTTCCAGTAGGAGGTCAGGAGTGAGCAGGACCACCAGATATGAAGGAAGTCGCCCGGGAGCTCGAACACCGCCAGCAAAGAGGAGAGGTCGCAGGGAACATTTTGTGAAGTCTGAGAGGTGTATAGTACCATTGGGTCATGATCTTGTATGCGGTTTCCCGCTGGGAAATACAGCGGTACACTTTCGGGATATCCCGCCACAGGCGATCCCACTGCGCAGGGGCAATGTCCAGAGAGGTGTCCTCCTGCCAACGACGTTGGTAGTTGTGGGGAGGGGAGAGTGGGGGTGCTGTAGGACATGATAAGTGCGGGAGATGAGTCCTTTGGAGTTATCGAAAGCACGCACTAGCCGCTCAAAAGGCGTGAGCGCCCGGGTGGCCGCCTGTGCCACGGAGGGTGTGTGTATCCAATGTCGAAGTTGGAGATATTGTAATCTGGCCCCCTCTGAGAGCTGGAAATCTGCCTTGCACTGCGCAAAAGTTTTGAACTTGTCCCCCGAAAAGAGATCTCTAATTGTCCGGCACCCACCCTCGAGCCAATCTATAAATACCTGAGGGCGCACAGCTGGTGGAAAATGTAGATTCCCAGCAATAGGAGTATGGGGGAGGGAAAGCTAGTGAGGCCCTTGGAAACGGCCACTCTATCCCAAATGTCAAGCACCGTCCTAGTAGGGAGGGCCACATACGCACTGCGCGATCTAGATGCTCGGGGTAGCCAAGGGAGGTCCCATATAGACCGTCCAGTCACTGCCCTATCCATATGGAACCATATCTTTTCACTCTCCCGCGCCATCCACTCCGATATAAAGCGAAGATGAGAGGCCCAGTAATACTCCAGCAAGTTGGGGCAGGCCAGACCACCCCAATCTCGAGGTGACATAAGGATTTTATTAGAGAAACGCGGCCGTCGACCTCCCCAGATGAACTTGGTGAGATCGCGTTGGAGACTTCTGATCTGATGGTGTGGGATGGGGGTCGGAAGGGACTGAAAGAGGTACAAGATCTTAGGGAGTACCGACATCTTTATTGCATGCAGGCGGCCCAGCCAAGAGAGAGTGAGAGGTTTCCAGACCCGTAGGTCCTCCAGAACCGCCTTACGACATTCCTGCCAATTGACCTGGGACCAAGAGGTAAGATTCGGCGTTAACCAAAGCCCAAGGTAGCGGATAGAGTGAGAGGCCCACTGATAAGGGACGAGCGACTGCAGTAAGGGGATTTCATCCCGAGGGATCGTGATGTTAAGAGCCCAAGATTTCTCGTGATTAATTTTAAGACCAGAAGCCGACTCAAAGGACTGGAGGAGAGTCAAAAGGGTCGGGAGCGAGATGTGCGGCTGTGATATCGTGAGAAGGAGATCGTCTGCAAAGAGAGCTACCTTGTGGGATCGGCCTCCAAGAGGAATGCCATGAATCTCAGGGGCTTGGCGGATCAGGATGGCGAGGGGCTCCACCACGAGAGCAAAGAGTAAGGGTGAAAGGGGACACCCCTGCCGAGTGCCTCTGTGAATGGAAAAGGGGGCAGAAAGTTGGCCATTGACCCGCACCTGGGCCATCGGGGAGATGTATGGGGCCATGATCCGGGCTATCATCACAGGGCCGAGCCCGATTTTCTGCAGCACTGCCCTGAGGAAGGTCCAGTCCACCCGGTCGAACGCCTTCTCCGCATCAAGCGAGAGGAGACACGCAGGGATATTCCAGTGGTGCGCTTTGCCCACCAAGTGCGCGATGCGGCGCACGTTGTCTGCGCCTTGGCGGTGGCGTATAAAACCAACCTGATCCGGTTCAATAAGGCCAGGCAGGTGGGGCTCGAGCCGTTTAGCCAGTATTTTGGTGTAGAGCTTAAGGTCCGTATTCAGAAGAGCTATAGGTCGGTAGGACGAGCAAAGGACAGGGTCCTTACCTGACTTGGGGATCAAGGCAATCTCGGCCAGCCCCATGGACTGGGACGGCCCTTCATTGGCGGTGAAGGAGTTAAAAAGGCGAAGAAGGTGTGCCCTGAGCTGCGGCATAAACATGCGATAAAAGGAGAGAGGAAGGCCATCCGGCCCCGGAGTCTTTCCGAGGGGGAGGTCCTTTAGGGCCCCTGCGAGTTCCTCTCGCGTAATCGGCTCATCCATTTGACTAGCATGATATTGGCTGAGCGGGGTCCAAAGGCAAGCATCCAGCAGAGCCTGCATCTGGGGAGGAGAGGACTGTGCTGAAGCATAGAGAGTAGAATGATACGCTTGGAAAGCCTCGCATTTGGACGCTTCCGTGACTGCACTTGTGCCATCGTTGGTGCGAATATGGGCTATGTGGGCCTTAGCTGTGCGCGCCCGCAGGCGCCTAGCTAGGACCGTGCCCACCTTGTCCCCCCTCATAGTAGCGCTGCTTTAACGCCAGCAGGGTCCGTTCGGCTTTGTTGGTTCTATGGGCTCGCAGTTGGCCGCGAAGAAGGGCCAGACGCCTTTTGTGGGCTAGGGATGGGCGGTCCTGATCGAGTTTTTCAAGAGCCGTGAGTTCCCTAGTAAGATTGTCCTCAAAGAGACGCGCCTCCCGTGCCCGTGCAATCGCTATGGACGTGACGCGTCCGCGAATAGTAGCCTTAAAGGCGTCCCACACTACAGGAAAGGGAGTCTCCGGAAGATCGTTGAGCGCAAAGTAATCGTCTATGGCCGCTCTGATTTCGGCCACATCTGCCTGATCACGAAGTACTTGGGGGGAAAGCGCCAGCGTGGTGGGCGAGGAGCGCGTGCAGAACAGTGACGGAGGAGGAGCTCGACATGGGCGTGGTCGGAGATCGAGATGTCAGACATTGAGGCAGACACCGTCTCGCCTATCAGGGCATGTGAGATAAAAACGTGGTCAATCCGCGAGTACGAGCGATGTACATGCGAGTAGTATGAGTAGCCCCGCGCATCCGGAGAATGATATCGCCAAGAGTCCAACAGAGTGAGGTCCGTCAACTGTTTCTTCAAGGTAGAAGACATGGCCCCCGCCCCATGGAAAGACCCACCACTGCGATCAAGGTCAGCGTCCCACACCAGGTTGAAGTCGCCTCCAATGATAAGAGAAGGGTTCGGCTGCGGCACGTGTTCCCGCAGGAAGGCGCGGAGATAGGGATCTTGCGCCTGGTTGGGCGCATATATATTGCAAAGGGTGAGGGATCGGTGCCCCATCTGGACCTCCACCTTAAGAAAGCGGCCATCATGGCTACGGATAACTTTCGAGTCCCCCTGCCTTACACCAGAGCCACAGAGTATAGCTACGCCAGCCGTTTTAGATGGGGCAGATGCCCAAAATTGGAGGGGTAGCGGGGATGGGCCATTCGGGAAACATCAGCTTTCAGCAGATGTGTCTCCTGAAGGAGGATAATGTCAGGTTGTTGCTGCAGCAGGTAGCGCCATATCTGTTGCCGTTTGTTTGGTGAGTTAAGCCCTTTAACATTGAGGGAGATAAGTTTCAAGGCAGGGCTAGCAGTCATGTCCAGGGGAAGGTGGATGCAAGCAGTAGCACCGGCGACGATGCCGCAGGAGGGGCGGGACACGGCAGGAGCATGAGAAAGACAGGCCAGAGAACCACGATCCCCCCCAGAAACATAAGGGGGACCACAAGAGGCCGCCCCGTCTACCACCAAGAAGAAGAGAAGACAGAGGGGAGAAGTAGAAAGGAAGAGGCAGAAAACAGGGACATAGGGATGAGGGAAGATTAACAGTCAGAATAAAATATAACAGTGGCCAACTGGGCCACAAGGTCCTGTTCCAGTCCAAGGATAATCGCGGCCCTAGGGCGTAGATCATCCCGGAGAAGTCACTCTCCTAGGAGCAGGGGGGGGGGTATCTTCCAGGCGTGAGGGCAAAGGAGGGAGACCCGGGCCGCCCGCCATCAGAGTGAGAGGCCGGGAGGCCGTCCGGCGTGAGGCGGGAACATGGGTCAGCGCCTTCCGGGCGCAGCAGTGGACACAGCATCATGAAAGGGCACATTGGAAGGTGTTGCTTCACAGTCACGGCGTGGCGGGCCGAGAGCTAGCTGAAGAGCGAGACTCCTCCATGGAGCGGATGTGCTGGATGATTTCCTGTTTAGCCTGGGAAGCCGACTGCTCCCCTGCATGTGGTGCTCTCTTGTGGCGGCGCACCTGAGACCAAGAGGGTTTGGCAGGCTCCTGAGCGCGAGAAGGATTGCGAGCTGGGCTGGACGGTGTGGAGATGGGGATGTGCAAGAGCTGCGCCGCCTCTCGGAGGGATCGCACCATCCGACGTTTGGAGTCCCACTGGAAGATAAGCGCAAAGGGATGGCCCCATTGATACTGAATGTTCAGGCTCCGCAACTTATTGGTTATCGGCTTGAAGTCTCTACGTCGGCGCAGCGTTGTAGGGGCAAGATCTTGGAACAGCTGTATTGGAGTACCTTTGTAGGCGAGGTCTGGTTTGGAGCGCGCCGCCTTGAGAATCGCTTCTTTCTCCGTAAAGAAGTGGACCCGGGTCAGGATGTCCGGGACAAAGCCCGCTCGAGCAGAGGGACCCGAGACTCGATGTGCTCGGTCGAGGGCAGGCGGGGATGCGTCGTCATCGCCCCAGATGTCATGCCGAAGTTGTGCCACGAAGGTCATAATATCTGTTCCCTCCGCTCCCACCGGGATCCCCGGAGGCGGAGATTGTTGCGGCGGCTCCGGTTCTCCAAATCCTCCTGCTTCAATTGCAGGTCGATGTGCTGCTCCTCCAAGGTAGCCATGCGTTGCCAGAGCTGCTCCTGGTCCTCTGTCCGAGCATCTACTGTCCGCTCAAGGCCATCCACTCTCTCTCCGAGGTCAGTGACCTCCTTCCTGAGCTCCCGCACACAGGAGTGGACCTCCGATCTTAGAGAGCCTATCTCGGACTTGAGCTCCGTCATAAAGTTTGCCATGAAGGTTTGCGTGACTGGTGCTGAGTCATCCCCAACCGGCGCTGCCATAGCACCGGAGGCGCCAGAGCCTGGCTTGTTCCAAAGAGCGGCGACCGGGTTGTCCTTCTGAGGCACCGCCAACTCCTTCCCCGACTTAGTGCGTGTCATCTCCCTCGGGGATGAGGCACCCGGCAATTTCCACTGAGGCGGCCAAGGCTAGCAGACCCCCAGATGCCGAGGTGCAGTCCGCCTCCAGCGCCCCCCCACCGCACAGACAAAGGACAGACAGCTACAAGTTAGGGACCCAAGCCGTATCGCAGTGTTCAAGGCGATAGGTCATCCGCGATGTCAGAGTCACTCGGCGTGGGGGGAAAGCGATGGGGGGCGGTGCAGCAGTAGCCAATCAATAGGGGCTCCTGAGTGGAGGAGGGACCGTGTGGAGGGTTTGCAGTGGACGTCCCCCCGGTCCAGCGTCCCCCGCGTGGGTCAGGGGTCACCCCCGGGCGCTCCAACGACAGACGGGCGCACACCAGGCCAAGGGGACCCGCTCCCAGAAGCCCGGTGCCAGTCCACGGCAAAAGCGACAGGGAGAAGAGGCCCACTCCTCCAAGCACCCCCAAGTGCTCCGATCAACGATGGGCACCCCCCAGTGGATCCAAGGCAACGCCAGGCCAGTGTCCAGGTCACGCAGGGTTGTGGGCCAATATATATAGGAGGTGAGGGGTAGGGCCCCAGGAGCGGTGCGAAGGACCCAGTTCCCGCAGACACCTCCAGCTAGGTCACAGCACACAGGGCCCCCCACCCCCACACCTCACCTGCGGAGGGACTCTGTTGCCCTGATGTCTGATACAGTGTCAGCTGGAGCGGAGAAGGGCGTCTTGTAGCTGTTCACCACGCGTGGATCAGGCGAGAAGGCCGCTCCGCACCAGATCCGCCCCCGCAGGGCCGCATTCAGCCTCGCCAGGGGCCCACAGCGAGCAGGGCGTCTGCCAAGGTGTCCCGGGCCCCCGAGACCACCGGACCTTTCCTCGGCGGCGTGCTCCAATCCCCAGCAGGACGTGAAGGTCGGCGCGGCCCCCAAAGCAACCGCAGCTGCGCCTCAGTTCAGGCGCCACCCCTCAAGGGCCAACACCGGGCCCCGGCCGTATTCACAAGACTGGGGGGGGCGGTCACAGCAACAGGCAGGGCCTCCACAGGCCGGCAGCCGCCGAGAAACAAAATGGCGGTCACCGCCGCCGAGCGGAGTGCAGGGGGTGTAGTGGCCGCTCCTCCGGCAGTCCCGCAGGTGGACGGCTATGCCCGCTCGGTCACGGGCTCATGCAGCTGCGGGCGCTAAGATGGTGGTCGCAGCCCTGCGGGCCGGAGCGCTCTCCTACCGGTTCCTGTCGTCTCGTTGCCGTCCGTCAGCTCCGGGGGCCCCACAGGGGGCAGTCAGACACCCCCGGTGTCCTCGGCAATGGGGCCCAGGGGCCCAGTCAGGTGCGCAGCATCCTCGCCGTCCCGCAGTCTGCACCGGGTGGGCCTCACATATGACCCCCAACTGGCGGCCAGACGAGGTAGCAGCTGGACGATCCTGCCCCCGGGGGCCGACCGCAAGTCCTCCTGCGCCCCGCTCTTCACTCGCCTCACATCGCCGCCAAACCCCAGGCCAAGGGCGCGGGGCACCAGCGATATTCACTCCCTCTAGGGCCCAGGAGGCCGCAGGCGCTAAGATGGCGGCTGAGGCTGCATACGCCGGGGCGCCCTCCCACCGGCTCTGTTCCCGCCGCTGCCTGCCGGTTCCACGGGTCGCCGGGTCCCGGGATCGTCTCCCAGTCGCCTCCGCTGTCCAGACGCCCCGAATTCCGGCCCCTCCGCTATTGATATAAGCTTAAAAAACGCTTATAATGCCGGCGGCGGCCCGGAGCTCCTACAGTGCGCGTCTCACTCCATTTGCAGCGAGACCACGCCCCTTGGTCACTTTTTTGATAGTGGTCTTATAGAAAGTAGCTTTACTTGAGATCATGACAGAAATACGTCATACCAAACGGCAACCATTCCTGTTGTGTCTCTCCCATCTCGCTTTATTTAACCGGTCTGAATTTCTGCCTTTGATGACATTTCTGTACTGTTAGGCTTTTGCAGACTTAGGCTGTTTTTATTGACAGTGAGATTTTTCAAATGGAGGCATCCAATAAAGTGACTAGCAGGGTGGCTGGTTTCAGGTTCTTTTTAACCAGGTTGTTTCACATAGAAAAATAAAGTGGATTGGACTTCTTGGTATGAAGAGGATTGGTGGGACACATCATTTAAGTTTAATTTCTTGAACGAACTGTTACTATTGTATGCACTTTATATATATAGCTGCACTGGTGGCAGTTACCTGTTTATATTTTGCTACAGTAGACACCAAGGTTATAATGCATCTGTGGAATGGATGTGATTTGAGGGTGAAATTGGGGGCTTTTAGAACATTTGTGTGTGGAGGCTGAGCACTGCTGCCCTTGCTCTTGATGGAAGACCAGCATACACGTTACAAACGTCTTTCCTTCACAAACTTTATGTGACACATGGGCTTTGAATAATGAAGTATCCTACATGAACCTTAAGAGTCCTACATAATCACTTCAACAATAGCTTGCATTGCTACAAAATTCATTATATTGTTCCACCTGCCAGGAATGCACAACTGTGCGTTATTGTTTCATTTATGCTGTTGAATTTTCTAACATGTCTCATTCTAATTATTTTTCAGCAAGCAATCTCCAGTTTTTGGAAGAATATTGAATGGGACTGCTGGTCCAAATCGATCTACACCTTATGCCTATTCAGGTCAACCATCTTACAAACATTATCAACGATCTAAAGAGAGATTCCAGGTACAAAATGTTGCCTCTGAACTGACATACCACACACAATTCTCATTTTAGTTGCCCTGGCTCATTGATATATTTTTTTTATCAAAACAGAAATTCAAATGAACTTTATTTGTATGACCGGTTATGCCAGGGATATTTAAGCTAATAAACAATATATATCCAGTGCGCAAAACACCAGGACCTATAATTCTGCTTTTCAGTTGTTACATATATATATATATATATATATATCCAACAACAACAGGTAGCCCTGATGGGAACGTCCACAGGGAAGGTAATCCTCAGACTCTGGGGACTTGCAGCACCAGCGGTATTTCAAGGTCAGTCAGGTACTTATGGCTCGACGCGTTTCGAACCTTCCGTTCTTGTTCACGAGCCTGACGGTAAAAGACAAAACAGCAGCCAAGTTGAACACCTGTTCCATATTTATTCAATGTTACGCCCCAATGGGCGTGTACATGCGCCTAATGAGCGCTGAGGATTCTGGTACATGCAGTGTTCAACGAAATAAAAAACCAAGTGGATGCCTGCTGGATGTTAAAGTAACGTCCAAATAAAATCCAACAGTGGGTAGACCAATCCGTGAAAACCAAAGGAGCTGCCTGTATCACGTCCTCCAGCTCGAGCCTTCGATTCTGAGCAGGCACGCAGAAGTCTGAGCACCCCAGATCCCCCACCGAGGCGGGCCATTCCCGCAGCTGAGCAAAGCCGCAATACATCCAACAACAACAGGTAGCCCTGATGGGAATGTCCACAGGGAAGGTAATCCTCAGACTCTCTGCACCAGGGTATTTCAAGGTCAGTCAGGTACTTATGGCTCGACGAGTTTCGAACCTTCCGTTCTTGTTCACGAGCCTGACGGTAAAAGACAAAACAGCAGCCAAGTTGAACACCTGTTCCATATTTATTCAATGTTACGCCCCAATGGGCGTGTACATGCGCCTAATGAGCGCTGAAGATTCTGGTACATGCAGTGTTCAACGAAATAAAAAACCAAGTGGATGCCTGCTGGATGTTAAAGTAACGTCCAAATAAAATCCAACAGTGGGTAGACCAATCCGTGAGCCAAATTTGCAAGCCCTGCAACTGTTGCATTTTTTGAATCCCTTGATATCAGATAACCAGTTACTCTTGGAGATGATTTCTGGACTGTTTTTCACAAGGGCATCATGCATAGATGGTGCTCGCTTGTATGTGATGTCTGGTTGATTTGACACTACTGGGCCTAATATGGGATCAGATTTGATGATGCCCCAGTGCTTGTTTATCACTGCTCTGATGTTGCGGGCTTCAGTGGTATATGCCGTGATGAATCTGGTTGTGACTGTATGTAAAGGCTCTGGACTGGGGATACTAGTGTTTGTGTCATCCACTCGGGTGTCTTTGAGTAGGTCTTCCCTTGGGATCTGATTGGCCCTGTTCATAGCTTTTTTAATGTTGGCTATGGAATAACCTCTTAGTTTGAAACGTTGGAATGACTCTTCCTGGCATATTGCTAGATCTGATGGTGAGCTACAGATCCTGCGTATGCGCAGCATTTCCCCATAGGGGATGCTGGCAATGAGATGCTTGGGATGAAAGCTATATATATGTATAATGTTCTTGGTACAATACACTTGTGCATCCATAATAATTCACATACACACCCCTTTGATTGTATGCAAGAACTCTAACAGACTCCCTTTTTTCGCCACTCGGTGTGGATCATAACATGTAACTCTCAGGCTCAGTAACTCCGTGTTGGGTCTATGGCCACATAATATGCTGTGTTTGTGCGCTCTGTCTGCCATCTTCTTTCGTTCAGGGGTCCTATGCTGCAACCCCGGGTCTTTTAATCCCTGGATGTCATGTCACATTTTGCAGCTGCTGTCCATGTACACTCTGTGTTTGGGAAACACATCATCTAGTGCATTTCATTTGTTTGAGGCTCTCATTAGCCTGCCTGCATGCAACTCAAGCAAGGATTAACCTATCCCACAGGAGTCATCAGTAGGAAGAGGCATTAAGGTGCTTGATACTGGGCATGTGTGAGAAGCTGGCTTTGTTTATGATGCACACTTATGTAAGTGGGCACCCTGCACCAATCCAGACAACCCTTATGGTGATTTTAGTGGTCTTTGACAACCTTAGAAAGCTCTCTAAGTGGTAGCTGTGGAGAGCAGCCTTCAGCCTTCAGACTAAGCCTTCAGGCTTAGTCCAGAAGGAGTGTAAAGCAGCTTGTTTTACCAGAACATAATCTTATTGACATAGCTAAAGTGAAAAAGAACCACACAGTGTATTTATAAAAATAGGTATTTATTATATAACAGTCACTAACACATACAGGTATTTCCTAGCCGGAATTACACACAAAGCACACAACAATACTTTTCAATAGAAACAGGTAAGTAGCACGTAATACACAGTGGTCACCAAGGGGGACCAAACCATATACTAAATTAGTGGAATGCGAACCACAACTCGAGTCAAGACTGTGCCCAGAAGACCTAGAATTGTCGGAGACCCAAGGAACCACCCGAGGTAAGTAACTAGGAGCCCCACAGAGGTTGTGTGCTAAGTGGGAACACAACCGCGTGATCAATGCAAGTCGATGGGTAAGTCGCGGTTGCAATTTTAAAGAAGAAGGACCTTTCCCAGTAGACCCTGAAGAAACCCCATGGAAGACAGAAGGTTTAAGAGCCACCCCACCCGTGGATACCTTAGGAATCAGGATACCTGCCCCAGGGGAACCGGGTGCATAGATGTGAAGTGGCGTCGGAAACCGCCGTCGAACACAATGGAGGGCTTCATGAAGATGCCGCATCTGGAGAAGGAGAAAGTGTCCGGTGGAACCCAAAGGTGGAATCAAGTCGTACCTGAAAGCAGAGGGGACAGAGTCTGTGCCACTTGGAACTGATCAGGAGGCACGGAAGACGAATTCCCACCAATGTCAGGTGCTGCAGGAGAGTTGACGATGACCTTGGAGCTGCAGCTGTGAGGGCCAGGCAACGCTGAGCCATTCACGAGCTGTCCCACATCGGATGTCGAGAGTTGAGGGGTCAGTGTCCGTCGAGAGCACCAACAAGCCTTGGCAACTGCAACTAACGTGGAAAGTGAAGAAGGTACACTGTCGGGACCAGCAAGGTCCAGGTGACTCACCACAAGCAGGGGAGTCAGGGCAGGCCCGAGCAATCAGGGGAGCCTGCGGAATTCAAAGACGACCCTCAAGAGGACCCACAGGTAGGAGGCACTGGAGTCGCGAGAGGACCTCGAGCAGCTCACCGAAGACGCAAGCCCACGATGCAAGAGTTGCTGTGAGTGCGAAGATCTTGGTCACTGGAAATGCTTGAGGTGGGGGCTACTTGGAGCCCGAAGATCTTGGAGAAAGAAAGCCAACAAGCTTTTGCAACAGCAAGTCTACGCCTTGCACAGGGGTTCGGTTCCTGCGGCAAAAAGTGGGGGTAACCATGCAGAAGGATCCTACCTTCCTACATAAACCCCCCCCAACGAAAGGACATAAGGCTATCCTTGCCCAGTTGAGTCTTAATTTCCTAAGTGGCCATATAAGGAAGGTCCAGAACTAGCATGAATACTCCTATCTTTTGGTCCACTGAGAAGTTCCTCCCCTGTAGGGTCTTGGATCCTCTCAAACGTTTGGGGTGTCTACCTGTCAGCTGTTTGCACCAGAAGAGAACCTGGTGGGGTGTCTGATTAGGGAAGTGAGGCCCTAACAGGGTTGGTCTCAACTTCCTCAGAGCACTGGCCACCATTGAGGCCTTTCTCTCCATGACTGACTTGTACCTATCCCAAGGGGTCAACCTCTGGCTGCTTATAGCTTTTGGTTGATCCTGTCTGGTTGGAACAATGGAGGGCCAGTGAAGGTTTGGGACAGCCTTGTCTCAGGTTTTACTTGGCCCAACAGAGTCCATCTGGGGGATGTCACTGGCTAAGTGTAAGAGGGATCCCTCAGATTGCTGAGGATTATCCACCTGGCTAGTACTACTAGGCTGGGGGTCCCTAATCTGTGGATGAGGGGATTCCTCTTGACAGTGGGCCCTGTGGGGTCCACTGACATCCCTGGCCTCTGCAGCCCTAGTCTGACCAAGACCTGGTAGAGAGGGGCAGGATACCTGCTCCAGACTGGGTACCTCCTTGGAAGGTTACCCTGCCCTCAGTGGCTCTGCCAGGACAGGCCTGACCTCCGCTGGGGCAGTTTCTTCACAAGGAGTAGGATCAGTTCCCTGAGGAGGCGGACCCTCACCTACAGTCTGGCGGCAAAAATACTTTTCTTCCTCCCCTTTGCTCTCTGTTGGAGCAGAGTGTGCCATTCGTTCAGGCTCCACTGCTCCTGAATTTCCCTGTGGTTGGACTGGGGCACTAAGGGTCACACCAACCTTCTCAGGGAGGCCTAACATTTCTAGATGGGCCTTCAGTTCTACTTCAGTCCAGGCTGAAGTTTCCAAATCATTGCCCAAGAGGCAATCTACAGGCAAGTTTGGGGACACTGCCACCCGTTTAGGGCCAGTGACCTCTCCCCAGCTGAGATTGACTATGGCCATGGGATGATCTGTCCTAACGCCATCAGTGTTGGTCACCTGGTACATGTACCCAGGTGAAAGCTGAATTGGGGACACTAGTCTTCCTGTTGCCATGGCGACACTAGCTCCTGTGTCCCTACAGGCTACAGCTTTCTGACCATTAATCAGAGGCTCCTGTCTGTACTTGCCAAAGGTATTGGGACTTACAGTAAAAGTGGCAAACCCCATGTCACCATCACAGACTAAGGTGGCCTGTGTGGGGGATCTGGCCATGCCAGTATCCACCTCAGGAACCTATGAGAACCCAAATAAACTTTTGGGTGTGCTACTATTACCTGGGGGACTACTACTTGGTGTACTAGGGGGTGTTGAAGTTGTAGTAGTAGTGGTAGTATCCTTATGCTGGCCTTGGGGCAATTAGAATCAAATTTCTTGTGGCCTTTCTTTTTGCAAGCAAAGCAATAAGGTTTCTTTCCAGGGGAAGCAAGAGTTTGGGACCCACCCCCAAAGGGAGACTTTTTGGGATATTCAGAGGACTTCTCTTCAGATTTATCCCCACCTTTCTTTTGGGTTATAGAAGTATCTTTCTTCTGGTCACCATCACCACTACCCTGATTCTTCTGCTTGACCCTGGTTCGGACCCATTTGTCTGCCTTCTTTCCTACAGGCCCATAGGAATGAATGGGAGATTGCATGCGCAATTTGTGAGTACCAATAGGTACTCGCAAATTGCGCATGCAATTTCAAGGGTGCACGGGTGTCAAAAGGACACCCTGTTGCACCCCTGAAATTGATCTGTGCACACATGTTGCACACACACATGCCCCAAGGGCATGTGTGTGTGTAACCTACAACTTTGAAAAATGCACTTAAGTGCATTTTTCAAAGTTTTTGAAAATTACCATCAAGTCCAAATTGATGGTAATTTGCGACCCCAATCAGCGAAATCGCTATTTGCGATTCTATCATGCATTGCATTTAAGGAATCGCAATTTGCGATTCCTTAAATGCAATCACAATTTTAGAAATCGCAATTAATTGCGAATTCTTAAATTGCGAGTCCCTTGATCCTTGATGCATCGCAAATGCCCTTTTTGCGGGCGCAAACGGACGATTTTTGCGAATCGCACCGTTTGCGCTCGCAAAAATGGTTGATGCATGTGCCTGATAATCTTATAGGTATAGATTAAGTGAAAAAGAACCACACATTGTATTTATAAAAATATGTATTTATTATAAGACACTCACTAACACATACAAATATCTCCTACCCAGAGATATACGAAATGCACACAACACTTTGCAAGAAAACAGGTAAGTAGTACACAATACACAGTGGTCGCCAGGGGGAGACCAAACCATGTACTAAAATAGTGGTGTGTGATTCACGACTCAAGTCAAGACTATACCCAGAAGATGTAGAAGTAAGTACCAGGTACCCAAGGAACACCCGAAGTAAGTAACCAGGAACCCCACAGAGGCCGTGTGCAGAGTGGGAACACGACTGCAGGCTCAATACAAGTCAATGGGTAAGTCGCGGTTGCAATTTTAAAGAAAAAGGACCCTTCCCAGTGGACCCTGAAGACACCCCGTGGAAGACAGAAGGTTTGAGAGCCACCCCACCCTTGGATACCCTAGGGCCCAGGATACCTACACCAGGGAAGCCAGGTGCTTAGGTGTGAAGTTGCGTTGGAAACCGCTGTCTAACTCAATGGAGGACTTCAGGAAGATGCCGCTGCTGGAGAAAGTGTCCGGTGGAACCCAAAGGTGGATTCAAGGTGTGAAGAACCTGCAAGCAGAGGGGACAGAGTCAATGCCACTCAGGAGGCCTAGAAGACGAATGCCCCCCAATGTCAAGTGTTGCAGGAGAGCTGACAGTGACCTTGGAACTGCAGCTGTGCAGACCAGGCAGCGCTGTGGAAGACCAGGAGCCGTGCACGAGCTGTCCCATGTCGGATGTCGAGAGCTGAGGGTTCGGTGTCCTTTGAGAGCACCAACAAGCCTTGGCAACTGCAACCAACATGGAAAGTGAAGAAGTTACAGTGTCGGGACCAGCAAGGTTCAGGTGACACACCACAAGCAGGGAGTCAGGGCGGGCCCGAGCAATCAGAGGAGCCTGCAGAATTCAAAGATGACCCTCAAGAGGACCCACAGGCTGGAGGCACTGGAGTCGCAAGAAGACCTCGAGCAGCTCACCAAAGATGCAAGCCCACAATGCAAGAGTTGCGGTGAGGATGAAGATCTTGGTCACTGGAGATGCTTGAGGTGGGGGCTACTCGGAGCCCAAAGATCTTGGAGGAAGAAAGCCAACAAGCCTTTGCAACAGCAAGTCGACGCGGTGCACAGGAGTTCAGTTCCTGCGGCTCCAACGAGGGATACTGGCCTCAAACTTGGTGAGAGGACAAGCAGGCCTCATGGGATGTTAAGAACCACCACCTGTGTTGCCGAGCCTTCTGAAGTCCGTGGGAGCCCAGGATCAGCAGACCGGTGAGCTTAGTTGCGGTGCCTGCAGATGCAGGGAAGTGACTCCTTCACTTCAAGGGAGATTCCTTCAGGTGTCTTGGATGCCCAAAGGCCTTGGAAGGTTCCTGTATGAAACACAGGCATGGACGTTGCAGCAGACGAGCAGGGCAACGAGTTCAGGAGTAGCAGGAGTCTTCCCGGTTGCAGCTTTGATGCCCAGAATGAAGTCCAGCGCAGTTTAGAGTGCCCAGACGGTCAAAGAAGAAGTGGTGTCTTGAAATGAATCTTGTCCCACAACGAATCTAGGGACCCACCCACAGGTAAGCCCTTAAATACCCTAAGGAAAGGGTTGGAACGATTCAGGGGTCCCTGCCAGAGGAGGGGCTGGACAAGGGGGAGGATACTCCCCTGTCCTTTGTCCAGTTTTGTGCCAGAGTGGGAGCCAACGTCTCCCTGAACTGGTTTGAAGTGGACTATGCATGGAGAGCACCAAGTGTGCCCTGCACGCAGACTATGTGGCGCTGGCAACCGCCTCCACCCTGCCCCAATACACTAAACACTGTCTGGGAGGTGATCACACCTCCCTGTGACAGGATACCAATTGTTCTGCCTTCCCCTGCTCAAGTTTGGCTCAGCAGCAGGAGGGCAGAAATGTGTCTCTGGCTGGCAGCAGCCCTAGTTTGCTGTCTGGGTCTGGAAGACTGGTACCGGGAGCACCGAGGGCCTCCCAAAGGAGCTTTACGGTGCATTGAATCATACCTCCCACACTTTTTACGGTGTGGGGGGTGATTCCAATATGTTTGATACCAAACATGACATGGTTCGTTGCAGCCAGGTTAGAGTTAGCCATCGCGTAATGACGCATGGCCACTCTATATATCTGAATGGCTGATGCACTTACAACCCGGGAGAATGGACTCCGAAGGTTGTAGGGGTGTCCTGCTCATGCAGGGGCACCCTCACTCTTAGAACCGATCACCCTGCCTTCAGGATTGAAAGGCCTGCCTTAAGAGTGACTTATAGGTTTTAAGTGCAGTGACCTTAGATATAGGGAAACCTATATCTTTTGTAAGTGGTGCTAGCACCAGCTTACACAGGCTGCACTGGCAGACCTGTAGTTACAGTTTGGGTGGTCCCCCATGGGTGGCATCATACATGCTTCAGCCCATGGGGGACCCCTGGTGTACCTATGCCCTGGGTACCTTAGTACCACATACTAGGGACTGATAACGTTACACCAGTGTCCAATCTGGGATGTACCTAAGTACTTACCAAACCAATTTAGGGGAGAAAGCACAGAGACTAGGGTCCTGATTAGCAGGATCCCAGTCAGACTAGTCAGAAACCATCACAGCACCAGGCAAAAAGTGGGTGTAACCATGCAGAAGGATCCTACCTTCCTACACCAAGGTTAACCCTGCTAATCTCTTGGTTGCTGTACTACCACTTGTACTGGTGCTAGGGGGAGCAGGTGCCTTAGCAGGGCTCGAAAAATCTACTCGCCCGCTCGCTCGCATTTGTGAGCCAGATTTAATTAGGACAAGCTATGTTTAGGTCCTACTCGCCCTTTCTTGTTTTTTTCACGACAAATTTTTATTGTCAACAGCCATAGCAGTCCTGGTACGACCAGGTTTTTCCATAATACAGTATAGATAGTAGCGGTATTGATGTCGACATTTGCAATATCAAAATAAAACAGTTTAGTATCTAATAATGCCAAAAACATTGCCCCAACAGTAAACAGCAGTGTCATACATCTAATATGAAATCTAATGCATGCAATTCTCAGCCACCCAAATGTAATGGCTATATAGTTACAACCGAGTTTATCTCTCATCATCTTATCGTTCCACCAGTTCTTAACTTGTTGATACATCTGGGATGGGTTCTAGATATAATCCCCGATATTCCGCCCACCTCCTTCAAATCTTGGGGTGTTTCCGGGGGCACCCCCTTGCCTTGGATACTGGTATCTCCTGCCCCATGCAGAAATCCAGCCCCATCTTCCACACCCCAACTAGTGTTGGGGACGTGTCTTTCCATGCCCTAGCAATATCGTGTTTCGCCAGCGTAAGGCCAAGGAGTAATAGGTGGCTTTTGTATATATTGCTTTCAATACCGTCAGTGATGTGGAGTATGGCCAGTCGTGGTGAGTATGAGATACCCCACCCCAATACTTCTGAAAGACACGTGATCACCCCCGCCAGAACTTCAAGAGTGATGTACATTGCCACACTGTGTGTATGAGAGTGCCATCTGCGATTTTACAGCGCATGCAGAAAGGAGAGTCGACTAGCCCGGCCCTCCAGAGCCTGTATCTAGTGAAATAAACCCTATGAAGGTATTTGAATTGTATGAGTCGTAGGCGTGCCGCGATAGCCGCACCACGCGGGGACTCCAGCTCCTCGGCACAGTCATCGTCATTTAGAGGGCCTAAGTCTTCCTGCCAGGCATCTCGTGTTATGCCGAGTGTGGTGGGGCTATTAGTCACGGGTGTTCGGTATATCTTGGTGATCTTGTGATCACCCACTTCTCCCATAAAAACTTTAGCCTCAATAGGATTAAATTTGGGTATAACTTCTTGGTGTGTAAGGTATGGGGAGAAGGCATGGCGGAATTAGAGGTTTTATAAAACTGCGAGCGGGGCATGTCATATTCTTTTTGTAGCTCCTGGAAAGACTGTAGAGTCTGACCATGAAAAACATATCCCATCGCAGATATGCCAATGGCCTCCCAGCCCCAAAAACCAGACAACATTGATAACTGAGGTAGAAGGCCATTATGCTGAAGGGGAGCCACCCTTGTCAGTCTCAAACATCGGCTTAGTTGCTGGCGGCAACATTTTGAGCGTTGGACCCGAATATAGGATTGTGTGTAGTGACATATTGCCCATCAACCAGCGTTCGACCGCATACGGGGGATCCCATCTGTCTCCGTTCCACCAGTCGTTCAGGATAAGGAGGTGTGAGGCAGCATGATATGCCTGGACGTCAGGAGTTGCCATGCCGCCACAAAATGTAGACGGGAAACACGTTCTCAGGGCCACCGAAGCCGAGCTCCCACCCCAGAGAAAGTGGCTAAGAATTGCATTCAGTTGTCGGAACCAGACGAGTGATATCGGATAGGGGTGGTTTTGAAGTTGGTAGAGAAGGCTAGGCAGGGAGACTATCTTGAACATGGCGGATCTGCCAAACAAGGAGAGTGGTAAGTGTGACCAAGAGCGCAAGAGCGCGTCTGCGCCTTGATTTGTACCCATAATGGGGCTAAATTCTTTTCCCATGAAGTGGGTTGGGGGGCCGACTGAAATACCCCCAGGTATTTAAACCCGCCTGGGACCACCGTCACTTCACATGCCCATTTGCCCAGTTGGCATCCACCCCGCAGTGGCCATAGGAAGGATTTACGAGCATTCATATATAGCCCAGAGGTCTCACCAAAAATCTGTATTATCCTAAGTAGTCTTGGACCCGATCTATTAGAGTTTTTAAGGAAGAACAGGACATTGTCCGCACATAGCGCTATGCGATCCGAGACTTCTCTAGATCATTCAAAATCACGGATCTGTGCGTCTATCCTCACCCAAGCTGCGAGCGGTTCCATAGCCAGAGCAAAGAGGTAGGGAGAGAGGGGGCAACCCTGACGAGTACCTCGCCCAATGGAGAAGGTCTGCGAGGTCGCATCTGCCACGCGGACGGAAGCGGTAATGTCGGTATATAGAAGGTGGATATAGGTAAGGAGGCGGGGGCCAATGTTCAGTCGACTCAACAGTGTGAAAAGGTAAGTCCAGCTAAGCGAATCAAAGGCTTTGTCAATGTCTGCCAGGAGGAGCGCCGCTGGTCCTTCAAAGTGGTCTACCGTCGCTATGGCATTATGGGCACGACGAATATTGTGTCATGTAGCGCGGCCTGGCATAAAGCCAGCTTGGTCGGGGTGGACCAGGTCCGCAATATGTGGTACAATGCGGTTGGCGATAGCCTTGGCAAGGAGTTTAGCCTCTACATTAAGAAGCGATATTGAGCGATATGAGGCGTGGAGTTCAGGGGGTCGACCCGGCTTTAAAAAGACTACTATCTCTGCATGGCGCCAATCTTGTGGAAGGCATCCTTTATCTACAGCGGCATTAAGTGCAGCTAAATAGGGGGCCGTCAGTAGAGACTAGTATTTTTTGTGAAATTCACACGGGAAGCCATTCGGGCCTGGTGCCTTGCCCGAGCGCATTTCAGATAGAGCACTCTGAAGCTCCTCAACCGTCAAAGGAGCGTCTAGTTCCTCCCTCACAGAGTCAGCCAGGGCTCATGGAGGCAGATCATCTAGGAACTGAAAAATAGTAGCCGCCGGAAGAGTCTCCCTGGAAGCGTATAAGTTTGCAAAATAGTCAGCGTAGCTTGCCGCAATTTGTACTGGGTCAGTGAGTATCTCCCTGGCAGAACCGCAAATACCTGGGATGACTAGGGACAAAGAGTCTGATGACATAGGCGGTGGAGCAGGGCCCTGGATTTGTCGCCCCACTGATGTATCCTACTGCGGGTAGCTAACCATGTCATTTTAGCCTCGTCTAACAATTCGTTGGCATATAGTTGTTGCGCATGAAGCAATTGTCGGCGCGCTACGCTCCCATCTTCCCCTCTACCTCTGAGCTCCAAGTCTATGAGTTGGGCCTTCATCTGTATGAGTACAGAGGTGATACCTATTGTTAATCTGTCTCAACATGTACTATTATCTGCGGAAATTTCCTTACTGAATAAGGGCTTATCATTTGTCATTACGGAAAAGACTAACCTTTTCAAATTGAAGACAGAGTTGTTCCAATTTTTTCGCAAAATCCATTTGAAATTGTTTTTCAAAGATAGGGAATTTACATCACATGACTCAGTGACAGGCTTGAAACCTCCCTCAATTTTTTACCCTTCCAATTCTGATGCCACCAGAATTGTTAACCTTTGAAAAACTAATAATAAGTGGTTTGGACAATTTAAAATCCAGTAGATGCTTTATACCCTATAACATCAGCTTACAGGAAAGAAAAGCATTACAGGATCTTAAAAATGATAAGGCAATAATCCTGAAACCAGCAGACAAAGGGGGAAGCATTGTGATCCAAGATCGCAATGACTACGACGCTGAGATCCGTAAACAAATCACTGATAAAAAACACTATAAGAAATTGTCCTCAAATCCACTGACAGGTATAAAGAGGGAAATCCTCAAGGTCACCACAGAAGGAAAAGAACAAGGCTACATTACCAAAAAGGAATTTGAATATCTAAACACTGAAAATCCCCATACACCGGTTTTGTATACTCTGCCTAAAATTCACAAGAGCACTACATATCCACCTGGGCGACCAATTCTATCAGGTTGTGGATCGGCTCTTGAACCTATTGGCAGATATATTGATTTTTTCATAAGAGAGTTTGTCCCTATATAAGAGACCTATGTGATGGACATTATGTTTATGATCAATTTAATTGATAAAATGCCCTTTAACATTGAGACTGATTGGCTTGCCACACCAGACATATCATCACTGTACACCAAATACCCTGCTCGCATACAAAAGCCACCAGGAAGAGAGCATCCTTATAATAGAGAAACTACTAGAGACACGAACCAAGCCTGTTCAGGTCCCTACGAGTTTCATCATCTCTCTTCTCAGGATTGCCTTACAATATA